>CM062808.1:517774178-518974178 GCA_031772625.1 Pinus tabuliformis
GACAAAAGAACCCAGCCCCCAACCTAACCTGGACTCCTATTACTGATTTATTGAAGGAGGTAGGGTCATACCTCAAAAATTTTCCATCCCACTATTCTTCGAGCTTGAGAAGGAGAGGGCCAGAACTCACCGATGGATGCAGATCGCCAAATCAAATGGGGTAGAAGACATTGGGCACATGGAGGAGAAACTCAAAGAAATGGGCAGAGAACTAAGTGGCTTAAGGGATAGAAAAGCTATAATGAGAAATCAACTAGAGACTGAAAATGTATGGCTGAGGGGACAACTATAGGAAAGAGAGAACCAACTAGCATGTATGGCAAGCCTCTCCTTGGAGGAAATCTAGTGTAGGATGCCAGCTAAATCCTATGCTCTCTACCTCAAAGAACAATGGCTGCAGTTTCAGATTAAGACACTAGCACAGAGAGGAACCATGCCATTTCAGGACTACAGGCAGTTTATTGATCTTTGTGATCAAAGTACACTAGAGGATAGGGCAAAATTGGTTGAGTTTTATTTAGACAACATGGCCCTCACATACATGAATGTATGGGACCCTAAGGCCAAGCTATGAGATCTACAATTAATGGCTTTGGCATCATGGATGAACCATGAGGCGTCAAGGGCTACAGAGATGAAAAGGACATTAGAAACAGAGAAAATTGAACCTCTTTTGATCAGAGTTGAACAATAAAATCCCATGGCCCTTATTAGTACCCATAATTTGATTGCAAATGACCCTCAGCTGGCACCTAGATATCTTGTTGCACAAGAGAAAGAAATTTCACATTTTGAGGACATGTTTAGGTTGTTAGGAGATGATAGTATACATGCTTGCCTAAGAATATTGAACACACTTCCATATAGCCTAAAGATAAGGAATATCACTCCCCTCAAAGGTTAAGAGAGGCACTCAATAGGAAACCTATGTATAAGAAATCTATGCAAAGGTTGAAGGTCAATTGGTTAGGCCTAAAACTCAGTCCACCACTACTCTTAGGGATGCTAGAAGGGAGAAAAGAAGAAGAAGAAAATAGGCAATGGGAAGAGGTAGGCTTTTATTAGACGAAGGCCTTGATCCATTACTAAATGGATCTCCAAAAGTTTTGTATCATTGTATGATTATTCAAATGGTGTATATGTTCCATCACTAAATATCTCATTATTAATACTATGGGACCTTTTCCTCAAAGAAATATTACCATCATTGCTCAAAATTTTCCCTTTATGCATTTGTTTCTAAATATTGGTCAAATTTTACAATAGGGTAGCATTTAATTCATTCTATTTTTCTTCAGCTTTTATTAACTTAACACTATCTACCCTATGATTTTGAAGTTCCACTTTTGGACTTCTTATAGTTTCTACCATGTTTATATGATCTTCTATATTTCTTCTTTCATTATCGATTTTCCTAAATATTTGATAAATCTTCCATGGCAACAAATATTCAATTCCACAAGATTTAGTATCTGCAAATCTATTCAAACACTAGTCATTGTATAAAAAAACAAAGAAAGAGAACAAGAGGGTAGTTTCACATAACACCACAATGACTATCATCGATTTTTTTTTTCCCATACAATCCCTAGTGTTGTAACCTTGGCTCCAATACCAATTTAAAATGTGATAACTAAAACATAAAAATAAGGTCGTCATTGCAACTACAACCTAGGTAGAATCAAGCAAACTTGAACATAACTAGTTCAATAGTTCAATCTTATATATTACATGTAGTAGTTTACTTTTGAGTCTTGAATAAATTTGAATTCACAAAATCACTTCTTCAGTGTGCATAATTTTTATGGTGTATATGTTTTGGTGGATTTCGTTATCCAAAAACCCTATTTTATACTTATCAATTCAACATTATTTCCCATTTCTTATTTTTGGTAACATAGGTTATAATGGTAGCATATATATATATATATATATATATATATATATATATATATATATATTATATATATATATATATATATATATATATATATATATATATATATATATATAACCAATTTCACTATCTCATACTCCTCAAAAGAAAAAACACAGTGCCCTCCAAACTTGAAGGTATTGTACCAATTAATTAATAGTGGCCCAAGTTGGGATACAATAAGATACTCATACTTCCAAATAAGTCTGGAACATTTCCTATTATGTAATTAACAAAGAGAGGCAATACTAATATGTTTTTCAATAACCCTGTCTTGTGAGGGATTTCCCCTTGTAATATATTAGTGTACATAGCTATATGACTCAAGTCAAAGAAATTAGGCAAGATCAATGGAAACACATTAGATAAGTTATTTCTTGATAGATCAAAGTATTTTAGGTCGTTCGATGTGATAAGGACAAAGTCATTGAGCCACCTAAATATTTTTTTTGAGAGCTTAATGGTTATATATTTTATAGCCTATGTTGAAATCTCTTCTAGTATTCATTTTGAAAAGTATTTATTTACCAAAGAGGATTCTCTGAGACTACTTGGATTGTTGGGGTGTGCATGGTTTCTTTTCATATGACATCTCTCTAAGCCATTATATTGTCTTAATTACTTGGGAATAATTTTGGAAAAGTTATTGAGAACCAAAGAAAGAGATTGCAATTATTTTAGCTATCCAATCTTGATTGATATATATCTAGACAACTAATTATTTCCCACATTCATAAGCTACAAAACTTTCCATTGACAGAATATTGAAGGTATGGTTCTAGTGATATGGTTACAGTTTGAAAACCATGTACTAATATGGTACACCATAAATTCATAGCACGAAAAATATTGCTAGCAAGGAAGATGACACATGTCCTATTTTTTCCTTTATATATGTTCAAATGCTATCTGTAAATAGTTTCTATGTGTTGCTCAATGGTGATCCTCCTTTTGTTTCTAGTAACCCTTTCACAATTAGGGATATTTTAATTTTTCTAATGGATGTTCCTTTGTAATCCATATCTACTCATGATTCTCTACGAAAGAAACAACAATGGAAATTATTCTTGAGACTAAGACACTCAATATTAATAATAATTTCATTAGTGAGATAGAAATATGGCATATTACTTGAGGCTATAGATCTAAAGTTGGAATTGTGATGGTCTTATGAGAATGAAGCTTGTATGCAAATGGATTGTGAACCTTGGAGATGAGAATTAAGTGGGAAGCAACATCCATTGAGGTTACCAAAGCTTCATTATCAATAACTTTAATGGAAAACAAATAAGTGGATAGGGGATTGTCCAAAGCTGTTATGAAATTATGAATGAACACCTTGATGGTATTTGAAACATGTAGAGTATGCCTCTAAATATTGGAATACTAAATTTCTTAACTCACTTGTTCAAATTTATCTTCTTGCATTAAAAAAAAAAACATTCCATTGAAATGTTGTAGTTATGATTGTGGTCAAGCTATATGTGCACTATTAATACTTGTATTTCTTCCATATCACATAAAATCATATAACAATAGATTCTAAAGTACATTGGTAATGTTATACCATCTCCAATATCTATTTATGACTATGGCTTCCATTTATATTATGTTTTCATTTCCCATGACATATTATCAATCTAGAAACTCCTTTCAATATCATATGTATATGGAAAATAATATTGCCAATTCTGTTTTTGAAACAACAATTAACTCCAACTATTATATGGGCTATCAATAAGATCTATTATGATCTCTGGAAAAGTTTATCAATTTAGATTTTGTTACAAACATCAACCTGTTAATTATTTTTAGAAAGATCCCAATTGCATTTCCTTATAAATAATGCAAATCTATATTTAAATACATAATAAGAAATTCCAAAACAAAACCAAGATACTTATCTTCTCCAAAGGATGAATACCAAGGAATTGTTTGGGATAGAGTAATTTTCCACCCAACAATAAGTAGTCCTCTATGGCTTCCATGTCCTAGTTGGGCTATGAGACCATCGGGAAAAGAAGGAAACCTCAAGACTCTCTCAAATCATTCTCTCAATCCCAAAAGAATGAAAGATCAACCAAGAAACAAACTAGTGAGTTCTTTAAATCATATAGATTATGGCACTTACAGTACCCACACCACACAACATAAGGAAAACAATTCCTTCTATATGTGTTAGTGTGTTAGAAGTTATATTCCCTCCAATTTTCTTTAATGTGTGTAGAGAGAGTCCATCCACTGCCAATTTTCAAGTTTAATTCTAATAACTTTATTCTTGGTTTTTGGATAATTTTATTATCATCTTTCTTCAAGTGTTAAGCCTCAGCTATTTTATTAACTACAAAGTAATAATGTTTACAAGTATCCAAAATCACCCTGGCATGTCTACATTGTGGTGTGAAGAGGGAATAGTAATAAAATATCTATATAAAACATTTAAACATTATCCAATTAAGATTACTAAATAAGGTTGAAACGAGGACATTACACGGTGAAGGGTTTAATAATTTGGTGGAATTATTAACCCTAGTAATGCTCTTTAAATTATTTATTGGGAAGAGAGTAAATTTACTTCAAGACTATGATGATTCCAAGCTTATTGTAAATTGGTTAAAAGGAAAATATTTTATTCAAAATGTGAATCTTTAAGTAACAATGGATTATATTTCAAGTATAAGGACTAAATTTCAAATTATCTTCTTTTCTCACATCTTCAAACACAAACTGGCATCTTTACTTTTTAAAGAAGGTGTGTCATTAGGGGCTTGATTGATAACATCTACTAAAAGAAATAAGTAGTAATTTTGATGACTCCTCCTTTCCACCTTTTGTACACTCTTCCTTTTGTTTTTGGTTTTCTCAATTAATTTCATTGTCAATACCAATGTTTAAGTCTCTATAGAGCTTATAGGCTCTTTGGTAGAGAAGGATGGACATTTTTAATGTATTTACTAATTAACTATAATTTGTTAATTATCTTGCAATTATGTTTTGAGGCATTCTATGTAATATATAAACCTAATTACTGTATTTTTAGATAAACAATTTGACTAATGGAAAAATATATTCTTAAAAATTCGGTTTACTTTCTAAAGCAGAAAAACATTATGAAACATACTAGCAAAACTCTATTTTATAGTGATGAAAGAGATTCTTAAAATCTTTTTTTGAATATTACAAGTATCTTTTATATAAAATTTCATTTTAATTCAAATAGAAATTAGTTTGTCCTCATTATTATGAGGAAAAATTTTGAATAAAATATGTTAAAAAGAAAATAGAACATAACAATGTTCAATACATATATGCTTTGCATAGTTTATACAATGATATGCAATAGAAAGCAAGAAAAAATAAATATGGTTCACCATTCTATTCTTCATGCTTCATATGGTACGTGGCTTACGTAAAAGTACTTTGATTCCATAATCGTTCATGGGTAACTATTTGTGTTCCTAGTTTAGGTGTAGTTATCAGTATGCATGTTGGTAACTATTGATATTTTTACAACTTGGAACTTGGCGTATAGGTCAATGTAGCCGACATGTGTATGTAGGTATGAGATGTCAAATGTTTATGCAGGTTTTAAATTTATTATAAATAGTGATTATACGTGTATTTATTTTAAAATATATAATTATTAAGTAGATGGTATAAATTTAATTTTCATAAAATATGTTGGAGGATTTATAGTAATATTTATGAATAAGGTTAAGATGTGTTTTTAAGTTAGTTATGATCTTTTAATTAATTTATTTCAAATTAATTAATTAAATAAAATATCATATCAATCCATGTTATATTAGGCATGTGATAAGTTATCATATTATAGCAAAAAAATTCACAAGTTAAATATATCCATGATAAAGTGCACGTGAATCTAGATAATTAATAATATTGTTACATGTTTCTTAAAATAAGTATATGTTTAACTCATATAGTAATTCTTTTTATAATTAATAACAAATAATAATTAAAATAAAATATTTTAGTTAAATTTTTTAAATATGGAAAATGTGAGATGTATCTTGCTGTAAGTGTAACAACCCAAAATAAACATGTAATTAACCATGTAATTTATATTCAACATGCAATTATCACTAATTAACTTAAAGTTAAAAACTATGGGTTGAACCCTTACCTATGATTTCCGTCCACCCAACCGTAGGCTCAATTGTGCAAGGTCTTGCTACCACTGGCCACCCCCAACTCCTCAATCAACGTACTACTGCCAATGAATCCTCAAAGCTATTCTCCGAAGAGAATAAATGATAGAATCTTGGAATGATGGAATGCCTCCCATCTTCTCACCATCTAATAAATAGAGCAAACATTGGAAGGGGAACCACATGCACACACTCCATGTTTCTACATGCAACTTTATTGCTTTCTTGTTTTATTTCTTTTTGATAGCTTTACTGATTTTTTCACTGTTTTCTTGTTTTATTTCTATTTATTTTTATTTAGAGCTTTAGTATGGTTATTTACTATTTTATTATTATTTATTACTTATTTACTATTACTATTTTTTTTATTTATTGTTTATTATTTATTTTCTTGTATTTTAATATTATATTATATTATTTATTATTATTTTATTATTATTACTTATTACTTATTATTTATTATTAAGGGACATTACAATAAGCATTTTTAATGTTTATTATGTAAGATGGATCTAGGCTGGTTTAATTTCCCCCTTTAAATAGGCTATATTCCATTAATACCTTGAGTGAATAGTATGCTTTCTTAATACCATGGGTCAATACTATGGGCCTTTTTTATTTTATTTTTATAGGATTATTTTTATTTTGTTATTTTTATATTTATTTTGACCTAGTTAAAATGTTTACATTATATTATACCAACCTAGATCCATCTTAACTCTTGATCTATAAAGCTTAGAGAGAGAGTAAATCTCTTTTTAGTTTAAAAGAGATTTGCATCTCAAGAGATTTGATCCCTCTTGACACTTAGTAGATTGTGAGTTAAAATGGATCTAGGCTAGTTTAATTATTAATTATTAATTATAATTATAATTGTTAAGTTTATGTTTTTTATTTTTACTTTATTTTTATAGACCAATTCAAATGTTAAACATTACAACATATCTACAGATCAAATGTTTACATAGGAGTTAAGTTTACTTATGAACCTCAAATATAAAGAATTTTTTTAATAAAAAGTGGATCGGGTGAGAGGAAATCTTGGATAAAATATAATATTATAATATTATATTTTACCCAATATTTATTACTACTTCCACCTAATAAAAAGTGGCCAGGGTGGGGGAAATTACTAATTAAAATGTAATATTATTACATTTTACCTAATATTTCCCATCACCCCCCAACCTAAATATTACATTTTACTCAATATTTCCCCTCACCCCTGCTAATTTTATAGTTGAGTTTGTTTACTTTTAAACTTCAAATATAAATAAAAATTACAATAAAAAGTGAACCAATTGAGGGGAAATATTAGGTAAAATATAATATTATAATATTATATTTTATCCAATATGTTGAAAAATGCAGCAAGAAATTCTCAATTTGATTTTTCCTTGATTAAATTGAGAAAGTCAAATTTCTACATCAACGGACAACTTGGATGCAATTAACTTGTGTGACATGGCTTGTGTCACTCAGTTTACTCAGTAAATTAGAGTTGGAGGAGTTAGAGTTCAATTGAACATGTGTGATTGCTAATTTGTAGCAATCAATGTTAGTTATTTCAAGTTGCTTTCAGTTAAACTAGTTCCAACTATTAAAGGAAATAGTGGAAGGTCAGTTGTGTAGTGGGAATTCAGTCAAACTCAGTGATCATCCAATTAACTAATCAATCAACCCAAAATAGCTAATGCATGCAGATAATTTGAGTTCCCTAGTTGTAGTGGAGATTCCAAGATAGTGTAACATCACTTATAGACTAGTCTTGAGTGTACAAGTGTTGCATGCAGTCAGATGATCAACCTTGGGAGTTGCAAAATCCATTTTGGATAAATTCCTAAATAATATGGTTCTAACTTCTCAAGGAATTGTGCAATGAAATAGGGGCTCAAGCAGAAGAATAAATTGATTAAGTCTGGGTCATAACTTCTCAGTGAGTAGAGAGATAGGTTATTCACTTGTAGGTTGAGCTCATATTGAGCTAGAAATTGTAATACATCTCTATTCACCAGATTAATGTAAGAAGGAAATTCGTTTTTATCAGATTGCTTTCCCCTGGAGAAAAGACTATGTGCATGCATATTATTTCTCATTGCATGTTTGTGAGAGATGTTCTAAATTGTGAATTAAATTCCACAGAGAAGTAGATTAGGTTTGTGTCTTGTGATTTTGATTAAAACTTCATGAGAAGTTGCAAATCTACACCATGATTTCTACATGGTATCATAGCAGGATTCACATTAGAGTAGGAATTTCAAATTTGTTTCTCGGGATGTTCGAAATTGTAGTTTAATGTAGCAGGATCTCTTCAGAGCTAAGAAGATGACCTTCAATGAGTTGAGGATAGAGTATGCCTTGGAAGGAAGCTCTAATTTCATCGCATGGAAGGATCACATGGAGGCGATATTAGATTACAATGGATTGCTAGAATACATCAAGAGAGATTTTTCAAAACTAACATAATTTGATGTCCAAAACCTTGCTAAGTGGAAGAAATATGTAACCAAGGCAAGGAGAATAATATTGGAGGGAGTATAGGACCACATTGCCACCAATCTCCATGGGAAATAAAATCCGTATCCAATGTGGCAGGCATTGACATATCTGTTCTAGAATAGTAGTGACCACAGGAAGTTGGTGCTCAAGGATAAACCTTGAAATATCAAGATGTGGAAGAATGACACTATCTTGAAGTATATGAGCAGGTTCACACAAATTAATGATGAGCTTGCAGAAGTTGGTGTTACTCTTTCAGATGATGATTTGGTAAGCGTAGCCCTTCTAGGCCTTCCTAAGAGCTGGCATAGATACCAAAATTCGGTGAATGGGAGGGTTAAATTACCGAATTGGGAACAATTGTGGTCCAATTTGATACCAGAGGAAATAAGGCAAAATACTAGAGATGGGACTTCATCCATGATCTGAAGCTTAAAAATTTGCTCAATAATAAAAGTTTTTGGATTGGTGGGGAACTTGAACGGCCGTGTAGTGCTCATCTTCGTGAATCTGACGCAAGTTGTTTATGGACATCGTATGCTCCCAGAAACGAGCTTTGTTTGTTTCCTAGAATAGGAGAATTTTGCAAAAATTTTGACATCCCAGTCAGTAATCCGTACTGCTGATGTAGCAGGCTGACTGGGCATGGTTGACTAGGCTTCGTCAGGCTAATAATGTCTCACCACTTTTCCAAATATCTGTTGGGTCCCTATAATACTAGTAATTACCCCATTACTATTGTAGTTATACCCCTTATTAATATTGTTGTGCCCCTATTGCCCCCATATTGTTATTACTGTGCCCCATAGAATCCCTCTATTGTTATTTTTGTGGCTTTATATTATTATTGTTAGGTCGGCTGGATTATATTGTGACTCCTTAGACTCCTATATATAGAAAGGAGGTTTTGTCATTTGAATCATCCAAGAATTGTTCATTTATGTAATGTAAAGGAGGTTGCCCCCTCGAAGAGGCTGAATTCTAAGGCGTTGATCTATCTTTTCTATCTTTTCTTGAGCTAGTTTCATAACATTTGGTATCAGAGCTTTGGATTCTAGAGTTTCGCTGCTCCAAACAGGTCATCGTGGCATTTTCGCTATAACGTTTTTTTCTGTGATGTTTCAGAAGTCGCAAACAAAACCCATTTTAGAAGAAATGGCGCTAAACCTTGGGTCTGAATTTCAGATCTTTTCACGCGATATTTGCGGAGATATGCTCTGAGGAAGTAGGTCTTTTTGCAGAATCCCGAATTACATTCAAAACAGGTGACCTAGGGAAAATCGTCATAACTTTCTCTCTGGGGATCGGATTGAAATTTCGTAAGAAGGTACAGAAAGAGGACGGACTGTAGTTTCTTGTATGCATGTTTCAGATCCAAAGGTCGAAACAGTGACTCGTGGCACGTCGTACAAGTTCACTCTACTGAACTAGTCTATAAGCAAGTCACTGTGGGAGATTTCACATAACGTTTCCTTGGAGAATCCAAATTGGGTCAGACTTGTGGCATTGGAAAGAGGACACAAAGGGCTACTACAACTCAGAAATTTAGAACTAGATGATTGGAAAGTGCAGAGATAAATCAAAGGCAATATCAAGCTTCTACAAAGTGAAAAAAGGTGTGTAGATTTTCTTAAATTTTTGCTTAAGCTTGGTTTGAAAATTAATTTGAAGGATTTCAAAGGGCATAGTAGAGCATTATTATCAGTAACTGATGCCCCAAGGAAAGAAAATGAAAACACCTAGTAAGGAACATGAAAGCTCTAGCATGACTCATGAAGAAGAGAAAGAAATGCAACATGATATATCAAAATTACAAGACCAAGTGCAACAACTGTCCCTTACACAAAAAGGAACAAAATCTAAGATGGATGGTTTAAAGAAAGATGTAGAAGCTAATATGGATGATTTAAAGAAAGTTGTAGAAGCTAATATGGACTGTTTAAAGAAAGGCGTAGAAGCTAAGATGGATGGCATGGAAGCTAAGGTGAATGGCATGGACGCTAAAATTGATGGCATGGATGATAAGATGGAAGAATTGAAGATAAATATGAATAAGTTGCTACAAGAAATAGTCACTAAGGGTGAAAGGGTACTAAAGGAAACTCATGATGAGAACAAAAGAAATGTTAATCATGATTCCATAGACTCTAATGTTGGATCGAAGACTCACCATGTTCCAAAAATTGATATGAGGAAGTTTGATGGCAAGGATCCCGCCACATGGATATTACAGATGGAGCAATTCTTCGATCTCAATAATGTGCAAAACACACAAAAGGTACGTATGACAACTTTATATTTGGAACCAAATCAGTTTGTATGGTATCAATGGCTTTGCTCTCGTAAACAATTTATCACTTGGGCAATTTTTACGGAAGAATTGATAGCACATTATGAGGATACAAAAAGCAACACTTTTTTTAGCCAATTGATAAGTCTCAAACAAAAGGGTTCAATAATGGAGCACATTGAGGAGTTCCAAAAATTGAACATAAGGGTAAAAGATATTCCAGAGGAGCATAGGATTGATGTGTTCATAGGGTCTTTAAAGGATAATATCCAACATGATGTTCGCCTTTGGGAACCTGATTCATTAGAGAAGGCATTCAGGTTAGCAAGAAAAATGGAAAGCAAAATTATGGCAACCAGGAAGCATACCACTCACAACTATAAAGATGGAAGTGTTGTTGCCCCTAGTCTTCCACAACCTATAAGGTTGACACCACAACAATTGGAAGAAAAAAGAGCAAAAGGGCTTTGTTACAGTTGTGATAGCAAATACACTAAAGGTCATAAGTGTGCTGAGAAGAAATTATTCTACATAGATTGTGAAGAGGAAGAAGAAAAGGAGCAAGAAAGGTCAAAAGAAGAGGATATACTCCAGGAACAAAGCCTAGATGAAGAACAAATAAATCCGACCATATCTTGTAATGCATTGGCGGGAATTACCACTCCTCAAACCATCAAGATAGAAGGACAAATCAAGAAGAAAAAGGTAATAGTGTTGATTGATTCAGGAAGCACCCACAATTTTATTCATTGTAAGGTAGCAAAAGAATTGAATTGCTTCCTATATCCAGCACCAGAGTGTCAAGTGATGATTGCAAATGGAGGAACAATAAATTGCTCTGGAAAGTGCCATAATATCAAGCTATCCATGGGAGAATATGTATTGACTAGCCCAATGCTTTCCATTCCAATGGGAGGTGCTGATGTTGTACTAGGAGTCCAATGGCTACAATCCTTGGGTACAATAGCTTTTAATTTTCAAGAACTTTTCATCAAATTTTCTACGGAAGGAAAGGAAGTTGAATTAAGGGGTATTGCAGGGAAACCAGGAAAGATAATCAGCTCTAATGGTATGACAAAGCTTCTAAAAAAGGAGCAAAGAGGTGTAATTGCACAATTATGTTCGCTAGATGTTTCCACATTGGAATCATCTATTTCTCCAGATCTCCAAAAAGTCTTGGACAATCATTCCAAGGTATTTGAGACTCCCAAAGGTCTCCCACCTATGCGTGATCATGATCATGCTATTCATCTGATTCCAGGAAGTGTTCCTCCAAACATCAGGCCGTACAGATATCCCTATGTCCAAAAGAGTGAAATTGAACGTATGGTTGCAGAAATGCTAGAGGCTGGTATAATTCAACCGAGTCAAAGTTCTTTCTCTGCTCCAGTAGTATTGGTGCACAAGAAGGATGGATCATGGCGCATGTGTCCGGATTATAGGGAGCTCAACAAGCTCACTATTAAAGATAAGTTCCCCATTCCTGTCATTGATGAATTACTGGATGAATTGCATGGATCAATTTACTTCACCAAGTTGGATCTTCGTTCAGGATATCATCAAATCAGAATGAAGATTGAAGACATTCCGAAAACAACATTTAGAACTCATGAGGGTCATTATGAATTTTTGGTCATGCCTTTTGGCCTTACCAATGCACCTTCAACATTTCAAGGTTTGATGAATTCAATTTTCAAACCATTCCTTAGAAAATTTGTGTTAGTATTTTTTGATGATATACTAATCTACAGCAAGTCTTGGAAGGATCATGTTGAACATGTTGACAAGGTGCTACAACTATTGGAGGAGAAACAATTATATGCAAAAAGATCCAAATGTTTCTTTGGAGTCCAGGAGGTGGAATATTTGGGTCATATTGTATCTCATGAAGGAGTTAAGGTAGACCCTAGCAAAATTAAAGCCATTAAGGAATGGAAAATCCCCACATCCATAAAGCATCTGCGAGGATTTCTTGGGTTGACAGGGTATTATCGCAAGTTTGTTAAGAATTATGGGAGAATAGCAGCACCTCTAACAACATTATTGAAGAAAGATGCATTTTCATGGACTCCGGAAGCAACAAAGGCCTTTGAACATCTTAAAGAGGCAATGTGCCAAGCACCGGTCTTAGCTACACCGGACTTCACAAAAACCTTTATTGTGGAATGTGATGCTTCAGGAAATGGAATTGGTGCTGTTCTAATGCAAGATGAAAGACCCATTGCTTTTGAAAGTCGTCCAATCAAGGGAAAGTTTTTAAGCAAAGCTATTTATGAGAAGGAAATGTTGGCAATACTCCATGCACTTAAGAAATGGCGACCCTACCTAATGGGAAGACACTTCAAGGTAAAAACGGATCATGATAGCCTTAAATACTTTTTAGAACAAAGATTATCCTCTGAAGAGCAACAAAAGTGGGTCACAAAGATGTTGGGTTATGACTTTGAAATCATCTACAAAAAAGGGAAGCAAAATGTGGTGGCAGATGCACTCTCAAGAAAGGATGAGGATGTGGAAGCATTGTTGTGCGCCATTTCTATTATCCAACCAGATTGGATAAACGAAGCAAGGGAGGAATGGAAGAATGACGAAGAAGTGTGGGCACTTATTCGAAAGTTACAACAAGATTCCAGTACGTCTGATACATTTAGCTGGAAAAATGATTCGTTATGGTACAAAGATCGCTTATACCTCTGTAAGAATTCCCAGCTAAAACAAAAGATTCTTATGGAATTGCACACTTCTCCCTTAGGAGGGCACTCAGGATTTTTAAAAACTTACCACAGGGTTAAGAAGGAATTTTTTTGGGATGGCCTTAAATCAGATATTCAAAAGTTTGTGGCGGAATGTTTGGTTTGCCAACAAAATAAAGTTGAAACAATTAAGACACCGGGTCTATTACAACCTTTATCCATTCCAAGCCAACGTTGGGAGGAGGTTTCAATGGATTTTATCACAGGTTTACCCAAGTCTGAGGGAAAGAGTGTCATCATGGTGGTAGTTGACAGACTTACCAAGTATGCACACTTTTGTGCATTATCACATCCATTTAAAGCCAGTACAGTTTCTACTGCATTTATGGAAACAATTCAAAAGCTACATGGAAACCCAAAGATTATTGTAAGTGACAGAGATCCCATTTTCACTGGAAATTTTTGGACAGAATTATTTTCTTGTCTTGGTACTCAGTTAGCTCATAGCTCATCTTATCATCCTCAATCTGATGGGCAAACTGAGATAGTAAACAAATGTTTGGAAGGATATCTTCGTTGCTTTGTATCTGATAAACAGACACAATGGGTCAAATGGTTGCCTCTGGCTGAATGGTGGTATAACACTTCCTTCCATACAGCAACAAAAATGACCCCATTTATGGCACTTTATGGGTATCAACCACCATCCATCACATCATATTTAAGAGAAAATTCTAAGGTTCAGGCAGTGGAACATCACATCGAACATCAACAACAAGTCCTCCAACTCTTAAAGGATAACCTCGTGTTGGCACAGAATAGAATGAAACAACAGGCAGATCAACATCGCAGTGAAAGAAGTTTTGATGTAGGTGATTGGGTATTCCTACGGCTACAACCATATAAGCAAATGTCCCTCAAGCAAGCTAAGAAGGATAATAAATTATCACCAAAGTATTATGGTCCGTACAAGGTGTTGCAAAAGATTGGTACTATGGCATACAAATTGGAGCTTCCTGCAGCTTCTCGATTGCACCCAGTTTTCCATGTTTCATGTTTAAAGAAGGTTATAGGCGACAAGCTCCCAGTTCAAACAATATTGCCAGAACTTGACGAGGAAGGAAAAATTATATTGGAACCGGAAGCAGTCACAGAAACAAGAACTCGACAGCTACGAAATCGATCAATTTCAGAGTATCTTATCAAGTGGAAGAACTTATCCGCTGAAGATTCCACATGGGAGGATGAGAATTTTATGCAGAAGTATCCAGAACTACTCAAGCGTTGAGGACAACACTTTTTTGAAGGAGAGGGGCATGTTGGGTCCCTATAATACTAGTGATTACCCCATTACTATTGTAGTTATACCCCTTATTAATATTGTTGTGCCCCTATTGCCCCCATATTGTTATTACTGTGCCCCATAGAATCCCTCTATTGTTATTTTTGTGGCTTTATATTATTATTGTTAGGTCGGCTGGATTATATTGTGACTCCTTAGACTCCTATATATAGAAAGGAGGTTTTTTCATTTGAATCATCCAAGAATTGTTCATTTATGTAATGTAAAGGAGGTTGCCCCCTCGAAGAGGCTGAATTCTAAGGCGTTGATCTATCTTTTCTATCTTTTCTTGAGTTGGTTTCATAACAATATCATTGGCGCTAATTTGGGTGATTTTCATTGGTGGGTTGGTGGCCAACCACAGGCTACCACGTGGCCCAACCAGAGGCCACCACGTGGCAGCATGGGGACCACCAAAAACATGTTAAGAGGCTAAAATGTACCTCAAATGATTCAACCTATGGACCTTATGCCAATAATTATTGCATATGCCATTGCGCCAAGGCCTTGTTAAAAGGACCCACCCAAACCTTATTTGAATATTAATTGGGGTTGGATATGGGGTGAGGGCCAAGGGTTAGCCCCAAGCCTAGTCACCACACCCAAAAGGACTAGGGGTGGGACCAGGGGCCAGGGCTTAGCCCTAGCCCCCCAACCTTATTTTAAATTCCATGTGACCATAATCAAGACCAAAGACATATTTAGAGGGAGTTAGATTACGGGGGGCCAACCCCAAGTCACGTGGGGATTCATGTGACCTGGAGGGTGTGCACAGGAGTTAATGGAAAATTTAACCATCCCACAAATTGCACCAGAATTGCACCAATTTGTTGCTCTGTTAGTGAAAAATGGAGTGAAATTATAGGATTGTTAGCCAGACTTGCTGAATTTGTAGGTTGACTAACAGTAAAACTTGGGGAGCTCATAAATTCTTCAATTTTTATCCAATTGAGGAGAAGAAAGAGGCTAGACAGGCATTGTTGGGTCTTCTAAATCTAATGGAATAGGTTTTAGAGCCATTGGATCACTTTTGAAGAGACATTTTTCAGGTTTAAGTCTATGGGTGCTAGGATCAACCAGGGGGTTGAATCAATTTTTGAAGGCTTTTGAGAATGGAGAGGACCTTTTAGGGGTTTTCTAGCCTTCATATGTTTTCTGCATAAACTAAGACATCTATGGTGTAGTTCATGTTTCTCTTTTCTCATTGTGTCTTTGAGGAAAGCTCTCTTTTACTAATTCAAGTGAATATGTGTACTTATTATGCTCATTATCAGATGGAGTATGGGGTTTTGATTTGAGAACCCTTTTCTTGCTAATTGTTTCATGACTAACTGTAGGTTGTCATGCTTTTAGAGTGAGAGTTCTTTGCATAAGAATGTTTCCTTGAAGGGGAAACTAGCCAATATTTTGGTTAGCACACTTTATGTACTCTTTATCACTGAAGTATTTTGAACATAATGAGATGGGGTCAAGCCATTGGAAGATGGACCAAGGAGATGTAGCCCAGGAGGGATGAAATTCTTTATCAATTCCTGAGTGTATTACTATTATGTTGTTGTTCAGTGTTTTTTTTTTTAATTCGTGTTTTAAGCTCATGAATTACATATAAAGACATAAAACTCATGTAAAACTTTCAATTTACCTCATAATCCTCAAGCACTTTGTTTACTATTATGAATTGGAATTTAGCATAGAGAATACTAAATTTCCCATTCATATCAAGTTGGTATAAGAGCTCTTGATTTTCTTTGTGCAAGGAGGATTTAACTATTTTCAAGTGAATGTGAAGCTTACAAGTTTGAAGCTCAAAATAAGAGAAGGTTTTGACATGAGAGAAAAAATGCCATCATTTGCACCACCAGTTCTACCTCAAATTTTAGTTGAATCTTCTGTAAGCATGGGCATGAGTTCAAAGCATGATAGCCTCCAAGATTTGGAGGAAATTATTGCATTTATCCAACAAGAGAACATGGAGCTCAAAAGACTACTTGAATCCATTGAGGAAGAGACGCAAAAGATGTGCCTCATATTGCAAAATGTTGTGAAGGAACAAACTGATGAATGTTGCTCTACCAAAGCAGCAAAGAGTCCCTCCAATACTAAACAATCTTGTGGACATGGCAAGAATGCAACTTATGGCTCTTGTCAAATGGAGGACACATCCTATGTACCACAGACACAAGAATTTTTCCTTGAAGCATCCTCCATCGCTTCATCTAGAGCAGAGAAGAAGAAGGAATTGTTGGATGAGTACCCACAAGAGGCTAGTGCAGAAAGTCCCTTAGAGAAGGAAGATATCCAAGTCTTCACCTTTTTTCCATGTGATTTTGAGGTTGAGGTTCTATCAACGCAAAAGTTCAAGGATATGAAAGAAGAAACACTAAGAGTCCAAGAAGACACCTCAAGAATTAGGAAAGAGTTTAAGAGCATCTTTGTACCTCAATCGAAAGATGAGGAAAATGGTAAGAATTTACATGTAGTTTCTTTACATGAAAATGTTCATTTAATCTCTTTTGCAGCCTTTGAGAATCATAACAAAGGCATAGGAGCAATGCTCTTGTCCAAGATGGGTTACAAGGGAGGAGTCCTTGGAGTGAACAATCAGGGCATTATCCATCCATTGAGGCAAAGGAGAGACCTCGATATGAAGGTTTCGGCTATGTTGAAAAAGGAAGAATCGTCTTCCGGCGGTAGCTCTAGGCTATCTTGTTCCTTTTTAAATAAGAGAGGACATGAGGAGGAGAATTGTTGGAAATTTCATCCGGAATTGGTACCAGCTTGGTTTCTAAAGAAAAAGGAGGACATGAAATGCAGGATTTCTCCAAAGAGAGATGAGAAAGTTGAAGAAGAGACTAAGACAAATTCTTCTCGCCATTCAAGTTCTCCTCGCCAAGCTCACTATCCAAAGGAAAACCATAAGAGGTATAAGCGTCTTGATCATTCAAATGATTTTGATGATTACAAACAACATGATGATTTGAATAACATGTTGTGGAATGTTTTTCCATGAACTTTTTGTCATGTACCTAACCATTGTGTAGCTAAGTGCCACAAAAGGAAAGCATTAGTCAAGAAGATGCATAAATCAATTGGAATTGAGACCAAGAAGGAAAATTCTCATCCAAGTTTAAAGACATTTGTGCCAAGAAAATCTCACAAAAGCTTTTGCACTCATTGAAACATAAGTGGGAATTGGATTCAAAAGTGTTGGAATTTTCATCCACATCTTCATCCAAAGAAGGAAAAACAGATAATGGAATCACTTGAGAAGGAGAACATAGAGGAATGTGCAAGGCACGCCATAACCATTCCAAAAGCAGTTCCGGAAGGAAATGAAGTGCAAAAAGAAATTTCCCTAGCATGGTTGGGTAAGAAATGGTTGTCTAATTAAAGACTATATTTATTTTGTATTTCAGTTGTTGCATGTCCCCACAGTTGGGCATTTTGTAAAAATGATGTCTGTGAGTAAATCACTTATATGCAACAGTAATTTCTTTGGCATTGTTATGCTATTTTGGCTTGATGATGAGTCAATTTTTATGGGAATTTGGGAGTCAAATTTATTCCATATTGTAAGATGAATTTCCATTGTGGACATTTTAGTAAGCATCCTAAACTTTTAGATGAGTAGTTGCAGCACATTCAATATGTTACAAATGTGACAAGCACTCATTTATACAAGCATTTCCATGTTAAGCTTGTTTGTGTTATTTTCCAACCTTTTTGGATTTTATCCTTGGTATAGATTTTGCAGAAGATCACCATTGGATTTAATTCTTGGGAAGGATGTTGTTATTGATGGCTATAGTGATATAAACAAAGCTAATAAGTTCATTGAGAAAATCCAATTGGTACATCAAACAATTCAAGATCAGCTTGAAAAGTTCCAAGGTCAAATGGATCGAGATTGGAAAGGTGAGGGAACTATACCCTCAACTGCTGAACAACTAAAAGTGATCTTTTGGGGTCCAAAAGCTCCCAATGGGGAGGAGTGATCCGAAGCTCAAAAATTTGCTCAAAATTAAAAGTTTTCATATCGGTGTGGAACCTGAATGACCACATAGTGCTCATCGTCATGAATCTGGTGCAACTCGCTTCGCACAAAACGAACATTGTATGCTCCCTGAAACGAGTTATGTTCATTTTCCAAAACAAGCGAATTTGGTAAAAAAATTGACAACCTAGTCAGTAATCCATACTGCTGATGTGGAATATTGACTAGGCCTACTGATTAGGCATGGTTGAATGGGCTGGGTCAGCAAATCATGTCTCGCCACTTGTCCAAATATCATTGTCATTGATTTCAGCGATTTTCATTGGAGGCTTGGTGGCCAACCACAGGTTGCCACGTGGCCCAACCGAAGGTCGCCATGTGGCAACATAGGGGCCACCAAAAACATGTTAGGAGGCCAAAATTCACCTCACAAGGTTTGAACTATAGTCCTCATGCCAACAATTTTCCGCATATGCCATTGAGCCAAGGGTGGGCTTTGTTAAAAGGACCCAACCAAACTTTATTTGAATATTAATTGGGGGTGGATATGGGGTGAGGGACGAGGGCTAGCCCCAACCTTGGTCACCATGCCCAAATGGATTAGGGGTAGGACTAGGGGCCAGGGCTTAGCCCTGACCCCCCAACCTTATTTTAAATTCCATGTGATCATAAGCCAGAACCAAGGGCAGATTCGGAGGGAGGTAGACTGTGGGGGTCCATCCCTGGGTCATGTTGGGATCCATGTGACCATGAGGGCTCGTACAAGAGTTCATGGAAAATTTAATTATCCCAAAAATTGCTTGGGAATTGTGAAATTTGTTGCTCTATTAGAAAAAAATTGGGTGAAATTGTAGGACTGTTAGCCAGACTTGGCAAATTTGTAAGTCGACTAGTAGCAAAACTTGGGGAGCTCATAAATTCTTCAGTTTTTATCCAATTGAGGAACATAAATAGGATAGATAGGAAGTTTTTGGTCTTCTGAAGCCAATGGAATAGGTTTCAGAGCCATTGGAGCAAATCTGAAGAGACTTTTTGCAAGTTTAAGTCTATGGGTGCTAGGATCAAAAAGGGGGTTGAATTAGTTTTTGAAGGTTTTTGAGAATGGAGAGGACCTTTTAGGGGTTTTCCAGCCTTCATATGTTTTCTACAGCAGCTGAGACATCTATGGTGTAGTTCATGTTTCTCTTTTATCATTGTGTCCTTGAGGAAAACTCTCTTTTAGTATTTCAACTGAATTGTTGTACTTTTTATGCTCATTGTCAAATGGAGTATGGGGTTTTGATTTGAGAACCCTTTTTTTGTTGATTGTTTCATGAATAACCATAGGTTTTCATGTTTTTGGAGTCAAATTTCTTTGTAAAAGAATGTTTCCTTGAAGGGAAAACTAGCCACTTTTTTGGTCAAAACACTTTATGTACTCTTTATCACTGAAGTATTTTGAGCATATTGAGATGGGGTCAAGCCATTGGAAGCTGGACCAAGGAGACGTAGACTTGGAGGGGTGAACTACTTTATCAATTGATGAGTGTATTACTGTTATGTTGTTGTTCAGTGTTTTTTTTTAATTCATGTTTTAAGCTCATTAATTACATATAAAGACATAAAAACTCATGTAAAACTTGCAATTTAACTCTTAATCCTCAAGCACATGGTTTACTATTTTGAATTGGATTTTAGCATAGAAAATACTAACTTTCCCATTCAGATCAATCCAAGGGCGAGGATGAAGAAAATTTTGCATTGGTTGTTAAGAGAAAGAAGTGGAAATGAAATAAATCTTAAACAAAACTAGAATCTAGCCAAGGGGCAAGAAGGAAGATTTGTCCAAAATTAAATGCTTCCATTGTCATGAATTCAGGCACTATTCCCCAAAGTGTCCACACAAAAATAAAAGAAAGAATACCTCATGAGGAGTAGGGGGCGAAGCCTTGGATTCACAGTTCGAGCTTGACTTTACCCTTATTGCATACATGGCCAACACAGTGATGGGGAGTGTGTGGTACCTAGACTCAGGTGCATCGTTCCACATGACAGGGTGTAAATATTTTTTTAGTGACCTGGAGGAGAAATATTTGCAGATGCACATCAGGCTAGGGGATGAAGGAAGGTACAATGCGACTGGGGTTGGTATAGTCACCTTTCAGAGGGAGTCAGTCTCCCCTCTCAGACTCAAGGATGTCATGTTCATTTTGGGCCTAACGAAAAATATCATCTTTGTTGCAGTTTTGGAAGACCATGGTTATGATGTGATATTCAGCAAAGGGAAAGCATTCTTGAAACACATAGCCATGAGATAGCTGAATCAGATTAGGTTTTGTGTGAAGAAATTGTATAAGCTAGATGTGGAGGACTATGTTTCATTAAGCAATAAGGTGGAGAAAGTGCAGGGCCACGATGTGAGTGAACTTTAGCATAGAAGACTTGGCCATTTTCATTATGGCGTCTTGAATATTATGCAACAAATTGTTGGCATTATGGCATAGGCTTGGCACTATGGCACAGGTATTGTCCTTGATGGCAACTCACTTGGAAAATCACTCAGATGACAGTTCAGGCTCACAGGCCCTCAGAATAAAGGAAAAGGAGGTATACGTAGGTTCCTGTTGACCAAGCCGCATATACACGCTGTTTCACAGACCAAAAGGCGCGTATGCATATACACGCACTTTCATGCACAGAAAAGCGCATATAGTTTGGAAAACTTGGTTTTTGGTCCTTGGTATTTAGACCTATGGTTTTGGACCATGGTATCTTGTCCAAAGTGTTGAACCTAGGTATTTGGACCTAGGTATTGGTTCTAAGTGGTTTTAGACCATGGTATTGAGTAAGGCCTAAGACTATAAAAGGGGAAGGAGATCATTAAGCAAAGGCAACTCAAGGATTGAATATCTTATGAAGAGAAAGATCCATAACACTGGTCATTAGGTTACGGCGCATAGCTAGATCTGAATCAAGGAGGAACCTAAGCGCTAGGAGAAGGATAAGTTCTATTGATGGGTCAAGATCTTAAGGCTTGAAGAGAAGTATCTTTGTGTGATTTTGATCTGTTATATTTGGTGCATGACTTGATCTGTAAATTTGATGATCTAGGTATAACTAATGTCTGAATAATTGAAGAGGGTAGATTATCTTTTATAGATCTGTACGCAGGTTCAACATAGAAAAAGTGCGTATACACATTGGTTCAGTAATTCAAAACAACGTATACACAAGTTTTCCTTAATATAGTAGCGTATGCACGCAAGTTCTACATATTGAAGTAGCGTACGTCTCATAAAATTTGTTTTAGCTACTTCTGTTTATTGCTGCAGTGTTCTGGGTTCAGGATTGATTTCTGGTTACTGTTATTGTATTTTGGGTACAACATTCAGAGAAGTAATTGTTTGGTTCAGTTTTTGGTTGGTGCAAAGGAGATTGGTTGATGCAGATATATTTGATGTTTGATTGATGTTATTGATGGATCTAGTCTAAAAAATTATGAAATGCGGTCCCTAGAAGAAAAGAGAAGGTTGTAGCCTTCTGTAGGTCATCACCTATGTACTAGTACATCAGCTAGTAGAAGAGCTAAGGGGGTTGTAGTTCCCTTCGAGGAGAAGCTGGAGAACAAGAGAAGGTTGTAGCCTTCTGCAGGTAGAAGCCTGCTAAGGTATAAGACTGCACTAGTACAGAAATATTGTAAAAGAATTTTCTTATTAAAAGAAGATAGAGACGAATTGCAGTAGGTGGTTTTCACCCATATTGGGTTTCCACCATATATCTTGTGTTCATGTGTGTGATTTCCTATACTGTTTACTACACTTGATTACTGTTTTATGGTTCTGATACACAGATTAAGATCAGTTAACTAAATTAGAAGTCTGCAAGATATACGCGGTTTTCTACAAACATAGTTGCATATATACGCAGGTTTAATTAACAGAAGTAGTGTATATCAATTTGTTTATGGAATGAAAAATTGTTAAATTTCTAATACTGATTCACCCCCTCCCCTCTCTCAGTATTATTTCCAACAATTGGTATTAGAGCAGGTCCTTCAGAAGAAGCTTGATCGCTTAAAGGAATATCTATCATCATGAGCAACTATGAAAAAGAGGCATCCATGAGGCCACTAGTCTTTGTTGCGAGCAACTTTGTCTATTGGAAGGTAAAAACCACAGCCTATCTTCAATCTCTTGGTACAGAAGTTTGGGATATCATGTAAGGAGGATACAATTTCCATCAGCAACTCCTACAAATACGATTAGTAAAAAGAAGTATGAAACAAATGCAAAGGTTGTCAATGTTATAGACATTTTTGTGCCTTACAGCATAGAGCATGAAATGTCAATAATCCAAGGGATCCAAAGTCCCTAAACATGTTGTTCTTACCCTTAGAGGAACAAGGTCAGCAAACCACAGCACTGCAAATCAGTTCTCCACTGAAAAACACTCAAAAATAGGTCAATTTTGGATCAAAGCAGCTGCTCCAAAGGCTACCTGCATTGCATAGCAAGAGCAACAAAGGCTACCTGCGCTGCATTGCAAGTGCAACAAAGGCTACTTGCGCTGGGCGTACTTTGACATGTGGAGGAATCTTTCTCTCAATGTGCCAGTGCCCAGGAAGCTTCCAAAAAGACACTTGATCATAAGATTCGCCTAATGATGAGTTAAGAGCTTCTAAAACTCCAAGTGGAAGGCAGAAACTCCAAGTGAAGAACTGAAGAACAACTGGAGTCGAAGAGGACAACAAGTCACACATCAAGCTGACTTATCTTCACTCCAAAACTCTATATAAGGATCTCATCCCATGGGATCTGGGGGCGGGAATTTAGCGCGAAGAATTGTTGTTGGTTTACAGTTGTGAGCATTGGGTGATTGCTTGAGGGAGGCGAAGAAGAGATTTCTCTCCGTCGGGAAGGTGATGCTGGATTGGACCTCTCATGGTTGTATCACTGCCTGAACCTTACTTCCATATATTAATAAAGCATTTGAGGTTCTTCTATTCGCATGTGTTTAAATGGTGTATTGTCTTACTTGCGTCTTTGATTTATGCTAATCCTTGAATCGATTATGAATGCATGCTTCTTGTAGTTTCCTTTTCTTGTCTTATTTGCAGGATCTCGTGTAGCTGGGCCCGTGAAAAGACTTGGAGCTGGGAGCAAGCGGCAAACAAAGGAGATTGGATCGACTATTTGCGCAAGACATCGATAAGTGGATCTATTCCTTTTATCTCTTGCATGTCATAAAGAAGAAACTTTAGATAGCTTTGCTTTCAGCTGTTGCTAAGGAACTGTCACCCTTAGAGTGGGTTAGGGTCATTCCGAGTTGGATACTTTCCCCCACAACAGACTGGCGACTCCGTTGGGGAGCGTGTCTTGTTGGTAGCTTGTGTTTCTTGCTATTCATTTCTTAAACAAAAGAGTACCGAATCGAACTGCATTCGAGTCCTTCGAATGCAAAGTAGAAGGCAGCTACTCTAGCCCAGTGCTGGGCATGTTTATGATTTGAAGAGCTGATCCACGAGGACTCCTTTTTTCTCTTTGTGATAGTGTTCATCTTCCTTTAATCATCCTCTAGAGTATACTTGACTGATAGCCTCTGATTTGGCCAAAAACCGTTCATTTTTGAGCAAACTGTGACCCGGAATCTGAGAGAGACGAGAGTTGTCTCATCAGTGCAGCTGCAACAAAGGCTACCTGCACTGCAACGCAGGTCCCAAAGGGGCTACCTGCGCTGCATCTCAGATTGACAGTGTAGCACCTGCGCTAATCCAGTTTTTCCTTGTGCAACTGGGGTTCCCCACTGTCTGTTGCCCAGTTTTCAGTATTGTTTTTGCAGCCTGTTGTCAACCTGTATACCCAGCTGAAACCACTTCTCTTTGCCTTCATTCCGCCTCAGTTGTATGAAGAAACCGTGATTATTCTTATTGTATTTCTTGCTGTCATTCACAGTTTCCCATAGCGAAAGTGAACTAGCCTTGCTATGACCTCTTGGTTCTAGACCTATGAGAAAGTGTCGTTGTGATTCTAAGAGCTAGTTTATTGTTGTTCATAGCTGCTTGAACATTTGCTTTCGTTATATGGTTCGAATTTCAGTATTTCTTGTGTTGAAACGAGTGAATCTTAAGGTGTTCTTTTGATTATTGGACAACACTTGTTTGCTTTCGCTTGAAATTGAATTCGAAATTATACAACAACTTTCTTTTTGTAATACACCAACATTAAGGAAGAGGAAAAGAAATACTTGCATTGTGCATGTGCATTTTGACAGTTTGCATGTCGATTTAGGAAAAGTGCATCAGTGTGTGCTCTATGATCTGTTTGAAAAGATGATGTCTTTCTTTTCCTTCAGTAGTTAAGGTTTTCATAAGTTGAAAGAATTGAAAAAGCTTGCTTATCATTCTTAGACTGCATTTAGGAGTTGTATCATACATCACGTGGTGATCCGTAAAGGCAAACTACTAAGCAAGATCAACCTAAAAAGAACTGAATTTATCTAACAACGCTTTGAAACATAACGAAACACAGTAGAGGTCTAGGTAGAGACGTGAACCGACGTCGTTAAACATAGTGACTGTCTATCTCTACGAAGGTGGGTGATTCCTCCTGAGGGACGATAGCACTAATACGGACTTGTGCCCCCGCGTACCGTCGCGTATATTGGGGGACCCCTATAGGAACAAAGCCTTTATCCATAGGAAGCCGTGTCGGCCGCCCTACTGATCGCGATGCAGTGAACACAGCATTCACGAAGATCGACCACTCGTACCGTAAAACGTATTCTGTGGTTTCGCGAAAGGTTTGGCACACCCTTGCCTAGAACTCCAGAGTAGTTTCTTTTGGCCTTTTTCAAACTCTATAACTGAAAAATTCCATCCGAGCATTTGTCACTTCGGGCTCGTTAATACATCGAAGGAGACTAGAGTCATCTTTAGCTTTTTATCGACTCTTAAAACATGAAAAAGCAAGTTGTGTCTTAAAAGCGTCTAAAATTAATTCAATTCGAAAAAAAATTTTACCCTGTGCATTGTTGGTTGATCAATAATCCGCAATCGTGGAAGAAAGTCAATCGATGAACCGTCGTTCGCGGAGGAACACGAGACAAACATCTTTGTCCCCGGAATCGAAAACAACCCGGGAAAATCGACCTCGTTCAACTGGTTCCAAATCTCCTGTCAAAGTTAGAACAAGTGTTCCAACGACATCTGAGGTTCCGGTTACTCCAAACATTTCTGGAAACCCTGCCCCTATTGAAGAAGTTCAACAGCCCCAGAGGGACAGTAACACTGATCCTAGTCTGAGAGCAAATACTTGTGTTACTGAATCGGTTCCATCAGTGATCGGTTCAGAGAGTCTTGCTCCTCAAACAACTGTCGCTGTCGAAACAACCCCTTCTTCGGCTCCAGAAATATTCTACGGACCTGACGGTCTTCCTCTTCCACCCGGTCTGATCACAATAGAAGAAATTGTAGAAGATCCGCAAGCAACTACTCCAACACATTTTGGGGCAGGGATCGCTCTACTTCCTACTGCATCAGAAGCTAGCCTATCACCCAGAGAAGTTCCTGAAGAATCAATAGGAAATCTACTGGATAGACTAAAAATGTCTGAACAACCGTCAACATCTAGGACTGTGCCAAATGACACGGTGACAGCAGAACTCCCTGCAGTCATTCCGACAATGTTCGCCGGCATACCATCTGTCCCTAACTCTCAACAGCTGGAGGGGGTCCCTTCGGGGGCCATGACGACAGTATGGTCTGTTCCTGTTTGTTCTCCCGGGATAATACCCGGTAACTCCTATGTTGGAACTCAACAGATTGATCCTTTCGAAAATCAGTTTGGGCAATCCGGTCCTCGAGGTGTAATAAATCCTCTCGGTTCCGGACCACCACCGTATGGGGGGCAATATGCTTTTTAATTACCTCCTCCGGGAGGTTACCCATACAGGAGCTCACAACCATACTCAGGTTATACTGGAATAACTACAAGTGGTTGGATACCTATGCCACCCCAGCAACCAAGGGTTGTGTATTCTATGCAACAACAAATGCCTGTGACGAACATCCCGACGACACCAGCAATTGTGACTGTGTCGCAAGTTTAAACGATACCTGTTGCATGTCAACCTCAGTTTTCTCAGGTTGTAATGCAACAACCTTTTGACCCTGCAACCCAACCACAATCGCCGACTGGCGGGGTGGCACAAGCACAAACGGGTACCCTTACCCCTCATCTTGGACCAGTGGTAAGCATCGCACAACAACCAATGGTATCACAAGCATGGTTGGTGCAGTATCAACAACCGTAGTTCCAGCAAGTGTACCAAGGTACCGAGCAGCAAATTTTTGCGAATAATGGACAACCGTACCTACAATACGGTCAAAACCAACCACTTTACAGTGGGGTAGTCCACCAACCGTATCAATCATATCAACATCAATTACATTATGCTGGTATGCAAAGACCAACTGCTCAAGCGATTCCATCGTATCCTGGGTACGCTTCACCTAACCTGAGTCAACAGCTGCCATTCGTGGCAACTTTGGAGTTACCCGATTTACATCGGTTGACAAACGATCTGATTGCCTACGTCCCTTGGTGGCCGGTGATTCCTCACAAACTTCCCTCGGACATTCCTAAATTCAATGGAAACCCAGGCGAAGACCCGTCGAATCACGTCATGACCTTTCATCTATGGTGTTCATCGAACACTCTGAACGATGATTCAATAAGACTTCGCCTCTTCCAGAGGACATTGACAGGTCCGGCGGCCAAATGGTATATAGAATTTCCAAGAGCCTCTTTCGACAATTTCAGCTCCTTAGCCACGACTTTCTTAACCCATTTTCAATTACCTATCAGGTATGAAACAGGAACCGAGATACTGACCAACTTCAAATAGACGACAGCTACTCACATATCTGATCATATACATGAGTGGCATCGCCGTCGTAGGATGGTGAAAACATACGTTCCTGAACAGCTATTAGCTGAATGGTTTATAAAGTCATTACTTCCAGCTATAACGGAGGATGTGGCCAAAGGGGGAGTCGTAACAGAGGAGCAAGTCATTGCTCGTGCTCAATATTTAGACTTGGTATATACTCAGTCTGGCACGCTCTACGAAAAAATACCTGATGCCCCTAGACCTGAATTTTCAATTCCTCCCCCTCCTAAATCGAATATTGACTCTCATGTCGGAGATGGCATGATTGGCACTGCAAGCGCGAAGTCAAGAAAGGCTTCACCTCCGAAAGCCCGTAAGACTTCAGATCGAAATGCCCATGAAGAGATTCTTGCTTCGGAAGTAAATGCCATATCAGCAGATAAAGGCAAAGAAACCAATCAACCAGGAAGCAAGAAGAAGCAAAACAAAGGGAAGAAGAAGCAACAGGATGATCCGTCACCTGAAAAAGCTTCTTCAAGCTCTCCTAGGAAAGGGAAACAGAAAGGGAAGCCACCTGGTCCATGTTTTATATGTGACGAGGATCACTGGACACAAGATTGTCCATACAAAGCTGAGCTCAAGAGATTCTTTAAAAGTCCAAAGAACCCAGCTGTGTTGACTGACCCGTTTCCCAACCCAGGTCAAAATATGGTTGATAGTGGAAATGCTTCCCCATCACAAGTACTGATGTTATCGATCTCTAAGCAACAAAATGATGCTTTGATTTCGACAAGGAGCAAAGATTATGGAAATCCGTAACTGTCGAACGAAAAAGGTAAAGATCAACCTAGTAGTTCGACAACAACTTCGACAGAAGTTGTCCCACCCATAACACCAGAATTAACGATAAAACCACCTAAGGGTGTAGTACACAAGTCGACTTTTAATCCTCGTGCCAGAGCGGCGCAGCATTATAACATAGTGGAAGATTTGGCTCAATCGCCATCCGCTATGTCGACTCTAGAAGTACTACAAAATTTTCCATCCCAAAGGCAGGCATTGTTATCGGCAATAGGGGGGTTGATCCTAAGGATTCCAATCTTGTGTCCTTTGATCACAAAGGGTACGACCCTCAGCTACCAGCCCAACTAGCTTTCCTTATTCAGGTAAAGGCCCTCAACAAAACTGTTCATAGAACAATTATTGACGAGGGGGCGTCAACATGTATTATGTCAATGAGCTGCTGGAAAACGCTAGGGTCACCAACCTTGTCGAGATCTTCGACAATGCTAAAGGCTTTCGACGGTAGGACATATACCCCTTACGGTATCCTAAGTAACTTGAAAGTTGAACTAGGTGGAAAAACAGTAGAGATTGATGTTGAAGTCATAGATGGAAATCTGGATTACAACATCCTACTGGGAAGACCATGGATTTATGCCATGGCAGCTATCGTGTCGACTTATTTTAGGAAGATCGCTTTCCCGTTTGAAGGAGGGATTACGGTCGTCGACCAACAGAATTTCCTCCTTAATGGTTCACAAGTTACGGGAAGCATTCCCATGATCCATGAAAGCGACCATTCAATTCAAGATATAGGAGTAGGCTTGTTGAAAGACCCCACGATGATGGGGACTTTCTCGCTACCAAATCATATGTACATAGGAAATGTACCATTGGTGGCTACCTGCAACATGATATCTTCCACGAAGGTCGCAAAAGACAAAGTCGTCATGGATCGGGCAATGGTGTTGCACCCGAGCCCAATCGAAATATTGTAGCAATCAATGTTTCAGGCATGGGAGGCGAGCCCAAATCAATGCTCGTCAAGCGTTTGGGTAGACAGGTCAGGAGAATGTGGAACCCCTTTGGATCCTTGGTCACGAGTGCATGCAAGTGATGAAGGAATCCGGCAGTCAATGATGATTGAGGGGGCACCATGGGATGATAACCACCATCGTTCCCTTCCAAAGGAAGATACTCAAGGCGACCTGTATCACCCTTCAGTATTTGAATTCCTAACAAATACTGTAAATACGGTGGATTCCGAGAGAAACCTATCCAATATAGAAGAGACTATAGCCATAGATATCTCGACCAAAACAGACATTGTAGAGAATATTTATGTCGGCAAAGGTTGTTCCCCTTCAGAACAAGAAATATATAAAGCTCTTTTCCGCGAATTTAGAGATGTCTTTGCTTGGTCATATGATGAAATTCCAGGCATTGACTCGAGTATCGTTGAACATAGAATTAAGATGTATCCTAATGTCAAACCAGTGAGACAACGGCTTCAGCAGGTGCACCCCAAGAAAGCCGCTGCTATCAAGGCAGAAGTTGAAAAACTCCTCCATGCTGGTTTCATCTACCCGATTCCTCTAACCGATTGGGTATCGAATATTGTCCCTGTTATGAAGAAACAAGGAACAATACGAGTGTGCGTCGATTATAGGGATGTAAATCAAGCTTGTCCAAAGGACAACTACCCTACACCCTTCATCGACCAGATAATTGATGAATGCGCCGGATGTGAAATCTTTTTCGTTTATGGACGGATTTTCCGGGTATAATCAAATTAATATCCGCCCACAGGACCAGTCAAAGATTGCATTTATTTGTCCATGGGGCACATTCGCTTATCGAAAATTACCCTTTGGTTTAAAGAACGCAGGGGCGGCGTTTCAGAGAGCAATGAATTATGCTTTCCATGACATCAAGAACATCGTTCAACCTTATCTCGACGATCTTCCGGCTCATTCGCAAAAGTGGACTGATCATCCGCATCATTTAAGAGCAATATTTCTACGTTGCCAACACTACAAGATAAGGCTCAATCCGCACAAATGTGTGTTTTGCGTCGGTTCTGGTCGTTTACTTGGCTTTATAATCTCCAAGGATGGGATTCGTCTCGACCCTTGCAAGGTGCAGGCAATCATTAATTCGCCTCCACCTTCGAACTTGCTTCAGATTCAGAAACTCCAAGGGAAAGCAAACTTTCTGAGGAGGTTCATTCCAAATTACGCAGAACTTGCTAAAGGTTATACCCGTCTCCTGAAAAAGGATGTACCGTTCGTCTGGGACCAGGTTGCACAAGCTTCCTTTGATGCTTTGAAAGAAGCGCTAGTTAAAGCATCATTAATGTACGCCCCAGACTATCTAAGGGATTTTAACCTGTATCTGGCTGCAGCAGATACGACCATTGCGATGGTTTTAGTTCAAGAAATCGATGGAATTGAACACCCTATATATTATTTAAGTAGAAACTTAAATGATACGGAAAGTAGATATTCTCATGTTGAAAAGCTGGCATTAGCAGCTGTTCAAGCGATTCAAAGGTTTCGGCATTATGTCCTCTTTAGGAAGACCACTGTATTGTCAGATTGCAACCCCATGACTTATATACTGTCGCGACAGTTGCTTGGGGGCAAATATTCAAAGTGGATAGCTATCCTTCAAGAGTTTGATCTGGAATTTGTGAAATCCAAATCAAAGAAAGCTTTAGTTTTCGCAGAATTATTATGCGATCTCCCATCATCATACAACGATGAAACGTCCAAAGAATCGATCGTGGACAAAAGTTTGTTTCTGATATCAGCAAGTGATGAGTGGTATGGAGATATAATAGTGTATCTCCAAACCCAAAAGTTTCGGCCAGACACCTCTCACTCAGAACAAAAATGCATTCGATACCAAGCAAAAGACTACATGATCGTTGGTGATACACTTTACCGTCGTGGTGTCGATACGGTCCTGAGAAGGTGTCTAACCCATGAGGAGGCCGAAAAAGCCCTGAATGAATGTCATTCAGGCACCTGTGGGGGGCATCAATCAGGATATGCTACAGCACAAAGAATCTTACGAGCAGGATACTTTTGGCCAACTATGTTCAAAGATTGCATAACCGCAGTTAGAAGTTGCCATGCATGTCAGATTTTTGATAGCAAAACCAGAAGACCCCCCGCTCCTCTACAGCCAATAATAGTTGTGGGGCCTTTCGCCAAGTGGGGCATCAATTTCATGCAATGTAACCCCACCTCGCCCGGGGTCACGGGTATATTATAGTCGCAGTTGACTATTTTACCAAATGGGCCGAGGCGATGCCTACATTGGATAACACTGGTGAAACAGCAGCCCTATTCTTTTTTAATCATGTGGTCGCTAGATTCGGCGTACCACAGGCCATAGTAACAGATCATGGATCGCATTTCCACAATCACATGATGGTTGAGTTAACTGCCAAACTAGGATTGTCTCACGACAGCTCTACTCCGTACTATCCGCAAGCTAACGGACAAGTTGAAGCGATCAACAAAGTCCTGAAGCACATGCTGCAAAGGATGGTGGGAGTTCACAAAAGAAGATGGCATTTGATCCTGTACTCCGCCTTATGGGCCTACCAAACATCGGTAAGGAACGCCACTGGGTTCACACCGTTTCAACTGGTGTATGGCCTGGAAGCGATCCTACCAATCCAGTGCGAAATTTCATCCCTTAAACTCGCAATTGATCTCCTCCCCGGAACCTCGGAAGAAGAAGCTCCTTTCTTGGAGTTAATCCAGTTGGATGAAACCCGTCGTGATGCCGCCTTCGCCAACGAAGCCCATAAGAAACGAGTCAAAGCACAGTTCGACAAAAATGTCAAACCCCGTGTCTTCTCAGAAGGTGATTTGGTCTAGCTTTATGACCAAGAATCCGACAAATTGGGAGCTGGGAAATTCAAGTCCTTATGGATGGGCCCTTATATTGTTAAAAGTGTGTTAGCAAAAGGTGCCTACGAGTTGGTAGATTATGATGGAATTCCACTAGCGCAACCCCGCAACGGGTTGTACCTTAAGCGTTACTATGCCTAATAGTAACCTGTATGCTTTTGTTACATTTTTGTTTTCGCTAAAGCGTTTGTTCCGGTTTAAGTAATCCGCTTTTTACACTTATTGCAGATGTCAAATCCATTGGAACCATGGGTTGGGTATGCTGACGGAGCAAGTCGTAGTTCGAGGAACCTATCCTCAGCAGCATGGGCCATTTTTAACCCAAGCGGCGAGTTAATGAGTTTCGGGGGGGTATGTATTGGTCAATCAACAAATAATATCGCTGAGTATAGCGCATTGATAGAGCTCCTCTCTGATGCCATCACACGTAGCATACGCCGGCTAGTCTTCAAGCTAGACTCACAGCTCGTGGTACTACAGCTCAATGGTACCTACTCTGTCCGAAATCCAACTATTTATCGCAAGTTCCTAAGAGTTAAAATCTTGGAAAGACAGTTTGATTTTATCCAATATCAACACATTTCCAGAAACTTAAACACATTAACCGACTCATTAGCAAACTATGTGTTAGATAGACATGTGCAAAGCTGATAAAAAGAGAAGCGTCATCGATGTTTCATACATGGATCACATAAAAACTGGGATAAACCCCGAAAATCAAAAATATATACAACTGTTTACGGTTTACATATAATGTTCTGTAACCAAGACAAAATCGGTCATACGACCCCAAAACTCAAAAATGGCTGGGGGGAACCCTAGCCTAGTGATGCTCATGATAACATGCCACGGCCTATGCGATCATGCGCAGAAGACGAGACCATCGTCTAGGAACACCAGCAGTATGTCGCTGCAATCGCAGAGGCAACTCGTCAATCCGTATATCCGGAATCCCGAAGGTAAGACCCTCGACCTGTTCCTGCACAGCAGCAAGAGTCTCGGCCAAGTCAAGGTCACGGAGAATAGCCCTCCCTGGAGCCTCCCCTGCTGGGGCAGCGGCCGGAACTCCCAGACGAACTGCTGGACGGACGGGGCCCACATCTGCATGCACACATGAGTTTGATTAGAGTCTTGATAGAGTAAAGCACAAGGACATTATAAATAAAAAACAGTAAACAGTGATAAGGTCAAAATATTTACCAAGATCACCCCACTGCTCGCCATCCGGTAGTACCAAATCCGGATCACCTCGGAAATCCATGCCAACATATGGATACTCGGAAAAAGCCATATCCTGCCGCTCGAACCACCTAAAGAAGGCATCAGTGAAAGTAATCAAGAGGAAGAGGCACCTCCAAAGCTCCAACAAACCAAATGCACATGAAATGGTAAAATGAGAGGTAAAAACATCTTTTAATTGCTTTTTAATTAATTCAAAGTAAAATATTAGTATTTTTACTTCATGTTATCCATTTCTAACAAGTTTGTTGCAGCAATTGATGAAAACAGTACTATCTCTGGAAAGGAAAAACTAGTCATGGTAAAATATGAATTTGACCTGATCAAACGAGCAGTTTTGGCAAAGTTCATGCTCGTTAAAAAATAAACGCAAAGATCCGAGCAGTTTTAATGCGGAAATTCATGCTCGTTAAAAAATAAACATAAGATTGTGAGTAGACTTCCCCCAGAGTTCAAGCTCATTCAGAAAAAATGAACCGGTAAATAACCATTTGAGACCGTAAATTCATCAGCCATAAAAGCCTTGGTCGTGTTTGTGCACCGTCACCTCCACTTTTCATTTGGCCGATCATTCACATCCACTTGATTGTTTACCTATTTTGAGGAACAGCTGCGAAGAGTGATCCCACCTAGCCATCCTTGTAATACTGCCATGATTGGAAAATTCCAACCTGTACCTGGAATCTGCTGCTATCCCTGCTTATCACTCGTTCCTCAAAAGATGAGTCTTCTTTGAGCTCTTTTCACTGACTCGTAAAAAATGAAAAGTTTGCCGAGTTTTGGCCTTCCAGCTCGTTAAAAGGTCCGGAAGAGCTATCCCTCCTCTAGATTTTAATCTTTTTGGACCTGAGGGATTATTGCACAAAAAGATCGAGCGCTTGTCTAGTTCGGCTCGATAAAGATATCGAACATTCATCCCTTCTGTATTGTTTTATACTTTTTCGAACTTAAGGGATTAGGTGACGAAAAAGGACCCCTAGAGTCCACTTTATGTACCCTTTTCAGACTCTCTAAAAATGAAAAGGACCGAGTTGTCTTTGTCGCTGGGCTCGTTAAAAATATTAGATAGCGACAAACTTGTCTTTAGACAAGAACGAGTTTCCCTATCGCTAGGCTCGTTAAAACATAGCGATGGGCTTGCCCGAAGGGCAGGTTATAGAACAAGCATATGTTATCCTCCTCAAGCTTGACAAAAATAAAGAGGTACTGGTCAGAAATGACTGGGGAAAAATTGGGAAGAACCTCAAAGCTTAATGGTAGTAAGTCGGTCTTGAACATGACACTTTTGCCTCCGTAAATATCGGGTTGGGTTATTATCATTCGCCGGTCCCTTCACCATGGTCTCGCCATACCATCCATACATGGGGTAATGCTACCGATCCATCACATCAGTTTCGTTATATGTTCAAGAGATGTCATTCAGAAAGTGTCAACCGGGTCCCCTCCACTACCGTACATCATCTTTCATCCTTCCATGACCGCCACCCTGAATCATATTTCACAGATCGTTTTCACCATCATCACTAGCTCTGTTCCGTGTCACTGATGTGGGATTCATTAAGGCCCTCCTTTGACGGATCACTTCTTGTCGACATCAGCTCATTATCCAAGAAGTTGATCTAGGAACACCCCCTCAGTACTTTGAAGCTTGCATGCCTCAATGGCAAGTTTCTCACTCCCGACGATAGGTATACATTAATGACCTTCGACCAGGAGACTTTGCGTGGTGTTCGACGTCAGATCCTATATTCACGCCACGTGAATTGTGCTGCAGTACCTTGAGGGTCATCATCATTATCGGTGATTCCTCTCGCGCTTGTTAACAGTTTACATTATTCACTGGTAATCAAGCGATGTCTTTCCATGTTCGACTTCAAGAAATTCTCACATGGATCGACTTGTACTAGAGTGAAGATCGGACAAGTTTGAAGACCTCGGATCTAGTTTCATCCATCCAGGCTGCGATATATATTCAGGAGATAAAAACATAGACATGTGCAGCAGATGATCATCCTACAAAAAGGATGATAATTAAAAGCAGAGAATTATCAGTCTATTATCAGACGATCGTCTGTTTATGTACAACAAATGTATTTATAAAGCTGAGCATGGGAAATGCCCGCCCCAGCTAGATCATGAAAAGAAAGTATGAAAAGATAATGTATTGTATTGTACTTTGTTACAGGTCACCTCCCGACGATTGAATGAACTTCGGATCCTCCTAATAAAGCATTTCACCCAATAAACGACCTCATACTTTAGGGGGCAACTGTTATAGACATTTTTGTGCCTTACAGCATAGAGCATGAAATGTCAATAATCCAAGGGATCCAAAGTCCCTAAACATGTTGTTCTTACCCTTAGAGGAACAAGGTCAGCAAACCACAGCACTGCAAATCAGTTCTCCACTGAAAAACACTCAAAAACAGGTCAATTTTGGATCAAAGCAGCTGCTCCAAATGCTACCTGCGTTGCATAGCAAGAGCAACAAAGGCTACCTGCGCTGCATTGCAAGTGCAACAAAGGCTACTTGCGCTGGGCGTACTTTGACATGTGGAGGAATCTTTCTCTCAATGTGCCAGTGCCCAGGAAGCTTCCAAAAAGACACTTGATCATAAGATTCGCCTAATGATGAGTTAAGAGCTTCTAAAACTCCAAGTGGAAGGCAGAAACTCCGAGTGAAGAACTGAAGAACAACTGGAGTCGAAGAGGACAACAAGTCACACATCAAGCTGACTTATCTTCACTCCAAAACTCTATATAAGGATCTCATCCCATGGGATCTGGGGGCGGGAATTTAGCGCGAAGAATTGCTGTTGGTTTACAGTTGTGAGCATTGGGTGATTTCTTGAGGGAGGTGAAGAAGAGATTTCTCTCCGTCGGGAAGGTGATGCTGGATTGGACCTCTCATGGTTGTATCACCGCCTGAACCTTACTTCCATATATTAATAAAGCATTTGAGGTTCTTCTATTCGCATGTGTTTCAATGGTGTATTGTCTTACTTGCGTCTTTGATTTATGCTAATCCTTGAATCAATTATGAATGCATGCTTCTTGTAGTTTCCTTTTCTTGTCTTATTTGCAGGATCTCATGTAGCTGGGCCCGTGAAAAGACTTGGAGCTGGGAGCAAGCGGAAAACAAAGGAGATTGGATCGACCATTTGCGCAAGACATCGGTAAGTGGATCTATTCCTTTTATCTCTTGAATGTCATAAAGAAGAAACTTTAGATAGCTTTGCTTTCAGCTGTTGCTAAGGAACTGTCACCCTTAGAGTGGGTTAGGGTCATTCCGAGTTGGATACTTTCCCCCACAACAGTCAATACTCTATTGGGGAGTCTATCTCAATCAGAATTCGTCAAGGTTATGCAGCTCAAAACCGCCAAAGAAATATGGGACAAGATCATTCTAAGCTATGAAGGAGATGATCAGGTAAAACGTGAAAAACTACAAGCTCTCAGAATTCAATATGAAACTCTCAAAATGCACAATGATGAAAGTGTAGCTAATTATTTCCTACGTATAGATGAGATTGTTAATCGGATGAAAAAATTGGGTGAAGAGATAAAAGAAGTTACTTTAGTTGAAAAGGTTCTAAGATCTTTGTCTTCTAAGTTTGAATCAAAAGTTTCTGCCATAGAAGAAAAGCAAAATCTTCAGAGTATTACCATGTCACAGCTGCACGGAATTCTAACTGCTTTCGAAATGAGAAAAGGGGGTCCAACAGACATGAGAGAAGCCACATTCAAAGCTTCAGTAAAAGGAGAATACAACAAGTCTGGGCATACGTCAGAAGGAGAGGAAGAATCAAACTTTGTTAAGAACCTTCAACAGGGTTCTGGAATATTCAGAGGTAAACTACCTTTCAAATGCTTTGTTTGTGGAAGAGTCAGTCACTATGCAACCAAATGTCCTCATAAAGATAAGCTTGATAAAGATAAGGAACCAATTAAATGGAACAAAAAACAGAACGTAAGTAAGAAGAGTTATTATACAGATGAAGATAGCGATGGACTTTTAAATAGTGATGAAGATGAACATGGTAATGATTATAGACTTTTGATGGCTTTTGAAGATGATGATTTCTTGGATGCTATAGATGAAGATGATCTCTATGAAGAAATTTCTTAACTTAAAATCTGTTTAGAAGAAAAAAGTATGATCATAAATACTCTCACATTCCAACTTGCTGAAAGGGAAAAACACAATGAAAAGTTAGAATGTGAAATTGTGGGACTCAGAAAATATATTGAGAAAACAAAAGCTCTTAATCTTAGATTTGCTAAAGGATCTGAAACTTTAGATGAGATTATCAACGTGCATCGTTCTCATCTAATCAAGATAGGTCTTGGATATACTGAAGAAGCATCTCAAGCACAGAAGCCATCCACCTCCAAAAGTTATCTTGATGTAGCAAGGAAAAGTGAATAGGATGATAGTCGTCAGCAAAGGCATAAAGCAGATCACCAGGTAAATCAGGGTCAATCTACTTCAAAGATGAACAGAAGCTACAACCAACCACAGGTAAATAATTCTCAATTTTCCTCAAGAATGAATGTCAATAGAAACTACAATCACCTGGTCGGTAGATTTGATAATCGCAGGAATTTCTTTAATGGCCAATGTTTCTCATGTCATAACTTTGGACACAAAACTGGTCAATGTGTTTCCTATAAGACCATCATGACTAGAGAAGCATGAAATCAAAGGAGTGTGACTAGGATCATGAAGAGGACCTACAATAACTTTTCTGATCTTGAAAATGAAATAGAATTCTCAATTTGTAACAACTTCAGTCATGAAGATTCTAAATGCAGGAGTCAGTTTCAGCAAACATCTCAGAAGGAGCAAGCTTCATTGGGTCCCAAAACATGGAGAAAGAAAGAACCACAACCAGAAGGATGTGGTATAGCCTTATATGCAGAAGGACAGGAAAATCAGTGGTATATCGACAGTGGATGCTCGAAACATATGACAGGTGATAAAGAAAAACTTCAGTCATATAGTGCCTTAGAAAAGGAAAGAAAGGTCTCATTTGGAAATGACACCCCTGCACTCATAAAAGGTAAAGGCTATGTTTTTTTAAAAGAAATGGTCAAAGCTGGAAATGTTATGTATGTTGATGGCTTAAAGCATAATCTATTGAGTGTTAGTCAAATGTGTGATCAAGGAAATGAGGTAGTATTTCGATCAAATGGATGTATTGTTCGTGAGCTTGATACAAGAGAAACAATTATCAAAGGCATAAGAACTCCAAATAATTTATACATACTCAAGGGAGGATAGCAACAATGATATCTAAGAAAAAATGATGAACACTGGCTTTGGCACAGAAGATTGGGGCATCTAAGCTTCCCTCAGATAAGGAAAGCATGCAAATATCAGGCTATTCGCGATCTTCCTGACATCAGAATTCCAAACAATACAATATGAAATTCATGTCAATTTGGTAAGCAAACCAAAACACATTTCCCTGAGAAGGAAGGATCAACTAGTAAGCCACTTGAACTTGTCCATACTGATTTATGTGGTCCATCAAGGAAAAAGTCACCTCATGGAGAAGAATACTTTATATTGTTCATTGACGACTTTTCTAGGATGTGTTGGATAGGACTGCTAAAGCATAAAGACGAAGCTTTCGAAAAATTCAAAGCTTTCAAAGCCTTGGTTGAAAATGAATCAAATCGCAAAATCAAATGCCTCAGGTCTGATCGAGGAGGGGAATTTACCTTGGATGAATTTTTTGACTTTTGTGAAGAACATGGAATAAGAAGGTAATTCTCTACTGCAAGGACTCCTCAACAAAATGGAGTGGTGGAAAGGATGAATAGAATGGTTCAACAAATGGCTCGTGCTATGCTTGATGTGTCTGGAACTCTTGCAACCTTCTGGGGTGAAGCTGCATTTTCTGTCGTTACTATTCTCAACAAAAAAAATGTCTGGGTAAACAGCACTCAAACTCCTAATGAACTTTGGTATGGTAAGACTCCTACTGTTAAATACTTCAAAGTTTTTGGAAGAAAATGTTACATGAAAAGGACTGATGAAAAGCTTGGCAAGTTTGAACCTAGATCAAATGAAGGCATGCTCCTTGGTTACACTTCCCAAAGTAAAGGATATAACTGTTATAGTAAAAGACTTGGAAAAATTGTTGAAAGTATTGATGTGGTGGTTGATGAAGCAGGCAACAATCCAAAGCAGATAAAAACCGAAGATTTTGAAGATGATGAGGACTATCCTTCAACATCAGATCAGATTAATGTTGAAGAAGAAACTTATGAGGCACCAGAAGAATAGATAAGGGTAGAAGAAAAGACTCCATCCAGGTATGTCCAGAAGAACCATCCAGAGACTCAAATTTTGGGGCAGAAAGAGGCAGGTGTACAAACAAGAAGAACTATTACAGAAGCTTCAAGCTATCTAGCATTGCTCTCCTCCATCGAACCACGAAATATAAGTGAAGCATGCAAAGATGAATGCTGGGTCAAGGCCATGAATGAAGAACTTGAGAAGATTGAAAAGAATAACACTTGGGAATTGGTTCCTAGACCTAATGATAAGAATGTCATAGGGACCAAATTGATATTCAAAAACAAGCTAAATGAAAATGGAGATGTTATTAGAAACAAGGCCAGACTTGTTTGTAAAGGGTATGCTCAACAAGAAGGTATAGAATTTGAAGAAACTTTTGCACCGGTTGCTAGACTTGAAGCCATAAGAATGTTCCTTGCTCTTTCTAGCTTTCAGAAGTTCAAAGTATATCAAATGGATGTGAAATCTGCCTTTCTAAATGGAGACTTAGAAGAAGAAGTGTATATTGAGCAACCAGATGGATTCATCCTTGGAAATAATCCAAAACTTGTATGCAGACTTAGAAAGGCTCTCTATGGCCTTAAACAGGCACCAAGGGCTTGGTATTATCATCTAGACAAACACCTTCATCAACAAGGTTTTTCAAAAGGATCAACAGATAACAATCTATATATAAAAATTGACAATGATAAATTGCTAATACTTGTTGTGTATGTTGATGATATCATCTTTGGTAGCAATGAAGAAGCCATAAGTCAAAACTTTGCTTTAGTGATGCAGAAAGAATTTGAAATGTCCCTGCTTGGTGAGCTCACATATTTTCTTGGTTTACAAGTCCAACAAAACAAAGACGATACCTTTCTATCACAAAACAAGTACCTCAATAAGATCTTGAAGAAATATGGCATGGAAGATTCGAAACCAGTATGTACCCCTATGGTAACAGGATGCAGCCTCAGCGCAAATGATGAATTAGAAGCAGTACATCAACCAACCTATAGATCCATGATTGGTAGTTTTCTCTATCTGACAGGTACCCGATCAGACATCATGCATGCAGTAGGAATAGTTGGAAGATTCCAGGCTAATCCAAAAGAAGCACACCTTCAAGCAGTTAAAAGGATTTTCAAATATATTCAAGGAACACAAAACTATGGCTTATGGTATCCTAGAGATACAAATCTCACACTTCATGCATATACAGATGCAGATTGGGCAGGAAGCATGGATGATAGAAAAAACACTAGTGGTGGTGCATTCTTTATGGGGTCCAGATTAGTATCTTGGTTCAGCAAGAAACAAAGTTCAATTGCATTATCTACAGCTAAATCAAAATATGTGGCTACTACATCTTGTTGCACACAACTCCTTTGGATGATGCAAACATTGCAAGACATTAAAAATCACTTGTACTCCACCTATCTCCATTTTATGTGATAATACAAGTGCAATCAGTATTTCAAAGAATCCAGTCATGCGTTCAAAGACCAAGCACATACCTATCAAATATCATTTTCTCCATGAACAAGTGCTTGAACAAAAGGTCAAATTGGATTATGTTCCCTCCAAGGAACAGGTTGTTGATATATTCACCAAACCACTTCCTAGGAAGACATTTGAATACCTTAGATAGAAGATGGGAGTAGTTGATGCATCATCTTGCTGTTGACACTTATCTGTTTAAGAGAAAAGTGGTTGTACGCGAGTTTCATGAAGAGCATCCACGTACATACGCCTGTTTCTGTGGATACAATCACGTATATGTTGGTTTGAAGAAAAACAATGGGCCAAACTTAGGATGAAAAGAGTCTAATATGGGTTTGACAGAGACCATCTGGCACAGGTTCAGGGGGAGAAGATACTTATAATAATGCATTGTTGGCATTATCTTAGAAGATCTTGGTACAACTTCACAATTGTTTTTGATTCAGGTAGAACAAGTGTAGAGGGAGATCATGGTTGTTGGTTTGGATGATGATTGACAGATGCTATTGATGGTAGTTGATGTTTACTATCATAGTCCTGTCTCTATTTCATGTATTTCTTTTATTATCAAGGTCATGTAACAGCCTATTTTGGTTTCCCCACTATGCCTGGGATGGATGATGTAATGTTCTTGTTTTATCATGTGTAAACTATTGGTATATCCCCACTTGGTTGGGAGATGGATGTATGTATGAGTCTTTGGTGATAGGAAGGTCATTTATGATGTATAGAGTCATGTTCTTTCTTGTAGAACATCTTTTTGTAGACCTTGCCTACAGTCAGGGGGAGCATGGACAACACAACAAAGCAGAGATTTCAGCATGTACTCAGGGGGAGCATAACCCTTTGCCCTTGATGACAAAGGGGGAGAATGACTTTGAGTGACTTGGGGTTGCCATCAAGTCCAAAGGGGGAGATTGTTGGCATTATGACACAGGCTTGGCACTATGGCACAGGTATTGTCCTTGATGGCAACTCACTCGGCAAATCACTCAGATGACAGTTCAGGCTCACAGGCTCTCAGAATAAAGGAAAAGGAGGTATACGCAAGTTCCTATTGACCAAGCTGCATATACATGCAATTTCATAGACCAAAAGGCACGTATGTGTATACACACACTTTCATGCACAGAAAAACACATACAGTTTGGAAAACTTGGTTTTTGGTCCTTGGTATTTGGACATATTGTTTTGGACCATGGTATCTCGTCCGAAGTGTTGAACCTAGGTATTGGTTCTAAGTGGTTTTGGACCATGGTATTGAGTAAGGCCTAAGACTATAAAAGGGGAAGGAGATCATTAGGCAAAGGCAACTCCAGGATTGAATATTTTATAAAGAGCAAGATCCAAAATACTAGTCATTGGGTTATGGTGCATAGCTGGATCTGAATCAAGGAGGAACCTGAGCGCCAGGAGAAGGATAAGTTCTATTGATGGGTCAAGATATTAAGGCTTGAAGAGAAGTATCTTTGTGTGATTTTGATCTGTTATATTTGGCACATGACTTGATCTATAAATCTGATGATTTGGGTATAACTGATGTCTGAATAATTGAAAAGGGTAGATTATCTTTTATAGATCTGTACATAGGTTCAACATAGCAAAGCCATGTATACATGTTGGTTCAGTAATTCAAAATGGCGTATATACATGTTTGCCTTAATATAGCAGCGTATGCACGCAGGTTCTACATATTAAAGTAGTGTACGTTTCATAAAATATGTTTTAGCTACTTCTGTTTATTGCTACAGTATTCTGGGTTCAGGATTGGTTTCTGGTTACTATTATTGTATTCTGGGTACAACATTCAGAGAAGTGATTGTTTGATTCAGTTTTTGGTTGGTGAAAAGGAGATTGGTTGATGTAGATATATTTGATGTTTGATTGATGTTATTGATGGATCCAATCTGAAAATTTATGAAACGTGGTCCCTGGAAGAAAAGAGAAGGCTATAGCCTTTTGTAGGTCAGCAACTACGTACTAGTACATTAGCTAGTACAAGAGCTAAGGGGGTTGTAGCTCCATTCCAGGAGAAGCTAGAGAACGAGAGAAGGTTGTAGCCTTCTGTAGGTAGAAGCCTACTTACTGGTATAAGACTGCACTAGTACAGAAATATTGTAAAAGAAGTTTCTTATTAAAAGAAGATAGAGATGAATTGCAGTAGGTGGTTTTCACCCATATTGGGTCTCCACCGTATATATTGTGTTCATGTGTGTGATTGCCTGTACTGTTTACTGCACTTGATTACTTTTTTATGGTTCTGATACACAAATTAAGATTAGTTAACTAAGTTAGAAGTCTGCAAGATATACACGGTTTTCTCTAAACACAGTTGCGTATATATGTAGGTTTAATTAATAGAAGTAGCGTATATCAATTTGTTTATGGAAATAAAAAATTGTTAAATTGCTAATAATGATTCACCAATAACCACTAGCCTCCCTAAATGAGCACTTGAGCAGCAGGATGTATTCAAAGGATGTACTTTGGGAAAGTACACAAAATCCACATTCCATTATCAGGACAACAAAGCACATGTAGTCCTAGAATGGATCCACTCTGATGTCTATGGACCTTTCTCAATAGCCTCCACTGCCATACACAAATATTTTGTCATTTTTATTGATGACTTGTCACAGAAGCATTGGATCTTCTTCATGCGAAAGAAAGATGAGACATTCTCCAAGTTTGTAGAATTTGAGGCACTAGTTGAGAAAGAAACTGATAACAAGGTGAAGGCTTTCAGGAGAAATAATGGAGGTGAATACATGTCGAATGAATTCAAAAATTTATGTGCGAAATAAGGCATTCAACAAGAGTTGATAGAACCCCACAACCCACAACAAAATGGGGTGGTTTAAAGAAAGAATCATAGCATTGTGGGAGTTGCGAGGGCCATGTTACATGATCAAATCCTACTTGTGGATTTGTGGGCTAAGGCATGCAACAAAGAAGTCTATTTTTAAAACTAGATTCCTCATCATACTTTGGTCATGATTACACCTAAGGAGGATTTCTCAAGGAGAAAGCTAGATGTGTCACACTTCAGGATTTTTGGAGCCTCTGTTTACTGCCATGTATCGAAAGAATCAAGGAAGAATCTTGAGCCGAAAACAGAAATGGGGGTTTTTGTGGGTTACACAGTGTAGGAATTTACAGGGTAAGTTCCACAGAAAGAATACCAAAAGGACACCGCTCACAACCAGATCTCAAATCAATACACTAGTATTTTTGACGTGGTTAAAACCCTCAGAGTGCAAGGAGGGAAACAGTCCACGGCCTGTCCCAACGTGGGTACTACAGGAAATTTATTAATCAAAGAATGAAAATTTACATAAGCTTCTCTCATGCACGGATTACCCGAACAATGACCCTCCATGCGCTTTAAATAGAACTCATGGACCAATCGGGTGTCAAGCCACGGATCAAGTGTCGGTAATACTGAGGTGAGAGTGAACCGTCGGATCACTACATATCGTGAACGTCAGATTGTAAGTTACAAAATGTACAACAGTAAAGAAACACACTTTACCTAACTCTAACCTAACTCTATACTAGGCCAAGTTGAACTTAACTATATCCTATGTGTCGGAATATCCTAACATCCCCCCTTAAGAACAACTTGGGATAGGATTGAAGGATTTACAAATATGACACAATAGGAGAAGGAAGGAGGCACTAGAGCCTATCCCCCCTTAGTGACAACTTCCTGAACTCCAAGCATATATCGAAGTTTAGTGAACTTCGCCTCTGTGAGAGCCTTTGTGAAGATGTCTGCAACCTGATCATCTGTTGGACAATATTGCACTTCAAGAACATGGTCATGAATGAGCTTTCTGATGAAGTGCATGTGTAGTTCAATGTGTTTGCTGCGCTGATGCTGGACTGGATCTTTGCATAGCTGAATGGCACTTTGATTATCACACCAAAGTGTGGTTGGATGCTGCTGCTCAAAGCCAAACTCTGATAGGATCTGACGAAGCCACAAGGCTTCCTTACTAGCTTCCACGGCACCACGATACTCTGCTTCTGCTGACGAAAGAGAAATGGCAGCCTGTTTCTTACAAGCCCATGTAATAGGTCCTGAACCAAGAGTGAAGACATAACCGGCAGTAGACTTCCGATCATCAAGGTCACCAGCCCAATCAGAATCAGTGAAACCAACTAACAGAGGAGCTGCTTTGGCACTGTAATGAATCCCAAACTGTACTGTACCTCGAACATAACGAAGTATTCTTTTAGCTGCTTTCCAATGACTTTCACGGGGGTTTTGCATAAAACGAGCAACAAGGCCAACAACAAAGGAAAGATCAGGACGAGTATGGGTTAAATACAAGAGTTTTCCGACAAGTTGACGGTATAAGGTAGCATCAACTTCAGGAGAAGTACAAGAGACTGAAAGTTTGACTCCAGACTGAAAGGGAGAAGGGGCTGGCTTACAGTCTTCCATGTGAAAATGACGAAGAATATCACAAGCATACTTGGACTGGGAAAGGAAAATACCCTCTTGGGATTGCAAGACTTGAAGACCGAGAAAATAGTGTAAGTGTCCTAAGTCTGTCATTTCAAATTTCTTTTTAAGGCTGGACTTCACATGGTTTATAAGGTTGGGATCACTACCAGTAAGAATAAGATCATCAACATAAAGAACAAGGATGATAAGAGAGTTGCCCACTTTCTTGGTGTAGACAGTATTGTCAGAATGACACCTAGAAAAGCCAGATTCTAAAAGAAAGCTATCCATTTTGGCATACCAAGCCCGAGGAGCTTGCTTGAGGCCATAAAGGGATTTCTTAAGTCGACAAACAAGGCTGGAGTCTGTTTGTATGAAGCCAATGGGTTGTTCCATATAGATTTCTTCCTGCAAGTCCCCATGCAAGAAGGCAGATTTAACATCCATTTGATGGACTTCCCATTTTAAAGAGGCAGCAAGGGAAAGAACAAGGCGGATAGAGTTCATTTTGGCAACAGGAGAGAAGGTTTCAGTGTAGTCAATGCCTTCAACCTGTGAAAAGCCCTTAGCAACTAGACGAGCTTTATGTTTATCAACTTTCCCATCTGGTCCATACTTGGTTCTGTAAACCCATTTGCATCTAACAAGTTTGCGTCCCTTTGGTAGAGGAACAAGATCCCATGTATCATTTGTCATCAATGAATGATATTCTTCATTCATAGCTGCTTCCCAATGTGGATGGCCTGAAGCTTCTGCAAAAGTGTCAGGATCATGATTTACTGGAGCTTGAGCCAGTAAAGAAGAGGCTCTTTCAAACTGAGAACGTGTACGTCGCTGATCTGTAGGATCACCGGCAAGATCACCTGCTGCATCCCGAGTAGCACGGACCCATCTTGGAAGTTGAGGATCCTGAGAAGGTGGGGGAGGATTATCATCCTCGCTTTCATCATCAGAAGAAGAAATGTTTTCAAAGATAGAAGAGATAGGAAGAGGTGGCACATCCGCCGGACTAGGCTCGCAGGCCGATTTATTTTCATCAAATTTTACATCTCTTCTAATGATAACATTTTTGGACTTAAATGGAATAAGTCTATAACCTTTTACATCTTCAGAATATCCAACAAAAGTACATTTCTCACTCTTAGGTTCTAAAGCTTTATGCTTTTCATCTGGAATATGGGCCCATGCTTCACTTCCAAACACACGAAAGTGACTTACATCTGGTTTAATGGAACTCCAAGCTTCTTCTGGAGTGATATTCTCTAGAACCTTAGTAGGAGTGCGATTGATTATATAATTTGCACAATTAATTGCTTCGGCCCAAAAACTAAGACTGAGTCCTTTAGATTGCAGCATACAATTAGCCATTTCCTTTAAGGTGCGATTTTTCCTTTCAGCTACACCATTTTGTTGTGGAGTGTATGGAACAGTATGTTGCATTTGAATTCCATTTTCGGTGCAAAAGTTGATGAATGTGTTTTTAACATATTCTCCACCATTATCAGTTCTTAGCTTAAGAATTTGATGTCCAGATTGTTTTTCAACAAATGCTTTGAAGGCCAAAAAAGTGTAAATACTTCGCTCTTGAGTTTTAAGAAGTATACCCAAGTGCGTCTGGAGAAATCATCAATGAAAGTTAAGAAGTACTTGCAGCCAGAGAATGAAGCAACAGGAAGAGGACCACATAAATCACTGTGCACAAGCTGTAAAGGGGCTGAGGCGTGCCAAGAGGCACGTTTGTCAAAACTGTCCCGATGATGTTTTCCGAGTACACATCCGGAACAAACACCATCTTTGCAAGATACCATAGGAAGACCTGTCACCATATTTTCTTTACATAGATGCTGAAGGGAGCGATAGTTTAAGTGACCAAATCGCTCATGCCAAAGTTTGCTCACTTCATCATTATGAGCAACAAATACTGAGGGAAGATGGGATGACCCAAAGTTGTGAAACTTATACAACCTTTTGGAATCATCAGCAAGACCAGTAGCTAGAATCTGTTTAGGATCTTTTAGATCCTTGATTACAACATCATGAGGTGAAAATTCAACAATTTTACCTTCACCTGAATGAGTTATCTGATAGACAGATAGAAGGTTGCAGGATAAGTTTGGAACACATAATACATCATTGAACTGACCATTGTCTAGATGAACAGTTCCAGTCCCTACAACATTAAGAGATCTATCATCACCAATATATATATTTTTGGTGTTACAATCATTTAAAGAAGAAAACATGGCTTGGTTTTTGGCCATGTGACAAGAGGCTCCAGAATCAATGAGCCACTCATGAGAATGAGAAGAAGAAGAAGATACATTTAATGCATAACCAGACTGAGATGATTGACGATGACATGCAGAAAGTGCCGTTCCGGAAGTTGAAGTTGAAGTAGGCTCCAGATGGATGTTATGTTTCTTCATTGCGGCTTCCAAGGCTTCCATCTTCTTAAAGCATTTAGATTCTAAGTGGCCATCTCGATTACAAAAGTTACAATGTCTATCAGTCTTCTTCCATTTGTTTTTATTGGTCTTATCATTTTGCTGAAATGATCTTTCATTTTGAGGCTGAGATGGTTTAGGACCATTCTTTTGAGGATATGACTTCTTAGGATTCTTTGAATTTGGTTGCTGCTGGGCGGCTAACGCTTTCGTGGAAGAGTTTCCAAGATTAAGAAGACCAAGGTGTAAGAGTTTTTCTTGTTCTCTTATTAAGGAATCACAAAAGGAGTCAAAGGAAGGGGCCTTGTAGTCTTGTCCTTGACAAATGAAAGCTTCCCTTGTAGAATGGAAAGTGGAAACAAATACAGAGTAGGCTGGTCCCAACTTAGTAAGGATGGAATAAATAAGGTTACCATCTTCTTTCTTAACTTTAACACCTTCCAAGAGATATCTAAGGGTCTTGAATTTGGACAAGAAATCTTCAATGCAAGAAAAATTATTAGGATCCAAAGTAAGCAACTCATTTTCAAGTTGATGGGCTCTAATTTCATTTTTAATCCCAAAAACTTTAGCAAGTTTTTCTAATGCTTCATGAGGAGTCTCAAGTTCTGCAATGTGGAATCTAAGATCAGGAGAAATAGACATCCCTATCAAACCACGTGCTTGATCTTGTCTATTTTCCCATTTTGCCGCCTTGTCTTCATCTTTTGGTTTCTTCTCTTGGTCTGTGGCTATTCTGAAGAGACCTTTACTTCTAAGTAAATCTTCCATGTAGGCTACCCATTGGAAGTAGTTAGTGCTGTCAAGAATGACTTGGCATGGACTTTCCATTTTTTTTAAAAAAACTGAAGCTGAAGATGCTGAAAGTAAGTGTTCCAATGGATAGATCTCGAAAAAATAGGCGGTTTTAAAAAAAACGGCTCTGAAAAAGGCTTCCGGATGAAGAAGTTATGGCTTTTTGAAAAAAAATTGTTGACGTTGCCGGCAAAGTGCGCGAATGTGCGGGAATGAAAAAATCCGCCCCCACAAAATGGAGACTTGAACCCAAGACCTCTACTCTCTAAAAATAGCTTTGAACCAATTGATCTATACAAAAAATTTGAGAGAGAGAGAGAGAGAGAGAGAGAGAGGGGGGGGGGGGCCTCGGTTTGCGTGCTTGCCTTGAGAAAGCTCTTTTTCCCTACAAAACACAAAACACAAAACCCAACACGAATATGCAAAGAAAAACGAACCTTGCGGCTCGAAGTTAGCTTTAGCCAAAAAACTAGAAATTTAAAAAAAAAAAAATCTCAAAGTTAGCTTTAGCCGAAAAACTAAATATTTTTCTCAATGTTTCTGATTTTCCGAGATCACACTAAGGTGCAGGGAAAAGAGCATACGCATGAGAAAAATCCTTCCTTTCTGTTTCTGATTTGCCCAGATCGCACAGAGTCGCAGGGCAAAGAGCATACGCAGAAATGAAAGGTATAGATCCGGTTAAAAAAAAAGGCTAAATAAACTGAGACCGAAATAAGCAGAGAGAAAATAACAGTAAACTGCAAAAAAAACACTGTATACCTCCCGATCTGAAAAATGACGCAGCTAGGGCTACCGGAAACCTTTTCGCGTGAAACGAAAGGGGTTCCTCACTGGAACAGATGCTCCGAACGCAACAGAGCAGTCCTCTCGGCCCGAAAGCAGTCAGAAACAGCAGATCTAGGAAACGACAGCCGCATGCAGTTCTACCGGCTTCAGATTTGGATCACCAACGGACGCGGCCCTCAAATAGCTCTGATACCATGTAGGAATTTACAGGGTAAGTTCCACAGAAAGAATACCAAAAGGACACCGCTCACAACCAGATCTCAAATCAATACACCAGTATTTTTGACGTGGTTAAAACCCTCAGAGTGCAAGGAGGGAAACAGTCCACGGCCTGTCCCAACGTGGGTACTACAGGCAATTTATTAATCAAAGAATGAAAATTTACATAAGCTTCTCTCATGCACGGATTACCCGAACAATGACCCTCCATGCGCTTTAAATAGAACTCATGGACCAATCGGGTGTCAAGCCACGGATCAAGTGTCGGTAATACCGAGGTGAGAGTGAACCGTCGGATCACTACATATCGTGACCGTCGGATTGTAAGTTACAAAATGTACAACGGTAAAGAAACACACTTTACCTAACTCTAACCTAACTCTATACTAGACCAAGTTGAACTTAACTATATCCTATGTGTCGGAATATCCTAACACACAGAACCTCCCCACAACTACCATGTGTACTTTCTATTGCTAAAAATGATAGTTATATGAAGGGATGTAAAACTTGATGAGAAGAAAGCGATGTGGTTCTCTCTTTAGAGGGAGCTTCAGATCCTACCAAAAGATGATCTTTTAGCTCCAAAGGAGGAGCCTCAGGAAGTTATGGAGCAACCACAAGTAGAGGGGCAGAGAGTGGAAACATCCACTCAATCGTGACCATCCAGAGAAGGCAGGAAAAGGACCAAGGAAGTTGATAGACTTGTGCATGATATGAGGGAGAATGTGGGAGCTCCTTCAAATTTGCATAGGCAAAGAAGGTCACCTGATTGGTACACTGGCTACATGGCTCTAATGAATGAGCTTGTAGAGACTAATCCATCCTCTTTCGTGGAAGCAGTAGAGAAACCTATATGGGTTGATGAAATGGTGGAGAATACAAATCCATTGTAAAGAACAATGTTTGCTAAGTGGTCCCAAGACTGGTAGATAAATCAGTTGTGGGTTCGAGATGGATCTTCAAGGTTAAGCATGCAACAAACACACGCATAGAGAAGTATAAGGTCATATTTGTGGCCAAGGGGTACCCTCAAGTTAAGGGAATTGATTATGAGGATACCTTTTCTCTTGTATCAAGGTACTCATCCATTAGATCAATTATTTCTTTGGCTGCACAGATTGTGTGGAAGATCCACTAGATGGATGTAAAGATAACATTTCTCAATGGATTTATTGAGGAGGTTGTACATCGAGAAACCAGCAGGTTTTGAGACATTTGATCGAGAGTCTCATGTGTGCAGACTCATGAAAGCATTGTGCGGTCTCAAATAAGCACCCTGTGCTTGGTAGACCATGATCGATATTTATCTCACCAGTTTGGGCTTCACCAAAACTGAAGCATATGAAAACCTCTATCACATCTTGGTAAAAGGTAAATTTCTTATTATTGCCTTATATGTTGATGATTTGATTTTAATTGGTGATGAGAAGTTGATCAGATCTTACAAGGAGGACCTTGCAAGGGAATTTCAAATGAAGGAAATGGGTCTCATGCACTACTTCCTTAAGTTGGAAGTATGGCAAGGCGATGGAGAACTATTTATCTCTTAAGGAAAGTATGCAAATGAGGTATTACAGAAGTTCCACATGGAGAGTTGTAAACCCATGGAGACACCTTTAGTGACCAACTGGAGGAAGGAGGATGCTACTTCAGGTAAGGAAGTAGATGCTACCATTTATCAACAACTAGTGGGTTCATTGACATATCTTGTGAAAACATGACCAGATATGTGCTATGTAGTCAACCAGCTGAGCCAAGCTATGATTAAGTCAACCAAATTATTTTGGAAGGCAGTTAAGCATGTTTTATAGTACCTCATAGGAACTACCCAATTTGGACTACGATACATATGGACAGAGGGAGTGAAGCTATGTGACTTCACATATGCATATTGGGCGTGGACTCCATCAGATCGAAAGAGTACATCAAGTGGATTTTTTAGTGTTGGATCCACAGTTTTTTCTTGGTACAACATGAAGAAAATATATGTGGTGCTAAGCTTGGTAGAAGCATAATACATGACTTCAAGTCAAGTAGCACGTGAGTCGATCTGGATGAGAAAGACACTTATTGGACTATTTGGTCAGATGATGGATCTAACTATGATCTACTATGATAAGAAGAGTTTCATCAGGCTCTCTAAGAATCATGTATTTCGCGATCGATCCAAGTATATAAATATCCAGTATCACCATTTACAGGACTATGTGCAGAGGTGAATAATGTTTCTATAATACATTTTGACAAAGGAACAAAATGTTGACATTTTGACAAAGTCTTTGTCAAGAGGGAAGTTCGAGTTCCACAAGTGAAGGATAGGGGTGGTTGATAATCCCTTTCTTGCCGAGAGGGAGTGTTGAAAAACTCAACAAGAAATTCTCAATTTGATTTTTCCTTGATTAAATTGAGAAAATTCAAATTTCCACATCAACAAACGACTTGAATGTATTTAAATTGTGTGACATGGCTTGTGTCACTCATTTTACCTAGAAAATTCGAGTTGGTGAGTTAGAGTTTATTTGAGCATGTGTGATTGCTAATTTGTAGCAATCATGGTCAGTTATTTCAAGTTATTTTCATTTAAACTAGTTCCAACTGTTGGAAGAACTAGTGGAAGGTTAGTTTTGCAGTGGGACTTTAGTCAGACTCAGTGATCATCCAGTTAATTGATCAATCAATCAAAAATAGCTAGTGCATGCAGACAATTCGAGTTCCCCAACTGTGGTGGAGATTCTAAGGTAGTGTAACATCATTTGTAGACTGGTCTTGAGTGTATATGTGTTGCATGCAGTTAGATGATCAACCTTGGGAATTGCGCAATCCATTTTGGAGAAATTTCTAAATAATAGGGGCCTAATTTCTCAAGGAGTTATGCAAGGAAATAGGGGTTCAATAAGAGGAAGAAATTGACTAATTCTGGGTTAGAGATTCTCAGTGAGCAGAGAAATAGGTTATTCACTTGCAGGTTGAGATCAAATTCAGCTAGCAACTGTAATGCATCTCTATTCATCATATTAATGCAAGAAGGAAAGGGGTTTTTAGAAGATTTATTTCCCCTTGAAAAAATATTGTGTGCATGTGTGTTATTTCTCATTGCATGTTTGTGATTGATGTTCTAAATTGTGAATCGAACTTTTGTGTCTTGTGATTTTGATTAAAAATTCAAGAGCAATTGCAAATCTACACCATGATTCCTACACAATATTTTGTAAAAAGTGGATTATGGTAGGCATAGTATTAGATAAAATGTAATAATTACATTTTACCTAATAGTTATTCCACCTCCTTCCCTCATTCGTTTCGCTTTCATAGTTGAACTTATTCATTTCTAAACTTACGATCCTACATCTATCCAAGATCTAATTATGTAACACATTGATCTAATTATGTAACACATTATTACACATAAATTAATATAATATATTACATATATTATATTAAAAGCTATTAACAAAGAGACCATTATAATGAAGAAACAATTATTGTTCTATACTTTGTGCAATCGTGTTTAACTTTAAACTTTTAAAGACACATCACTCAATAGCCTCCACGAAGATCTAAAGCTTCTATCTATCTATCTATATACACACACACACACACACACACACACACACACACACACACACACACACACACACACACACACATTATGTATTCATCCATTTAAAGATAGAAATAAAACATACAAAAGGACATAGGACCACCCAACAGATCCATACAAATTCCAAGTGCAAACATATCCATAAAAATGTTTTATCTTTACAGGTTACATGGATTCAACATCTTCATTTTCTACAACTAGTTATGTATCTAAATATAACTTCAAAGTAAGATGGATCTAGGATATAATTTCCCCTTAGATAGGTTATATTCCACATGAATACCATGGGTCAATACCATGGATTCTTAATTCCATGGGTCATTTTTTATTTTTTTTACTATTAATTTTTATAAGGTTATTTTTATTTTGTTAATTTGTTATTTTATTTTGAGAGTTAAAATGTTTACATTATATTGCTTTATGTTAGGTTACACATCTCTACTATATTTTATTTTTTCAGATCTCTACCATATTTTATTTTTTCCATTCAAAATGTTTATTACATTAACGTTACATATCTTTAGCATCCTAGGTTGGAGAGCACCTCTCAGCCCAATTAAAAATGAGTAATTTTATTAAAAAAATAAAAAACATTATATTATATTTAAAAATAAAAATATTATATTCAAAATCTAAAGTCCACCAAGTTGTTTGTGATCCTCCTGATTTGACATGTGGCTTGAGGAGCCACTACCCAAGGGTTTTTTTTTTGTCAAGTTGTGTGTGATCCTCCTAACTTGACCTGTGGCTTGAGGAGCCCCTACCCAAGGGAATCTAAGCTGTCAAAGTCACTAGGGGATTGCACCCAGTTTGGGCTACACCAACCCTTAGCTGACTAGATTTTTTAGCATGTCTTGTCTGTGATCCTCCTGGCTTGACCTGTGGCTTGAGGAGCCACTACCTAAGGTTTTTTTTTTTTTTTTCAAGTTGTGTGTGATCCTCCTAACTTGACATGTGGCTTGAAGAGTTGCTACCTAAGGGCATCTAAGTTGTCAAAGTCACTATGGGATTGCACCCGGCCTGGTCTACACCAACCCTTAGATGACTATATTTTTTAGCATTTCTCGTCCCCCTAGCACAACCCTTAACTGACTAGATCTTTTAGCATGTCTCGTCCCTCTAACACAGGGCATAACCACCCCCCTGAGGTTTGCTCCTAGTTTGCCTTGCTGACCAGGCTCATCCTCAAGCGATTATGCTAGTGGGATTTGACAGAGTCCACCAACCTTAAATTAACTATTTTACTTTAATTATTTCACCCTTTCTCACAACCAGGATTTTACTTCGCACTATCAATGTTGAATTTATATTTTGTTTATACATAATAATTATATTCATTTTTAATTAGTAACGACATTGACATTAAATTATATTTTTTAAATGTTAAATGTTAAACATTTAAGCTTGACATCTACCTCATACTGGACTCATACTGAGTTGTAGAATGCGATACAATAATTATTTTTTATTTTTTATGTAATTTTATTTAGTCAAAATATTAAATATAACATTGCAACATCTTTCCCACTCAACATGATCAAACATCATTATTAAAGTTTAAAAATCCAGCAACAGAGTTAAAATCCTTTAAAGCTTATAAATGATTATTCCTAAAAAGAATTAGGAATTAAGAATGACATAATGGGAGAGTAATTAAAGAATAGTGTAGAGAATAAAAAAAATTCCGCTAAATACCCATTACTATACTTGAGTTTATCTTATTTTTATATCTGAGCCAAATTGCTTTTAAATTAAAATAAGGTTAAATTGATATGTTAATAACATTGAAATCTTCGGTTGAAATTGAATAGTCGTAAACAATTTGACATTTTGTATACTTATGCTTAGAAATAAGCTGATCAAAACTAACTTGGAATAAATTTCTGAATCTTTAAATTCTATAAATTAGGTAACACTATTTTCATCATTTTATTTTTATAAACCTAGTGTATTTTATTATTTTTATTAAATTCAATATTTCATTTAAAAGAATTAATATATAATTATCAATATTAATCAATAAAATAATATTATTTATATTAAGTTTTATAATTAATATTTATTAAAATATTAAGATGTTGTTTATATATAATTAAGTTATAAATACATATAATCACTCACTCCAAGTTTTAAATTTAAATTATTATATTAGTCATTTTTACGTGGTTAATATTTAAATATTTTTTCTTAAAGAAACTAATAAAACTTGTTTGTTTGAAAGTTAATATGAAAGATCAAAATTGAAGTTTTATTTTGTGACTTATTCAAATTCTTTTATATTTATGTTCATATTTAATAATAAAATATTTAATTATAATATTAATATATTTATTTAATTTTTATATATTTATTTAATTTATGTGATATCAATATAATAATAATAAAAACCAATAAAGTTTCATTTTGCTATTTTTATTTTATATGTGAAATGTGAAATACAAAGTTTTTATTTTTATTTTTATGATTTAGTTTTTGTATTTCAATATTATTGTATTCAATGTGTAGTGTATATTTAAGATTTTGAGTTATTTTTGCTTAGTATGTATTTTTACATTTCATCAGTCTACATGTGGAATGTCGAAGGCGGAGATTCTTATTATTCTTTCTTCCCATGGTAAGTTCTCACTTTCTTGCATTGCCCCTCCATTATTCTACATGTCACATGCATAATATGGTCTTATTTCCGTTTATTCACTTATTCCTCTTTATTTTTCTTTGCATTATTTCATTTCCACATTGCCTCATCATTTTCTTAGACCATTTGGTATCGTCCCTATCAATTTGATTAAGGGTGTCATGTTTGAGCTCTGAATATTCATACAATCTACCCTTAAATTGCTCTAATACATGCCATTCCATGAGGCATCTAATTATTGGACCTTAAATTTCACACCCTCATTAGCTAGTCTATTAGTAAGCTGTTTTTATTTTCACTTAATATGGATAACTATAACCATAGGTATTTTGTTGATGGTTTGAAGTATGGACTCCCATATTGAGATCAACCTCCAACCATTTCCTTTTATTTAATCTAGTGCCATTTATTATTCTCTTAAGAACATACATTGGGATCAGTGAGTCTTCTTATATAAATGGACTTTCATATCCCTAGGATATGGCAATGTATAGTCCATTTTCTATAGTTTCTAATTCCACTAAATTGTTTTTTTCAATCCCAATGAATTTCAAATATACTCTTATAATTTTCTCAAAGTAATCTTTGAATGGTCCTATGTTTTCCAATCTACAATTACCCTTAAGCCTCCATTAAGATTGATTTTGATAAAGTATTGAGGTAGCATAGAATGAGTCTCTGGAGATTGTGTAAGAGGAGATGGGATTCTTTCTCCAAATATTCTTTAGTCTATGTCCTAGTTGGCTAGAATTATTTACTCTTAAGTTTTACATTTTTGTTTTCTTTTGGCCAAAAAGAGGTCTAGACCAATTCTTTGAAATGTTGGTCTATTTTCTTCCATTATTTCTCCCCATCCCTCCCTTTTTTTTTAAATATGTATTGTTCCTTTCTTTATTAATTCCCTAAAGGTGGAATCCAAGAAATAAATGCCAAAATTTATTTAAGATCACAATTTTAAATGGAAAAAAGCTCCATTATTTTATGGTTTCTAAGATTCTATTCCTCATATGATTTGAAAACCTAATAATCAATTCTTCTCCATTCCACAATAACTTCACTTGATGGCATTGATCGAATATATGCTCCAATGATACCTTTTCCATATACACATTTGGAAAATTTATATTCTCTTAAAATTTGTTATTTTCAATTTTATCCCATGTTAGTTCCTTCGTCTTGGATAGAAGGTAGAGGAAAGTAGATATTTTTGGCCATATTCTTTTTCAATATTTTCTCTTTTCCTAAAGAGTTGTGTGATGCTTCAATGGTGTATGATTCCTTAACTGAAAATTTCCCTTCTCCTTTCAAACCCCATTTGATGATGTCTTTCCCATTATTGGATCTTATTTGTGTACTTTTCGATTATTTTTATAAGAGATCTAGGGTCCTTTGAGAAGTAAAAGGTGGTTATTTGTCTTGAATCTTCAAGACCTTCCATCCCCTTGTGTTTATATTTTATTTAACCTCCCAGTTTTTGTGGATTAGGATCTATTTTGGCAAGAGGAAATGGTCCCTAAATTCTAAGAGAGAGTGATTCCCATTTAATGTAAATATATACTATCACAAATCACCTTAGAAGAGTGTTGAAGTCCTGTTTCAAACTTCCTAGAAACAATGAACCTAAACAATTTTTTTATTGAATCATCCATGCATTTTTCCAAATTAGTGAACCTGATATAAGACCATTCATTTCAATTAAATTTATTCTTGTGCTTCTACTTCATATTTTTGTCTCAAACTTTGACTCCATAATCCTTCCTTAATATTTAGTCAATGGTGCTATAGTGCCCCTAGTAGAGCATTGCTAAGATTCTAGATATCACTAACTTCAAATCCTCCTACAATTTGGGGCATCCAAACTTTTTTCCATTCCACAATGACCCATTTCCTATATTTGTTTGGCCCTCCCCACAAGAAAGGACATTAAATACTTTTGATGACTTTGGTAATCTTGGTAGGAGAAGTTAACAATGAGAAGAGGTATAGTGATATGGATTGTAGAATGTATTTGAGCAACATAATTATGTCTAGAAAATTTTGCTGGAAACTAGGAAAACATTGAGAAGGGGTGAATTAGTATTTTATAAATTTTAACAATTATTTAGTCATTTAAAAACATTACACAATATAACGATACACCAATCACATAAGTCTTGAAAACAAGATATTTAAGTAGAAATCCATATGGGAGAAATCCACAAATCTTCTTTCTATTATAATACAAATGGAAGCACCAACTTCAATTTACATCAAATTTTGTAGGAACCAACCTAAAGGAGGAACAACCCCATTATTTTTCAAGCACCCACTTGTTGGAAGCACCAACTCTCATTGTCTGGAGGAACCAAACCCATTTTCTTTGCAAGCACCAAATCCCATTATTTGTAGGCACTGACTTGTCTTAGCCACTCATATCTCTCTTTCATTCATTTTCAAACTCGGATCTATAGTTCCATAAATGGATGCCACTCTTACAACAATCTTTATTTTTAGACTACAATTCAGATCCCTAGTATTTTTTCACATACCAACTTTAGTTTTCAACCAATATTATCTTGTCACCCTTTGCATAGCTCTAATTTCAAACATGGAACTCATATTTGTACCAAGTGACACACAACATCTCTACCACTCCTTGCACTACTCTCTATTTTTCTTTATTTGAATAGGCATTCTTGTACATGTGCATTGAGCTCCTACTCATTGATTTTCATTTATAATTTGCCACTTTTATTACCATGGGTATTGATCCATGCTTTTTACCCATGGTATCATGAGTTGACCTTAGTTGTTCCATCATTAATTTGCATGGGACAACTACAGGTATCAATTTGTTTTGTTTCCATTTATAGATACATAGCTCCCATTTATCGATACATATATACATTTATAGATACGTATCTCCTACTCATCGATTTTCCTTTATGATTTTACCACTTTTATTACCATGGGTATTGATCCATGCTTTTTACCCATGGTATCATGAGTTGGCCTTAGCAGTTCCATCATTAATTTGCATGGGACAACTACAACTATCAATTTGTTTTGTTTCCATTTATAGGTACATTGCTCCCATTTATCGACCAATCTTGACTAAAATATTTAATAACTTTGCAACCGAAAAAGCTAGCTACAACTTCCCTAGGCACTTTACATCTAGCCCCATATGAATTTAGTGGTGACCATGGCCTAAACGATTCTCATTTCCCCTTGTTTTTCACTCATTGCTTGATTCTCAATGGTTACAACTCTCTCTAAATGTGTACTCCAATGGACATAAATGTCACTTTTTTGTTTGCTCTTGATGATAGGAAATTCTCCATCTATCAACCACCACTCATCGTTCATCACTTGTTGTCAATAAGCCATCACTCATTGTGGTATGTAAAAATATATATATTGGAAGTCCATAGACATGATCTTCACTTGAATTAGATAGTTTCCTTCATTCCTTTTGAAGGAAACTATTGAATATCTAAGGGAGAGATCAATCCTAACTTCTACCTTAAATACTCAAAGGGATGTCTAGAAAGGGGCGTGATGAATATGTTGATTATTACATATTATGGAAGTATTTTATTTTAACTTTGCAACCTTTGCTTCTATGGTTTTTCCTTAGCCATTAATTCCTTTCCTTCCAATGGTGTCTCTGTGGGGGGTTGGAAGATGCCCCTCCTACAGAATCGTAGTCGCTTCTAAAGCCAACCAGGCTACCTCACCCAAATTCATCAATTCCCCAACTCACAAACCATAGCTGGAGGTGAACCCATATAATACAACGAACAATGAAGATGCAACTTCTACCTATACTACTATAGAAACGAACAATCCAAAAGCTAAAGGTTCTTGCCTTCCTCAGAAAGTAAAAACTCCCCTCTTGGAAATCCCATTAGAAAAATAGGGGACAAAATTGAATATATGAGAGAGCATGCAGTAATATAAAAATATGTAGGTCTATGACCTTAAAAAAAAACCTACTTAACTGGACTCAAAAGAACTAGACACTCAAAGGGGATCTCGACCTGAAGTTAGGGTCCAAGGATTTATTCATGGATAAAGATCACATATTTCAAGGATGACTATATTTCATGAATTAAGTTCATTTTTTCATGAAACCATGGGTTCAAAGATTCCACCCCAATAAAGAATACTTTTTCATGACCCTAATATGGATATGTCTTTATTCTCTCCCTTAATATTTTTAGGACCATGAAATATTAGAACACAATGGGAATGCCATAGGGAATTTTGTTATGATCTCATATACCACAAAGCAAGGTTGATACACTTCCTATGCCCACCTTTATGCATATCTAAATATATCCAAGCTCATCCCAACAAGAATTCAGTTGAGCAATGAAGATGAAATATTGGGAAAACCAATAGATTATGAGAAAATCCCCTTTAGATGTCAAAAATGTCATGAATATGGCCATCTATTCTGAGAATTCCTAGTAGATCAAGTCCAAGAAAATGCATGAGTAAATATATCCTCGGATCAATATGGGTTACCATGGTCACCAATAAAAGGAAGAAAACGAAAAAAACACAGAGAATCCAACCAGTGAAAATGTAGTGGGCCATAGCCAATACATGGTCCTCTAACAGATAGAAGAAAACACTAGTAGAAAATGAGAAATTAGTGACTAGGTGACTAAAAAAGTTAGTCGCCACAACTTTTCCAAGTGAAATACTACAAAAACTGAGCAATATTATGTGATCGAACTAAAAACGACTAACATAAATCACTAATTTAGTTGCAGGTTAGAATATGTGACTAGATAATAAGCAATACAACTAAAAATGGCTAACATGAATGACTAATTTAGTCTAAGAACAAAATTAGAACTACCTAACAAGTACTACAATAATATGAATCAATTTTTTATGTTAGTCATCTTAATTGTGTCAAGCAATCTAAACTTACAACTGATAGGAGATTGAAAGGATGTTAAAGATTGGTCGAAATGTTATCCTTACTTAAACATTTATTCATACTCACATGGTGTATAGGTGAGCCAACTTTGCATTATTTATCTCTAATAATTTGTAGTTTTAAAAATATATATTTTTAATAAAAAAAATATTTATGTATTTTTTAAAAATCTATTCATTAAATCTAATTTTATCTAGTTCCAATTTGAAATTAATTTGAAGATAAATTTTAATTTTTAAGACTATAATATCAAATAAAAACTATTTTAATTTCATATTAACTGACCTATATCCATATTAACCTCAGATCTATCAGTGTTGAGAGGGATCCAATCTCTCGAGGTGCAAACTTTTTTTTCTAGTGCAAAACTTGAGGAAAAGTTTGCACCTCGACAGATTGGATCCCTCTCGGCACTTGATAGTTATAGGGTTAATATGGATCTAGGTTGGTTATATAATACTATATAATGTCTATATTTGTATTTGTATCTCTTTGTTATTCGCTCTCTCTATCTCACCCCCCAAACATACACACACTCTCTCTCCCTCTGTTCCCCTTCTTTGCCTATCTCTCTCTTCCCCTTCTCTCCCTCTCTATCTATATCCTTCTCTCTATTCCCTCCTACTCTCCTCTCTCTCTCACTCTCTCCATGACTCCCTTGTCACCCCCTATCTCTATCCACCTTTATCCCTCTATGTTTTTCTTGATCCCTCCCTCTCCTGCCCCCTTTGATTCCATCTCTCTCTCCTCATTTCTATCTTCCTTCCTCTCTATCCCTTATCTCCCACCTCCCTCTATCTCTCCCCCCCAAATCACTCTCCTTCTCTCTCTCTCTCTTTTTTCCAACTCTATCATTATCTCATCCCCTCCCTGTCCTTCTCCATCTCTATGTCTTCATCTATCTCCCTTCCCCTTCTCTCTCTATCTCTATCCTTTCATCTTCTTTCTCTTCCCTCCTCTCCTCTCTACCTCACTTTCTCTCAATCTCTCCCTTGTCACTCCCTCTTTCTCTCCACATTTATCTCTCTGTGCCTTTGTTATTTCCTCCCTCTCTCTCCCACTCCAATTCTCTCTCTCCCCCCCCCCCATCACTCTCTCTTTCTCTCTCTCTCTCTCTTCCCTCCAACTTTTTCACTATCTCTCTCCCTCTCTCCGCCCCTCCCCAACTCTCTCTTAAATTTGATCACGTTTTATTTTGTTTAAGGAAGTATCTAAATTAAAAAATTTGAATTGGTTGTAAAATATTAAACCTATATTTTGGATAAATCATGTCAAAGAAAATAAAATAATGAAAAACTTAAACAAATCATGCTCTATCTTTCCTCTATTATTGTTAGTCACTTTGCTTGCTCTCATCGCTTGGATCCTTAGCTAATACGGATTGGATCTATGTCAGTTCTTCATATATATATATATATATATATATATATATATATATATATATATATATATATATATATATATAGACCTAAATTTTATTAAAACCTTAATTTAATTTCTATGGGAATATTTTTAGTAGTTGTGACGATAGAGGGTTTAGATATATCTCAAATTGTAACATTTTCCCTTTTAGATTCAATTAAAAAATGTTATAAAATTAAATTAAATTAAAATATTTTTACTATGAAATAAGTTATGGTTTTTTGGCATGTGGTATTGATAAGCTATGGTATTGGACCATGGTATTGTGACAAAGCCGATTTACAAGTAAAATCCATGGTAAAGTGAGGGTGAATATCCATGGTTAACAATCTTGTAATATTGTTATAAAATATTTTGATTGTGAAACAATTTATGTTTTTTGAGCATGTTGTATTGATAATCCATGGTATTGACCCATGGTATTGTAACAAAGGCTATTTTTTAATATCTACCCTAATGTGGGGGTGAATATCCACAGTTAAGAATCTTGTCATATTGTTATAAAATATTTTGGTTGTGAAATAAGTTATGGTTTTTGGACTTGTAGTATTGATAAGCCATTGTATTGGCCCATGGTATTGTAACAAAGCCTATTCACAAGTTAATAACAAAATCAAAATATAACAAAATGAATTTTATTATTTTTATTAATTTAAATTTTTATTATTAATTGAGGCCATATTTAAATGTTTACACTCATCCCAATATCATTTTTAACTTCTTCTTTTTAATTTAGAAGAAAAAATAACAAATTCTTATTAAAAATAAATCATTTAACCCAATTGCAATTTATATATTTTATTTTATATTATAATATTTCTTTTATTTTTTCCAATATAATATTTATTTTCTTTTTCATTTCTAGTTTAGTGCTGGGTTCAAATAAAATATTCACAGATTACAACATCACATTGTAGCACTGCATGTTTCTCTGCCTTGTTGATATTTGAGTGGAAATGCCAAAAGAAGGAAGACCATCAACGTGATCTATAGATTTCATGGGATTCGAACCCCAGATGAGTTTGCATGGAAACACCTTAGGAGAGCATGCATCAATGATTAGATGGAGGAAGGACAAGGTCATTGAGGGTGGAGATTTTGGCCATTTGTACATGGGCATGAATTTCGACTCTGGAGAGTTCTTCTTTTTTACTAAATATGATTTTTGTTCTTATGGGTAAACAATTTCGAGGGTTTATATGATCAAAGAATAAATTTCATCTAGAGTTGAGGGTTTAATGATTATCATAATGCAGATCTTGATTGCGGCCAACAATTCATCAAAAGACTTCCTTTTTACTAAATATGATTTTTGTTCTTATGGGTAAACAATTTCGAGGGTTTATATGATCAAAGAATAAATTTCATCTAGAGTTGAGGATTTAATGATTATCATAATGCAGATCTTGATTGCCGCCAACAATTCATCAAAAGACTTCATTTTTACTAAATATGATTTTTGTTCTTATGGGTAAACAATTTCGACGGTTTATATGATCAAAGAATAAATTTCATCTAGAGTTGAGGGTTTAATGATTATCATAATGTAGATCTTGATTGCAGCCAACAATTCATGAAAAGACAATGCACAGGTAAGCATTTTGCATGTCCTTATTGTACAAAGGGTTGAATGATTATGATAATGCAGATCTTGATTGCGACCAACAATTCATCAAAAGACAATGGACAAGTAAGCATTTTGCATGTCCTTATTGTAGAGATCAGTTCGCTCCTCCCTAACTTTTCTAGGGTCAGAATGCATGAAATTTTATATTTTCTTTTCACCTTTTTTTTAGTGGTTGATTGTTTTTGTAATGGACTCTACCATGCCCAAATTCAAAGTTCTTGAGTGATGTAAGCAAATTTTCTGGTAGGATGCAAATACTATACCTTCCTCAAACTTTGTTACATGAAATTAAAATTTCTTGTAATCATGAACATGAAATCTTTTATGTTTCATCCTTTGATTCTGATATCAATGGCTATAGTTTTAAACCATGTTACTATATTTTAAGTATAATATACTTAGATCCATTAAAAAATACAACTCTCCAAAGATTAGGTTAATTTTAGCTAAAGAGAAGGAACCTGAATCACTGTTGCAATTTTGACTCAATGTTTATAGACAATGATTAAAAATGGAAGAACCCAAACGGTCTGATAAGTTTTACCCATCCATCAATTTCCAAGACCTTTGTTATTATTCTGAACATAAATAGAGAGCGTAGAAGAAGAATAGGAGAATGGATGACGTGGACCTTAACCTGCGTGATACTTTTCAAAATATGGGCATGTCCTTGACTAGAAGAAGAGATTGACCAATGTTGTTGTAGATCTTGTTTTTGAAAATGTTTTCATTGCTACCATGCATAGGGAGACTCTAAGGTAGTTGAGTTTATCTTTTCTTCGTTATAAGAGGTAATTCTGGAGTATCTTGATCTAGTTAGGAAGTAGCTTGGCAGGGTTGTTCCTCCTGTTGATAACTATTATGCTGCATTGTATTTATTTTTTTAGTGATAGCTCCTTCTATTAAATCCCCAAGCACACTTTGTCATTGTTGGCTTGAGGGGGCCTGACCCAAGTTCAGCGTTAGCCAAACAAATCCCTACACTATTGGCCCTTTCAGCATCATCCCGTGGAGTGCGGACTGAAGTCTCACTCGAAGCAGTATGGGGGGATGCTGGAACCAAGTTTCCGCACCCAAATATGGTTGTGATGTCAGTTTATTCCATCTATACCTACCTTCACACAAGTTGTTTAGCCCTCTGTTCCACACTTCAGTACCTTCGCAAAAGGGTACGATTGGCTTTTATACAACCCTAACCTGCAGCTCAGGGACTTTCGCGCTACTAGGGCAGCGAACTGCGATATCTCCCAAACTAGGTTAAGTGTCTTACTTATCTTTTTAACCAATCTTAATTAGCTTCGCGTAAACAAATGTTCTTACTTGCATTCACTTAACCAACACATTTACATACATTCACGAATCATATAAGCATTATAAGTGAAATTCATACCCAACATAACAAGATGCATAAGCAGGAAATAAAGACGCATAAATTGTAGAATACTTCTCTTTATTGACAATTTCGGAAAATAACAAACTCAACCCACCCTGCGTACTCAGCTGCAAGGGTCCGTGTACTCAACTATGGACTTCTACCCTAGGCCTCTGCGCACTCAGCTACAAAGCCTCTACCTATGCTACGACCCAAAATTAGACTTCTACTTCAGAGCTATCTTTCATACGTCATATCTTCATGTCTCTATCTTCTATTCTTGATATCAAACTACTTAGAGCTTAGCTCTATTTATACAATCCCATGGTCCGCAGACCATGGGTAGATCTTTTACAGCCAACATTACATTTCCAAAATAAGGGTGGACAACCCTATGACTCTTTAAAACCTACGCACTCTGCGACCACAAAATGTAGTCTTTACACTTGGATTACAAAATTTGACCAAAATACGGGCTTTTAGCCCCAAAACTACCCTTGCATGATCCCGCACCCAATAGGCCCCCAACAAAAACATTGTGCCTCACCCTTGAGTCACTCTACAGGCGCGGACATCTTAGTGCGAAGATCTCCCAGCTCCGTTTGGATGACCACAACCTCAATAGCACACTGAGCGGCCACCTGCTAGACTTCTTCCACTCTCTGCTTGGTGAATACCATTGAACTGCCACCCTGAATCTTCTGCTGCATTTCCGACAGTGTCATGATATTTCCTTCAATGGAAGTTGTGATCTTATATGGCTCAACTATCCATGGCTATAGGTGCACTTTTAGGACTGCTTCTTTGTGCCGAGCGGCATCCACTTGTTCCTTAAGCGCCTTTTCCTCCTGCATCCATGCGAGCCTCTGTGTAAGGGTGACCATCTATGCAGTCCCTTTGACCTCATCATATCTTTGTTGTAGCTAGCACACCTTTGTCTTTAGGCGCTCCACATTTGGATCCTCCTGTAGGGTGGTCAAGACCTCGAATGACTGTTCAAAAAGTCGCATGTAGTTTGCTACTGCATTGTCAACTGCCGCTATTGTTATTGTAACAGTGGTGGAATGTTATTCCCTGACTTCCAGTAAAGTTGAAGGCCGAGCCCTCAACTTCAATTCTGCGATCTGTAGGTTCATCTCTAGCTGAATCCTAGCCATCTCTGTCTGAGCACTGCACACCCTTGTGGCCAACTTGCGGACACACACCTCAATCGGTTCTTCTACCTGAATGTCCAACTCCAGGACCATTTGGTAGGCTTCCTCCACTATATACATGATTTTCTTATTCGGTTCCACTGCCTCGTTGCGTTGCAGGCACAACTGCTCGATATTGATGCACTTCTCGCTCATCACCTGCAGAGCACGACACTCCTGGGCCTTAAGTTCTGCGGTGACTCCATCCTGCAATAGGTGGAGTGTCTCTCGAGGGAGTGTGGCCATATTCAATCCCACCCCTTTCAAGCTTCTGACTATGAGCTTGTCGGCCTCATTTTCTATAGTAAATGCCCCATCTAGTAGTAGTATCGCGTTGGTCACCCTTGTGCGCAACATCTCCACGACAGTTGAAGTGCCAATTGTGAGGCTGGTGGACACTGTGCCAGCCTGTGGAGTGCAAGCTTGCAACTCCTACAGCTCTTTCCAGAGAGCTGCTAATACCAATTTCTGCTGCTCTTCGAACTGTTGGAGGGCCTCCGCGGTGACATCCCTCACCATTTCTCCAATATCGTGCAAATCCCCCTCAGTGAGGATGATTGGGTCCAATGATGTCTTTGAAGCCTTGGTTTTCTTCTATGACACTGCCTTCTCTTGTCGTCACTGACGCTTGAGTTGGGTGGATGTCGTTTGCGGGTTTGGGCCACCTTGTTCTGTCGGCTCCTCTGTTTCTGCCTCAACCTCGGGTGAAGGTGACTTATGTCCTTCACACTCTCCTCCTCTTGCCTGATGACACCTAATCCACAATGGATGGGTGAACTGGAACGCGAACAGTCATCAAGAAGATGAACTGTTCCGTCCCATTTATGTATATAAATGATAGTTAGCTAATGAATAAAGTAATCAGTTTTCTCTGCCCATTCTGGAGTTACCCTGGCCTGACATGGTATCAGAGCACAGGTCCCAGGTTCTTAAAATAGCTGTAACTCCTTCATTTCTGCTGTTTTCCTCTGCCCCGAGAACTGCCAACGCATCTGTCCATAATGTTCTCTGGCGCACCAGCGTTGCCTCTGTCTTGACATGGTCTGTCTATAACGCTCTCTGTACCCTAACGTTCTATGTGACATGATTTTATGCTACATTATCTCTCTCTGTCCTCTCTGCCAACGCTCTAGTGCTCTGGCATCGTTTTTGGTTCATGAAACGCCACTGTAATCTCTCCATAACGCTCTCTATTCCATTCTTTGAATCCAATTCAATAGTTGGGACCACCTCTCTCTTTTTTTCTCTTCTGCGGAAATTTAAACTCAGCATCTCATATATGAGACCAACCCTTTTTTGTTGCTATGCTGGGGAATTGATCTCAGCATCACCACCCTTTGAAGCCGATGGAAAAGCCGAGAATATACTGATTATTGCTGAGAGACCGCGGCCTTGATTATTGTGAGTGCTCGGTAAGACATAAAATCCCAATAACTAACGCATGGAAATCTTTGAGCGTACTGCCATCATGTTTGAGCCTAAATGGGTTTAGATGAGCTGGCATGATTTAGATGAGTGTGGAGTTTATATGAGTTGTGATAATTTGTAAATGCAGATTGTGCCTCAAATGTAAAATCCGTGAACTTTCATCAGAGCGTGGATTGTAATTGGTGTTTAAGAGAATCGAAATCGGGAATTAATTTCATCCCCTGAATCTCAGAAAAGTGGCAGATATTACGGGTATAGAACTGAGACCTAAGGTTGTTGACCCGTCTTACTCGAAAATTGGAATGCTCTTCAAGCGAATCGAAATCGAAATTTATTCCATTCTCTGAATCTTGGAAAAGTGGCAGAGGTTATGGTGTTGGAGGAAGAAGGGCACAGTGTTTCAGTCGGCGCATGCAACTTTAAAGTGGTTTTCAGAATATTCTAAAATCCAGTGAGTACAAGGATTGTTTTGATGGTATAGTAATGCTGCTAAAGAACGCGTTATGGTTATGAAAGCTCCTGCCCTTTTAAATAAGTTTTCAATGCTGCTTGACATACTCTCTGTTGATTGAGTTGGTTTGGTTACCAGCGCAGTGTTTAAATTATTGATCAGTTAATGGTGCGGTCTCCACGGAACAACTACAGTGAGACTGTTTCATAGACTTCGTTCCTTCTTGGCGTTCACCACTTCTTTTATGACTTCAGTTGTTGTGTTCTTGGCTTACATGTTTTTTCTGAGAACCATATTTTTTACCTGAAGATTTTCATATGATCTGCGTGGAGATGTGCTGCTGTTATATGGTTTTGAAGGCAGCCATATGTATTTTTTTAACGCAGTCACATGTATTTTGTTGAAGGCAGCCATATGCATTTTTTTAAAGCAGCCATATGTATTTTTTAAACATTGTATTATTTGGTACATTGCACAAGTGATATCATCTCCACATTAACGGAAAAAGTAATTTTCAATCAGCAGAAGTTTTTTTTTTTACAGAATGCATTCAATCATTTCTATGGTAGGAATAGTTCTCACTGGCAAGGAGAACTATCCTGAATGGTCCCGGATGGTAAAACACACCCTCATATACAATGAGTTGTGGAAAGGAGTGTGTGTTGGAGAAGAAGACAAACACCCTGTGCAGCCTACATCAGATAAAGAACTTGTCATTTGGGAAAACAAGAACAACAAAGCCTATGCATTGATCGCAGCATCTGTAAATGAAGAAGTAAGTCGTCATATTTCATCCTATTCCACTGCCTTTGAAGCTTTACAAAAGCTGAAAGAACTCTATGATTCACATTCTGCACTTGAAGTTGTTCAGCTCATGATTAAACTCTTCACTCTTGAACTGAAAAATAATGATCCCCTTGCTCTTGCATCTGAAATAAAATCTATAATGCATGATATTAAATCCACTAAGGTTGAGCTGGATATCTCTCTTATTGCCTTTCTCAAAGCACTCTATCCTACCTACTCCAATTATCTTGAGTCTTTACAAGAAAATGGAAATCTTAAAGACATAACCTTTGAGTCTCTTGTGAAAAAGTTTGCTGAAAGACAGAAAGCCTTTGGAAAGAAAATAGTCCCTGAATCTTCTGAAGAGACTGTTTGCCTTGCTCATAAATAAAAACATCCTGCTCAAGATTCTACAAGAGGAAGAGGTGGACGAAGAGGAAGAGGAAGATACTTCAGAGGCAGGGGGGGCAGACATTCTCAAGGAGAAAAGGTAGATCTACATTGCATTCGCTGCAAACGAAATGGATCACATGATGCTTCTACATGCAAGATACCATGGGACAAAATTGAGCAGAGAAGAAACCAGCAGAAAGGTAAAACTGATGACACAGACAAAGGTAAAGCACCTGAATCCGCTCACTATATTGAGGCACAATGTAACATTGGAGTAAATGAAGATTTGTTTAATGCTTCACTTGCTTCTTCGAAAAATAATTGGTTGCTTGATTCAGGAGCAACCTGTCATATGACTCATAGGAAAGATTTTTTTGAAGATTTCACTGACAATGTTGATGGAGCAGTATACTTTGCAGATCAGTCAAAAATCAAGCCATCAGGGCTTGGCACAATCAGGCTTAAACTGCCTGGTCTTCTAGACTTTCTTCTGGATCATGTTCTATATCTCCCACAGCTCAAGAGAAACTTGTTGTCCTTGGTCCACATCCGCCAGCAAGGTCACTCCATTCATATGTTTGATGGAAAGCTTGAGGTAAGAAAGGCATCTGACCACTCACTGGTCATGAGGGGAATAGAAGAAGAAAGACTCCTTAAACTGCAAGGAACCTGTGCTCATGCGCAACATTTCTCATATATTTCTCATCATGAAGAAGGTACACTTCCATCAAGTTTATTATGGCATGCTAGATTTGGACATTTAAACTATGACAATCTCCACTTATTAAAGAAAAATGGTGTTGCTGGTTTGCCTACAATTCCTAGAAAACATAAACAATGTGATGCTTGCATTCTAGGAAAGCATAGCAAATAGTCTTTTCATGATTCACATTCAAGAGCACATAGGAAGCTTGAACTCATTCATTCAGATTTATGTGGTCCAATGCCTGTTCCTTCTGCAAATGGAAATAAATATATCATGACATTTATTGATGATTACACCAGAATGTGTTTGGTTTATTTATTGAAGAACAAATCTGATGCTTTTAAAACATTCAAGAATTTTCATAAATGGATTGAAAATGATGCACAATCTCATATTGGGTCTATTCGCACTGATAATGGAAAAGAATATACATCAAATGAATTTGAACACTATCTTCGCCAACATGGGATTAAACATCAAACAACTGTGCCTTATAATCCTCAACAGAATGGTGTAGCTGAAAGAATGAACAGAACAATTTTGAATATGGTACGATCCATGCTTTTCTTCAAAAATATAAAGATAATGTTTTGGGCTGATGTTGTTCTATGTGCTGCATATATAAATAATAGATGTCCATCTAGTGCTATAAGAAACAAGACTCCTTATGAATTGTGGTATGGACATGTTCCTTCGGTAAAACATCTCAGGATCTTTGGTTCCACCTGTTATGCTTTAATACCAAAGGTACATAGAAACAAACTTGGTTCTAGAAGTCGTAAGTGTATCTTCTTGGGGTATTCAAACACATCTAAAGCCTACCGTCTCTATGATGAGTTAAATAAAAAGTTTGTTGTATCTAGAGATGTCATTTTTCTTGAATCATCCAAATTTGACAGTGTTGTTGAGCGGCAACTTGATCGCTTGGATAGATTCGCAAAAACGAAATCATTTCAAGAATTTGATAATCAAATTCCACATCTTGAAGGGGGGATTCCTATACTAGAACAACATGTGGAATATTCTTTTGAAGAACAATCTCCCCTGCATGAAACTCCAACAACGGATGATGCTTTAAGTGATGTAATTGATAGAATTGGGAGACTCAATATTGATTCAGTCCCAACTCAATCAACAGAGCAGCCTGGACCATCTCAGAAAGGTCCCCCAAAGTGGTTGACAAAGACACTTGAAAATGTTCATCCTGATGAAATTGGAAAAACAGGAACCAGAAATACAAACCGACAAGATGGAGGTGATGTAGATAACTCTAATTCACCTGTTGATATGGATGTTACTTATGATTGTGAATTGAACTTGTCTACAGATTTTGAACCAACTTCCTTCAAAGAAGCTGCTTCTCATGATGAATGGAAAGAAGCAATGTAGAAGGAGTATGATGCCCTCATAAAGAATGGCACTTGGAAGCTGGTTGATCCTCCATTTGGAACCAAACCAATTGGCTGCAAGTGGGTCTACAAGAACAAATACAAAGCTGATGGCTCACTTGACAAGCACAAAGCTAGGCTTGTGGCAAAAGGTTTTGCATAGAAAGAAGGGGTCGATTATGAGGAAACTTTTTCCCCCACAGCAAAATGGGCCACCATCCGGACACTCTTTGCACTAGCTGCTCAGAACGGTTGGAAAGTCCATCAAATGGATGTAAAAACTGCATTCTTGAATGGATATCTAAAAGAGAATGTTTTTATGTCCCAGCCTGAAGGATTTGCTGTGAAAGGACATGAACACAAAGTATGCAAACTTGTGAAGTCCTTGTATGGCCTCAAACAAGCACCACGAGCCTGGTATGAAAAACTAACTGAGCATCTTCTGAAACTCAACTTCAAACATTTTGATCTTGATGATGCAACTTTATTTGTCAAGAAAGTTGGCAAAACAGTTGTATATCTTGTTATATATGTAGATGATCTTTTAATGACAGGGAACAATGAAAGCTATATTGCATCCATAAAGAAAGAATTAGGAAAAAGTTTTGAAATGACTGATTTGGGCTATGTTCATTACTATCTTGGCATTGAAGTAACCCAACATCCAAAATCCATATTTATTTCTCAAAAGAAATACATTGGAGATTTGTTAAACAGATTTGGCATGACAGAGTGCAATCCTCTTTCTACTCCAATGGAACAAAACTTGAAGCTCACATCTATTGAAGGAAAGGAATTTGAGGATGCAACAAAGTATAGACAGCTTGTAGGAAGTCTCATCTACCTCACTACTACCAGACCAGACATTTCATTTGTTGTTGGAATCCTCTCCAGGTTTATGCAAAAGCTTTGTGAGGGACATTGGTCTGCTGTAAAAAGAGTTCTAAGGTACTTGAAGGGAACTCAAGACCTTGTAATCAAGTATACATAGGTGGACGACTTCAACTTGATTGGATACTTTGATTCAGACTTCGATGGAGAAAAATAAACTGGGGTATCTACTTCAGGATATGCTATGAGTCTTGGATCAGGAGCTGTCTCCTGGAGATCACGCAAACAATCAGTACCAGCAGATTCCACAACAGAAGCAGAATATGTGGCAGCAGCTGAAGCAACGAAAGAAATTGTGTGGCTCAGGAAAATTCTTGAAGATTTGCAGGTAAAACAAATACAATCAACTCCACTCATGACTGATAACACCTCTGCAATAAAGTTGGCCAAGAACCCAAAGTTCCATGATCGTACTAAGCACATCAATACTAAATATCATCTGATCCGACATAATGTTGAGGCCAAAACAATCAATATCCGTCATTGTTCCAGAAACGATCAAATTGCAGACATCTTCACCAAAGCGCTTGGAAGAGAAAAGCTTGAAAGATTCAGAACGATGCTTGGACTCACCAACATCCCTTCAGATTAAGGGGGGGAATGTTGACACCTAATCCTCAAAGGATGGGTGAACTGGAACGCGAACAGTCATCAAGAAGATGAACTGTTCCGTCCAATTTATGTATATAAATGATAGTTAGCTAATGAATAAAGTAATCAGTTTTCTCTGCCCATTCTAGAGTTACCCTGGCCTGACACTGCCTATGGTTGTTCTGCTAATTTTCTGGTGTCATGCGCTGCCTAGGTCTTACCCTCCACTCCCTTTTTTTGTGCTTCTCAGCCAGCTGCACCATTCTGAGCTTTGTTTCTTCCTTCTTATGCTGCGCGATGAACTTGTGTGTTTCCACCACGGAGCTTGTTGCAGCGTGCTACTCTGGCGGCCAAGACTTGAGGACTGTAATGATACCATCATATGTTGCTAGATAAGGTAAGCTATGTGATGTCTTTGTGGTGTCATTCCACGCCCTGAAAAAGACATGGTGGAAATCCACTTTGAACTCTGCAAAGCTCTGGAAACTAGCATATACTATGGGCGATAAACATGGCTTGTGATTGATCCCCATCTAGATACTCATCTCCATCAAGATCCAAAAGATCTTGATTTCTTTTACGCATTGTGTGTCCTTGGTCGCCCATAACGAAGCATACTTCACTACCTCTGGAAGGTCTAGCACGACCGAAGGGAATTGGCTGTCTTCTGGCAGCTCCCATGCCATCAGTACAATCGACAGCAAGAGCCACGCGTAGTGGAACGTCTTGCCTTGCTCATGTGCCTCACGATAGTTCACAAGGAACTCGCCACATAGATAATTCTCCTAGTTGAACTCGACTCCTTCAGCGCATTGGGCTTCTAGTGAAATCGCAAGTGTGGGCACCTCATTTGCGTGGCACTTATGCATCACCTTCCCTGCTAATATTTGCGTTGTTACCTTAAGCGCAGGGTTGTTAATGTTGGAGATGGCATATCCCCACTTTTTCTTCTCTAACTTGAATTTCTTCTTCATAGCTTCCATGAGGGCCAACTCACCACCTTTTCCTTTTGATATATTGGCTGGATCCCCACCTAAGTAAGGAAGCCATGTGATCCAATGGATCAAGTGGTCTATGATGGGAATGGGCACCTCCAACCACAAACACCCATCATGCACCAAGCAGAGCAGCTTCCTTATGACGAAGACGACCACTAGGGTGCGGTGGTAATGTGGTACCCAGAGCAGGTTGAGCAACCCGACTTTCTCTACACCCTTGAGCGATGTCTGTAGCTCTAATTTGATCGTTCTAGTAGTCGTGTCAATCCTTCGGCATATTAGCTGCTGAGTCATTAAATGCGGAAATTTCTCGTGATCTGTGAGGTCCCATTCTTAAAAATTTAGTACAGAAACCCACCCTAAGCATGGCCCCTCAAAAACAATGTCATCCGGGAGCAACAGAGTTTGCAGGGTGCCCTTCTCTCATCTATGTCCTTTGGCACCTTCACTTTTCCCTTGCGCAGAGGAACATATTCTAGTAACCTGGTAATAGGGTCCGTACCCTAGGTTTCAAATTCCATTTCCAAATCCTCCTCATCCACCAGGATTTCTTTAGATTCTTCCTCGTTTGCCTCCAGATTAATGGCCTTCCCCTTTTCCTACAAAGTGAGCTTGGTCCTCTATGGGTTTCTTGGTGAGATGTGCACTGGTAGCATAGTCTACTTATCCTTCTTTGGTCTTGGTGTCCTGGGTGATTTAGGGACTTCGACTACCATTTCAACACTCTCTGGGGTAGCTTCTACTACTTCAATTTCTTGCATGGCTTCCTCCGCTATCACCACTTCTGTGTCCATGGATTTAACGGGTGTCAACATCATTCTATTCAGGAGGTCCCGCATCTCCTTTGGAAATCTCTCAAACACTGAAGTTGCTCTCAAAGCCTCAAAATTCGCAGGGTCCATACACACCTGATAGTGCGACAACTGAATTTTCAAAATGCCAACTGTTTTTCGCTAGAATACAACTTGTAATTTATAGGGCCTTTTGAATTCAAATTCGACTGTTTCCCCCACATTTGGCCCATTAATGCTAGATTGGTGGCATATTTTCAAGAATCTAATCCATCAATTTCGCCTTAAGTTCCTACCGCTTGCTCCATTTGGCCACAATCTGACCATTAAATCATGAACAGTGACTTTAACGGTCACTTTCTGATGGACCTGCGTGCTATTTCCACGAGTAGCGCAACTGCCTTCACACTGTCACGGACCTTGTGACACTTCCCTGCTTTGCGCAGTCCTGAAATTGCACAGCTCCCCAACTCGAGCAATGTAGTTTATATTCCTGCACCTTCTTTCAGATACCTGGAGTGCTAAGACTGTGCTACTTTCATTTAGTCACATGGTTGGACCGCCGGTGTATGGGTTTAAGTGACTGCCATTGACCTTTCCTAGGAAGGATTTTCCATTTAACTTGACCAGTTGTACCGCTCCTCCGTTAGTAATCTTCTTAATAACATAAGGCCCTAACTAGTGCATCCTGAATTTTCAGGGAATTTATCAAACTTACTATTATATAACGAAACTATATCGTTTACCTTAAATGTGCGTAGCTTGATGTGTCGATCATGCCATGACTTTTCACGCTGCTTTTGGACCTGTTGGTGAAACCCAGCCAAAAATATTTCTTCTTCGAGCTCATCTAGCTGTGAAAGCCTCTCTTCCAAGGCTCCACGATCTATCATACCTGTGAGCGCTGCTATGTGTAGAATAGGCACGATGTATTCCATATGCCTTACGGCTTCCACACCATAGACAAGCCTAAAATGGTTTTGTCCTGACAGCTTTTTGCTTATTGTTCGATAAGCCCACAATACTGTAGGAATGTGTAGGTCCCAATCACTTTGCTGAGCATTGCAAACCTTGGTCAGCGTGTTTTCAAGAAATTTTTTGAAAACCTCCACTATGCCCTTAGCTTGTGGGTGATAAGGTGTGCTCTTCTGGTGATATGCCTGAAATTTCTCTGTTAGTGCGCTAATTGTCTCATTTAGGAAGTGTGTACCACGATCACTCATCAAGTTCCTTGGACATCCAAATCGTGTCAGTACATGCTCAAATAGGAACTTCACGACCGTCGCACCCATGCAATCCTTCACCAGTTGCACTTCTGCCCAACGAGTCAAATACTCCATCACAGTGATAATGTACCTTGCCTCTGTCTTCCCTTGTGGCTGAATGGGTCCTACAAAATCTATTGCCCACTTCTCAAAAGGTTTCAACGTCATTTGTGGATTCAAAGGCATTTCATCCCTCTGTGATGGCCTGCCTGTTCTTTGACATACATCACATGCCTTGCAATATGCTTTTGAATCCTGATGAAGGGTTGGCCACCATAACCCTGCGTGTAGAATATTTTGTGCAATTTCTCTCCTTGCATAATGTACACCCACGACGCCTCCATGAGTGTCTGCGAGGATGCTTCTTCGTTCAAACTCAAGTACTTACTGTCGCAAAATCTCATCAGTCCCCATCTTGTATATATTCCCAACAATGACAAAGAAATCTACCGTGTGCACCATTAATTCCTTCTTTTGCTAGACAGAGTATCCTTCCAATTTAGTTTCTATTGTTAGGAAGTGTATTATATCCTCAAAATGACCATCTGTGACACATACTGCAAATAGCTATGCGTCAGGCAATCCTTCTTCCAAGTTAGTAGGTTCCTCCCTTGTTTCGATGTGTGATAGATGATCTGGTTCTGCGTTCAATCATCCAAGCTTCACAACAAATTCAAAATCGTACTCTTGGAACAATAAGAGCCATCTGCAACACCCCCCCAAAACATGCTTATTGACTAGCTACTTCAGTGTGGAGTGATCTATATACATTTTAAAATGGCCTCCTAGCAAGTAGTGCCGATACTTCTGGAGCGCATACACGATAGCTAGCCCCTCATGTTTAGTGGTAGAATAGTTCTTCTCTGCTTTGGATAATCTACGGTTTGTGAATGCAATAGGATGGTCCAAGCCTTCGTCTCCATCCTCTGTTAGTACTACCCCCAACGCTATACATGACACGTCAAAATGTGCATGAAACTCTTTCTTCCAGTCTGGGAAGATTAGAATCTCCGCGGTAACCATCTTTTCTTTTAATATATCTAAGCTTTTCTTACAGTCATTGTTCCAGTAGAACGTGACATCCTTCTTCAACATTTTTTCCATCAGCACAGTGATCTAGGCATAGCCTTTGATAAACTTTCTGTAATATCTCGTATGTCCCAGAGTAGCGTGCAACTGTTTCACACTCCTCGGTGCTTCCAAGTTTAGTATCACCACGATCTTCGCGGGGTCTACCATCAGTCCTTTTCTGCAAACCACATGCCCCAATAGGTTCCCAAAAGGAATGAAAAATAGACACTTCTTGAGATTGAGCACGATCTGGTATCTTCGACAGGTATCCAGCATTAGGCGCAAGCTTGCTATGTGGCACTTAACCAGCCCAAATACAGTCCAGTCATCAAAATATACCTCCAGGAACTTTTGAATAAATTCCTTAAATTCTGCAACAACCATGCACGAAAATATTGCAGGTGCATTCTTCAATCCAAACAACATTACGGTGTATTGAAAACAATCCCACTCAGTTTTGAAGGTTGTCTTGCTCCAATCCTCCGACGCAATTTTGATTTGGCGGTACCCAGAGAACCCATCAGTGAAGGAATATGCTTCCTAGCCACCTACATTTTCCAACTCTTCATCCGTGAACATAGTTGGGAAAGGATCATGCACACAAGCATCATTCAGTTTTATGAGATCCACGCATATCCTTATCTCATCGGTCTACTTTTTGTCTTGCACCACCATAGGGCTTACCCAATTAGATTCTTCCACAGGCTCAATGATGCATACTGCTAGCATCTTATCTAGCTATGAGACCTTCTCCTTGTATCTCAGATTGAGGCGGTAAGGCCTCTGCTTAACTGGCTTCGTGTCAGGCTTTAACGTGATCTTCATCACTCATAGGTCTCTGATTATTCCTTTCAGATCCATAAACTTGGTAGGGAAAAATTCCTGGTATTCACGGAGCAATTCAACGACCTTATCCACTATCGCGTCATCCTAGTACTCTCCAATATTTGCAAATTTGTTTCTGCCTATGTACCATTGTTTACTTGTTTTGTTTTCATTGGTGCGATTATATCAGGGTTCTCAATCTATCGTCCTTGAACCTCGCAGTGGCCTTCTATTTCTGGAATGTTAATCTTTTGTGGATCCTCATCCTCATCTTTAGCAATTACATTATAACATTCGAGCGTGTGACTTAGATAAGTAGCCCATTCAGTCTGAATTAGGTCTAAAGGATCCCACGGTATCCTAAAGATGGTTGCTTTGACCTCTTGTAGTGCCTCATCAATACTGTCAAACCCATCCTCAAAACTAAAGGTCGTCATGAATCCTTCATGTTGGATATCCCAGTCGCCTATCCCATGGCAGAGCTCTGTTTCTATATACCAAATCATTGGGATAACATGGGTTGATAGAACAAGTGCACCCATTGATTTTGGGGCTTTTATCCATAACGTCCATTTGGCCAGATGCGCACGTGGATCATTTTTCCATCGTACTTGTCTGTTAGTCGCATATTAGGCTTCCCAAATTGTGTTCTCATCATCCTCCTACATCTGCACTAACCATCAAAGCTTCCCTTGTGCGTACCCCACCATCTTGTGGGCGTAGCATGCAATGCCTAGTCCAAGGCCTGGAAGCACTACTTTTTTGGTATCTCCTTTTCAAATGCATCCAAAAAGATATATACCTCATTGAGACCATCATAAATAGGCAGATTTCTTGTCTCTGATGACACACAGCACAACGACCAAGTCATCATGTTTCAATTCAGCATAGTTACTTCGTGTAATCGATTCTTCCAGCGTTCTATTTCTTCGTCAAAATCCAAAGTGTAGGAACTCTCGCGATCCCATGTAATCCATCCATCTGCAGTTGGATTCACCCAATCTTGGTATCGCGTTGTTATCTTATAGATGCAGTCTAGATCATCATCACTCTCATAATCACGGAATAGTTCCATATAGCGTGATCCTTCAATAGGATCTAGGGGTATTATTATGCGCAGTGATTTCTTCTCAAATATCATCTTTTGCTTCTTCATATTGATTACCCCGTTCATATCAGTAGCCCAGTCAATTCCCAAGAGTGCAGGGTAGGGATTGCTATCATCCACTATCTCTATTATTTCAAAATCCACCAGCGTGCTCGCTCCCTCAATGTCCACGGTCACCCCCTGGAGTCGCCCCATGGGGATGATTTTTTGCTTATTCACCATCCTTAGCTGAATCGGAGACCATTGCAGCACAGGTCTCCCCATTCACTCCCATGTTTGCTTTGGTAGGACATTCTCATTTGACCCCAGGTCCAAAATGACCTGATCCATTTCATACTCTCCTATTTGTGTGATCAGTCTCATCTCTCGTCCTGTCCTCGTTTTATGCTTGCCAATTTTTCATACTACGTGTGGCTCACCTGGCATGGTCCCAACAAATCTATTGATGAGTTCTTGTAACCCTTTCATAGCCTTACTATCACGTAATAACTTCATACAGGTTTCCAAGAAAGTTGTGAGCATAGAAGGGTCCATCTCCGGCTCAGGCTTATCCTTGCTTCTTGAGGTGGAGGCCTCAGTGAAGCTCTTCTTAGGTTCCATGAAGGCTTCATGAGCACATTCCAAGTCAAATTCAGCCTCTTTTGTTGGGGCTTTGTGAACACATGTACTGTCTTCTGGTTGTTTCCCCTTATCATCCCTTGTCACGATCCCACTCCTAAGCACTATGTTTACGTTCCAATCCTCCTCGTGTGGATCAGACATCATCATTTGTAGGTTTTGAGTCGATGGAGGTGGTAGCGTCCCTTTGTCTCGCATCCTAGCTATCAGTGTAGGACAATCTTCTATTTCATGATCAAACAACATGCAATACTTGCATGACGGACATGTTGGATTAGTGCAATCGCGGGCATAGTGTCTTGGTCCTCTACAATTGTAGCAAATCAACTATCCTTGACCTCTACCAGGTCCTCCTCTGCCTCGGCCTCGTTTGTGTCATTTCTGCATTCTGGTTGAGGGGCCGCATTTTGGCCTGAACCTTGTAGGTGGGAGTTCTATCCATCATCAATTCATAACTCCTACAAGTACACTCATCATGTCCTACTGACCTGCAAAAGTTGCAGAATAGTTATTGCGGTGCTTGTACATACTTTTGTAGCAAGTGACAGTTATCCGTGGCATGTTTTCTGGCTACCTGACAGATAACGCACCATAATGCAGGCCCCGAGCTAGGTCCTACTTGAGCTTCTGGCCTTAAAGGCATCAGTCCTCCCCTGCAAGGTAATTCACAAAGACCGGGAAAAGGTCCTTTTCATGACCTTGACTCTTGCATTTCAAGAAACATACTTCCTCCTGTACCTCTTGTCGAACTGTCCTATCCTGCTTTAGACCTTGCATCTCAAGGCACAAATTCTTCAGCTACACATGGATCTACTGAATTCCTATATTAGGATCTTGCATCAAAGTCTCATGTAGTCTCATGGAAATCTCTAAGGCCTCTGCCTGAGTTGTTATCTTCTGCTGCAACAATGCACTCCTTAGGTGTGGTAGTAGCGAAGCCACAAACCACTCGCGATGTTGTCCATCTGTCAAATTCATGTTGGCTTCATGGATTATACATTTCAACCTCTAATCTAGTTCCCAAGGCATCTCATCTGTTCACAACATGATCTCTTTGAGTCCCACAATTGACTGTGCCTCAGATTTAGGCCTTAAATTCCCTATTTAGTGCTGCTTGGATGTCTTCTACTCTAGCATTCAGGTTATCATTAGAGTACTTAATATACTAGGTTAGCGCGCGATCTTGTAGAGCACTAACCAGTGTCGCCTTCTTTATGTGATCATCTGTAACACCTTGAGCTTCCCATATAGTCCTCACAATGAACCAAAATTGGTCCGGGTCCTCATTTCCCAAGCCTTTGAACAAAGGAAACTTCACTGTATTTGCCATATTGAACTGCGGTGGAGGTGGAGGTGGTACAGGTGAAGTTGGAGGCAATGGCGGTGAAGTCGGAGGTGGTGTGGGTAGAGGTGGTATTCGCGGGAATCCTTGCCTTATTAACTGAATAGAACTTCATGGAGAAACCTTCACTATCACTTCTTCGTCCCTTTGTGGAGGTGAAATCAAGGGGCTATACTCTGGATCCTTATTTCCTTCATTTCTATAAATTTTTCTGCTTCGCATAGTCCCAAACATCAAGGTAGCTGCATAACCCATTTTTCACACAACAACATTTTAATCCAAGTATTCAAATATTTACATACTTACCTCACAATCCTTTGAAACAGCATCACTCGGTCTCGCTATAGTTGACTGAGGTGTTGACTGCGAATTCAGTAACAAATCCTCCTATGACACAATAAAGCCAATGATCGACAACGTAGGTGATCTTATCCTTCGATGCTTCCAACCTTCGCACTAGCTTTGGGATCCACACAATAGGATTGTCAAGTTTCCACCTTCCTTGGCTATATGCTAGCTTCGCGATCCACTCGTATAGCTCAATAGGGAAAGAGCAGAAAAGATCTCGTGGATCTCTGTATACAACTATTTGTCCAACCACTATTCCTTTTTCATTCACAGGTTTCTGTTCTCCTATGCCCAAAATTCGTGGATTTTTCTATCCAACCAGTCTCCAATCTCATTCTTAGTTGGATTCCAGTGATATGACATCACACATCTCTTATGCAGATTCCGGTCCTGGCAATGGAACCATTTGTTGGCTTGAGTAGGCTTGACCTAGGTTTAGTGTTAGTTAGCCAAACAAATCCCTACACTACTAGCCCTTTCGGCATCATCTCACGGAGTGCAGACTGAAGTCTCACGCGAAGCAGTATGAGGGGATGCTGGAACCAAGTTTCCACACCCAAAGATGGTTGTGATGTCTATTTATTTAGGCTATACCTACCTTCACACAGGTTTCTTATCACTTTATTCCACCCTTCACTACCTTCATGAAAGGGTACAATTGGCTTTCTCACAGCCCTAACGTGTGTTAGCCCCCTAATTTTCTCTCTTTTTGCCATTTTCCCCTTCCTAAATCATAACCATTTGCTACTGTTTTATCTCTTTTATACACCCTCATCTTGCACCAGTCCAAGCATGGTGACATATTTCGTATAAACTTTATTTTTAATACTTTTAATTTAACTTAGCATTAATTAATCATTTATTACATGATTTCTTACTTTTAATCACTCTTTGTAACTTATCAATATCTCCAATATTTATTTGATAGTTAGAGTACTTACCGTGGCTGCTGATCCTGGTGCAGGATCGGATCTTACACCGTTGCCAGCACAACAAATCCTTGCAACAGATCCAAACCTCCTTGATCACTGCCTTTTTTGAACAGCTTCAACCACCATAGCAATATCGATCCAAATGCAGCCGAGATCGAATCTGTGAAGGAAGAAAGCTGGAGATTGGCTACGGCCAGTTTTGCTAACTGTCTAATTTTGAAGGCCGAAAAGCTAAATTCTGCGTTTGGTTATGTAATCAGTTGAATGATCTATTTTAGCCTTTGGCCAAAGATCTATATAACGTAGAATGAAAATAGGACTAAGGAAGTTTTTTTATAGAATAGGTACAGACATAGAGGCGGTAATAGGTTGCTGTATTTTGTTATCACTCGAATCTAGGCTAGACGATGTATTAATGTATGTAATTGCCTCAGTGAATTAATAAAATGGAGCTCCACCGCATGTTTCTCAAATTGTGTTTCTGTATTTGAGCTGATGAATTGATTAAAGTACTAAGCAGCATTTTCATTTAAAGGGGAAACACGCTGGTTGAATAGGGCCCAGCCAACCCAGCACGTTTACTCCATTTCCCGTTTTCCTATAATTTGTGTTTAAATTGTCAAGTGTGATTTAATTTTAAGCACATGCATTCCTGTCTGAGTGAAAGCGGATCTGTTGTGTGAAGTAGATAAATTCCCTTTCTTTCACTTTGTTATAGACATTTTTGTGCCTTACAGCTATAAGCATGAAATGTCCATAATTCAAGGGATCCAAAGTCCCTAAAGATGTTGTTACAGCTCCTAGAGGAACAAGGTCAACCAATGACAGCTTCTCCCAGAAGTTCTCCACCAAAAACCACTCAGAAACAGTCAATTCAGGATCAATTCAGAGGCTCCACTAGCTGCCTGCGTTGAAATGCAGAGTCTACACTGGCTAGGTGCACTGCAACGCAGGTGGAAGCACTACCAGGGTGCGCTGAGTGGGAAATGACAAATGGCAAGCTCATTCAACGAGGTGGAAAGACCCTGAAAAGCTTCCAGAATCTTCTCCAATGACACTTGCCTCAATGAATTCGACTAGTGATGAGTAAGAGGTTCTCAACCTCCAAGTGGAAGCAAGAACTGACAGAGAGAAGCCACTAGTCAAAACATAAGCTGACTCATCCTCTCTGCTTACATCTATATATGGATCTCTCACCCAGAGGTTCAGGAGGCTAGAATTTTGTACTTTGCAGAGAATTGCTATTGGTTTGAGATTGAGATTAGTACATTGGGTGATTTATGCTTTGTTGGAGGAGAGGAAGGGATTCCTTTGCTGGGAGGTAGATGCTGGATAAGAACTCACTTGGTTGTATCTCCTCTTGGACTTTCTTATTTCATCAATAAACTATTTGAGTTTCTCCTACATGATGTGTACCAATGATGTTTTGTTATGCTTACATGTTTCGCTTAATCTGATCTTGAGCTTTTTATGAATGTATATTTGTATCTTTGTGTAGTCTCTCTATCTTGTGATCTTGCAGGAATTCAGTGAAGCTGGGCCGGTGAAGGAGCAAGAAGCTGGGAGCTACTGAAGAGAGGAGTGATTTGGATCGACAAACTAGCGGAAGACACAAGTTAGTTAGATCCTTCTTCCTCATTTACATTTCATAAAGAAGAATACTCAAATAAGTTTCCTTGTTTGTTGCTAAGGCACTATCACCTCTTAGAGTGGGATAGGGGCATTCTGAATTGGATACTTTTCCCAACAACAAATTGGCGACTCCACTGGGGATCGTATCTTGTTAGCTTATTTGTGTTTCTATTGTTGTTCTTCTCATAAACTCAGGAGTGACGAATCGAAATGCATTTTCCATTTTCAAATGCAAAGTAGAGATCTGCCACTCTAGTCCACTCACTGGGCCTGTTTTTATGATTTGAACAAACTGATCCACAAGTGCTCTAACAGCCCTTTGTGATAGATCTTAGTCCTCCTTTAAATCATCCTCCTAATTGTACCTAATTGATAGCTTTGATCCGGCCAAAAACTATAGATTTAACTGCAAACCGTGACCCAGAACCCAGAAACAACTCTCGTTTCTGCTTCAGCGCAGACTCTGTGAAGAGGTTCTGCATTTCAACGCAGGTCCCGTGAAGGATACCTGTGCTGAAGTTCAGTTTCTCTGTGCTGAGGGTGCGTTGATCAGCCTTTTCCTTGTGCAGCTGTGGTTCCCTGCTTCCTTTTGCTCAGTTTTATCTCTGTTTTTTGCAGCCTGTTATCAGTCAGTGTACCTATCTGAAACCCCTTTTCTTTGCCTCAATTCCACCTCAATTGTATAAAGAAATTGTATTTGTTCTTTGTGTATTTTTTACATCATTTACATTTTCCCATTACAAAAGTAAACTAGTCATACTATCGCCCTTAGATCTAGACCTGTCGTAAGTGTCGTTTTGATCTTAGGAGTGAGTTTGTTTGTTGTTCGCAGTTGATTGAGCTTTTACTTTGGTCGTTTGGTTTGAATTTATGCATTTCTAGTGTCGAAACAAGTAAATCATAAAGTGTCGTAATCGTCTTTTTGATTTTGAAAAAGGAACTTGTTTATGTTTTCACTTGAAATCGAATTCAAATTTGTACAACAGCTTTCTTTTTAGGCATCAATATTAAGAAAGCGAAAACAAATACATGCATTTGTGCATTTGCATATTGATAGTTTGCATGCTTTGATTTAGGGAAAAGTGCATTACAGTGTGCTCTATGCTCTTTGAGAAAAGATTGTGTCTTTCTTTTCCCCTTGTAGCTAGGATTTTCATTGTTGAAAAGATATAAAAGCTTGCTTATCATCTTTACACTGCATTTAGGAATTGTATCATACATCTCGTGGTGATCCAAAAAGGCAAACTTCTAAGAAAGATCAACCTAAAATAAATTGAATGAACTTAACAACGCTTTGTAACTTAACGCACAACATAGAGGTCTAGGCTAGAGACGTGTTTCGGCGTCGTAAAACCTAGTGACTGTCGATCTCGCTGATGGTTGGGTGATTCCTCCTGAGAGACGATAGCGCCAGTACGGATTGTGCTCCCACGTACAGTCGAGTATATATTGGGAGAATCCTATAGGCATAAAACCTTTATCCTTAGGAAGCCGTGTCGGCCGCCCTACTGATCACAATGCATTGAACACAGCATTCAGGAAGATTGACCACCCGTACCTTAAAAAGTATTGTGCGGTTTTGCGAAAATTTTGGCACACCCTCTACCTAGAACTCCAGAGCAGTTCCTTTTGGCCTTTTTCAGACTCTATAACGGAAAAAGTCCATCCGAGCATTTGTCACTTCGGGCTCGTTAAAACATCGAAGGAGACTAGAGTCATCTTTTGCTTTTTCTCGACTCTTTAAAATTGAAAAAGCAAGTTGTGTCTAAAGCGTCTAAAAATTCATTTAATTCGGAAACACACTTTCCCCTTTTTGTATTTTGGTTGATCGACTAATCCGCAATCATGGAAGAAAGTCAATTGAAACCCCCTCGTTCGCGGAGGCTTACGAGTCAACCGTCTTTGTCTCCGGAATCGAAAACAATACGGACAAAGCGAACTCGTTTAACCGGTTCGAAATCTCCTATCACAGTTAGAACAAGTGTTCCAACAACATCCCAGATTCCAATTACTCCAAACATTTCTGGAAACCCTGCCTCAATAGAAGAAGTTCAACAACCATAGAGGGACAGTGATACTGATCCTAGTCTGAGGGCAAACACTTGTGTTATTGAACCAGTTCCATCTGTAACCGATTCAGAGAGTCTTGTTCCTCAAACATCTGTCACTGTTGATTCAAACCCTTCTTCAGCACCAGAAATATTTTACGGACCTGACGGTCTTCCCCTTCCACCTGGTTTGATTGCGATAGAGGAAATTGTAGAAGATCCGCAAGCAAGTACTCCAACACATTTTGGAGTCGGGGTCACTCTATTTCCTTCGACATCAGAAGTTAGTCTACCACCAGTGGAAGTTCCTGTAGAATCGCTAGGTAATCTTTTGTATAGACTTAAAATGTTTGAACAACCGTAAACATCTAGGACTGTGTCGAATGACACAGCAACAACAGAACTCCCTGCCGTCACTCCGACAATGTTTGCCGGCATACCATCTGTCCCGACTAGCTCACAACCGCTAGAAGGAGTCCACCCAGGGACTATTTCGACAGTGTGGTCCATTCCTGTTTGTTCCTCCGGAATAATATCCGGCAACTCTTATGTTGAGACTCGCCAAATTGATCTGTTTGGAGGTCAATTTGGGCAATCCCGTCCCCAAGGGCAGACAATCCCCTTGAGTTCCGGATTGCCACCGTATGGGGGGCAGTATGCCCTTTCATTACCCCCTTCAGGAGGATATCCATACAGGAGTTCACAACAGTATTCAGGTTATACTGAAGTTACATCAAGTGGTTGGGTACCTATACTACCCCAACAACCAAGGGTTGTGTATTCTATGCAACAATGTGTACCTATGTCGAACATCCCAACTACTCCAGCTATTGTAACCATGTCGCAAGTTCAAACGTTGCCTGTTGTATGTCAACCTCAGATTTCTCAGGTTGTAATGCAACAGCCCCTTGACCCTGTGACTCAACCACAATCGCCGACTGGTGGGGCGACACAGGTCCAAACGGGTACAATTAACCCACACCTTGGTCCAATGGTTAGTATAGCGCAACAGAACATGGCTTCGCAACCGTGGCTGGTGCAATATCAACAACCACAATTCCAATAGGTATACCAAGGTTCTGAGCAGTAGATCTTTGTGAACAGTGGACAACCGTACATTCAAAATGGTCAAAATCAACCACTTTACGGTGGTCATGTCCACCAACCGTATCAGTCATACCAACATCAATTACATTATGCTAGTATGCAAAGGCCAACTGCTCAGGCAATTCCATCGTATCCTGGGTATGCTTCACCTAACCTGAATCAACAGTTACCATTCGTGCCAACTTTGGAGTTACCCGATTTACACCGGTTAACAAACGATCCAATTGCTTACGCCCCTTGGTGGCCAGCGATTCCTCACAAACTTTCTTCAGATATTCCTAAATTCAATGGAAATCCAGGTGAAGACCCATCGAATCACGTGATGAAATTTCATCTATGGTGTTCATAAAACACCCTAAACGATGATTCGATAAGGCTTCCCCTTTTTCAGAGGACGTTAACGGGTCCAACGGCAAAATGGTATATTGAATTGCCTAGAGCCTCGTTCGACAATTTCAACACCTTAGCCACGACTTTCTTAACCCATTTTCAATTACCAATAAGGTATGAAACAGGAACCGAAATCTTAATCAACTTCAAACAGACAACGACCACTCACATATCTGATCATATACATGAGTGGCGACGTCTTCGTAGGATGGTAAAAACGTATGTTCCCGATCAGCTATTAGCTGAATGGTTTATCAAGTCGTTACTTCCTGCCATAACGGAAGATGTGGCGAAGGGGGGAGTCGTAACGGAAGAGCAAGTTATTGCTCGTGCGCAATATCTAGACTTGGTCTATACTCAGTCTGGCACGCTCTACGACAAAATACCTGACGCCCCTAGACCGGAATTCTCAATTCCTCCTCCTCCTAAATCAAACAATGACTCTCATGCCGGTGATGGCGTGATTGGCACGACAAACGCGAAATCAACAAAGGCCAACTCCAAGAAGGCCCGTAAGATTTCAGATCAAAATGCAAAAGACGAAATTCTTGCTTCGGAAGTAAATGTCGTATCAGCAGATAAGGGCAAAGAAACCAAACAACCAGGAAGCAAGAAGAAGCAAAACAAAGGGAAGAAGAAGAAACAGGGTGAGTCATCTCCTGAAAAAACTTCTTCAAACCCTCCTGGAAATAGGAAACTGAAATATCCATGTCAAATATGTGATGAGGATCATCGGACAGGAGATTGTCCATACAAAGCTGAGCTTAAAAGGTTCTTTAAGAGTTCGCAAACCTCAGTTGTGTTAACTGATCCGTTTCCAAATCTAGGAAAAAATCTGGTTGATAATGGAAATGATTCCCCGTCGCAAGTGCTAATGTTGTCGATTTCGAAGTAGAAAAATGATGCTTTGATTTCAACAAGAAACAAAGATTACGGGAATCCGCAGCTGTCGAACGACAAAGGTAAATATCAACCAAGCAGTTCGACAACAACTTCGATAGAAGTTGTACCACCCATCATTCCTGAATTAACAATAAAACCGCCAAAGGGAGTAGTACACAAGTCGACATTTAATCCTCGCGCCAGAACAGCGCAACATTATAACATAGTGGAAGATTTGGCCCAATCGCCATCTGCTATGTCGACTCTTGAAGTACTACAAAATTGCCCATCCCAAAGGCAGGCTTTGTTATCAACCATTGGTGGGGTTGATCCTAAGGATTCCAATCTTGTATCCTTTGACCACAAAGGATACGATCCTTAGTTACCAGCTCAACTAGCTTTCCTTATCCAAGTGGAAGCCCTCAACAAAACTGTTCATCGAACAATTATTGATGAGGGGGCATCTACATGTATTATGTCGATGAGTTTCTGGAAAAGTTTAGGATCTCCAACCTTGTCGCGATCCTTGACAACGTTAAAAGCATTCGACGGAAGGACATATACCCCATATGGTATCCTAAGTAACTTGAAGGTTGAACTAGGGGGAAAAACAGTAGAAATAGATGTTGAAGTCATCGATGGGAATCTTGACTAAAACATCCTACTAGGGAGATCGTGGATCTATGCCATGGTAGTTGTTGTGTCGACCTATTTTAGAAAGATTGCATTCCCCTTTCAAGGGGGGATTACAATCGTCGACCAACAAAACTTCCTCCCTAATGGTTCACAAGTTACAGGAAGCATTCCCATGATCCATGGAAGCCCCCATTCACTTCAGAATATTATAGTGGGCCTACTAAAAGATCCTATACTAATGGGAAATTTCGCTCTTCCACCTCCAATCGACTTGGCGGAAGTAGCGTCGATAGGAACCTGCAATATGATATCTTCCACGAAGATCTCAGAAGACAATATCAACATGGATCACGCAATGGTTTTTCCCCCAAGCCCAATAGAAATATTGTAGCAATCAATGTTTCTGGCATGGGAGGCGAACCCAAATCAACGCTCATCAAGTGTTTGGGTAGATAGGTCTAGAGAATATGGTACCCCTTTAGATCCTTGGTCAAGAGTGCATGGAACCGACGAAGGAATTCTACAATCAATGTTGATTGAAGGGGCACCATGGAATGCTTGCCACCATCGTTCCCTTCTTCTTGATTATGAAGAAGATACTCAAGATGACCTTTATCACCCTTCAGTTTTTGAATTCCTATCAAATACTGTAAATACGGTGGATTCCGAGTGAAACTTATCCAATATTGAAGAGACTATAGCCATAAATATCTCGACTAAAACGAATGTGTTAGAGAATATTTATGTCAGCAAAGGTTGTTCTCCTTCAGAACTGGAAATATATAACGCTCTTTTTCGCGAGTTCAGAGATGTCTTTGCTTGGTCATATGATGAAATTCCAGGCATTGACTCGAGTATCGTTGAACACGAAATTAAGATGTATCCAGATGTCAAACCGGTACGACAACGACTCAGGCAGGTACACCCCAAGAAAGCCGCTGCCATTAAGGCAGAAGTTGAAAAACTTCTCCATGTTGGTTTCATCTACCCGGTTCCTCTAACTGATTGGGTATCGAATATTGTCCCTGTTATGAAGAAACAAGGGACAATTAGAGTGTGTGTCAATTATAGGGATGTAAACCAAGCTTGTCGAAAAGATAACTACCCTACACCCTTCATCGACCAGATAATTGATGAATGCACCGGATGTGAAATCTTTTCATTCATGGATGGATTTTCCGGGTATAATCAAATAAATATCCGCCCACAGGACCAGTCAAAGACTGCATTCATTTGTCCGTGGGGCACATTCACATATCGAAAATTACCCTTTGGTTTAAAGAACGCAGGGGAAACGTTTCAGAGGGCAATGAATTATGCCTTCCATGACATCAAGAACATCGTTCAACCATACCTCGACGACCTTCCGGCTCATTCGCGAAAGCAGACTGATCATCCGCAGCATTTAAGAGCGATATGTCTATGTTGCCGACACTACAAGATACGACTCAATCTGCACAAATGTGTATTTTGCGTCAGTTCTGGTCGTTTACTTGGCTTTGTAATCTCAAAGGATGGGATTCGTCTCGACCTGTGCAAGGTCCATGCAATCATCAATTTGCCTCCACCTTCAAATTTGCTTCAGATTCAGAAACTCCAAGGGAAAGCAAACTTTCTGAGGAGGTTCATTCCAAATTACGCGGAACTTGCTAAAGGTTATACACGTCTTTTGAAAAAGGAGGTACCCTTCGTCTTGGATCAGGTTGCGCAAGCTTCCTTTGATGCTTTAAAGGATTCCTTAATAAAAGCATCATTAATGTACGCACCCGATTATCAAAGAGACTTTAACCTGTATCTGGCTTCAGCAGATACGACCATCGCAATGGTTTTAGTTCAAGAAATCGATGGAATCGAACACCCTATATATTATTTAAGTAGAAACTTAAATGATACAGAAAGTAAATATTCATATGTGGAAAAACTAGCGTTTTCAGCTGTTCAAGCGATACAAAGGTTTTGACACTATGTCCTCTTTTGGAAAACTACCATTTTGTCTGATTGCAACCCCGTGACTTATATACTGTCGCGACAGTTGCTGGGGGGAAAATATTCAAAATGGATAGCAAATCTTCAAGAGTTTGATCTGGAATTTGTAAAATACAAATCAAAGAAAGCTCTAGTTTTCGTAGAATTATTGTGCGATCTCCCATCGTCGTCCAACGATGAAACATCCGAAGAATCAATCGTGGACGAGAATTTGTTTCTGATATCTACAAGCAATGAGTGGTATGGAGACATAATAATTTATCTCCAAACCCAAAATTTTAGGCCTAACACCTCTCACTCATAACAAAAACGTATATGATACCAAGCAAAAGACTACATGATCGTCGGTGATACGCTTTACCGTCGTGGTATCGATACGGTTCTGAGAAGGTGCCTCACCCATGAGGAGGCCGAAAAATCCCTGAATGAGTGTCATTCAGGCACGTGTGGGGGGCATCAATCTGGATATGCTACAACACAAAAAATCTTACGAGCAAGATACTTCTGGCCAACCATGTTCAAAGATTGCATAACCGCAGTCAGAACTTGCCATGCTTGTCAAATTTTTGATAGCAAAACCAGAAGACCACCATCACCTTTACATCCAATAGTTGCTATTGGGCCTTTTTCCAAATGGGGCATCGATTTCATGACATGTAACCCCACCTCGACCGGGGTGCATGGGTATATTATAGTCGTCGTTGAATATTTTACCAAATGGGCCGAGGCGATGCCTACATTAGATAACACTGGTGAAACAACTGCCCTTTTCTTTTTCAATCATGTAGTCGCAAGATTCGGCGTACCACAGGCTATAGTTACGGATCATGGATCGTATTTTCGCAATCACATGATGGTTGAATTAGCTACCAAGCTAGGGCTATCTCACAACAGCTCTACCCCGTATTATCCGCAAGCCAATGGACAAGTTGAAGCGATCAACAAGGTCCTGAAGCGTATGTTGCAAAGGATGATCGAAGTTCACAAAAGAAGGTGGCACCTAATCCTGTACTCAGCCCTGTGGGCCTACCGAACATCGGTAAGGAATGCGACCGGTTTCATGCCTTTCCAACTGGTATATGGCCTGGAAGCAGTCTTACCAGTCCAGTGTGAAATCTCGTCTCTTAAACTCGTAATTGATCTCCTCCCCGGAACTTCGGAAGAAGAGGCCCGTTTCTTGGAATTAATCCAATTGGATGAAACTTGTTGTGATGCCGCTTTGGCTAACGAAGCCCATAAGAAACGAGTCAAGGCGCAGTTCGACAAAAATGTCAAACCTCGTGTCTTCTCAGAAGGTGATTTGGTCTTGCTTTACGACCAAGAATCCGATAAATTGGGAGCAGGTAAATGTAATTCTTTATGGATGGGCCCCTATATTTTTAAACGAGTGTTAGAAAAAGGAGCCTACGAGTTAATGGATTATGACAGAATTCCACTGGTGCAACCCCGTAATGGGTTGTACCTCAAGCGTTACTATGCTTAAATAGTAACCAGTATGCTTTTGTTGTATTTTGTTTTCGCTAAAGTGTTTGTTTTGGTCGAGTAATCCACCTTTTTACATTTATTGCAGATGTCAAACCTTTTGGAGACATGTGTTGGATATTTCGATGGAGCGAGTCGTAGTTCGCGGAACCTGTCCTCCGCAGCCTGGGCCATTTTTTATCCAAGCGGCGAGTTAGTAAGTTTCAGAGGTGTATGTATTGGGCAATCAATGAATAACATCGCTGAGTATAGTGCGTTGATAGAACTGCTCTCTGATGCCATCACCCATGGTATAAGCCGACTAATCGTTAGGCTAGACTCACAACTCGTAATACTACAACTCAATGGTATATATTCCGTCCGAAATCCATCCATTTATCGCATGTTTCTAAGGGTTAAGATTTTGGAAAGACAGTTTGATTTAATTCAATACCAGCATATTTCCAGAAAATTAAACACATTAACCGACTCATTAGCAAACTATGTGTTAGATAGACATTTGCGACATTTATAAAAGAAACACATCATCAATGTTGTACATGTGGATCACATAACTCAACCAGAATAAAACCCCGAAAATCAAAATATATATATATATATATATATATATATATATATATATATATATATATATATATATATAGATATATATATATATATATATAAGTTGTTTATGGTTTACATATAATGTTCTGTAACCAAGACAAAATCGGTCACATGATCCAAAGACTCAAAATGCTAGGGGGCACCCTAGTCTAGTGATGCTCATGATAGCACATCACGGCCTGTGCGATCATGCGTAAGAGACGAGTCCATCGTCTAGGCACACCAGTAGTATGCCGCTGCAGCTGTAAAGGTAACTCGTCGATCCTCACGTTTGGAATGCCGAGAGTAAGGCTCTCAACCTGCTCCTGCACAGCTGTGAGGGTCTCAGCCACATCAAGGTCACGAAGAATAACCCTCCCGGCAGCCTCTCTTGCTGGGGCAGCGGCTAGCGCTCTCGGGAGAACTGTTGGACGAACAGGACCAACATCTGCACGCACACATGAGTTTGATTAAAGTCTTGATAGAATAAAGCACAAGGACATTATGAATAAAAACAGTAAACAGTGATATGGTCGAAGATTTTACCAATAGCGCCCCACTGCTCGCCGTCCGGCAGTACTAAATTCGGATCACCCCGGAAGTCCATGCCAACATATGGATACTCCGAATAGACCATCTCCTGACGCTCAAACCACCTGAAGAAGGTACCAAAAAAAGAAATCTGAGATTGACCAGCATGTCTAGACATGTGGTCAACCCATCTCTGCATGCGTGGTTCAGTGGGAGAAGGCAAGTCGAGTGCAATGTGTTGTGGCTGCATCAGTGGTATCTTCTCCAAAGAAAAGGTGGTCAAAATAGAACCGAACCCAAAGTTCTTCAGCCTCCTGTCCTTTACCTTGGTCAACTGACTTTTCATCTGAAGAAGTAGTGCATCATACCAGTTGAATATTTTCGGTTGGAGGCACTCCAAGGCATGCTGCATATAAGATCTGTTGGCCACGTGAAGAGACGCACTACTGGCCATCCTACCAATAGTGTACAGGATAGACCTGAGGGACCTGTCAGCAACCTCATGGATAACGATCTTTCCGTCTTTACTCGGCTGAGATCCTTCCCTGCAATACTGGCGGACATAATCTCTCACAGAGTCACTCCCTCGGGCCGAACCTGACAAAGAGATAGGGGCACCCCGCCTCGACAAGCCAGTCAAGAAGTAAATGTCTACTGCGGTCAAGGGGATAGATTTGCCCCTAATCTGGAATACTTGGTTGATAGGATCCCAAACATTGAGCAAATACTGTAGTAGGGTGATCTGCTGTCTCATGCTAGAGATGCGGAAGAACTTCAGCAGACCACAGTTCCGCAACGCGTTCACCGTAACCGGATCATGTAGGGCTATCATGTCCTCTTCTTCGTGTTCCCGTTCTCGCCATGTAAGGGTCATTTTGCTCCAATATCTCTGAAAAACAAACATGAGATGAGTTAGATCCTAGTTTTGATGAGAAACAGGCAAAAATTTTCATCAAAAACTGTGCAATAAAATCCTTTTCTGCGCCCAACACACCCTGCACAGTGTTCCACCTGCGTTGAAGGTCAAACTGCCTTCATACTGCTTGACATTCAACGCAGGTTTCGAGTGCACAAGGTGCGCTGATGGCATAACGACCCCATCAAACCCCAGGGGCTCAGAAAAACAGGAAATCAAGCACATAATGCAAAAAGGAAACCATGAAATGAAAGAGCTCAGGTTTAGCTCCTACCTGGTCCAGACGGCGTCGAGAATCGTCCACAGAATCTCTCGAAATCAGCTGATGAAAATCAAGGGGGAAGAGGCACCTCCAAAGCTCCAAAAAACCAAGTTCAAATGAAATGGTAAAATGAAAGGTAAAAACACTTTTTAATAGCTTTTTACATAGTTCAAAGTGAAATATTAGTGTTTTAATCTCATTTTCAAGCAAATTTTATTCATTTCTAACTAGTTTGATGCAGCAATTGAGGGTACAGTACTATCTTTGAAAAGGCAAAACTATTTATGGTAAAAAAACAAAACTATACCATGTTATCGAGCAGTTTTAGCACATAGTTCATGCTCGTTAAAAAATAAACATAAGATCGAGTAGTTTTAGCACATAGTTCATGCTCGTTAAAAAATAAACATAAGACCGAGCAGTGTTTTTCTGAGTTTAAGCTCGTTAAAAAATGAACTACCCTCCGGTAAATAACCACCGTGAATGTAACATTATCAGCCATTAAAGCCTTGGTCGTGTTTGCACCGTCACCTCCACTTTTCCATTGGCCGATCATTCACCTCCATATGATTGTTTACCCATTTTGAGGAACAGCTGCGAAGAGTGAATTCACTAGCCATCCTTGTGACGCTGCCGTGCTTGGAAAATTTCAACCCTTACCTGGAATCAGTTGCTACCCTTTTTATCACTCGTTCCTCAAAAGACGAGTCTTCTTTAAGCTATTTTCATTTGACTCGTAAAATATGAAAAGATTGCCGAGTTTTGGCCTTCCAGCTTGTTAAAGTGACCGGAAGTGTTATCCCTCCTTTAGATTTTAATCTTTTTGGACCTGAGGGATTATTGCACAAAAAGATTGAGCGCTTGTTTTGTTCGGCTCGTAAAAACTATCGAAAATTCATCCCTTCTGTATTGTTTTATACTTTTTCGGACTTAAGGGATTAGATGACGAAAAATGACTTTCGGAGTTGACTTTACGTACCTTTTCAGACTCTCTAAAAATGAAAAGGACCGAGTTATCTTTGTCGTTAGACTCGTTAAAAACATTAAATAGCAACAAACTTGTCTTTAGACGAGAACGAGTTTCACTATCGCTAGGCTCGTTAAAACATAGCGATGGGTTTGCCCGAAGGGCAAATTATAGAACAATAATATGTTATCCTCCTCAAGCTTGACAAAAATAAAGAGGTACTGGTCAGCAATGACTGGGGAAAAATTGGGAAGAAACTCAAAGAACTTTATTGGTAGCAAGTCGCTCTTGAACATGACACTTCCACTCCGTGCCTGAGTCGGGTTGGGTTGTTTCATTCACCGGTCACATCGCCATGGTCTCGCCATACCATCCACCTTTGGGGTAAATGCTACCAATCCATCACACAAGTGTCGCCAATATGTTCAAGAGAAGTCATCCAGAGAAGTCAACCGTGTCCCATCCACTACCATACATTATCCTTCATTCTTTCATGACCGCCACCCTGAACCATATATCATCAGATCGTTTTCAACTCCATCAAAATCATTTTCTCCGTTCTGTGTCACTGATGTGGGATACATTAAGGCCCTCCTTTGACGGATCGCTTCTTTTCGACATCAGCTCATCATCCAAGAAGTTGATCTAGGAACAACCCCTTCAGTACTTTGAAGCTTGCATGCCTCAATGGCAAGTTTCTCACTTCCGGCGACAGGTATACATCAATGACCTTCGACCGAAAGATTTTGCGTGGTGTTCGATGCCAAGTCCTTTATTCACACCACGTGAATTGTATTGCAGTACCTTGAGGGTCATTATCATTATCGGTGATTCCTCTCGCGCTTGTTAACGGTTTACCTCATTGACTGGTATTCAAGCGATGTCTTTCCATGTTCGACTTCAGAACATTTCTCACATGGATCGACTTGTACTTAGAGTGAAGATCGAACGAGTTTGAAGACCCCGGATCTAGTTTCATCCATCCGGGCTGCGATATATATTCAGGAAAAATAAAGACATTGGCATGTACAACATTGCAGCACGGACAATCATCCTACCAAAGGATGATGATTTCAGCAGGATCATCAGTCTATCATCAGACAATTGTCTGTCTTATGTACATAAAAATGAATTTATAAAGCTAAGCATGGGAATTCCCGCCTCAGCTAGATCATGAAAATAGTATGAAAAATAATGTATTGTATTGTATCTTATTACAGGTCTCCTCCCAGCATTGAATGAACTTCGGATCCTCCTAATAAAGCATTTCACCCAATAAACGGCCTCATACTTTAGGGGGCAACTGTTATAGACATTTTTGTGCCTTACAGCTATAAGCATGAAATGTCCATAATTCAAGGGATCCAAAGTCCCTAAAGATGTTGTTACAGCTCCTAGAGGAACAAGGTCAACCAATGACAACTTCTCCCAGAAGTTCTCCACCAAAAACCACTCAGAAACAGTCAATTCAGGATCAATTCAGAGGCTCCACTAGCTGCCTGCGTTGAAATGCAGAGTCTACACTGGCTAGGTGCACTGCAACGCAGGTGGAAGCACTACCAGGGTGCGCTGAGCGGGAAATGACAAATGGCAAGCTCATTCAACGAGGTGGAAAGACCCTGGAAGCTTCCAGAATCTTCTCCAATGACACTTGCCTCAATGATTTCGACTAGTGATGAGTAAGAGGTTCTCAACCTCCAAGTGGAAGCAAGAACTGACAGAGAGAAGCCACAAGTCAAAACATAAGCTGACTCATCCTCTTTGCTTACATCTATATATGGATCTCTCACCCAGAGGTTCAGGAGGCTAGAATTTTGTACTTTGCAGAGAATTGTTGTTGGTTTGAGATTGAGATTAGTACATTGGGTGATTTATGCTTTGTTGGAGGAGAGGAAGGGATTCCTTTGCTGGGAGGTAGATGCTGGACCGGAACTCAATTGGTTGTATCTCCTCTTGGACTTTCTTATTTCATCAATAAACTATTTGAGTTTCTCCTACATGATGTGTACCAATGATGTTTTGTTATGCTTACATGTTTAGCTTAATCTGATCTTGAGCTTTTTATGAATGTATATTTGTATCTCTGTGTAGTCTCTCTCTCTTTTGATCTTGCAGGAATTCGGTGAAGCTGGGCCGGTGAAGGAGCAAGAAGCTGGGAGCTACTGAAGAGAGGAGTGATTTGGATCGACAAACTAGCGGAAGACACAGGTTAGTTAGATCCTTCTTCCTCATTTACATTTCATAAAGAAGAATACTCAAATAAGTTTCCTTGTTTGTTGCTAAGGCACTATCACCTCTTAGAGTGGGATAGGGGCATTCCGAATTGGATACTTTTCCCAACAACACACTTGATTTCAGACTGATTTTCCTCCGCCTAGTCCAAGCAGGAGAAATAACCCTGCACCAGTGCACGTTGGTGTGATATCTCTTTTTCTGCAATTTTGTTTGATTGGTTTTCCCCACTTGGTCCAAGCAAGAGAAACAACCCTGCACCAGTGCACGTTGGTGTGATATCCCTTTTTCTGCAATTTTGTTTGATTGGTTTTCCCCGCCTGGTCAAAGTAGGAGAAATGAACCCGCACCAGTGCACATTGGTGTGATGCAGCAAGCCTTCTTTGTCTACTTCCCACAATATTTTTTCTTTCATTAAATGCTTATGACAGGATAAATGTATATTGATTGTTTCTTTATTCCTACACTCTGTTAAGATCAGAAACATTCACTTTTTATGTGTGCAATTTGATTTAACAGTATAATAACACTTGCAATAATTAAGCACTCATTTTAAGGGTTAAATGCTAAATGCAGGAAGCTTTGATCTGGTGCAAGAACTCATTTCTTGCCATGAGATCTGAGTGCTTTGAAACTAGAAAAGTTCAAGCCCTTGCAGGAAGTAAAAATCCTTTAGTAAAGACACCATTTATACCTTCTACATAAATCTCTGTTCCTACACTAGTGCAAGCAGATTGCGATAGTACAAGATAGATTAGTGCAAGAAGGAAATATTTAAAGGAGCATGTTTAAGGGCCCATCTGATGAGACTGATAAGTGTCTCTGCTAAAGAAAAAAACACACTCAATAGTTAAACAATAATTAGCTAGAGTGATTGCCCTTTATCTTTAATTCCCTCTTGCAAATGCATTCTTCCTTGTTCCAGTCTTAGATTATTTTTATGGTTCGTTGCCTTTTTCTCTTTCCTTTAAAGAAAGTATGGATTTATATTAGGAAGATTCATACCATATTTTGCATTTTGTGTGCTTCGTCTCTAAATTTACGGATCCCCCGGATTGACAAATTAAGTGTTGAGGAGTTTGCTTAAGTGTAATTCATGCACCCAACATTTTGGTGCCATTGCCGGGGAGAGGATTTGATTTGGTAAGAATTTTTTGATTATACAATAGAGGTAATTTTTCCTTTATTTTTTGTAGTATTGTTTGGAAAAGATTCTTTGAAGGAATTTTACTGGTGTTAATTGATTTTTGACAACATTTTTTATTAGAAGTTGTTTGTTATTTTTCTTTCTTTTTTGAAATGAATGCCTAGAAAAGGTAAGGGTTCAAAGCCCACTAAGTGCCGAAAGAATTCTGAAAAAAATTCTCATATTGGGTCTCCTTCTGTAAGCAAGAAGCCCAATCCAATTCAAAACCATCACGCAGGAACCTTCCACCTAGATTCTGGTGACAACAGCTCAGGTGTGGTTCAGCCTGTTGAGAGTGGTTCAAGTAAAAGGGAAACAATGGCGGACCATGAAGATCACGTGGAAGGGACTGGTGAAAACCATGTAAGTAGAGAACAATCCACTTTTTTGTTTCCAATTGTGGACCCTGATATTGTGGTGCAAATGAAGAATATTCCACCATCAGCTCTCCCTAATTTCCATGGTAAAGTTCATGAAGATCCTGACTCTTTTCTATTCGAGTTTGATATTCTGTGTAGAAGTTATGATTATTCAATTGATGCTCAAAAGTTAAGATTATTTCCTATTACTCTCAAGGATTCAGCTCTACGCTGGTTTCTGGGATTAGGAGGAAACACTATAACCTCTTGGGATTAGATGAAGAGAGTGTTTTTGTCTAAATATCAAGAATATTGCAAAACTCGGGACATGCAGGATGAGATTTTTACAATCATACAAGATGATGATGAAACTCTTGAAGATTACCTAGAAAGATTTATGTATATTTTACAAAGGTTGAAACTTAAGCTTGATCCTAGTACTATTAGAACCTTGTTCTTAAGAGGACTTACTGATAATGCTAGAAATAATTTAAATCTGTTAGGACAAGGTGATATTTCTCAGCAAACTTTTGAACAAATTTGTGAATTATGTAGGAAATTTTCAAGAAATCAGTATAGATCCGGTAGAGGAACTCGAAATAGAAATAGAAAAATTGAATCTACTGATGCTATGATTATTGGACTAGAAAATAAAATGGAAAACATGAAAATTGATATAATGAATACTGTTACCAAACAGTTGGACTCTTTAAAATTTCAGCAAAAACTCATGAAGGAACAAGAGTCATTATGTATTTTCTGTCCTAAATGTAGAGACAAGCATCCTCCTAAAGAGTGTCCTCTTAATTTGAAAGAAACTAATAAGTGTGCTATTTGTGCAGAAGACCATGTCACAGAAAAATGTCCCTCTATACCAGGACTTAAAGCTGTATTTACAGGGGGACAACTTGAAGCTGAATACTTATATGCTATGGGAGCAAGAAGGAATTGGCCTCAGGTAGGTGCAAGTATGGCTCCTGAATTTTCTCCACACTATTTTGGTTATAATTCACATGCATATTCTTATCCTAACACTAATCAGCAGTGGCAGTATGGGAATCAATATCAGCATGGGCAACCTTCTCAACCATGGCAACAAGGTTGGAGAGGGCCAACTCATTCTCCATATTCCTACCAGCCACCTATGCAGTCATATCCATCTACGCATACACCTTATTCAATGCCTCAACTTCTGAGTTAGTTTACTCCATCGTTGCCTTCACCTCCAACTTTTCGACCTCCTTAGTTGCCTACTCAACCTATGCCCAATCCTAACAATAATAAATTAGTGCAAATTATCTATGTAACAAGCCCACCTTTTCCATTCGAGTACTAGTCTATTCCAGTTGGGGTTCATGATATTCAATTAAGATCGGGGAGAACTGTAACATCATAAAATTAGAAGCAACCTATAGTGATTGATGAAGAGAAAGGAGAAGAGGAAACTCTTAACCATTCTCCGAAAGTTGTCACTAAGCAGCCCTTACCCTCTGAATCCTTGCCATCTTCTTCCAACTAGCCTCCGTTCCTAGAGAGGCTAGTAATGGAAAGAAGTGAGCCTATTTCTAATACTAGCTTGGCATCAGAGCTTCATAATATTTTCATTAAGATACCTTTGCTTCAAGCCATCAAAGAGATTCCCATTTGTACCAATATTATTAAGGAACTCTGTCTCAAGAAACCTGGGAGGAAGAGATTGGAACCCCAAACCATTCAATTTGTTGGTAGGGCAGTAGAGTTGATGACGAGATGTGTGTTTATGGAAAAATATACTGATCCCAGAAACCCTGTTGTCCCAGTTCAGATTGATAATGTCCTTGTATATAATGTTCTTATAGACCTAGGGGCAACCATTAATGTCATGACTAAGCAAACTATGGATCAACTTTGGTTATCTCATCTTCGCCCTACTCCCACTGTGCTTGAATTAGAAGATAGATCTAAAATTAAGACAAAAGGAGTATTGGAGGATGTGATCATCTCATTAGATTCTTGGGAATATCCTACTGATTTCATTGTGCTTCAGCCAAAGAACCCAATAGGAGGACATCCCTTGATCTTGGGTCAACCATGGCTTGCTATGGCCGATGCATATATTGGATGTTGTTTCGGTGATATGTATATTTCACATGGAGATTCTAGGAAGAAAGTTACCTTATACCCCCCTGCCAGATCCATTCAGGACCTTTGAGATACTTTATGGTTGGATCAAAGCAGTGATGAGGAGACTCAACCCATTTCCCTTATCCATCATTATACTGGGTCTTCACAAGAAGATGAGATTCAAGATTTCCTGAATAATCTAGACACTATGCCTAATTTTGAGCCATTGAGCCATATTTTCAGCCTAGATTTTCAAGATAATCATGATTCTCATTCTTCTGTACCACTGCATTTGACCACTCCCTTGAGTACTCCTGAGCCTGATACTACTCTTGTTGAGATTAGCCTTGGTAAATCCTTGCATATTAGTTCAGATTTGGACTCATCTCAGCAGGAGCAGCTTGTGAATTTGTTGCAAAACCATCTTAGTGCCTTTGCTTGGGGCTATGAAGATATGAAGGGTATTCCTCCTAAAACTTGTACACATCATATCTATATTCAGGAAGGAACCCGACCTGTCCGAAAACCCCAAAGGTGAATGAATCCAACTCTAAGAGATATTGTGAAGGAAGAAGTACAGAAACTCTTGGATGCCAGTTTTATCTATCCTATTTCCGACAGTCAGTGGGTCTCTCCATTAGTGTTAGTACCTAAGAAAGATGGAAGATGGCGCATTTGTATTGATTATTGAGAATTCAACAAAGCCACTCTTAAAGATTATTTCCCTCTCCCTTTCATTGACCAGGTGCTTGATACCCTTGCAGGAAAGAAATACTTTTCCTTTTTGGATGGCTTTAGTGGCTATAACAAGATACAGATTGCACCCAAAGATCAGGATAAAACTACTTTTACATGTCCATGGGGTACATTTTCTTATAAAGTGCTTCCCTTTGGTTTATGTAATGCCCTGACTACCTTTCAAAGGCCAGTCCTGGCCATTTCTATTGATCTAGATCTTGTATAAATTTATATGGATGACTTTTCTGTATTTGGTGATTCTTTTCAAAAATCTCTCAAAAATATGGAGAGAAAGTACTTATTCGTTGTTAGGAAGCCCATCTTGCCTTGAGTGACAAGAAATGTAGATTAATGTGCAAAGCGGGAGTGGCACTTGGCCATTTTATTTCTGGTAAAGGTATCCAGGTTGATCCAGCAAAGATTGAAATCATTCTGCATCTTCCTACACCCAAAACTTAAAGGGAAGTAAGAGGTTTTTTAGGACATGTTGGTTACTATAGAAGATTCATTGAAAAATTTTCTAAGATAACTGCCCCTCTTTTCCAACTTCTAGCTAAGGATAGTGAATTTCCTTGGACCACAGCTTGTCAATAGTCTTTTGAAACATTGAAGGAAAATTTAGTACATGCACCAGTTTTGAGAGGTCCTAACTGGTCCCTGCCTTTTCACATTTCCTCTGATGCTTCAAATTTGGCTATTGGCATAGCTTTAGGACAAGAGGAAAATAAGCAATCCTATGCTATTTATTATATTAGTAAGAATTTGTCTTCCATTGAATTAAATTATACAGTTACAAAGAAAGAGTTTTTAGCTGTAATTTTTGCAATTAATAAGTTCCAGCACTATATTACAGGATATGAAGTATTTGCACATACTGATCATTCTGTGATTAAATATGTGATGAAAAAAACATTGACTAGCGGTAGAGTGACTAGGTGGTTACTATTGTTGCAGCAATTTAATATTACTATTGTTGATAGACCAAGAAAATCTAATGTTGTAGCAGATTTTCTTTGTAGATTAGATAATCCTGGTGAAGCAACTCCTGTTAATGATGATTTTCCGGATGAACATCTTTTTGCTATGTCAATAGATTCTTCGTAGTTTTCTGATATATTCTAATTACTTGGTTACTGGGAAAACACCACCCCATTTGTCCACTCGTGAAAAGTGGAATATTATTCAGAAAAGTGCTACATACTCTTGGATTCAAGGAGATCTCATTTACACTAGTCCAAATCTAATTATCCGTAGGTGTGTAAGAGAGGAGGAAGTGTTTGACATATTGAAATCTGCTCATGATGAACCTTGTGGAGGGCACTTCGCTGATAAGCAAACTACATATAAAAGATTGCGTGCTGGTTAGTTTTGGCCTTCCTTGTTTAATGATGCCAAACAGTATGTCAAGAGATGTGATAACTATCAACGAATGGGCCAGCCTAATCAAACCAATGAAATGCCTTTATGCCCCCAAGTTATGATTGAGCCGTTTCAAAAATGGGTTGTTGATTTTATAGGGCCAACAAATCCAACATCATTAAGTAAAAAGCATATTTTGGTTTGTACAGATTTTGTTACAAAATGGTTAGAAGCTAAAGTTGTTTCCTTTGCTACAGAAAAAAATGTTGTTGATTTTCTTTTTATTGAAATCTTTACTAGATTTGGTGTGCCTTGAGAAATTGTTTCTAAGAATGGTCCGCAGTTTATTTCTAATCTGGTACAGGGTGTGATGGAGCAATACAAGATCCGACACAGGAAATCCACGCCGTATCACCCGCAAGAAAATGGCCAGGTGGAATCCACAGACAAAGTGATCGAGTCCATTCTTACAAAGAGAGTAAATATGCATTGGAAATACTGTGCTGAAAGATTGCTAGAAGCTTTGTGGCATACAGAACCACTTAGAGAAATAGCACGAGACATACACCATATGAGCTGGTATATGGCAAACAGGTTTTGTTACCAATTGAATTCTAGATCAAAACTTTAAGAAATGCAGTTCAGTTAGGGTTAGATCTCTCTGAGGCACAACAACAACGTCTTCTCCAATTAAATGAGTTAGATGAATTTCGTAGGGATGTTGTTCAATAGAACATACTAATTCAATAGCAACACAAAAGGTGGCATGACAAGTCTATTTAGAAAAATCAATTCCAACCAGGTGATTGGGTGCTCATTTATGATTCTAGATTTAAAAATTTTAAAGGGAAATTCCATACACGTTGGATGGGACCTAATGAAGTGATCCGAGTATTCAAGAATGGAGCAGTAGAAGTTAAAACTATTGATGGAAAAAATTTAGTATTCTTGGTAAATGGACACAAATTAAAGAAGTATTTTCAGCCACTTGCCAGGAAAGATTTTACACAGCAAGTCCAACAGCGATTTGGGACAGTAGTGGTGAATGGTAATACCAACCTTTTGAAAACATGAATTCTTCTTCTTCTTAAAATAAATAAATAAAAAAATTTAATACAAAAAAAGAATAAGTAAACAAAAAAAACATTTTCTTGTAATTATGAAAATCAGTTCACTGACATGATTATAGAAGGATCAGCCTGAAAACCAGCTTGCTGGCAGGAAGATCAAAAATTTCTAATAGAAAGAAAATGTTGCTTGATAATTAGATATGCTAGTGACCACCAAGTAAAAGCAGGTTCAGCAGAACCAACCTTTATACAATTGGGGTAATTAGCAGGTTCAGCAGAACCCCTAAGATCTATGGCCTTCCAAAGATCCACAAAGAACGGGTTCCCTTAAGACCTATTCTCAATACCATCGGTGGTCCTACTTACCTTCTTGCAAAATTCCTTGCCTTAAAGCTTAGACCATTGGTTGGTTGCACAGAGTCCTTCGTAAAAGACTTTGCGTCGTTTGTTGATGATCTTAAGAAGGTGAAGCTTGACCCCGATGATATTCTTGTTAGTTTCGACGTAGTCTCCCTTTATACTTGTATTCCCATCAATGAGGCCATGGAAGTTATCAATAAGCTCACTGACCCTGATACCACTCAGTTAGTTGAGTTGTGTCTTACTTCCACCTTTTTTAGCTTCGAAGGAGAGTTCTATGATCAAACTTGTGGGGTGGCCATGGGCTCCCCCCTATCCCCAGTCGTCACAAATATTTTTATGGAAGATTTCGAGTCCAGAGCTTTGTCCTCAGCCCATCTCTTGCCAAAGCTTTGGAAGAGGTTTGTAGATGACACTGGTGTCGTGTGGTCTCATGGTCATGATGAGTTGGATCTCTTCTTCTATCATCTCAATGAATAATCCTCCACCATTAAGTTCACTATGGAAAAGGAAGTCAACGGTTTCCTTCCCTTCCTTGATGTTCTCATCTCAAAGAATATCAATGGTTCCTTCTCCCACCAGGTCTTTCGAAAAAAGACTCATATCAACCAATATCTCCATGCCAGCTCACATCATTTCCCTACTCAGAAGTTAGGCATTCTCAACACGCTAGCTACTCGTGCATTAAGAATCTCTGATGAGAAAAACTTAGCAAAGGAGAAGGTTCATCTCTTGGATGTCTTCGTTAAAAATGGTTACAGTAGACACCTAGGTCAAAAAGCCTTCCTGAAGGCCTGGAAGGAGCTCTCTGTCCAAAAAGATCCTAAAGACCGGATCCTGGGTGTACACCTCCCCTACATCCAAGGAACCACTGATAGGATCGCCAGGATTCTTAAGAGGCATAATATTCCCTCGACCTTTAGACCTCTTAACACCATTCGTAGCTCGCTGAGATCTGTTAAAGATCCTGTCGACCCTAAAGACATGAAAGGGGTCTATGTCATTCCCTGTTCCTATGGGGCCCCATACATTGGTGAAACTAGTCGCTCAATTAATCAAAGGATCAATGAGCATGCAGCAGACTTGAGGCATGGTAGGGCCAAGTCCTCAGCCCTTGCTGAGCATGCCGAGAAAACTAAACATCAAGTCTGTATCGAAGAGGCTCAAGTTATCGCAAGAGTGGCGCAATTTCACCATCGTAAATTGAGGGAAGCCCTTGAGATCGAGAAAAGACCTTTGAATCTCAATAGGGATGATGGCTGGAAGGTTAGTAGGTGTTGGATCCAGCCCTTTTACCTTAGCCTCTTCTTCGCCTGACCCCTCTCTGTTTGTTTAGCTGGTCATTGTTTTCTCTTTATATCATTGGTTTAGTAATAGTAATATCACTCTTTTAATTATTCACCCTAGACCTGGATTATTAATAATTAACTATTGCAATTTTATTCATTTCACTCATATATTAAAAAAAAAATTAAAATAATTAAATTAAAATAATAATAAATTTACCTGAGACTAATATTATTAATATTAATTGGAAATTAACATTATAATATTAGCTTGGAGTTAATCTTATAATATTACTAAAGGTTATTACAATAATATTACTATTAATGACAATATTTTAATAATTTGATATAAAAATAAAAATAATAATTAATAAATAAATAAATAAAATTTAATAATAATAATAATAATAATAATAATAATAATAATAAGAGAATATAAAAATAAAATATAAATTACCCTAATCTATTATTGATAATAATATTCAAAAATTTTAATTTAAAATTAATATAGTAATATTAGCTTGAAGTTAATATAATACAATAATATTACTGTAAATAAATAATTAATTAATTAATTAAATAATAAAAATAATAAATATATATTTATATTTATATATTTATAATCGTTAAAGGACTTTTTAACTGTTGCTTGTTCTTATAGCCGTTCATATAGCCGTTGAAGGACCTGCATACTCTATTTAACGGATCGCTCAGATTTGTTCCTCAACTTGTCCTGACGATGAACCACACTAGTTGGTTCGAAACGCATCAGCAAATGACTCTCTATGTGATTTTGCTGAAATCTCTAACAATCAAGTATGGATCATAGAAGTCTAAACTCTTTAATAAGAACCCTAATGTCTTGAGGCAAACATAGGGGGACCCAAAATTTTGGGTGTTGTTGTAGCAGCTATGACAATTGGTGAACCACTAGTAGAATCCATCATATCTGGTTACGTCCCTACAATAGATCGAGTCTTGTGAATGGCACAAGGAAGTATTGAATTAGGTACTATGCATACTCCTAGGGTTGCTTAACCTTTTAGTGATATGCCCTTTCCCTATGTCTCAGTTAGGTCCCATTAGTCATTATACACCACATCAAAAGTTCACACATACCAATAGTTAATGATAACGCAAAAAACAAGGAAAAAGGCTTATTGTACACAAATTTTAAAGTGAGTTTCTGGTGTTGCTCCGCTAGCGAGCCTATTCATTACCTAGACGGAGTCACTCCAAGAAATCACAAAATTTGTTCCACTACCAGCGAGCCTGGTCAGTACCCCAGCAAAGTCATTGCATCACCTCTCTGCACAAGAATCATTTTTCAACCCTTTACCCTTTATTTATTTTTATTTTTTGTATGTGCACATTGGTATCCTTTGTTAGGAATTTATTTCTTCGGGGTGAATGAGGGATATTTACTTATTTTACATGCAAGATAGGTTGTTCCTTGCTTGAAAGAAACTAAAATATTTTCTGATTTAAGTTTTCCCTTATGCTCTGCTTCCACATAATATCTCCAATTGACAAGTGAACAGTAAAAAACACATTAATTTTTTTTTAGGACCATGTGAGATACAAGCTTCAAGTTACAAATAAATTCATTCAAACTGATTAGGGTTCCTGACAGGCACTTGTTCATATTTTCCTTGCTAATGAATCAAACTCATACAAAAGTTGTTCAGGATGTAGCTTTGATGATTGGTTCTAAGAGAGGTTTCCTTTTGGAGAAACCACCACAACCACACACAAACATTAGGGTTATGGTTTTAATATTAGGGAAAGGTGACCAAGGAACCTCTTCTAGGGTTTCAGCATGTGTGAAGAGGTCAAAGAAATCTTTGTTTAGGGTTTGAGCATGTGCAAATAGGTGTAAGAAGGCTAGTCACAAAACGGAAATTTCGAAGGGCTCCAGGCTTGTGAAAGCTCATGCAGTGGCATACAACAAAGATAAAATGCAAGGTTAGGTCAACAACGAGTGTGTGTTATGCAAGAAGATGAATGCACAATGTAATGTAGCATGAAGGGATACAATGCAATGAAATGCTATGTAAATTAAAGGAAACAATCAACTAATTTCAATTACCAATATCCATGCAATTTTATGTAAATGCAAGGAATAAATTAACTAATCACAATTAAAAGACCCATTCAATGCATATGTAGAGATTTCATGAATGTAATGAAACGATGGGCAGTGCAAGAATATGAATGCAATTTAGAATCATAATATGATAGAGAAAACTAAACTACCTACAATAAATAAAACACAACAAATCATATCTAAACCATAAATCAAGTCCTAAGAAGCAAACCCTAATTAGAAAACTTGGACAAGTAAACCTTAATTAGCAAACCCTAACTAGCCTAAACCTAAAAATGTAATTCAACCAGAGAGGAGGTCAGGCCATTTGAAATCAAACTTCTAATGTAGCCACTATAGTAGTTCTTTACCTACAAAGACAAAGATGTTAGTGATTAGAACTAGTATAAAAATTTGTGCAAAAACAACAATGATTACCTGTGAAACTTACACAAGAATGAGAAGGTCATGTTCCTTGCAGGAAAACATGCCACAAAATACTGCTCAAGCCAAGTTACAATATTATCATAGTAAACATAATTATGTACTTGAAACTCGTGGTCATCTACCCATGACCTGCATTCATTAGTTCTTAACCATAAATTCAATGCAAGTGAGGCAATATGTTTCCAACTTTCAGAGGAATCTACCAGGTAAGAGTCTTCCAACCAATCATCCATCCTATGATGAAACTTGAGATGTTCAACTTGAGGACCTTAACAACTTTCTAAAGATATATCTCCATCAGGTATAACCGAGGTACAAGAGGATTCTAGCATAGAAACCCTAATTTCATAAACCCTAATTTGAGTTTGCTCAATTATTTTTTCAAGGACATGAGGACCTGACATAACCATCGGTAAGAGTTGAAGTGTCACACTATCCTGAATATCCTTTGAACCCTCAAATGGTATATCATCAAATAATGGTAGTTCTATGAGGTTAATAGATGAATGCATGCAGTATCATCCACTGTTTCAGGAAGATGATCAGTGAATATATTGTTGGTTTGATCAAGTGTCACAGTATGGACCGACTAGTTGCTTAAAAGATCAGATTCATCTGATTTTAGAGGTGAAGGTGAGAAAATTGAAAGCATCGAGAAATATATGAGTTATGTGACCTTCCTCGCATATAATGGACTTTGATCCTGCAACAAATAGTACTTAATCACAATGTGCACCAGCTAGACATGAATCAGAAGGACTTGAAATAATGGCTAGTTTACTCTCTTCAGCAGACAAGTCAAGGTACAAGGAGTATTTTGTATCTGCTCACAAAGGGTGTAAATATGTGCTTGGAGACACATCACACGAATAAGAGGCTTTCCAAGATGAACTTCCATCTAGAAAGATGATGCTAAGGGGAGAGTGGAGCACAGAAACAATAATTTTAGAAACCCTAATTTGACTTGGTTCAGGCATCTCATCAAGATCATGAGGACTTGACATAACCATCAGCGGAAGCTAAAGTGTCTCAACTTCCTAATGAGTCCCCAACCCTATGAAAGGTGAATCATTAAATTTCGGTGGCTTCTAAGATCAATAGGTGGATAAGAATGACAATCACTAGAAGTGTCAATGAATATGTTTTCAATAGAATGACAATCATTGAACCCACTAATTTGATTGGATTGGGAATCCAACACATAAAACTCTTCTTGGATCAAGAGAGAAAATAGATTGATTGAGGTACCATCTTGAAATTCTTGCAATGTAGATTTTCTTTAGTTGGTAAAGATTGCAGAGTGAAAAGATCACATATAGGAGATTCACTATTTTCATCCTTTGATTGTGAGGCAACACTATCATGTATCTTATCATAATCAAAACTAGTAGGAGGAATATCTAATGAATTTAAGGAAATTTCTAGTTCAATAGACTTATCAAGTAAATCAGGGTGCAACAGATGAAAAGATTCAATTGAAGGAGAATCAGTTGCAGTTAAATTAGATCTATGACTTACATCCCGCACACTAGTGTCAACCTGAGGAAGTAATGAATCTATATGCACATCATGCTCTGTGGATTTGATAGGACATTCAACTTTGTATCAGACAATACCTAAGTATTTTCCAATAGGTGAATGAAGTTCAAGGATAGACTCAGTCATATGTTTAACAAGCTTGAGTTGTGTTCCATCAACATGAAGATATGTTACATCAACTTGATCTTCATGTTCAAATTCAACGGAATGTACAATAGCTTCAGAAGAAAGACAATTTGATTCATTTACCTACAAACATTCTTCATCATCTAAATTGTTTATGACCAAAATTTCATTAGGTAACGAATCAGAAGGAGGATGAGAAATTTCACAGGCAGTAATTTCCTCCTTGAAGGATTGAGGCTTTTCCCAACTCAGAGAGATATGCAAGACAAGATTAAGGATAAGATCTGGAGAATTTGTAACTTTTATATTATCATTATGACCATTAGGATTGAGATTTGTTTCAGATTGAAGGTGTTGCAGAGAAACATAAACCAAATGAAAAAAAATTCTCACTTAAATACATCCAATCTATGTCCCTTTCATAAAATTCAATATAAATATGAATAGACCTACTAGCGAAATCCTCTAATGATTCTTTAGATTTCAATATAAGCCAATTTATCCTTTTAAACACATCTTTAAAATCGTACATGTTAAAGGCTTGATGGAGTTCACTGATGAGTTTCTCGAATGAATGAATTAAAGCAGCTAACAACGTGTGACACCATTTCTTGGCGCAACCTTCAAGTGTGAGGGTAAAAAACGTGTCAATAACATATTTATTATGTATTCTACTAGAGCGACAGAAATCCAAAACTTGATGCATGTGTCCAAACACTATTGTTTGGCCCTTGCCATAAAACTTAAGTTGTGACAAGTGATAAATTGTTTCCATAGGCATCGAAAGATTAATTCTTTTTGAAAAACAACCTTGAATAGAGATTTGATATGGAGCTATTTATAGATATGAAACTAAAATGTAGGCTCCAAGGGCTCAGCTTGTTATCTAGCACTCCTTCTAGCACCAAATTTTTTTGATGGGTTGGAATGTACTACAAATATCTAGGGGATGTCCCCAGTGTGAAGTCCCAAATAGATCTCACATTCTCTGGGATAGGAGACTCATCGAGTATGTCAGCCTCACTACCACCATGAATGTTTTTCTCCTAGATGTTAAATGTGGAGTTATTAGAGCAAGAGCAGGAAAGAAATGCTCGAACTATGGGAGTGAGGTCAACACAAGATTAATAACCAACATAACATGATACTAGGATGCAACAACAATAACAGGGAATAGCATACTAGAATAAGGATTAGTGAGTTGAAATTGTCTTAGGCATACTTGAATAGGAACATGTCAAAGGTTAATTATAAATTAGTTCAGAATAGGTTAACAGTAAGGCGTGGAATGAGTAAGCATGGAGTAAAAACATACATGAAAACTATAAGTTAATAATGAGTCCATTAACATATGCCCACATGAAAGCACACATACAAACATGATTGAAATACAAGAAAGTCAGTACAACCATCACAAAGATGCACGAGAATCCATATAGAAAATAAACAAGTTCTTATTAGCGTTGTTTCAATCAGAAGTACAAGTCATGAAATCCATTAAATCCCAACAATGGAACACAGGCTATTCATGCCATTATCCAATACAAAAATATAGCCTCCATATAACTCACACTACAAGATTCCAAGAGTAGAATGTCTCTAGCTCTCAAGCACAAATAAACTCTCTACTACTTGTCCTAGCTCAAGTGCTAAAAGTCCCTTCAGATGAAGCATGAGGATATATTTATATAGGTGAGATGTCTGTTCATCTAACATAACCTTTGACCTACCCTCATGACCCTTAAGCTTCCTCACTTCTCTCTCTCATCTAGTGATTGTTTATACATGCTCAGTTCAGCCTTTCCATAGACATTAGCATCATGATGAGAAATGTTCGAATGGTGACAAAAGAGAAGACATGAGGAGAGTACAGAGGGTTCTTGGAAACCCTAGGATACTCATTTCCAATATGTTTCCTGGTCATGAGACAATACTATCTACCTTCTATTGCGACTCACATAAATTTGTCAACCTTTTGATGTTGTGCCTTTGGTATGGATAAATAGTTCCTAGAGCCTCCATGGAACCATATTTCCATCATGTAGCTCCTGTGAGAAACCCCAGCTCCCTTCACATGGTCAATTTTATCGCTCCTTTCCTCCTACTTACAAAAAAGAGACATTGTCATAAAAATGTATAAAGAAAGAATGATATTAAAACACAATTAATTGACTGAGGAAAAAGCATTAATTGGACCCTTGTACAATCCCCCTTTTGTGTAACAGTGTTGCAATAATGAGTGGCCTTTTGCAAGGTATTTTCTAGGCTTCCATTCATTATCTGCCAACTTTGAGGCTCATCCTTTGCTGCAGTCATAAGTTCCCTCTTTCTATTTTTACTATTGCTCTGAACCTTCTTCCAGGAACAACCCAAAATAATGGGAATTGGCCACACATAGGCCACCAACTTCAAACATTGGAAAGCCCCCTTTTCCTTGCATTATGTTGTCTAAACATATAGAAAATTTTAGTTAATATGGATTCCTTGGCATTATCCTAAGTTGGAATCAACCTTGAAGGGAATAGGTATTTCTTTTCTATGTAATATGATTATGACAACAGTGTAGTTCTTGTTCGTTGAACATATCACTTTTGGACCTTTGTTTGGTCTTATTATTTTTTTCTGGCACCACGAAGTTAGAAAAGTATGTGCCTTTTATCATGTAATTATGAGTTTCAAAATATTCAATGTATATCCCTACATTCTTCCCTTTTCAACCATTTATGGTGGCCACTCAAGTAGTTGCATGATATTTGTTCTCGGACACATCTTTAAACATGTTTTGTCCTTCAAAAATCCATTTCTTTGTAACATATGCAATCTTTATTCTTCACCCATGATCTATTTTACCTTTATTATGTATCCATTAATAGCATTATTACATGTGGCACCATGTGGCAAGAGCTCATGCTCCCTTTGGCGCAATATGATTACATGTATTTGTAATTACTGAAGACATTTTTTGATAGCATACATCCTAGGTCACATTTTCATATGCTAGGGTGATTTTCACTTCTCACATGCGAGAGAGTTGCTTCATGTTGGAAATGTGAAACTGCCACTTTATATCACTCATGCCCAATTTGTATTTCTTAGTGTGATTTTCCCTAGGCTAGGTCTTAGGAATATTTGTGTTTTATGGAGCAATTGAGTGCAGGAATGCAACTATAGGAAGATGTCATCGGCTAGAAGGGGTGACACAAACATGTTTTAGTGCATCTCGCACCCCATGATGACTTTCTTGAGGGTTTTCAAAGTGACTTTATGACCCAGGGAGGTGCAAATTTTCAGTCATCACGAAATCACACTTCACTAAAGATTTCATCTTTTGACCATACCTCTAGGTTCTTAAATGTAGTTATGTGACCTAAAGAGAGCTTGAAGATGCATGGTCACATAGTCACAACAGGGACTAGGTCACATTTTCTTGACCATATTGATGGGGCTCTTAACTATGATTTAGCGACCTATGATGATGACAGTATGATCAAGTCGCAAGTTTGGAATTCAACACACACCCTAGGAGTGTGACTTGTCTAACACGACCAAGGGAACAACAGTGACCATCAATGAGGAATTTGTTGTCCTATCTAGATTTTCTCCATTATTTCTTGAAATATCTACAAATCCAAGGCTATGGCAAGTAATTTTAAACACCTACAACTTGGAACTAAACCAATTTGGTTTCTCAATAAGATTCTTATTTGACCCTTCGGTTATTCTCTACAATTTTTTCCCAACGTTATGAGTAAGGCATATGTTCAAAATACAACTTTTCTTGGATGGATTTCCATAGTTGTTACTCTGTATTTCTTTGTCATATATAAAAAAAATTAGTGTATGAACATAATTCCCACATTCTCACACATCAATCGTCACGTACCATTTTGTTCCATTTAGTGTAATCACTCCATATTCTAGTAATGCACCATGAATTACATATTGAGTTGTCTTTTGAAAAACACACTTCATAAAAAAATACATTTGACACTTTTCTCTATTGCATCGCGCTCTCCCTTTTCTTTCAAGTTGCTTTTGGCATTCACTACCACGTAATCAAAATTAATCACGCGATTGACCTCCTCTCTTACTATTGCAACACGTAATAGGAGCTATTGTTTTGTTTTTGTCCTCATATCCATCAGCCTCTTTACAAGCACTATTCCACCTAGCAACCAAAGCATGAACACGACCTTGATATCAAGAATGTTCGCAATGAAATCTCATATCCGTTTCATAGGGATGGCCCATGCATTGCCAAATAACTGTAATATTCCAAGAGCACAATTTGTTTGTAATTATGTGGAAAGGAGCAAATGTATTCCACTGACATCCCTTTATGAATGATTGTATAATTGCATTTTATCTCAAGCCATGCGGTAATATACATATGATCAAGAGCCTTTATGCATGTCACCCATAAGGACCTTCATCCCTTGGCTTTTTGACCTGGTAGTCCCTTCTTGAAAAGCCAACCTTGGTGGTCAAAGGAAATCCTTTATTTGGTCCCTTGCAATGTTTCCAAGTGCGACTTTGGCAATCACCATCATATTTGTAATGTTTCATTCCTCAAGGAAGTGTTAGCACCATTTTTAATAAAAGTTTATAATAAAGTAATGCCCCTTTAATTGAGGATTATTAATGATTATACTAAACTGACTTGGATTGCATTTCTGCATTTCCTGAGAAAAAAATTTGGGTTCAATCATATATAACATGGAAATATGTGCTTGACTAGATGTACATATCATCTTTCTTCGAGCTTGAACTCATACTTCCTTATCACCAAAAATTTGATTTTCAAGGTGATTCCTTTGTACATACCTTGAACTAGTTTTTGAAGGAGAGCATGTCGCCTCTTATTCTTCCTCCTTTTTTGGTTCCTTGTGTTTTAATCCTCATACTCTCTACTAATTTGATTAGCTAGATTGATATGTTTTGGCTACTTCTCTTTGAGAGGTAAATTTTCATCCACCTTCACATCAATGATATCAACAATCTTGCAAAATATTTTTTTATAACATCTATAGCCTTTTCTCTTAGTTGAATATCCTAGAAACGTGCCTTCATTATCTCTAGCATTAAACTTTCCCAAAATGACATCATTAATCTTGATGTAGCACTTGCTGCCAAAAAAATTCAAGTGCTTTATTGAGGCTAGTTTTCCATACCACAAGTTGTAGGGAGCCTTGTCACTATTCATCCTAAAGTGTGCTTTATTTAAAATATGAATTGTTATATGAACAACTTCAGCCCAAAAGGTGTTGGAAGATTTCTCTCATCCAACATTTCTCTATCCATTTGCTACAACGATCTATTTTGCCTCTCCACCACACCATTTTGTTGTGGGGTGTTTGCAATGGAGAATTGTCTCCTTATTCCATGTTCTTCACAAAAATTATCAAAACCACTTAAGGTAAACTACCCACCTCTGTCAAAACTTAGGAATTTCAATTTACAGTCAATTTGGTTTTCAGCAAGGGCTTTGAATACTTTGAACTTATCAACACTTTATATTTCTCTTTCAAAAATGCAATCCAAGTCAGTTTAGTATAATCATTAATAATCAACATAACATATTGTTCTCCACTCTGGGTTTTACTTCTTCAAGGTCCACATAAGTCTATATGAACTAGTTATAGAGGATTGGTTGATGATTTTTCCTTAGTCTTGAAGGTTACTAGAATGCGTTTACCAATTTGACATAATTTACAAATTGTATTGCTTGGCCTTGAAATATTTGTAAAGTACCTTACATCTTGCTTCTTAATGAGTTTCAATATATGGTAAAAGTTTAAGTTTCCCAACCTTCCATGCAACAACCAACTCTCATCAAGCTTCCCAAAACAACACTCCTAATTTTCCTCATTGAGTATGTACCCATTAATTGGAGTTCTAACAACCTTTGCTACTACCTTCCCATTGTTTTTTTATCTTTATAGCACAACCTTTTGGAGTGAAAAGTAACATGATACCCCTAGTCACACATCTAAATCACACTCAACAAATTGTGTTTGTGTCTATCCATAAAAATACCATTCTTAGCCTTGCCTCTTCCATTGTCTGCTTGCTAATTGTTCCTTTTCCCATGATTTTCCTTGGAGAATAATTTCTAAAGTAGCACTAACTATATTATCTTCTCCTAGTGATAGAATTTTATTCTTATCACGAGTCATATGCTTAGAGCATCCACTATCCACATACCGATGGTTTCCTTGATTCTAAGCATACAAGACATTGCCACATTCTTCTTTCTTTTTAGGATTTTTCTTTTTCCATGTTCTAGGTTCTTGTACTTGCTTGATCTGAGGGGTTGATTTGAATTTTCTCGCTCTATATTTAGTTTCCTTATTCCCAAAATTGTGACACTTATAACATTCAAACTGATCTAATCAAGGAGAAAAAGGATTGTTGCTTCTTGAAATATTTCTATGAGGATTTGCAAATCTGTTGTCCCTATTCTTTGAGGACTGATAAGATTCATTTCTAAAATAATTATATTTGAGATAAGCTCTACAATGGACAACCTTATGACCAAAATTTGTGCATGAATAAAAATACCCATAAAATAGATTTTGATACTTGGAATTAGATGGACTTTAAGGGAAATATCTTTTGGTTCTTTGTTGAATATTTGGACAATGCCTCTAATGATTTTTGAAGTCACTTTCATGGCTGTTCAAATTGATGTAGGTTTCCATCCTTTGTTGTTTCTGATTTTTATCAATGTTGTCCTCAATTTCCTTGTTGCCATTTTCTCTTCTCTACTACTATTGTGGTTGATTGTTTTCCTTTTCATGGTTGTTATGTTATTTGAGCACTTAAATATATTTTTTATGTTATTTTCCTTTACATTTCTTGATGCTTGCCTCTCCTCCATAACTAAGACTAGTTTTAATGATGGGAGATCTCTGAACACTCAAGATTTGATCAAATTTCATGGGTCCTTTAACAAATATTAGATCATAGTTGAACTGAGCTTGGGTCTTTTCTTATTCTTTTCTAATAGAAACAAATTATTCCTCTACCTTCTCACATTCCTTCCCTTTCTCTTTCAGTTGTTCTAAAAGAGTGTCTTTAATCTTCTTGGGTTCCTCTAGCTCCACTTTTAGAAGAAGAAAAGATGAGTCTCTAGTTTCATCCCTTTCTTTTTCATATTTCATCAATAACTCATTATGCTTCTTGTTCTTTTTCCTGAGACTATGTATTTCTTCTAAAGAACTAACTAATTCTCCTTCCAAATATACTATAACTTCTTCTTCATCTAATCCACAATCATATTTCCCTTCATCTTGGTTTTCTATAGCCATGAGCATGAAATCATTTGTTCTCTCTTCATCATAAGGATGCTCATCATCATCCTTTGAGGCGTTTTTGTTCTCTTGCATATAAAATATCCCATTCTTTAAGTTTCTTTCCTTCTTGAATCTCCTATACTTATCCTTTTCTTTATTTTCATATTCATTATTTCCTTTCTTATGTGGAATTTAGATGCATAGTGACCAACTTTTCCACAATTGAAACATTTGAAAGGAAAGGTACCTTTATATTTATCAGACCCTCTCATCAATCTTCTAAAAAATTTGGCTTCTTCTTTATCAGATCCATAACATGAGTCTAATTAACCTTCTTTCATCTTCTTATCAGCTTTGAATGTTGCTTCCCTTTGTTGGGCGTGTGTTATATTCTTTCCACACGTCATGGGGTTTGAAGTAGTGCCCCATATTTTTTTTATCTTTTATGTGGACCCAATAATAGTTAGGCTGAGTGAAGGATGGGAGGCAGAACAAAGATGGTGGGCAGACCTACACATGGTTTTGTGCATTGTTTTAATGCATGGTTTTTGGGAACGATGTTTTTTTCCCATGGTATTTGTAGATCCGAACAAGAGAACTACAGTTATGTTCTAAACTAGGGTTATTGGATTGGGGTTTCTGAATGCTTTGACATAGATATATATATATATATATATATATATATATCTATATATATATATATATATATATATATATATATATATATATATATATATATATATATATATATATATGTATGTATGTATGTATGTATTGTAACATTGAAAGAAATATAATAAAAAATAAATCTAGTATTCCTGGTTTTGGGATCCAGGGGAAAATCTCTATGTATATTTGTTTTATATTATCTCCATTGTATATTTTTCTGTTTTAAGAATTTGTTTGTAAGTAATTTTTGTATAGGGTTAAACCTACATTTGGTATTAGAGTTGTTTTAGCTTCAAGGGGATGCCTTTGCTTTTGAGGGGTTTTTCTCAGACCTGTGGTAGACCCTATTACAGTGGGAGATCTGCGGGATCAATTCTTACAGTGAAATAAGATGGCGAACAATGGAAAGATAGAGATTGATAAATTCAATTGACAAAGTTTTGATTTGTGGACGCTCAATATAGAGGATCTGTTGGTCGATAGAGATTAATGGACCATTGTAGATCCATGTACAACACCAACAAGAATATCGACATAAGACTAGGTGAATTTAGATCATAAGGAAAAGAGCACAATATGATTGTGTCTCTTAGATTAAGTATTGTTGAATGTATCAGGGGAATCTAGTACAAAGGCTTTGTGGGACAAGTTAGGGAATTTATATCAATCTGTGTCTCTAGTGAACAATTTTTTCCTATGAAAAAAGTTGTATAACCTAAGCATGAAGGATGGAGACTCAGTGATAGAGCATCTAAATTCCTTCAATACTATGGTCAATTGGTTGTTATCTATTGATGAAGATAAGTGCATCAGTCTATTTTGTTCTCTACTAGACTCATGGGATAGTTTGGTTGTTGCAATGGGTAGCAATATAACTATCTTGAAGTTTGATGAAATAGTCTCATCCTTGTTGTCGGAGGAGATGAGAGGAAAAAAAATATGGAGAGCCAGAATGGAGATGTCTTGTCTGTGAGAGGATGGTCCTAGAAAAAAACAAAAATAAGTCCTCAAGTGGGAGATCTAAATATCTAGGAAAATCTGTAAAGGTATGTTGGAAATGTGGAAAACAAGGTCACTACCAAAAGAAATTTAGATATAAAAATCTTGAGAAAGGAAAGGGATCTGATGATGCTCCTTCTGTAGAGGCAAAAACCACCTCAGATGAAGGTGAGGATGTGTACTTGGCTTCTTCTTCAAGTACACATGTAGATCATGAGGCATGGTTGATCGACTCAAGTGCATCCTTTCACTTCACTCCCCATAGGGAGTGGTACAACGAGTATGAGAAATATGATGGTGGTGATGTCTTCCTAGGGGATGACAAGAAGGAAAAAATCATAAGACGTGGAAAGGTCAAGATGAAGTTGCAAGGTAGAAGGATTAGAACACTTCCTAGTGTTCCACACATTCTTGCATAGGTCATAAATTTTATTTATGTAAGAAAGATTGATGATGAAGGTGTGAAAATAGTGTTTGAGAAAGATACATGCAAGATGGTTTGGGGAGCACTGGTATTGATGCAACAAGTTCAGATTAGAACTCTATACAGTCTTATGGGTATCACATTTATTGATGGGTGCAATAGTTCTGAGGTTCCTGAAGGTTGAGTATAAAATCTAGTGGTCTCTGGAGAAAAGACTATGTTATGGCATCAAACACCGGGACAAATTGGAGAGAACGGTCTTCGAATACTGCATGGTAATGGTATGGTAGAAGGTATATATAATTTCTCTCTGTATTTCGATTTTTGTGAACATTGTGTATATGAGAATCAAAATCGGGTGAGTTTCCCCTCTGGTGCTAAGAGGGCGAAAGGGATATTAGAGCTTGTGCACAATGATGTGTTTGGACTTGTGTTGTTTCCATCACTAGGTAAGTCTATGTACTACGTCTCATTTATATATGAATTTGCATGAATACATGGATATATTTCCTCAGGAAGAAATATGAAGTCTTTGATAGGTTTAAATAATTTAAGGCTTTGGTGGAAAATTATACAAAGAAGAAGATAAAGGTGTTGAGGATAGATAATGGTAGAGAGCTCTACAAGACAAATTTGAAGAGCTTTGTAATAAGTGTGGCATAACATGATACTTTACTACTCCATACACACCTCAACAAAATGGAGTTGCATAAAGAATGAACAAGATGTTGATGGAAGAGGCAAGAATCATGCTCAGTGGCACTAGATTAGGGCAAGAATTCTAGGCAGAGGTAGTGGATATTGCATGTTACATGTTTAACAAATCACGTTCATCAGTGTTGGAGGATAAGACTCCACACAAGGTATGGACTGGTAAGAAACCCTCTATTTCACATTTGAGGGTATTTAGTTGTGATGCATATGTACATGTTCCAAAGGAAACAAGAGCGAAGTTGGATAGTAAATCTGAAAGGTGCATCTTTATTGGGTATAAGGATGGTTTAAAAGGTTATGAGCTTGGGAACCTAGATGTGGTGTTGAGAGAGGTGAAAGATGTTATTAAACATGAAGTCTTACCAATGGAACCTGAGAAGATAGATTTTGAACAAAAGGAGGAAGAATAAGACTCTATAGTGGAACATGAATCAGAAAAAGAAGAACCACACACTCCAGTTTTGAGAAGATAAATTTGAGAAAGAAGGTAGCTAGAGAGGTATAGTCCATCTACATTTTGTTCAATTTTTTTTGTATTTATTACTAATAATGATCCCAAAACTATTAGGGAGAGAGTGGATTTAGAAGATGGAAATATTTGGAAGGAGGCCATGGTTGCTGAAATGGAATCTTTGGACAAAAATGAGGCTTGGGATATGGTGGAGTTGTCAGACAGAAGGAAACCCGTTGGAAAAAAATGGGTGTTTAAGAAGAAGATGAATGCAAAAGGAAAGGTGGAGAAATAAAAATCTCAGTTGTTAGAAAAAGGTTATTCCTAGGTGTCAGGAATTGATTTTGGTGTTATTTTTTCTCTTGTTTCTAAGTTAGCTTCTATTATATTACTTTTACCTGTTGCTAATACTTTTGATTTTGAGGTAGAAGATATGGATGTGAAGCAACCTGAAGGCTTTATAATGAAGGGTAAGAAAGAACTAATGCAGGTTAAAACAACCTTTGTATGGGTTAAAGTAGTCACCAAGGACGTGGTATCAAAAATTTGATACATATATATTGGGACTTGGCTTCATAAAGAGAAAAGCATACCACTGTGTGTATTTTAAATTAATTGGTGACCATGTTATTTATTTGGCCTTGTATGTGGATGATATGTTGTTGATTGGAAATGACAAAGAAATTATCTAGGATGTAAAGACCTAGTTGTCCTCTAAATTTGACATGAAGGAACTTGGTGTTGAAAACGATATTTTGGGCATGGAAATTAAACGAGATTAGGCAAAGAGGAAGCTATGATTAAACTAGAGGAAGTATGTTGAGATACTATTGTAGAGGTTTAATATGTAGGTGTTGGGTCACAAATTTTTCATTATTATTATCACTTCTTAACAACCAATTCGTCCATTTTACGGTTCTTTTATCACATTATTTATCATAATTTATAATATAATTCCATTTCATTATGCTCTTGTGGATAAGTAATACTTGCTAGCCTTTATTTTTAATAAATTGATGATTATTATGCATGATTTTTCCAATGATGGTTTATTAATGTGTTATAATATCACTCACCATTTTAACCTCCAAGATCTCTTCTAGATTGCCAATTTGATCTCCAACTCATAATCAAATATTCCAACTCAGAAATTTGTTGGGATAAAAAGTGACAGTTTTTCGTTGGATGTTTTAGGAAAATGAAGATGAACCTTGAAAATTCGAGACACAGGTTTTTTGCAGAACAGACCAAATTAGTTTTCTAAAGAGATTTTTTCCAAATTTCGGTCCAGATTGAGAGAAATACATGGCTTTTTGAAGGTGATTTTCTCAGATTTGTTGTTGTGGCCGTTTTCCAAATTCTTCCAATTGCAATACCAAATTCGACTTGTTCCAGTTGAATCATGATGGAGAGATATTTCAGATCTGATCTTGCTGATCAATTTGTTTTGGACAATCTAAAATTGTAATGGAAATCAGTTTGTAATCAATTTAGTTGTAATTTCCCTTTTCTCTTTGTGTATTTAAATGAAAACAAAGATCAAAGAGAGGGGGATGAACAATTGTTGAATTGGAGGCAAAGCTAAGAACTTCATTCTGGTGTAATTATTTCTCTGAGATATTTTAATGAAAGAAGCTATCCATTGAGTTCTACATCTCTTACTTGTAATCTGATTTGAATTATTTTTCAAGGCAGAACTGACTCTTGGGCAGTTGGGCCCACTACCTTGGATGAGGTGTTGCCTTGAACATCTAAAGTAGTTTAGTTGTGTGTTTATTTCTTTGAATTTAAATTGTTGTTCTATAAATTAAATTTCCTTTTTTTAAAAGTAATTTGTTGGTTGTTTCATTTTCCAGATTCTTTGTTTCCTGCAATTTCTAGATTTCATTTAATTTGCTACTGTAGATTAGCATTTGAATTATGTTGCATGTAATAGGTTAAACTTCCAATTCACCAAGGTGTGGTTTAATTTAGTTAAACAGTGTGATTAGCATAATTCTTTTCCTTTCATTTACTTTATGTTTTTTAAATTAGTATTGTTATCCAAGCCTTACATTTTATTTATTGTTGAATGAGCTTGGTAGCGTAGAAAGAAATCATGTAGAACCAGTGTTAGCTGTTAGTAGTTGCTTGCATATATTTTTCTGATTGCCTTGAAATAAAAATATGCTCCTTGGGTTGATAATTAATGTCTAGGTGAATAGTTGTTTTTTTACTAAGCAATTAATTTTCCCCAACAATAGGATAGAAAATCAGTGAAGGAACCTATTCCTATAGGTGTTACGTTATATGTTGAACAGTGTCACATGACATAGGAAGAGGAAGAGGACATGTCTCATGTTCCATATGTGAGTGCAGTTGGTAGCCTAATGTAAGCAATGGTCTATACCAAACCAAACCTTGCACACGCAATGGGAGTATCGAGTAGGTTTATATCAAAACTAGGAAAGGAGCATTGGATAATAATGAAGCGAGTTTTTAGGTATTCATGTGGCACTAGTGATTATGGTCTGTGCTACCAAGGAAGACTAGGATTGGACTTATTTTTGGACATCCATGTCTTTTTTAATGTAGACTGGGCTGGAGATACGGATCGAAGAAGATTTAAAAGTGGGTATGTGTTTAACCTATTTGGAGGAGCAATAATTTGGATGAGCAAGAGAAAACTTGTAGTTGCACTTTCAACTACAAAGGATGAATACATGGTAGCCACTCATGCAAGTAAGGAAGCAGTTTGGTTGCAGAGATTGTGTTCAAGTATGGGGTTGGTACAACAAGCTATAAGGATAGACTGTGACAACCAAAGTGCAATTTTCTTGGCAAAGAACCTTGCTTGTCATTGAAAGACAAAGCACATTGATGTTCAATACACTTTGTGAGGGATATGGTTGAAGATAAAAGGTTTTTTGGTAAAGGTGTACACTTTGAAGAATGTTGCAAATGAAATGAAAAAGTATGTGAGCACTGAGAAGTTTTCGTGGTGTAGAGAAAAATGGGAATTGTATCCCTAGACCAATGAATAAGCTCTGCTATGACCCCAGTGTGGAAAGAAAACAACAAGTGGGATAATGTTGGGTGTGTGTTATATTCTTTCCATGCATCATGGGGTCCATGGAAACATCCCAATTTTTTTTTATGAAAACCCAAAGATGGTGGTTGGACCTATCCATGGTTTTGTGCATGGTTTTCATGCATGGTTTTTGGGCACAGGGGTTTTTTCCCAAGGTATTTGTAATTTCGATCAAGAGAGCTACAATTATGTTCTTATCCAGGGTTAGTGGATTGGGGTTTATGAATGCTTCGGAATGTATATATATTTATTGTAACATTGAAAGGAATATAATGAAAAATAAATCTGGTATTCTCGGTTTTGGGATACAAGGGAAATATCTATGCATTTTTGTTTTATGTTCTCGCCACTGTATATTTTCCTATTTTAAGAATATATTTGCAATTAATTTATGTACAGGGTTAAAACCTATGCCCTTGATGTAGATATTCCTTTTACATTTCTCATTTCATAGAAAATTAATGTCCCATGTAGTTGATCCGTTGTTAATGTGCTGAGATCTTGTATCTCCTCAGTAGTTGATACTTTGGCATTGAATCTAGTAGGTTAAGATATTAACATTGTTTGAACTACTATGGAATCATTCATAGTTTCATCAAGACATCTTATCATGTTAACTATTTCACCTAAGTGAAGAAAGAATTTAATTATGTCCTTGTCCTCATTCATCTTCAGCGATTCAAATTGCATTCTATAAACTTGGAATTTGGCCTTATTTTCCTATCTATCACCATCATAGAAATTTTGCACCTTATGCCATTTCTCTTTAACTATGTTTCAGTGCATGAATTTAAAAAATCCAGATTTAGACAATCCACTTAGGATTGTTCATTGCTTTAGCATTTTAAGAAAACTTAAGCATGTCATCTCTGTTAACCAATATATTTGGCTTTTTATAGCCATTCAACACTTCATCCCAAACATCCGCACCAAGGGACATTAGGTAAGCCCTCATTCTTAACTTCCAAAATGCATAATTCATTATAGTGAATAGAGGAGCTTTATTAGTGAGATTATCGTCTTGGTTTGCGATGTTTCAGATCTATATCTACCTTTCAGTTGTTAGACTATTGTTCAAGGAACCTACTATGATACCAATTGTTGGAAACCAATAAAATATTAAGTGGGGGGAGGAGGGGGGGGTGTGAAGGACAAGGGGTGAATCCATATTTTATATATATTAATAGTTATTTAGCTAATTAAACTCATTCAAAAATACAATAGAGCTCCAATTACATAAAGCTTGAACACTAGATATTTATGTGCAAACCCATACAAGAGAAAACCACAAATATTCTTTTGATTATAATGTAAATGCAAGCACCAACTTCATTTTACATCAATTTTTGTAGGACCCAACCTAAAGGAGGCACCAAACCCCTTTTTTTGTAAGCAGACACTTTTTGGAAGCAGCAATTCCTATTGTTTGTAGGCACCAACATGCAAGAGGCATCAACCCCCTTTTCTTTTTAGGAACCCACTTGCTAGAAGCACCAACTCCCACTGTTTGCAAGCACCAATCTACTTCAGCCACTTAGATCCCTCTTTCATTCATTCTCAAACTTAAATATATGGCTCCACAAATGGCCATCATTATTACTGTTGTCTTTATTTTGAGATGAAAATTCAACCTGCATTATTTGTTCACATACCAACTTTAGTTTTCAGCCAATATGATCTTCTCAACCTTTATAAAGCTCTAATTTCAATCTTTTCACTTAGACCTATACCAAGCGACACACAACATCTCCATCACTCCTTCATTGCATTGCACTTTGCTTTTCTTGATTAGAAAAAACGTTCCTATACATGTGCATTGAGCCCCTACTCATCGATTTGCATTTATAGTTTTAATAATTACTATGTTTATTATGTTGGTATTATGATACAAGTGTTGTCCTTGATGGCAGCTCACTCATAGGTCATCCCAGATTTGATAAAAGGAAACTCACAGTGTAATAGGTCAATTCAAAGATAACAAGGCATTGGTACAAAAGAACAGGAAGTTGGAACAAAGGTCTACTAATTAGATTGAAGAATTTGAAGGAAGAGGATGTTGTAAGGTAGTTTAAATTGTATACGCAGGTCCACTTTGTCAAAGGAGCGTATACACATAGTTTCACAAAACAAAAAGAGCATATATGTATGCACACAATTCACAAGAGGAAAAGCGCGTATGGGTTGAAAAATCAAGGAAATTCAAGAGAAAAGAATGCCAAGGATCAATACCATGGTATTGGACCATAATATTGAGTAGAGTAATGTCTGTTTGATCCCATCCAAGAATACCAGAGGTCCTAATTGTTGTTTTGGTCCGAGGTATTGAGAAATGCCAAAAACTATATAAGGGGCAGAAGATCAAAGGGCCAAGAGTGTGCAAGTGAAAAGGGTTTCTCAAGAATACTTTTATGTAAAGTATGGTTTTATGTTGGAGGGGCTATGATTATGATATGATCTGAAATATTTTGTGCACTTTGGATACAATGTTGGATCAGGATCATGAGACCTGAAATGACTTATCATTGTATGATCTAATATTGGTTCAGCTATATTTGATTGCTTACACATGTTTTATTCTTTAAATGTCATGATCTTGGTATGTCTAAAGTCTAGAATAGAAGTGAAGTTGTAAGTTAATATTTGCAGATCTATACATTGGTTCACCTTGGTAAAGGCACGTATACACGCAGGTTGGACTCTTCCAAGTAGTGTATGTAAAAGATAATCATGTTGTTCAAAAATAACTGATCTATCTAATCAATGTTGTTGTTTTACTGTTGTCTGCCAATGAAATCTTCTTAGATCTAAAAGTAAAAATGGATGCATAAGGAGTTTGTGTCTGATTGATTGATTAATTAAGTGAGAAGGGTTATCGTTGCTGCTGGATTTCAAGATCCCTGTAAATTGACAACAGATGTTCAGAATATTACTAGTTGGTATAGATCTAATTCAAGAGTTTTTATGATTCAAAAGTTTTGAAGGTATACACATGTTTTGTTAAAGGAAGTAGCATATACACGCAGGTTGGGTTTAGTAAAGTAGCGTATGCATTTATGATGTATGGTATTTGAGGTTGCAGCTGGTTTTGAATGATGATGCAGGTTTCTAGGTTCATCACGGTGTTCTGGTGATAGTGATCTAACTGTTTAGATTAACTTATTGTTGGTTGATGTAGTTTGAGTTTAAAAGTTTTGATAGGTCCAGTGTGAAAATTTGATGAAACGGGGCCTTGATTTTATGTTGTTGTGTACCAGGAGCATCCAGTCTAAAAATTAATGAAACGTTGTCCATGGAGGAAGAGAGAAGGTCATAGCCTTCTGTAGGCCAGTGCCTACGTACTAGTAAACATATCGACTAGTGCAAGAGCTAGGGGGTTGTAGCTCCCTTCTAGTAGAAGCTGGAAAATGAGAGAAGGTTGTAGCCTTCTGTAGGTGTGTTTCTACGTACTAGTATGAGTTTGCACCAATACAATATTGTAAAATATTTTCTTTATATTAAACGAAGACAGAGACAAAAACAACAAATGGTTTTTCTCCCGCATTGGGTTTCCACCTTAAGTCTTGGTGTTCATGTGTGTTGCTTATGTGTGATGGTTTATTATGTTATTACTGCACATAGTTACTGTATAATAAGATATTGATGCACTGATTAAAGATAAACACTGATAAATTAACTAAATCATAATTTCTATGGGTATACATTAGTTTCTCTAATCATAGTAGCATGCACATGCAAGTTCACTTCACTGAAGTAGTGTATATAAATTTGATTAGAAAACGAAAAATTATTGAATTGTAAATATTGATTCACCCCCCCCCCCCCAAGTATTATTTCCAGCAATTTGTATCAGAGCAGGTCCTTCAGAAGAAGCTTGATTGTTTGAAGGGAGATATTTCAAGATGAACAATCATAAAGGCATGGGATCTATTAGGCCACCAACCTTCAATGGGAACAACTTGGTATATTGGAAAATAAGAACCAAAGCCTATCTTCAGTCGCTTGGAGCCAATGTTTTGGAAATAGTGGAAGGAGGATATCAATTTCCAGCAACAATACCTACAGATATAGTAGGTAAGAAGTTATACAAAACCAATTCCAAAGCATTCGATACTTTATTGGGAAGTCTGTCAGAATCAGAATTCGTCAAAGCCACGCAACTCAAGACAACCAAAGAGATATGGGACAAAATCATTCAGATCTATGAAGGATACTCCCAAGTAAAATGTGTTAAGCTGCAAACACTCAGAATTCAGTATGAAACTCTTAACAAGCATAGTGATGAAAATATTTCTAGTTACTTTTTACGTGTAGATGAGATTGTTAATTGTATGAAGAATCTGGGTGAAGAGATAAATGAGGCTACTTTAGTAGAGAAAATTTTGAGATATTTGTCTTCTAAATTTGAGTCAAAAGTATCTGCCACAGAAGAAAAATAGGATCTTCAGTCTATTACTGTTGTTCAACTTCATGGAATTCTAACAGCCTTTGAAATGAGGAAAGGAGTTCCATTAGATATGAGAGAAGTTGCTTTCAAAGCTTCAACAAAGGGAAAATAAAAGGAAGAGCGCACTGAATCAGGATATATTTAAGAAGAAGAATATGAGGTAAACTTTGTCAAGAAGCTTCAACAGGGTTCCAAAAGATTCAGAGGTAAGCTACCATTCAAATGCTTTGCTTGTGGTAGAGTTGGCCATTATGTTGCAAAATTTCCTCATAAAGATAATCATGAAAAAGGAAAGGAATATGCAAAAGGAAATATAAAACATGTTGTTAATAGAAGAAGTTACTATACTCATGATGACAGTGATGGATTATCTAATATTGATGAAGATGAAACTGAACAAGATTATAAATTACTCATGGCTTATGACAATGATGATTTTTTGGATTCCTTAGAAGAGGAAGACTTTCTTGAAGAAATCACAAAACTCAAAATCTATTTGGAACAAAATAATATGATCATAGAGACATTGACACATCAACTCACTAAAAGAGAAAAACACAATGAAAAACTAGAATGTGAAGTTGTGGATCTAAGAAAAGAACTTGAGAAGACAAAATCTCTTAATCTTAGATTTTCTAAAGGATCAAAAAAATTAAATGAAATTATCAATGTTCAATGTTATCCTCTTATAAATATAGGTCTTGGATATACTGAAGAATCATCCCAATCACAAAATTTTTCAGCCTCCACCAGAAGCTATCTTGATGCAGCAAAGACTAGTGAACAGTATGTTGATCATCAGAAAAATCCTAAAAGTACTCATCAGGTAAATCATGCTCAATTTACTCTAAGGATTAACATCAATAGAATCATCAACCAAAAGGTAAACAATGCTAAAAGATTCTATGATCACAAAAACTTCTTTAATGGACAATTCTTTTCATGCCATAACTTTGGGCATAAGGCTGCTCAATGTGTTGCTTACAAAACTATCATGAATAGAGAAGCACGAAATCAAAGGAGTGTAACAAGAATCAAGAAAATTTCCTATAATAACTTCTCTCCTCTTGAAGATGAAATTGAATGTTCGTTTTGTAATAACTTTGGTCATGAAGAATCTGAATGTAGGAGCAAATTTCGGCCAACACTTCAAAAGGAGAAATCATCATCAAATTCCAAGGTATGGAGAAAGAAGGAAGTTCAATCAGAAAGATGTGGCATAGCTCTGTTTGCAGAAGGACAAGAAAATCAGTGGTACATCGACAACGGATGCTCCAAACACATGACATATGATAACGAGAAACTTCATTCATATAATGCTTTGGAAAAGGAAAAGAATGTCTCCTTTGGAAATGACACACCAGCATTAAAGATAAAGGTTCTGTTTATTTGAAAGAAAAGGTTAAAGCTGGAAATGTCATGTATGTAGATGGTTTAAAGCATAACTTGTTGAGTGTCAGTCAAATGTGTGATCAAGGAAATGAAGTTTTGTTTCGATCAAATGGATGTGTGGTTCGTGAGATTGATACAGGAAAGACCGTAATCAAAGGTACAAGAACTCCAAACAATTTATACATACTCAAAGGAGGAAAAAAACAATGCTATCTAAGCAAAACAGATGAAAACTGGTTATGGCACAAAAGATTGGGGCATCTAAGCTTTTCTCAAATAAGAAAAGCATGCAGGCTCAAGGCGGTCTGTGATCTTCCATATATCAGCATCCCAAAAAATACCATATGCAAACCATGTCAAGTTGGTAAGCAAACCATAGTTCATTTCAGTGAAAAATAAGGATCAACAAGCAAGCCTCTTGAACTCATCCATATTGATTTATGTGGACCAAGAAGGAAAAAGTCACCTCATGGAGAAGAACACTTTATTTTATCCATTGATGATTTTTCTAGAATGTGTTGGATAGGTCTACTAAAGCATAAAGATGAAGCATTTGAAAAGTTTAAAGCCTTCAAAGCTTTAGTTGAAAATGAATTAGATCGAAAAATCAAATGTCTCTGATCTAATTGAGGGGGAGAATTCATATTACATGAATTCTTTGATTTTTGTGAACATGGAATAAAAAGGTAGCTCTCTATTGCTAGAACTCCTCAACAAAATGGCATAGTGGAAAGAATGAACAGAAGAGTTCAACAAATGGCTCAAGCTATGCTTGACGAATATGGAACTCCTGCAACCTTCTGGGGTGAAGCTGCATTTGATGTCGTGACTATTCTCAACAAAGCTAATTTTCGAGTAAATAGTGATCAAACTCCATATGAACTTTGGTATGGTAAGTCTCCTACAGTAAAACACTTTAGAGTTTTTGGAAGTAAATGTTTCATCAAAAGGACTGATGAAAAACTTGGTAACTTTGAACCCAAAGAAGACAAAGGAATTCTTCTTGGTTATTCATCCAAAAGTAAAGGATACAAATGTTATAATAAAAGACTTTGGAAAATTGTTGAATGTAATGATGTAGTAATTGATGAAGCATGCATAAATCCTGAACAAATGAAATCAACAAAGGAATATAACAATGAGGAAGATGATGAATGCTTTCCCATACCAAATCAAAATTATATAGAGGAAGAAAACAATGAAGCATCAGAAGAAGATACAACAGACAGGGAAAAAACTCCATCCAGGTATGTTCAAAATAATCATCCAGAATCTCAAATTCTAGGGGAAAAGGGGTCCAGAGTAAAGACAAGAAGAACTCTTACAAGAACCTCCAGTTTTCTAGAATTACTATCTTCCATAGAACCAAAGAATGTATATGAAGCTAGCAAAGATGAACGTTGGGTTAAGGCCATGGATGAAGAACTTGACCAAATTGAAAAGAATGATACTTAGGAATTAGTTCCTAGACCTCATGATAAAAATGTTATAGAAACAAAATGGATATTTAAGAATAAGCTGAATGAAAATGGAGAGGCTATTAGAAACAAAGAAAGACTTGCTTGTAAAGGGTATGCTCAACAAGAAGGTATAGAATTTGAAGAAACTTTTGCACCTGCTACCACACTTGAAGCCATAAGAATGTTTCTTTCTCTTTCAAGTTTTCGAAAATTCAAAGTATATCAAATGGATGTAAAATCAACTTTTCTTAATGGAGATTTAGAAGAAGAAGTTTATATTAAGAAACCAGAAGGATTCATTCTAGGAAATGATGCAAAACTTGTATGCAAGCTCAAAAAGGATCCATATGGTTTGAAACAAGCTCCAAGGCCCTGGCATTATCGTCTTGACAAATATCTACAACAAGAAGGTTTCACAAAAGGTTCTGCAGAAGACAACTTATATGCAAATATTGAAAATCATAAACTGTTAATTATTGTTGTTTATGTTGATGATATCATCTTTGGTAGCAATGAAGAATCTATGAGTCAAAACTTTTCTTCGGTTATGCAACAAGAGTTTGAAATGTCCTTACTTGGTGAACTTACTTATTTTCTTCGTCTATAAGTACAACAAACAAAAGACGGTATTTTTCTTTCACAAGCTAAATATCTCAAGCAGATTCTAAAGAAGTGCGAAATGGAATATTCTAAACCAATATGTACTCCAATGTAACATGATGTAGCCTCAATTCTGACGATGAATCTCTTGCAGTGAACCAACCATGATACAGATCTGTGATTGGAAGTCTACTTTATCTAACAGGTACTAGACTTGATATCATGCATGTAGTAGGAATTGTTGGAAGGTTCCAAGCAAATCAAAAGGAATCACATCTTTGGGCAGTAAAAATAATATTCAAATATCTTCAAGGAACACAAGGCTTTGGTCTATGGTATCCTAAAGATACAGATCTTACTCTTCATGCATATACAGATGCAAATTGGGTAAGAAATGTTGATGATCGAAAAAGCACTAGTGGGGGTGCATTCTATATGGGATAACGGTTAGTGTCTTGGTTCAACAAGAAATAAATCTCGATTGCCTTATCTACAAGTGAAGTAGAATATGTGGCTGTTGCATCTTGTTGCACACAACTACTTTGGATGATGCAAACACTGCAAGATATTCAAATCACGTGTACTCCACCTATATCAATTTTATGTGATAATACAAGTGCTATCAATATTTCAAAAAATCTAGTGATGCACTCCAAGACCAAGCACATACCCATTAAGTACCATTTTCTATGAGAACAAGTGCTTGAACAAAAGGTTAAATTGGATTATGTTCCCTCCAAAGAATAGGTTGCTGATATATTCACCAAACCGCTTCCAAGAAAAAAATTTGAATATCTCAGACAAAAGCTGGGAGTAATTTCTACAATCATCCTCCCGTAAAATCTAGTTTTTGAGAGGAAGGTTCCTATACGTGGGTTTCATGAAGGATAGTCGTGTATATACGCAAGTTTATGTGGTTGCAGAAGCGTATGTGTTTTTCTAATATAAAAACAGTGGGTCAGACTCTGATATGGGTGCTCAGTCTGATATTGATGATTACAGTCTGCTAACATGCTTTGTTCATTGATGTTTATTTGACTGATGAAGATACCTTGATGAATGATTTGTTGATAATGCACAGGTAGCACAGGTTCAAGGGGAGCATTAGCCTTCACAAACATTCTGCATTGTTGGCATTATGGTTGATGACTTCAGCTATGGTTACAGATATTTATATCAATTATTGCATAGGTCATGTAAAGATCTAGGGTGTTATATGTCTCCTTCTGTCATAGTCTATTTTTGAATGAGTCCTATTGGACATATGATGAAATTTGTATCCCCACTATGCATGGGATGGATGATGTGCTAATTGCTATATTTCAGACATGTATAAATTATTGGTATATCCCCACTTGGTTGGGTGGATGAGTCAAATTTGTTGTATTCTCACTTGGTTGGGTGATTGATGTATGTATGAGTCATTGGTCTTAGGGAGGTCATACTCAATGAAGAGTTATAGAGTCATGTTATTTTTTTTTAAACATATCTCTGCAAACTCTACATGTACTCAAGGGGAGCATGGACAACTTAGTGTATCTAAAAGGGGTAGAATATCTTGGTCCATCCTTTTCCCTTGGTGTCAAAGGGGGAGAGTATTTTGGTGTTGCTTGATATCTCTAACAATTTCTACAGCTTGCAGTAATCAACACCAATATGGTTGCCATCAAGTCCAAAGGGGGATATTGTTGGCATTATGATACAAGTGTTGTCCTTGATAGAAACTCACTCACAAGTTAGCTCATATTTTATAAAAGGAAAATCATAGTGTAATAGGTCAATTTAAAGGTAACAGGGCATTGGTACATAAGAACAGGAAGTTCGGACAAAGGTCTACTGATCAAAATGAAGAAGTTGAAGGAAAAGGATGTTGTAAGGAATTTTAAGTTGTATACGTAGGTCCACTTTGTCAAAGGAGCATATACACACAAGTTCATAGAACAAAAAGAGCATATACATATGCACACACTTTCACAAAAGGAAAAGCGCGTATTGGTTGAAAAATCAAGGAAATTCAAGAGCAAAGAATACCAAGGGTCAATATCATGGTATTAGCCCATAATATTGAGCAGAGTAATGTTTATTTGATCCCATCCAAGAATACCATAGGTCCTAAGTGTTGTTTTGGTCTGAAGTATTGAGAAAGGCCAAAAACTATATAAGGGGGAGAAGATCGAAGGGCTAAGAGTGTGCAAGTGAAAAGGGTTTCTCGGGAATACTTATATCTGAAGTATATTTTATGTTGTAGGGGCTATGATTATGATATGATCTGAAATATTTTGTGCACCTTGGATACAATGTTGGATCAGGATCATGAGACCTAAAATGACTTATCATTGTATGATCTGATCTTGGTTGGGCTAGATCTGATTGCTTACACATGTTTTATTCTTTAAATATCATAATCTGGGTATGTCTGAAGTCTGGAATAATAGCGAAGATGTAAGTTAATATTTGCAGATATATACGCTGGTTCACCTTGGTAAAGGTGCGTATACACGCAGGTTCGACTCTTCCAAGTAGCGTATGCAAAAAAAAAATCTTGCTTTTTAAAAATAATTGATCTATCTAACCAGTGTTGTTGTTTTACTGTTGTTTTTCCATGGCGTATTCTTAAATATGAAAGTAAAACTGAGTGCATAAAGAGTTTGTGTTTGATTGATTGATTGATTAAATGAGAAGGGTTATCGTTGTTACTGACTGTCTAGGTCTCTATAAATTGACAGTAGATGTTCAGAATATTACTGGTTGGTACATATCTGATTCAAATTTTTTTATGATTTAGTAGTTTTGAATGTATACACAGGTTTTGTTAAAGGAAGTAGCGTATAAATTCAGGTTGGGTTCAGTAAAGTAGCGTATGCATTTTTGATGTATGATATTTGAGGTTGCAGTTGGTTCTTAATGATGATGAAGGTTTCTGGGTTCAGCACAATGTTCTGGTGATAGTGATCTGATTGTTTAGATTAATTGATTGTTGGTTGATGCAATTTGAGTTTCAAAGTTTTGATAGGTCTAGTGTGAAAATTTGATTAAACGAGGCCTTCATTTTGTATTGTTGTGTACCAGGAGCATCTAATCTGAAAATTAATGAAACATGGTCCCTGGAGGAAGAAAGAAGGTCATAGCCTTCTGTAGGTCGACGCCTGCATACTAGTAAACATATCAACTAGTACAAGAGCTAAGGGGTTGTATCTCCCTTCCAGTAGAAGCTGGAAAGCGAGAGAAGGTTGTAGCCTTCTGCAGGTGGGTGTCTGCGTACTAGTATGAGTTTGCACCAGTACAAGATTGTAAAAATATTTTCTTTATATTAGAAGAAGACAAAGATGACAACAACAGGTGGCTTTTCTCCCACATTAGGTTTCCACCTTAAATCTTTGTGATCATGTGTGTTGCTTATGAGTGATAGTTTATTATGTTATTACTGCACATAGTTACTATATAATAAGTTACCAATGCACTGATTAAAGATCAACACATGATAAATAGACTAAATCATAAGTTCTCTAGGTATATGTTGGTTTCTCTTATCACAGTATCATGCATACACAAGTTCACTTCACTAAAGTAGCGTATATAAATCTAATTGGGAAATGAAAAATTAATCAGTTGTAAATATTGATTCACTTCCCCTCTTAATATTATTTCCAACATATTACAATGGGTATAAATCCATGGTTTTTATCCATGGTATCATGAGTTGGCCTTAGTAGTTGCATCACTAATTTTCATGGGGAAACTATTGTTTTCATGTTGTTTGTTTCCATTTATATATGCATAGTTCTTGCTAATCGAACAATATTGACTAAAATATTTAATAACTTTTCCACTGAGAAAGCTAGTTGTGACTACCCTAGGTGCTTTACACCTAGCCCCATCTGACCGTAGTGGTGATCATGGCATAAAAATGCTAACAACCCATTGGTCATTGCTCGCCATTGGATACTGAATGGTTAAAAATATCTCCAAATGGGTGCTCCAACGAACGAAAATTCCACTTTCATGTTTCTTGTCACTGATGGGAAATTCTTTGTCTACCAGTCGTCGCTCACCACACATCACTTATTATCCATCAACCATTTCTCACTATGGTGTGTACAAATATCTATCTAGGCAGTCCAATAGATAGGACCTTCACTTAATAATGCTACACTTACAATAATTAGTTCGTCTTCCAACTTGGAACACGTCACCTATTGATTGTCAACCAATTTTTCACAATATCATTCATAACATTTTTCATACTAGGTGGTTAGATGGGGGACCCAAAATCCACCTCATATGCCATATCATCCACAAACTACATCTTCTTCAACCAATGATATCTTACCATGTGTCCTCCTACAAACGTGTGCATACCATGTGTCACTTGCCAAATGTCAATTTGGCCACCCAAAAATTCCAAATCCGCATTCATGTCACTCTCACAAGCTACCATGTCATCTTCTTCATCCATGTAATTATGGCTTCCACATTTGTTCCATGTCACTGCAACCTATCATCCTTGTAAACCATGTAGTCATCTTGCTACATGTGTTAGGATCATGCATTCTTGGGGTGTTTTGGTTTAACTCTTTGTTGATCTCAGTTGATGTGTTGATGGCTGTTGGCTCGATGGGATTTCAGCCTGTAGGTATTATCCTATGGACATTTTTGGATAGGGGTGGTGACCAATGGCTCTATATTACCGACCTACCGCTTTTTGGCTCTCCCTCCTAAGCTTGTCTTTGCATAATGACTCTCAATCTACTGATAGTGGTCTAATAGATTCGTATGCACTTACCACCAATCTCCTTATGACTAGGCACTATGACCAAAAATTTGCCAATCACCACCTATTAGTTGTCAATTCTCCCTCTTGAGCTTATGATTTGGGCTTTTGGCATGGATCCAATGAGGGGCCCTCGTGTCACATTCGTCTAAGAAACCATAGGTATGACAAGGGTGCTTCTTGGTTTTGATATGGAGCAAGGGAAGGGGTGAAACCAATTGCATGATGCCACTTAATCAATTGGTAAACCATGATGGTTTTGACCGTGAGGGTTACTTCCCTGTTACTTTTCAAACAGACTTGGCCCCCCTCTTTTCGTTGATCTACCCATTTATCTTAATTCGACGATGGAGATTTTCCATTTATCACTCATAGTGGTGTGTCCAATTTGGACCCAATTTTCCCATAAGTCTATGGGAGTTAGATAAAGTGCCATATATGTTGGAAAGGTCTCAAAAAGGGATATCAAACTAGATATATTTCGGGATATTTTGAACATAGAAACATAAGGCAAAATGCTTGCAAATATAACTACCCCAAATGGCTTCATCCATGACAAGAAGCAATGAGAATGGATACTTAAATAAATAATGACATCAATACTCAACACTCTCCCCGTAAACTTGACATCAATGACAATGCATTCAATAGATTTTGGGAACAAAAGGTCGAGGAGCTAAGATTGAAGTTAAGTTCATATAGAAGGATTTCCTAGGGAATTATTCTTAAGAACTTAGAATGAGGGCAACTCCTAGGTATTTCAAATGAAGTGAGCCTTTTTAGAAGGTAAGGATTCTAATAATGTTATGTGGGTCCTAAAGAAAAATATGAGAGGCTTCCCATGTTTTATAACCATTCCCAAAGCAAGAAGAAAGGTATCAAGGATGGACTTAAGGAGGATTCCAAGGTAGATGGTGGTCCATCATGGGAAAGTCATCCAAAAATTGCATATGTGAGAGGGTTTCCTTGTTTGACACCATGAAAAGGGTTAAAAGTGGAAAACGGAGATCCATTGGTTAAGAAAACAAAATAAAATGACAATACTAAATTTTTGACATGTTGGATCTAGGATTGGTAGAATCGAAAGGTAGAAAGAATTTGATGAGTAAAATATCAGTTAAGATGATCAAAATATTTAAAAATATTAAGATTAATTAACATACCTAGGTTTTTTTCATTTTCAAGGAATTCATGGTCTCATGTCCACAATGGTTCCATCCAAAATTTGAAACTCCTCAACGTATCCAACTTTTTTATTTAAGGCAATTTGGTTAATGATGGGTTTTAATTTGTTAGAAATCATCTTAGAAATTATTTTATAGATCACCTTACATAGTGAAATGGGTCTAAATTTTTCTAGAGAGAGGGCCCTTTCTTCCTTGAAACAAGGGTGAGGAAGATTGAGCTAAGGGCTTAAATAATTCCTTCCACTGCTTTGGATTTCTCCACTAACTTTCATACCTATGTGCTTATTAGTAACTTGAAATCCTAAAGTAAGTCTATTGTGAACCCATATCATCCTAGACATTTTCCTAAAACCATCTCTATAATTATTTTTTCCATTTCATCTCTAGTAATTTCTTGCATCAAACTAACACTTTAGTCCCCACTTACTAACTTGGGTGTATGTTTCAAAAATCACTATGTTGCTTCCTATATTCCTATGAGTGGTTCTAATATGAGATTGTGGTAGTATGATTTAAGTGCATCTACTATTTCCCCACAAGTCTTTTTTTTATTCCCTTAAGTAGATTGCAGGGAGAATATTTTATTTATGTTCCATTTATTGATCATGTTGTTATGAAAGAACTTAAAGTTTATATCACTCTTTTTGAGCTAGCTTATTGTCAATTGTCACTTCCAGAATATGTCTTCTTGCTTCCCTCTATGTTTGATCTATTCCTTGAGGTTTTACTCATTCTAAATCAAGTATTCCTTCCTTCCTTCTCTGATGATGGAGATTTGAACCTCCCACATTTGTTTTTTATAGGTCATTTTGGGATTGAAAGATGTTCCTAAAATATTTTTCATCCCGTGACCTTAGATTCATCTTCAAACTCTTCAACCTCTATTGAAAATTGTACATTGAAGTTCCTTTTGTTGTCTCACTCACCCTCCAATAGTGTTCTATATTTTCTTGAAAATTAGAATAATCCAACCATTACTTTGAACATTGAAGCATTTGGGTCTAAGAGGTTTATGTTGTCCCATGAGAAGTAGAGTATGCAATGATTAGATCTTTCTCTTGAGACAATTTCTATGATCATAAATACCCTCGCAATTATTAGAGATTATGAGACAAGAAAGCAATTTAATCTTATATATATCTAATTTACTTATCCTTTTCTATTATTCCAAGTGAGCAGTCACTTTTGGTAACCTCATTTATCATTCTCAACTTAGCACTTGTATCTTAATTTTTTTATTTTTCTCTTCTAGATGTCATAGCCCCCCTCTTTTCTTCATAACTGAAGTGATCATATTGAAATATTTTTTAGTTATCCATAGCATTCCTTTTGGATATACATCCATATTTTGGAAACTATTCAAGAATGTTAGTTTTTTTACCAATACATTGGGTCCATATATGGTACAGACATAACTGTCACCTGTTGATCCTATTTCCTTAAAGTGCATTGTGATACTGCTTCCAATTTCAATGAGGTATCTATATTTACTAGGGCTGGTACTACCAATGGTTAAGTCTCCAAATAAGCCTTTGATACTTATTGCTACTAACTCTTATCCCTTCAAGAAATGTGCAACCACTTATTTCATGGCTTCCATAGCACATTTGTTTCCGAAAGCATAAACATAGTGGGTTTGTATTTAAGTATTTTGTTCCTAAGAAGCCTCCACTTTCCTTCACCATTGACCCCTTTTATGTTCCATGATGTGATATTCATGATTAAAATTTAAGTGGTGTGAGGTGGTATTTGTCCTTAAGTGAGGAAATATACCCTAGATTTATTAGTTGAAACCCCTCTTCCAATATATTTTTCTTTCAAGGTTTCCTTCCTTTTTTATTTTATTCTACTCTATTTTTTCAAAGGTATTAATGAAACAGTTTTGATACCTAACCTTGATAGCCACCCTCGAATTTGTATGCAAGGGATTACCTTGTTCTTGCTTCTCATTAGTTACTTTTGAAGTGACTACAAGAATTCAAAGCATATTCATAAGGTGTGTTTCATCATATATTTCAATGCAGGTCGTTAAATCCATCTCTTTCATATCCATGTCTTAAGTCTAGTCAAAGTCTTCTATTAGGGTTTATCACCTCCTTCTTGTTGGGTGCGTTATAGTCTTTGCATGATTAGGCTCAAGTTTTTTTATGTTGTGTTGGGCACAGTGTAGGTGTCATAGGGGGGCGACAACCCTCGTTCCCCTATTGAGGGGTTTGCAAGGGGGTGGTAGCCCCAATTTTTTTTATGTGGACCCATGGATGGGGAGTGGGCCCAAGACTGGTGGTTGGACCTACCTATGGTTTTAGGCATGGTTTTGGGCATGATGGTTTTTCCCATAGTATTTTGTAGATCCAGTCAAAGGAACTATGGTTATGTTCTAATCCAAGGTTAATGGATTGGGCATTTATGAATGTTTCAAAATCTATATAATGTATTGTATCATTGAAAGGAATATAATGAAAAGCCAATCTAGTTTTCCTAGTTTTGTTTTCTAGGGAAAATTATCTGTGTATATTTTTAGTTCTCACCATTGTATATTTTTTGTGTTTTCAGGAATTCATTCACATGTAATTTCTGTACAAGTTTAAAACCTTCACTTCTAAAATCCATTTCTAGTACTTTAAGAGGGGTAATTTCATTTACTTGGAGCTTAGATATTTCTTCTATTGCCTAGATTAATGAATCCCATTTCCTTGATTTAATGTCCTCCTACATCATCGTAGATTGGGATTGTATCTCTTTAGATATCTATCCTACACTTAGCTCTTGGTTATCCTAATTTGAAGCTAATGATTGTAAAATATTTTTTGTTTGGGAACAATGGGAGTTGCTTGAATTTCTTGCTTCTTGCGCAACCTTCTTTTGTAGGGAACTTTGAGAAACACTCTCTATCAACATTTTCTTATTATTTCTTACTATTGGTGGTAGTAGTTTGTGGATGTTCTTTATGTGTATCCATGTTTATGAATTTTCCTACACCTAAAGGGAATATGTTTATAGTCTATTGTCTGGCTCCTTTTTTATTTTTGGAAGCTTATATAAATAAAACTAGGAAAAGACCCAAAATAATTTCATATAAACACAATCATATCATATGAAATATACTTAATAGTCCTTTTGATTTCATATGTTTTGACATAGTTACCTAACATATTCCTTGACCCTATTAAGTTTTCTTCATTCCAAAATCCTACATAATAGAGTATAGATGGATTCAAACTAGAGCTACTATCAAGTCCTCCTTTTCCAAATTATACTTCTCCATCTAGAAACATCGATGTAGTCCTATAGTGGCATATATTCAAATATGTGCTCCATGTCCTCAATAATAGTGAATAATTTCTGTAAAAATCCTTTGGACCCAAGTTTTAGTTATATATGGATTTTCAGATTCCAACATGATTTGATCCACTAGATTCAAGCTTTCTTTAAGGGATGATATTCCATAAATTGTATGTAGCTTCTCATCCTAGTAGAGGTAAAAATTCATACCTTGGATTCTTTGTCAATTTAGCTAGGCATCCTCCCACTCATTGATTTTCTTACCTATTCAAATCCTTGTTTTTGTCTATACTATCTAGTTTTTGTATTATACCTTGATTTCCATTTTCTCCTTGTTTTCCTTTGCCCCAAACCAATTTGATTCATTGGATTTGACTACATATCTCTAAATGATGGAAAAACATTATTTCCCTTTGGTTGCAAAACCTTTGAGTCTGTCATTGTTCTGAGTACCTCTTGATAATACTTACATTGTCACCTTATTCAGAAACCCTAATGACTTTAGTTCTTTTTTCATCATTTTCCTCATGAACACCCACTTTTTGCATCGTTTTCAATCCATTGTAAATCATGTGACACCATGAATATGCAAAGTAATTTGCATTACCTAAATGAAACTTCAAAAGCTATATCAATTTATCCAAAACCTAGTCATTTCATTCAAAGCTTTTGTAATCTATATATAATAATAAAAAAAATAAAAATAAAAAATAATATATCCCAAACCTAGTCATTTCATTCCAAGCTTTTGTAATCTATTAAAAAAAAACAGAATTTAATATAATTCTTTTATTTCTTTTTTGAAACTTCTTAACTTTCCAATATAATTGTCCTCTAAAATACATTTTAGGTTGTAACTTATCTACCAACCTTATCATTATCATTATAAATATTTTATAAAATTAAGCCCTAAAAAATAGTTTAGATATTCATACTCTATAATCATAAATTAAATGAAACTTACATATTTTAAACTCATAGTTTCGTAAAAATTTTACACTCATAGTTTCGTTTTGACAAGCATGAACATGAAGTGAACATGAATTTAAGACACTACTTAATTAAAAAACCAAAGTCCATTAGGTTTAGGTTTATGCCCATGCAAGTCCCCTCTCCACTATGATCTTTCTTTATAATGAGTGGTTTTTTTGATTCATCATTCTGATTGAATTTCAAATATTATATTGATTTCAAAGATAATGTCTTTCTTAATGGAAGGATAAATAAGAATGTAAAAGAAAAGCTTAATATCTTGAAACCTCTTGAAATTAAATATATCTTAGAAATTATTAAATATAACGATTTATTATCAGATTTGTATTTATTGTTGGGAAATTAAAATGTCAATCGATCTAAAACTCTAGGCCATTCATTTAAGGAGTCTAGCAAAACTTCTATTAACATTGTTCTACCATTTAAAAAAATAGTTAAGTTATATATATATAACTTCTTAAAACACCTCTACCAAAAAAATGGTTAAACGATGTTTTGAGCGCTCTCTTTATCACCTGAATCCCATTTACCAAAGAAGTTCCAATGTAAAGAACGTCCATTTACCAAGAAATTTGAAACGTAAATAAGAAATATATTTAGTAATATTGATGAGCTATTTCTTCTAGGTTGGAATCGATATCTCTCGATGCAACTGAAAGTTTTCTAACATTAAAAGTGGTAATAATACTGTTGTTTCTCGATCAAAACACTCCCAATGGATTTTTTTAATGCATGCTCATCGTTAATGATGATAAATGTTTGTCATTAAGTTCCTTGGAGCAATAGTTTACTTGGTAAAATAAATTAATAAATTATTATTATTTTTTTGAATTGGTAAATTTTGTATTAATCTAGAAAATTAAAATATATAGATAATCATATGTGTATAGAGGGAGTTTTGAAAGTTAGATCTTAATCTATGTCTTTTATGCAAATTACTATTGATTACATGTATTTAATTTTTGTTTTTTTTTAAATCTGAGTCACTCAAGACTTAAAACCCCTCTATACAAGAAAATATTAAAATTGGATAGAGTTCTCACCCAAGAATCTAAGGCAGATGACACCATAGTTGCACCATAATAATTCGTAAGAGCCAACCGCGATGTTGTGGGAAAGAACCCTCGAGGGCATCACTGAAGTCACCAATCTGCTAAAAAGAAGACACCACCGTCAACCCACGAACCAGCAAACCATCATTTCCAAACACCTATAGCATGTGAACACTAGTATTATAAGCCCCAAACAAGATGGGATACACTGAAATTTGGAAAAAAGTACACATCCAACCCAAAAAACGCATGGTCATGACTCTGATATCTCATCGCAATCCAAGGAACGAAAGTCCATCCAAGGACCTGGTAGAACCAGAAAACAAGTGCTTCAAGAGAGAGCCAAAACTTATCACCCACCACACTAAATCATTGTTCATTGTTTGAAGATGACACGGTTGCTGAAAGTTGAGCACTTGAACCAGGAGTGCCTTCGGTGCCTCTGCCATTAGACTCATAAGGAATGTGGCTCTCCACATGCATCATGCGAGCATTAATTCTATCCACAAAAAACCTCAGGTTTCTCAACATCCTTTTGACATCCTCCAAGGAGGCAAAGATGTTGTACGTCTCTACTTGTTTGTCCCTTGGTACCAAACCCTACAATGTCTTCATTTGTCAATGAAGTGTAACTAAGTTCAAGTACTACTTCTTTCTACTCGTGATGTGCTTAGGGTTTCGCACCCACCTTGCTAGGTCCTCAAGAAGTTTAGAGTTAGACATGGATTGCCTCTCCTCCCTAGTTTTTATCTCTAAACCCCTTATCTCATAGTGTGTTTATGACAGAATTGTGTTGCAATATGTCCCATAGAGTTGTTGGCAAAGAGCCTCGCCCCCCTCTGTCTAGGCTTGGTTTTTCCGTTGCCACCCCTTCTACTCCTCTGTCTATATCTTGAAAAAATCTTCGAGTCACGAAGAGACAACTTCAGTTCCCTGTGGGGATTTCCCCTAGTTGCAAAAGGACACATAAATTGACCCAAATCCCTCTCAACAAGGTCCAAACACCATCACACAATTTCATCACAATAACAGCAATCAGAGGGTTGAGGGTTTAGAAAAATCCACTAGAGAAGGTAGAAGGTGCCTCTACTTCATCTGCAGACTTAACTCCCTCAACCTTTGGACAAACACAAACACCACCCCAAAACTGTGGACCTACAACGAACTTGCACATAGAGACTTGACTTCAAAACCCACACACAACATAAAACTTGATACACAAATAAAACTACATAATCCAATCCTTGCCACAAAGGCCAACTGAAACCACCACCAGCATTGACAAGTTGACATAGGCGCAGACACTGAAAAACCCTAGAATACTCGAGAAAAATACAAGAATTCAAAAGACAATTGATATGCCACGACTGAGATGCACATGCTTTAAGACCCAATTTACCATAAAGACACAACATGAAATCTACCAAGACCAGACAAAGGACTAGAGTAGACGAAATTAACTTGCATGTCGAGCTCTCGAGCCCAAATTGAGATGGTTCAAGCTCTGCCACCCAATGTGACCCAACTACATATGCCATGGCTACCTCTACACAACAGAGGGAAAGAAAGCTTGAAATTGCTCTCTACCTTACGTAAAAACACCAAATCTTTCCACATCAGGGTTGTTGCCCACCTAACCATCTTAGACAAGAAACTCTAGGAGGTTGAGGTCTCTCCCTTAGCTCTCGCTCTCTCCTCACAAATGGACTTTCCAACTCGCTATGCCATAACAAAAGACCCTAGCCAAACCAAGCACCTGCCATGTACCAACGACATTAAATAAGGGAATAAGTGCTTGAGGGTGATGTGCACGAAACCACATACCATGTCCTATAACACCCCATAGAAGATAATAAACTATTATTTTAAAATAAAATTTTAAATTTACTTTTATATAATAAAGAAAAATTAGTAATTGATTAAAATTATTTAAAAGAAAAACAAATTTAAATTATATTATATTAATATTATATATTTTAATTTAATATTTACTTTAATAAAAATTTAAATATCTAAAATATATATTACTAAGAAAGATTTCGCTAATAAGAATGGTCTATTTTGCTAACCTTACCACAGCTAACCACATGTAATTAAAGATTTGAATTTAAATTAAAAAAAAAAACACAAAACCTATATCCGATTCAAATTATTACTTGTCAACTTCAATCTTGTATTTTTAATCTACTAAATACATTAATAATAATTAAACTCTTATTTTTACAAAATAATTTAAATATTAAATTCTGAATTAATAATTTAAATTAATATATTATATTTTAAAAAATAATATATCAAAATAAATTAAATTTTTATTTAAAAAATATTAAATATCAATCATAAAAATTAAAAATATCTACTATATCTTCTTGTACCCCTATATTTATCAACAACTTCGCCCTAATCTTCATATATTGAAATAGGAATGGAAATAAGATAAATACGTTTCCACCATATCTCCGCAAATCCATAATAAGTTATAAATTTTTTTATCAAATATTAAACCATAAAAATGGGGAATATCTACCCTATTTTCCCTTACCCCTCTCTTTATCTACAACTTCATCCTCATCTTTATATATTAAAATAGGAATTGATATAAAATAAATGCATGTCCACGATGTCTTCCCAGATCCACAATAAGTTAAATAGATCAAACATGAGTCCTAAACCTTAGTAATGGGTAATCCCAAAGCAAAAATACCATACAATATATTATGAAAATTGTAATAGTATTGAACTTTTAAATAATCTTCATAAATTGTTCTTTAATAAAACTATAATCATTTTTATAATATCTTCAACCATAAAATAATATCTAATATCTATAAAATTGGGAGCAGGAGCTTCTAGACTTTTTGGAACATTTAATAAAACTATAAACATTTTTATAACATCTATAAAATTGGGAGAAGGAGGTTGTAGACTATTTGTGAGGGAATGAATAAACAACCATGTGCTTACCATATTAGAAAAAACCATGTGCCTTATATAATATGCTTACCCTATTACAAAGTTGACTTGTATAGCATGTTACTTGCATTCTATTTTATTTAGAAGATGGATCACACCACATAGTTCGTGCTTAGTTTGTACTCCATTAGTATGGTAGCTTATTTTTATATTATCAAAATTATATATATTGAGTTTTATCTAAATTGTATTTTTTAATATATTTATAAAAATAATAATAATATAAAATATTTAAAGAAATTTTATAAATAATTTATTGAATGTTTCTTTACATTATTAATTAAATTTCGATAAATTTCGATAAGAGTTGTGAGAGTAGATTAGTGTATTTCACTTAAGAGGATTTGAACTGCATGGAACTAAACTGGTTGAGTTGATGAGCTATAATGTTCGAAATATTATTATCTCACCCTTAGGTACTTAGTAGAGAGTGAGATTGGTGATAACTTGCCAAAGCCATTAAACATGGAACTCACATGTGTTCTTAAATAGACTTAATGACTCCCCCTATTTGCTACAAATCTTATTGAGATTTAAACCAAGATGGAAAAGGGAAATGCCATCTTCCTTTCCTGTCACACCACATTCTTATGTGATATTTTTTTCCAAGGAAATTCTTGTAAAGAAACACCAAAACGATGCTTCCCTACAATCTTGGATGGTATTCTTAATACACTCATTGTCATAGACTAGTGGGATGATATTTCTACTATAATTTATTTAATCTTTTAGTAAAGGACATGATTGAGGTTGCACAATTTAACCATCTTTCACACATTAAAAAACAATTTAATCTTAATTTTCATAAAATATAAATATTTATATTTCACAATAATGTTGGCCACCTTGATTTTAATTGATATGATTTACGGAATATCATATTATACTAAAGATTTTTTTAATAATATTACTATATAATTCGTGTGTAGACTATCATATTATACTAAAGATTTTTTGAATAATATTTCTATATAATATTTATCGACAATAATAATCATATGTTTTAATTATTAATTTTTTTTAGTAATAATATAAACTTATAAAAATAAAAAATAAAAGGAAATATATATATATATATATATAACCGAAAAAACAAAACATTAATACAATTATCTACGGTACAACCACACCTATATATCTGATCTAAAATGTAATTGAAGCAATGATAAACGTAGGCCTAAATTTAGTATATTTCCATATCAGGTCTGATTTAAAATGTAATTGAAGCAATGATAAACTTAGGCCTAAATTTAGTATATTTCCATATCAGGTTTTATGATAAGTAGCTTGGAAAAGGAGTATTAGTCTTAGTTTTTCATTTGTTCAAATCTTAAAGATGTGTGATTTCCCACAATGTTTATAAAAATATAGATTACTTGTTATATAAGTGAAGTAGTATGCGTTATTTTGTTTATTATTACAGGTTAAAGTAATTTAAAAATAAAACAAAAATCAAACCTACACATTAGAGTAGAGGAGGACACTCATTCAACACTATTTTAGAGATAGATTTTGCCTTGGGTTTGGATGGGTATATAATTCATAAAACCACATATTAATGATTTGATTTTGTTTATTTAATGGTATATTTTTTTTAATTTGTTTGAGTATTAAATATGAAATGTTGAGTGGTAATTTTTATTAGTTTTTTTGTAAATTTTATTTTTTGTTTGTTTGTTAGGTAATGTGAGTTCTGAGATAATTGGCATGTATAATATGTGGTTTGAGTAGTTGTAAGTTAGAAGTATCTAAACCATCACAATCATTCTAAGATTATACTTGGCGTTGGCTACACCAATCCTGAGTATGACTGGATTTTTGCCCACATAATTTCGAACCGGTAACATTTACACCATAAAATTCTTTAATAAAACACATTATTATTATCTACTCTATATTTCATGAGCTTTATAAACTCTATTACTATTATAGAGATTATAATTTAACTTATTGATATTTATATATTATCTTAAATATACCACATTTATATTTTAAAAGTTATGGTTTATTGGGACTTACATATTACCTCAAACCTACCAAATTTATAATTTTTTTTTTTTTTTTTTTTTTTGAAGAAAAGAGGCTTTTGTGTATTAAATTTATAATTTTTTGTGTATTTATTTTTAAAGAAAAGAGGGTTTTGTGGATTATTTTTCTATTATATTTTTTTTGGTAAAGCTTGGCAAGACTTTCTGTTTTCTATTTATAAAAGACAAGTTTACACCACATGAATGATATAGGTGGCCTCAACTTGCCCAATAGGAAACCAAGTCTGCTAGCCACCTATCCTCATTATAAGCCATCCAAAAATAATATAGTTTCAGGTGATCAACCCAAGCTATATATGTATCTATATCATGATAAGAGTCTGAGTTTCTATCTATCATAAGCATACATCAGTAAAAATTAAATGATGTTTGCAAGAAACCAAAAAACATTCTAGAACCTATCTATTTCTTCTGATCTTCTGAGGTTGAGTCCACTGGAGCCAGGTCTTCGGCTGAGTCTCCTAGTGCATCCGCCAACTCGATAATACAAGGGATATGCCTTTGAATATGATCTAGGCAGATGTCCTGCTTGCACAACTGGAATTGAATGGTCTACAGGTCTTTCTTATAGCTTGGCATGTCCTAGAGGGTCATGGCCATCCCCATTGATAGTTTCTCCATGGCCTTCCCCAAAAGGCTCTTCATGAGCCAATACAAGTATAGAGTCTGCTTAAACTGCATGAGTCTACCCCTAGTATTCCTTGAATTTGGGATTACCTCTCGCTAGGTCCCCATTTCCTCTTCGGAGTTCGCCTCCTCCTTTATCTATTCTTCCCAATCTTCTAAAATATTGCCGATGCCTGCATCCGTTCCTACCCTATACGTTGTTGCCGCTTCGCTAATGAGACATTCTACCAGCTTCCTCCCATGCTTGGGCTCTGAGGTGCTCGGGTCTACTGCTCTAGGCAGCTCCCTCCCCCTTCTGCCTCGTCCTCTTCCATGAGCTGGTCTAGCCATCTCTTCTGTTGTGCGAGCCTGTTCACACACGATTCACATTAGTTCACAGAGTATATGTTCTAGCCATTCTAGGTTGTTTCTGCTTCCCCTCCCCTCACATTTCAAGCCGCACTTGCCTCTGCCCTAGTGCCCCTCTGCCTAAATATGCGGCGCCTCTCCTCTGCCTGAATTATCAGTGCCACTCACCTGCCAAGCATTAGCCTCTCCACCTTTCTAGTGTTGGTGTATCTCTCCTCTGATCCCCAGGGTGATGACCTGGTGCCCAACTCGAATTATGCTTACGACACTCACCGCCAGCCCATCGAGCCAGGTTACCACCACTCCTATTCTCATAACCTTCCCTCGCCCCTCTATCCTATGTAGCTTGCGTTCCTCACTGCCACTCCCAATTCCCTTCCCTCTCTCATACTTATTTACATTCTCCCCTCCCTCCCTAGTAATCTTGCTATCCTGCTTAATTGTAGGTGGTTTCTCAAGGTCCCAACCTCGATTATCTCTCTCATTGTTGGTTTTTGGTTCGGACCCAATTCCCTTCCCTCCCATCATGCAGAGGTCTCCCCCACCTTTTCCCAAATTCCCCTCCCTGGTCTGTTCTCTCATCCCCCTGCCATGGAATAGCACAGAAAGCATTGCATTAGATGTGTAAGGCCAGTTAACATACCCGGAGCCGATGCGTAGAGGTCTTTGCTGGTCTCTTCCCTAGTATGTTGCGTCTTTTCTCCATCTTCTTGTAACAACTATGCTCTTCCCACCACCCTGCCTTCCTTCATAATCCACTCCCTCTGTTCTCTGTCCCATCACCCCTCCTGTCATGTCCTTCCCACCTCCGTCACTACCCTGGCACTGACTGCCACTTCTCCATTTCCCTCTGTCCATTGTCATGTGGGAGGCCACTGCACCCATCGCCATGAGCATGTGGGATGCGGTGGATAGCAACCGTCCCTTAATTAGCCTGAAAAACATTATAGACAAACGTACTTGGGCACACACCCCGATCAGGGTATTTTTTTATTATATTAATATGAAAGAAAAAAATAAATAATTTTAACATGCAAATGTAAATGTTATATGGACATAATATTCATAAAAAAAGTCACATTCGAATTTTTTAATTTCGATAACATGTGAGAAGGAAGGTTGTGATTTAATATTTTTTGGTTAGGTACATAGAAAAAATTAAAGATATTTTTTTTAGGAATTTTTTGATTTCAATAACATTTGAGAAAGAAGGTTGTGATTCAATATGTGTTTGTTAGGTACATATGAAAAATTAAAGATGTTTTATTTAATGAATTTAATTCACAGGCACTCTATCTTATGACACTCAAACTACATATCACTCACATGAATCAAAATTGGTTTATGTAATGAATTGACTTATTAATATTAAAGTTGACGTTGATTTGATTATTATCCAAGTCATCAAATTAAAGCTACCGTTAATGAAATCAACTTACAAAATCCAAATCCATAAACTCAAATGACAAATATGGTAGTAACCTATGTAAGAAAGAAGTTGATTTACAATAATAAAAATGAAGCACCAATAATGAGCATACAGGAAAAAATATTATGTTCAATCACTTAGGCAAAAGGCAAAGGTTCAAGAATGGGAGGCCCAAGAGATGAAGGTGTAGGTGAGAGGAAACACAATAATTAGAGGTGAGTAGTGGAAATGTACATACGCATGACGATTAGCATCTGAACATGTAGTAACATGTGAAGAAGTAATATGTGAAGAGTAGTGATTTTGGTTGCCACACAACCAACCTCTTAATCCTTCACTAAGGTCGTGGGGCATCACATTTTCTCAAACCCATTCCTTTAAATCTTAATTAGTCATATGGGTTATCATAGTTTTTCCTTGTTTCTTTTGTTCTTTGATAACAAAACAATTAGTTTTGATTTTATGAGCATTCGAGAGACCCAATTTCTTTAGGGAATATCTCCAAAATTGTATTGAATAAAGATTTGAAACTTCTAGCTTAGGTACCTTGAGATACATTCTCTATCTCCTCCAAGTTTCAGGCTCTGAAACCTCAAAGAAATAAAGTTATAGCGAAAATGACATGTTGACATGTTTGAAGCCTAATTTTAGGATCATTCAATATACATGTCTTACTCAGAGCATATCTCCAAAATTATAGTGAACCAATATATAAATATTTAACCAAATGTTCAACATTATTTCTCTTACTTTTCGTTTAAGCTTGAACTTTTGAAACCTCTCAGAAGAAAAGTTATAGTGGAAATGTCATGATGACATGTTTGAAGAAGCATTGAGGAAGGCTAACTTCCTCAGATCATATATCTGAAAATATAGCAAACTAAAATCTAAAAATTGAACCATACATTCAACAAGATTTCCCCTCCTTATCTTCCAAATTTCAGCCTATGAAACCTCTCAAGAAAAAAAGCATAGTGAAAATTCCAAGATGACTTATTTACCCCATAAATCACATATTAGCTTCCACCTTTAAACTCCAAGAATGACCCCAGAATCCTTCCTTAGATTATTTTTCACACCTCAAATGTCTTTAAATCAAAGGGAAAATTTGGGACTTATAGCCTATAGAGAAAATTAAAGAAAAAGCAACATGCACTTAACAATGAAGGTATGCATGCACACAATCAACCCATGAATTTGAAAATTTATTTATATGATCTCTACCAGGAAGAAAATATTGCCCAAATCAATTCAATTAATTTAGTCAGAGGTTAAGAAAACAATTAACAGGTTTACCAACAATAAAATTCATATCCTTCACATGTTTATTTTTCATTAACAAATCTAATTAAAGAAAAAATATAACTTTCCAAGAATAAACAATTTCAACTATTACAATTTCATGCATATATTGTTGCAATAATTAATTTCGTTTATCAAGCATAGAAGTAATTATATAATTTTGAAAAAGTAAATCTTGAACTGAATAATGGTGAGTCACTCTCAACCTAACCATATGCAAGACTATATTTTAGTATTTCTCGAATCAAGCCACTCGTGAGCCAAATTCTTGATGCCTTAATAGAAAACTAAAGTGAGGTATTTAACACACAATTTTTAGACTAGATAAGAAGTCCACTCTCCTTCAAAGATAAGAAAAACTCAGTCTTTAGCCTTTATATATTATACTATACTCATAAACATTCACGAAAATATCATGTAGGTTTGTACAAGACAAGGGATTTCTTCTCTGATCTATGCATCCCCTCAGCCATCCCCTCTTTAATGCTCTATGTGCCACACACAAATAGGACCATTCCCAGTCCTCAGACCCATCTAGTCCAAAGAAAACGTGTTGCAAAACATTCACTTCTTGTCACATAAGTTGTCACTCACAACTCTTAACTAGTCACAAGGTCTGAACTTATCTGGGTTATGCCACCAACTCTCTCACCAATTCAAATTTTTGAGTGAAAAGGAAAAGAATGAGAGACAAAACAGAATAAGCTGAAAATCTAAACGAAGAAGAACCTCTTGAATGATCCTCCCTCTTGTTTTTAAAATTACACCTTGACCCTTTGTCTTCCCAACCTCTTGCTAGAAGCTTCTTGGGAAGATCAACCATCTCATCAAAACCGAAAATTAAGTCAAGACAATTTTTCCTTTGAAGGAATCATAATCTACCGGCTATTGCTCTTCCTTAAACTCTAGATTTTTGTTTTAATAATTAAAAAAATAATTACATCACGTCATAGAGTTTAACTAATAACATCAGTTTTGGTACCCTAGCATTATAATTTCTCAATTACATCACAAAATTGGGAAAATAAAAGGGGTATCAAAATCCCCTCCCCCTTTAAGGAACATCGTCCTCAGTGTTCTATTATTATGCAGAAAACAAGTAAGGATATGCCACTCTCATGGAATCCTCCAATTCCCAAGTGGCTTCTTTTGCTCCATAGTGCTTCCACTGTACTTTAACCTACACAAAGGTTCAGTTACAAATCAATGTATCTTTCCTACCTAGTTTGCATTTTGTTCTGGTTTGAACTCTCCTTCAGGTTCCACCTAGATCACAACCCATAAATAACATGATTAGAATCATAAACATAATTTTTAAGCAAAGATACATGAAATACATCATGATATTTAATGTTTGGAGGTAAGGAAAGCTTGTAAGCCATTGGCCCAACTCTTTCCAAAATCTCAAATGGTCCACAATAGTGAGGTGCTAATTTGACATAAGTTCCCATTCTCAAGGAAATTACTTTTGTCTTAAACTGGAGATACAAATGATATCAAAATTTGAACTCTTTGTGAAGTTTTTTCTTGTGTACATAGCTCTTCTAATGATTTTGGGTTTTCTTCAACTTGTGCTTCATCAATAAAGGTTATTGCCCCATATCTTATAACATATCAGGTCCAAGAGTAACTCTATCCACTCAACGATCCAAACTAATGGGTCTATGATATTTCCAGTCATACATTTCTTCAAAGGGACTCATCTTCAATGAATATTGATAGTCATTATTACAAGAAAACTATAATGATGACAAATAGTAGTCCAATTTAGTTGGTCTGCTCATTACATACATAAAGAGCATGTCTTCTAAAATATGTTTTTTCCCTTATATTTCTCCATCTATCTAAGGATGGTAAGCTAAATGTAATGCTCTTTTTTTCCCAATTCCTTCAAAAAATATTTCCAAAATATTGAAGTAAATTTAGCATCTCTATCAAACACAATTACCTTTGGCATGCCATGCAACCTGAAGATTTGTTTCATAAATATCTCAGCAATATCAATTGCTTTGTGAGTGGACTTCACTGGAATAAAATGAGTTTCTTTTCTTAACTTTTCCACCACAACCATGATAGAGCCATGTTTTTTACTTGTATTTGGTATTTAGGTGATAAAATATATGGTTATAGTTTCCCATTTCCACCTCGAAATTAGACATTGTCACAACAAACTTGTTGGATGCTTATGTTCATCCTTAACTTTCTAACATTCTACGCATCTAGCAATATACTTAGCTATCTTTGGTGTCTTAAATATGGTTTTTTATGCAAATCATCCATGATCAACTTCTTTAATTCCTTGGAATTCGGCACATAAAATTTGTTGTTATATAACAACGGTCCATCCATTGTTAGTTGATATCCCACATAGCCCGAGCCTTCTTTTCCTTATTGCAAACATTCCTAAATTTGATAATTGTGTTTATGTTGTAAGGTATATTTTATTGTAGATTTCAAGCTAGTTCCAATGGAACTAACTATTGCAATTCGATTCTCTTGCAAACTTCAACTCGAAGCATCTTCCAAATTCTTTTCCTTGATTTTGATGTGCCTAATTTCAAATTCAAAATCATTAATCAGTGCTAGCCACCTAGATTTCCCAAATTTTAAGCGAGGTTGGTCAAATAAATACTTTATTCCATTGTGATCTCACATCAAAATAAATATACTCCCAAGTAGATAATGTCGTCACATTTCAAACAATGGCTTCCAGATCTAAATCATGAGTAATTTAGTTCCTCTCATTCTCATTCAATTTATGGGACTCATAACATATCACATATCCATCTTGCATGAGAACTCCATTGATTCCTTCCTTGCAAGCATCAGTGCATACTAAGAATTCTTTGCTTAGGTCTAGAATTCTTAACACAGGTGCATTGGTAAGTAAGTATTTCAACTGCTGAAATTTTTTCACATTCCTTGGACCAAACAAAATACACCCCCTCTCTCTATGATGAAGTAATTGGATGATGAATTTGAGAGAATCCTTTGATAAATATATGTTAGTAGTGACTCTATGAAAACCTTGTGTACAAACCCATGACAAGATTTTGCAAGGTTCCCTGCCATATAGTCTTATTGATAATATAAGGCCTAGATGTATTATTTGTACAAGTGTATTACTATAGTCAAACATTGAAAAATAATTTATGAGGAAGTAGCATAATTGAATCCTTTTGCATGAAAAGAGTAATTTAAAATAAATACAATGCATATAAACATATCAAGAAAATATAATTCCTATTATTCATAATGAAAAATAAACTCCTCATAGTAAAAATATGAGACAAAGGAAATTGTGTACACCATAAGCATTCAATAATACAATAATATCAAGCATACAACTTTGTTATTCGATGGTCAATTCCAAAAACAATAGTTTCCATCCAACGCAAAGAGAGAACTTGTATGCATTGATTCCCATAACTATTTGGCTACACGAGTTTAGTCTTGTGCCCTATCTTTAAACAAAATTCTTCAAAATAATGTACATAACAAATAAAAACCCTTAACGATTCATATATTCCTTCCTTAAGAACATATAAAAAGGAATTAGGCTCAGCTTGATAAATCACGAGCATACTTGGTCAAACAACTCTAAGACCTATGAAAGGCATGAAGCTAGAGGGAATGAGTACCTTGAGGTCATCATCAAGGTAATAATTAAATCCTTTAATGCGACTCTCCCATTAATATTCCAAGAATGGATTAGGGACTAACTTGCAAAATAAATACCCTTATTTAGACACCAGAACTGTGAAAAAGTTAGTAAAGAATAACTCCAAATAATTTTTTATAAAAGACCCTCGCACTCACCTTCAAAGGGCAGGAAAAAATATTCGACCTTTCACAAACCAAATGGGATTTTTTTTTTGCCTAGAAAGGTGTTAAAGAAATAATGAAACCTCTCGGTAAATACCAAAATGAAGGTTTTAAAAGAAAATTGTTGGCCAAAGTGTGGTTTACCTCAGGAAGCCATGTGAGGGGAGGGTGAATCTGGACACCATGGAATAACCCATTCGTTGTTGTTGAGACCATGGGCAGGAATTCCACATTTATTTTCAAAGATAAAGACAAATTGAAATAATAAGTTAACGCAATGTCAAACTCGTGCAGGAAAATAATTATAACTCAAGGAAATAACAATGAGTGAAATGAAGAAAATATAGGGCTAGTATCCAACCCGGCAAGGAACCCTACCTTTGTTGGAATTTATAAGCATAATAACCATTGAAAGAAATTTAATATGAAACCAAATTCACTGAGGTAGCTCTACAAATAGAAGGTATACCTTATTGTTCCAATTTCCTCCATGGTTTTAGAGCTCCTCTCTCAATACTAGAAACATGCAAATGGCACAACCAACAAAGGAGTAAGGGGTAGCCACTTACCCTAATGAGGTCAAAATCAATCTCCAATGTTGATGATTTGGATTAGATCACCACCGTTCAAAGTGCAGGTTCACATGACTAGGGTGTGGTCTAGCTTGAAGCCTCCAACTACGTGACCACATCACCATGGAAAAACCCATTAGTCGTTGTTGAGACCATGGGAAGGGATTCCACATTTATTTTCAAAGATAAAGACAAATTGAAGTAATAAGTTAACGCAATGTCAAACTCATGCAGGAAAATAATTATAACTTAAGGAAATAACAATGAGTGAAATGAAGAAAATATAGGGCTAGTATCCAACCCGGTAAGGAACCCTGCCTTTGTTGGAATTTATAAGCATAATAACCCTTGAAAGAACTTTAATATGAAACACCTTACTGTTCCAATTTCCTCCATGGTTTTAAAGCTCCTCTCTCAAAACAGGAAACATGCAAATGGCGCAACCAACAAAGGAGAAAGGGGTAGCCACTTACCCTAATGAGGTAAAAATCAATATCCAATGTTGATGATTTGGATTAGATCACCACTGTTCAAAGTGTAGGTTCACATGACTAGGGTGTGGTCTAGCTTGAGGCCTCCCACTACATGACCAGATCACATGAATGGTGATATAGTTGTAACCCTTCACGTTTAGTGCAAGGTGCTGTTGGCATTATGATACAGGTTTTGTCCTTGATGGAAACTCATTCAGAGGAAAGATCACAGTGTAGCAGGTCAACAGAAAAGAATTACAGATCAGACTCCAAAGAATGAAGAAAGAGAGGTATACGCAGGTTCACCTTGTCCAAGCTGTGTATACACACAAGTTTACTGAACAAAAGGAGCGTATACATACACACACACTTTCACAGAAGGAAAAGCACGTATATCTTGGAAAACCAAAAGTTTTTGGTCCGAGGTATTTGGTCCAAGGTATTGGTCCTAAGTAGTTTTGATCCATGGTATTGAGAAAGCCCTAAAAATATATAAGGAGGAGAAGATCATTAGGCCAAGGGTGTGCAAGGATTTGAGTATCTTATGAAGTGTTGGATCATATATGAAGGTTAATGAGCTTCTGATGGTTTGCTTGATCTAATCTAAGGATGCACCTATGTGGCTGATGAAGGTTGATGGACCAGGATCATAAAGGCTTAAGAGTATTATTGTTATGTGGTCTGATCTTGAACAATCTAGATCTAAATACTGACACACATTTTATTCTGAAAATGTGATGATCTAGGTATGACTGAAGTTTGGAATAGTTGTGATGTTTTAAGTTAGCATTTACAAATCTATACGCAGGTTTTCTTTAGTAAAAGAGTGTATACACATTGGTTTAGCATATCAAAGTAGCGTATACATCATAAATTTGAATTTGCAGATTTGTACTTTGGTTCCCTTTGGTAAAAGTGCATATACATGCTGGTTCAACACATGGAAGTAGTGTATACCTTATGAAGTATGATGTTTAAAGTTTCAGTTGTTTCTAATTTCTGTTGCAAAGTTCTGGGTTCCGCTTTGTGTTCTGGTGACTGTATTCTGGTGACAGTGTTCTAAATGATCATATTGATTGATTGTGATTTTCTTCATTGATGATGGGTTGTCAAGTGATTGATTGATTCAGTTGTGGTTGATTCAGAAAGTGATTATTGAGTTTCAATGATTGGTTGATGCAGATGTATTTGATGGTTGTATTGTAGTTATGATTTTTTGAGTTTCAATGTCGTTGATGGGTCCAATATGAAAATTGGATGAAAAGTGGCCTTCAGATTGTGGTGTTGTGTTCCAGGAGTATCCAGTCTGAAAATTCATGAAACGTGGTCCCTGGTGGAAGAGTGAAGTTTTCTGTAGGCTGGAACCTATGTACTAGTAAACATATTGGATAGTACAAGAGCTAGGGGGTTGTAGCTCCCTTCCAGTAGTAGCCGAAGAACAAGAGAAGGTTGTAGCCTTCTGCAGGTGGGTGCCTGCGTACTGGTATGAGTTTGCACCAGTACAAGATTGTAAACAGATTTTCGTATTATTAAAAAGAAGACAGAGATGACAGCAGCAGGTAGTTTTCACCCACATTGGGTTTCCACCTTATATCTTGGTGTTCATGTGTGTTGCTTATGTGTGATTCTTTATTCTACTTTTTTTGCATTGTCTAATAAATCTCTTGTATACTTGTTTAAGCTCAATACATCACAAATTGTCTAAATCAAAAGTTCTTTGCATATATGATGGTTGCTTTAAGTATAGTCGCATGTACACGCTAGTTCACTTCACTGAAGTAGCGTATATAAATCTATTTGGGAAATAAAATTATCGATCTGATAATACTGATTCACCCCCCCTCTTAGTATTATATCCAACAATTGGTATCAGAGCAGGTCCTTCAGAAAAATCTTGATCGCTTGAAGGGAGATCCATCATCATGAGTAATCAAGAAAGCGTGGGATCCATCAGACTGCCAATCTTTGATGGAAGCAATTTTTTTTATTGGAAAATAAGAACCACAGTCTATCTACAATCACTTGGAATGGATGCCCGAGAAATTGTGGAAGGAGGATATACATTTCCAACAGCAATTCCTACAGATACGGCAAGTAAAAAGCAATATGAAACCAATGCCAGAGTTGTCAATACTTTATTGGGAAGTCTGTCACAATCAGAGTTTGTCAAAGTCATGCAGCTCAAATCAGCCAAAGAAATATGGGACAAAATCATTCTGAGCTATGAAGGAGACTCTCAGGTAAAATGTGCTAAGCTTCAAACTCTCAGAATTCAGTATGAAACTCTTAAGATGCACAATGATGAAAGTATAGCTAGTTACTTCTTACGTATAGATGAGGTTGTTAATTGTATGAAGAATTTGGGTGAAGAAATAAAGGAAGTTACCTTAGTTGAGAAAGTTTTGAGATCCTTGTCTGCTAAATTTGAATCAAAAGTGTCTGCCATAGAAGAAAAACAGGATCTACAGACTATCACTATGACACAACTTCACGGAATCTTAACTACCTTTGAGATGAGAAAAGGAGGACCATCAGATATGAGAGAAGCCGCATTTAAAGCTTCAACAAAAGGAAAGGAAGAACACAATGAATCAAGACATATTTTAGAAGAAGAAGATGAGGTAAACTTTGTCAAGAAGCTTCAACGGGGTTCCGGAATATTTAGAGGTAAGCTACCCTTGAAATTCTTTGTCTGTGGCAGAGTCAGTCATTATGCTACCAAATGTCCTCATAAAGATAAATATGAAAATGGGAAAGAATATGAAAAATGGAATAGAAAACAAGTTGTAAATAAAAGGAGTTACTATACTCATGAAGATAGCAATGGTTTATCAAATAGTGATGAAGATGAAAATAGGAATGATTATAGACTTCTAATGGCTTATGACAATGATAAATTTTGGGATGCTTTAGAAGAGGATGACCTTCATGAAGAAATCTCTAAACTCAAAATATGTTTAGAAGAAAAGAATATGATTATAGATACCTTGACATACCACCTTGCTGAAAAAGAAAAACACAATGAAAAACTAGAATGTGAAATTATGGGTCTAAGAAAGGATCTTGAGAAAATGAAACCTCTCAATCTTAGATTTGCTAAAGGATCAGAAACTTTAAATGAAATTATCAAAGTGCAATGTTCTCCTCTGATAAATATAGGTCTTGGATATATTGAAGAAGCATCTCAATCACAGAAGTCGTCAACCTCCACTAAAAGCTATCTTGATGCAGAAAAGACCATGAACAGTATGAAAATTGTCAACAAAGACATAAAGTTGATCATCAGGTAAATCATACTCACTTTACTCCAAAGATGAATAGAAGACAAAACCAACTGCAGGAAAATCATACTCAATTTGCTCCAAAGATGAATATCAATAGAAACTACAATCACCATGTCAATAGATTTGATAGTCACAGGAACTTCTTTAATGGGCAATGTTTTTCATGTAATAATTTTGTGCACAAAGTTGCTCAATGCGTTGCTTACAAAACCATCATGACTATAGAAGTACGAAATCACAGGAATGTAATAGGGATCAAGGGAAGTTCCTATAATAACTTTTCTCCTCTAGAAAATGTAATAGAATGCTTAATCTGTAACAAATTTGGTCATGAAGAATCTAAATGCAGGAGCAAAATACGGCAAACATCTCAAAAGAAGAAAACACCATTAAATCCCAAGATATGGAGAAGGAAATAATCTCAAACAGAAAGATGTGGTATAGCCTTGTATGTAGAAGGACAAGAAAATCAGTGGTACATCGACAGTGGATGCTCCAAACACATGACAGGTGACAAAGAAAAACTTCACTCATATAATGCCTTAGAAAAAGAAAAGAATGTCTCATTTGGAAATGACTCTCCTATTGTCATAAAAGGTAAAGGTTTTGTTTTCTTGAAAGAAAAGGTTAAAGCTGGAAATGTTATGTATGTAAACGGTTTAAAGCATAACCTATTGAGTGTCAGTCAAATGTGTGATCAAGTAAATGAAGTGGTGTTTCGATCAAATAGATGTGTTGTTCATGAGCTTGATATGGGAGAGACCGTGATCAAAGATACAAGAACTCCAAACAATTTATACATACTCAAGGGAGGACAAAAATAGTGTTATCTAAGCAAAAATGATGAAAACTGGCTGTGGCATAGAAGATTGGGACATCTAAGATTTTCTCAAATAAGAAAAGCATGTAGATTCAAGGTTGTTCGTGATCTTCCAGATATCATCACCCCTAAAAATACAATATCCAAACCATGTTAAATCAGTAAGCAAACCAGAGCTCACTTCATTGAAAAAGAAGGGTCAACGAGTAAGCCTCTTGAACTTGTCCATACTGATTTATGTGGACCATCAAGGAAAAAGTCACCTCGTGGAGAAGAATACTTTATTTTTTTCATTGATGATTTTTCTAGAATGTGCTGGATAGGTCTTCTAAAGCATAAAGATGAAGCATTTGAAAAGTTCCAAGCCTTCAAAGCCTTGGTTGAAAATGAATTAGATCAAATGCCTCAGATCTGATCGAGGAGGGGAATTTACCTTAGGTGAATTCTTTCACTTTTTTGAACAACATGGAATAAAAAGGCAATTCTCCACCGCAAGGACTCCTCAACAAAATGGAGTGGTAGAAAGAATGAACAGAACTGTTCAACAAATGGCTCGAGCTATGCTAGATGAATCTGGAACTCCTGCAACCTTCTGGGGTGAAGCTGCATTCGTCGCCATAACTATTCTCAACCAAGCAAATGTTCAGGTAAATAGCACTCAAACTCCACATGAACTTTGGTATGGTAAGACTCCTACTGTAAAATACTTTAAAGTTTTTGGAAGCAAATGTTATATCAAAAGGACTAATGAAAAACTTGGTAAGTTTGAGCCCAGAGTAGATGAAGGTATTCTTCTTGGTTACTCTTCCCAAAGTAAAGGATATAAATGTTATAATAAAAGACTTGGGAAAATTGTTGAAAGTATTGATGTTGTAGTTGATGAAGCATGCAAAAATCCAAAACAGATAAAAACAAAAGATTATAACAATGAAGAAGATGGGGATTATTTTCCCACATCAAATCACAATGATATTGAAGAAGAAACCAATGAAGCACCAGAAGAAGAGATAACGGTAGAAGAAAAGACTCTGTCTAGGTATGTTCAGAAAAATCATCCAGAAACTCAAATTTTAGGGGAAAAAGAGGCAGGTGTACAGACAAGAAGAACTATTACAGAAACCTCAAGCTATCTAGCATTACTATCCTCCACCGAACCTCAAATATCTAGCATTACTATCCTCCACCGAACCTCAAATATCTAGCATTACTATCCTCCACCGAACCTCAAAATGTAAATGAAGAATGAAAAGATGAATGTTGGGTCAAGGCCATGAATGAAGAACTTGAGCAAATTGAAAAGAATAATACTTGGGAATTAGTTCCTAGACCTCATGATAAAAATATTATAGGAACTAAATGGATATTCAAAAACAAGCTGAATGAAAATGGAGAAGTCATTAGAAACAAGGCCAGACTTGTTTGTAAAGGGTATGCTCAAAAAGAAGGTATAGATTTTGAAGAAACTTTTGCACCTATTGGAAGACTTGAAGACATAAGGATGTTTCTTGCTCTTTGTATCTTTCAGAAATTCAAAGTATACCAAATGGATGTAAAATCTACTTTCCTTAATGGAGATTTAGAAGAAGAAGTTTATATTGAACAACCAGAAGGATTCATTCTTGGAAATGATGCAAAACTTGTATGCAGACTCAAAAAGGCTCTCTATGGTCTAAAACAGGCTCCAAGGGCCTATTATTACTGCCTTGACAAATATATAAACCAACAAGGTTTTACAAAAGGTTCAACAGATAGAAATCTATATACAAAGTTTGAAACTAATAAATTGCTAATTATTGTTGTTTATGTTGATGATATCATTTTCGGTAGCAATGAAGAATCCATGAGTCGGAATTTTGCTTCAGTAATGCAGCAAAAATTTGAAATGTCCTTGCTTGGTGAACTTACCTATTTTCTTGATCTACAAGTTCATCAAAATAAAGATGGTATTTTTCTTTCACAAACCAAATATCTCAAACAGATCTTGAAAAGGTACGACATGGAAGATTCTAAACTTGTATGTACCCCAATGGTAACAGGATGCAGTCTCAGCTCAAATGATGAATCAGTAGCAGTACATCAACCAACTTATAGATCCATGATTGGCAGTCTACTTTATCTAACAGCTACCCGACCTAACATCATGCATGCAGTAGGAATAGTTGGAAGATTCCAAGCAAATCCAAAGGAATCACACCTTTAGGCGATCAAAAGAATTTTCAAATATCGTCAAGGAACTCAGAACTTTGGTTTATGGTATCCTAGAGATACAAATCTTACTCTTCATGCATATACAGATGCAGATTGGGTAGGAAGTGTTGATGACAGAAAAAGCACTAGTGGTGGTGCATTCTATATGGGTTCCAGAGTAGTTTCTTGGTTCAACAAGAAACAAAGTTCAATTGCTTTATCTACAACTGAAGTAGAATATGTGGCTGTTGTAACTTTCTACACACAACTACTTTGGATGATGCAAACCTTGCAAGACATTCAAATCACATGTACTCCACCCATCTCCATTCTATGTGATAATACAAGTGCCATCCGTATTTCGAAGAATCCAGAGATTTAGTCCAAGACTAAGCACATACCCATCAAATACCATTTTCTACGTGAACAAGTGCTTGAACAAAAGGTCAAATTGAAGTATATTCCCTCCAAAGAACAAGTTGTTGATATATTCACTAAACTACTGCCCAGAGAGATATTTGAATATCTCAGACAAAATCTGGGAGTAGTTGTTTCATCATCCTGTTATTAAAACCTTTTTTTCATAGAAAGGTTATTATACACGTGTTTCATGAAGTATAGTCGCGTACACACACGGTTTTCTGTGGGTCAAGGAGCGTATATGTTTTTCAGACAAGAAAAACAATGGGGCAGGCTCTGATATGGGTGCTCTGACTGATATTGATGATTAATTTTTATTTGACTGACAAAGATGCCTTGATCATTGACCTGTTAACAATGCACAGGTAGCATAGGTTCAGGGGGAGAATTAGCCTTCACGTACATTCAACATTGTTGGCATTATGGTTGCTGAGTCCAGCTATGGCTTCAGATATTTATACCATTTGTTGCTTAAGTCATGTAAAAGTCTAGGGTGTGATATGTCTTCTCATACATTTGAATGAGTCCTCTTGGACAAATGATGTAATTTGTATCCCCACTTTACATGGGATGGATGATGTAATATTTATTGTTTCTGTCATGTATAAACAATTGGTATATCCCCACTTGGTTGGGTGGATGAGTCAAATTTGGTATATCCCCACTTGGTTGGGAGATGGATGTATGTATGATTCATTGGTGATAGGAAGGTCATCCTCACATAGTTGAGTTATAGAGTCATGTTATTATTTTAGAAAATATTTTTTGTAGACTCTGCTTGTGCTCAAGGGGAGCATGGACAGTTTCAGTGCATCTCAACATGTACAAAAGGGGAGCTCAATCAGAGAATTCAACATGTACTCAGGGGGAGCATGAACAGCATAATGTATGTCAAAGGGAGAAAATATCTTGGTCCACCCTTTGCCCTTGATGTCAAAGGGGGAGAGTGACTTGGTGTTGTTTTTGCCATCAAGTCCAAAGGGGGAGATTGTTGGCATTATGATACAGGTGTTGTCCTTGATGGCAACTCACTCAGATGAAAGATCATAGTGCAGCAGGTCAACAACAAAGAATTACAGATTAGACTCCAAAGAATGAAGAAAGAGAGGTATACGCAGGTTCACCTTGTCCAAGCTGCGTATACACGCAAGTTTACTAAAAAAAAGGAGTGTATATGTACACACGCACTTTCACAGAAGGAAAAGCGCGTATATATTGGAAAACCAAAAGTTTTTGGTCCAAGGTATTTCTTAGTCCAAGGTATTTGATTGGTCCTAGGTATTTGGTCCAAGGTAATGGTCTTAAGTAGTTTTGATCCATGGTATTGAGAAAGGCCTAAAACTATATGAGGAGAAGATCAGTAGGCCAAGGGTGTGCAAGGATTTGAATATCTTATGAATTGTTGGATAATATATGGAGGTTAATGAGCTTTTGATGGTTTGCTTGGTCTGATGTAAGGATGCACCTATGTGGCTGATGAAGGTTGATGGACCGGGATCATAAAGGCTTAAGAGTATTATTGTTATGTGGTCTAATCTTGAACAATCTAGATCTAAATACCGACACATGTTTTATTCTGAAAATGTGATGATCTAGGTATGACTGAAGTTTGGAATAGTTGTGATGTTTTAAGTTAGCATTTACAGATCTGTACGCAGGTTTTCTTTAGTAAAAGAGCGTATACACATCGGTTTAGCATATCAAAGTAACGTATACATCATAAATTTGAATTTGTAGATTTGTACTTTGGTTCCCTTTGGTAAAAGTGCATATACACGCTGGTTTGACACATGGAAGTAGCATATACCTTATGAAGTATGATGTTTAAAGTTTCAGTTGCTTCTGTTTATTGTTGCAGTGTTCTGGGTTCTGCTTTGGGTTCTGGTGACTGTATTCTGGTGACAGTGTTCTAAAAGATTAGATTGATTGATTGTAATTTACTTTAGTGATGATGGGTTGCAAGTGATTGATTGATTCAGTTGTGGTTGATTCAGAAGTGATGATTGAGTTTCAGTGATTCGTTGATGCATATGTATTTGATGCTTGTATTGCAGTTATGATTTTATGAGTTTCAATGTTGTTGATGGGTCCAATATGAAAATTGGATGAAATGTGGCCTTCAGATTGTGGTGTTGTGTTCCAAGAGTACCTAGTCTAAAAATTCATGAACCGTGGTCCCCAATGGAAGAGTGGAGTTTTTTGTAGGCTAGCACCTACATACTAGTAAAAAATTGGCTAGTACAAGGGCTAGGGGGTTATAGCTCCCATCCAGTAGTAGCCGGAGAATGAGAGAAGGTTGTAGCCTTCTACAGGTGGGTGCCTGCATACTGGTATGAGTCTACACCAGTACAAGATTGTAAACAGATTTTATTATTATTAAAAAGAAGACAGAGATGACAACAACAGGTGGTTTTTACCCACATTGGGTTTCCACCTTATATCTTGGTGTTCATGTGTGTTTCTTATGTGTGATGCTTTATTCTTATTTTACTACACTGTCTAATAAATCTCTGATATACTGGTTTAAGCTCAATACATGATAAATTGTCTAAATCAAAAGTTCTTTGCATATACATTGGTTGCTTTAAGTACAGTCGCGTGTACATGCTAGTTCACTTCACTGAAGTAGCGTATATAAATCTATTTGGGAAATAAAATTATAGATCTGATAATACTGATTCACCCCCCTCTCAGTATTATTTCCATCAGGTGCCACATAAAACCTCCTTTACATATAACCTTAATAAATTGAACATATATGATGCTCTAAGGTAGAATCATAATAATTTATATGTCTTTGATGTTCTACATAGAGTGGAAGGGACTTATAAAAGTTATCATGGTGTAGTAAGGTGTATACTAATAACCATCACATGTGTTATGAATAGACTTGTTCAGGTCGTCGACTTAGCATGTTCACAAACATTAAATTAACCAAAAAGAATGTCTTGAATTATAAGTGAGAATCGACAAATATTCTAGAGGATCCAAGCACCATAACCAATCCCAACATAAGAAACAAGTAATCTGTCGAGAATGAAAAATAAAACGATGCTTCAGATGTAAAGTAAAAATTGAAAAATGGTAATTGGAATGATTTTCCATTCAAATGTTATATATATATATATATATATGTATGTATGTATAAAAATAAAACAATGCTTCAGATGTAAAGTAAAAACTGAAAAATGGTAATTGGAATGATTTTCCATTCAAATGTTATTAATGGAATAACCCAGCTCCTAGTAGCAAGGACGATGTATATATATATATATATATATATATATATATACATCGTCCTTGCTACTAGGAGCTGGGTTATTCCATTAATAACATTTGAATGGAAAATCATTCCAATTACCATTTTTCAGTTTTTACTTTACATCATGAAGCATTGCTTTATTTTTCCTTCTCAACATATTACTTGTTTCTATATACATACATACATCATCCTTGATACTAGCAGCTAGACTATTCCATTAATAACATTTGAATGGAAAATTATTGGGTAAATAATGAATGTTACTTGGGTGAATTTAGAGACATGTTACATATGGTATGATAGCAATAGGTTGCAACACTATGACTTACGAGCTTGATCACGATTATGTTTAACTAAATGAATTCCCTGCTTTGCACAAAAGAAGAGGGAGTAAAGAAAATAAGAAGTAATGGTAGAGCCTTAGGAAGAAATGCAAATAATCAAAGACAAGATATGGGTACATATGGTGGAACAAGTTCCACAACCTATAATGGAATTAATGACCATAGTTAGAGATTTGAGAATAGAGCTAGTAAGCCTCAGTACAGGATATGAAAAATTAATGAAAGTTAGCATGAAACAGGAGAAACTCATTAAAAATTTAACAAATATATCACATCCTAATACAATAGAACTAATAATGGAGGAGGAAAAATGCGAGACTTCTAAGCAGAAGAATACTAATGATGTGGTTGAGATTAAGGAAGCTAAATATAAGGATGAAGAAGAGAACAATTTAACAAAATTGCATCTGAATCAAGGGAAGAGACCAAAAATAGAATTGCAAGGGGAATTCAAGAAAATTAGACCCCCAACCTATGATGGAGAGTTTGAATAAGAAACAAAGGCATGTCTGCTTAATATCAATTGATATTTTCAAGTCTATGATTACTCTAGTGAATTAAAAGCTAAATTAGCTATGTACCAGTTATAGGGAAAATCTTCCTTGTGGTGGGAGGAAGTCAGAACAATGCACAATTTGGAGAATAAGAATGTTAACTGGGAGGAATTTCAAATACTTTTCAAGGTAAAATATATAATTGAACAATTTTATGATGATAATGCCAAATAATTTCACAATTTGAAACTTGGGAAAATGATAATGGATGAGATGGTGACGAAATTTACTCATCTTTTGAGATATGTTTTGTATATACAAGAAGAAGAATCTTAGGTACAACATTTCATTAGTTTCTTTGCTCTTTATTTTCAAGAGAGAATTGAATATGATAACCCCAAAATGATGGATGAGGCCATTCAAAAAACAAGAATCTACTATTAGCAAGCTAAACAAAGGAATGGAAATGTGAAATTGTGGCCTAATAAAAAGAAAGATAGATTTGCACAAGGAGGAAAGGGAGGAAAACTGGTGCTTTCAAGAATGTTGGCAAGGGAAAGCAAATTTATAATTTAAGGAAAAACAAATAATTAGGCACAAAAAAATCAAACTCAGAATGGATCTAAACAAACAAACTTAAGCAATAAAGGATTTAGTGGGAATGAAAGGGAACCATTAAAATGTTGGGGTTGTGATTAGCCCCATCATCTGTGGAATTGTCCCTATAATACAAAGTTCGTGCCTAATTTACAAAATATTCAAGAGGCCTCCACAGTGTTACACTAAAAAATGTCACCATGGCTATTTACAGTCAGTATGGCTCTATCAACAGTCATACTACTCTTTTGAGCAAGTCTTATGCCTCTGCTATTCATGTCAAAATCCAAGAAAGAGAGAAAGTCCTTATAAAATATGTTTATCTCTGGGTACGCAGGTTCTCTCAAGCCTTGCCTGCGGGTACGCACCTTTTGTTCATAAGGTCTGCGTCCAAGGACGCTCTGTATCTAAAGGGGCAGGTGCGTCCCTCTGAAAAGGTTAAAATGCGCGAGTTTTATCTTAAAAAACTTACTTGTGGTCACTTCTAGAGCTTTCTAGAAGGTTCTTGGATGAGTATTGAGCGCCTCCAGATGGTTCATGCACTCCTATCAAAGAGGAACTTATCCCATCAATAAGGGAGTGATCCCATCCAAAGAGGGGACTATCCCATTGATGGTGGACCTGATTAACTTCCTCTTGAGCACTATAAAAAGAGGCATTGAGCCAGAAGGAAGAAGGTTGAAAGCTATAGATTTCTAAGGGTAAATGCTGCAGGAATTAGGACTCCCATTTAGAAGCTTGTGAGGAGAGATTGTCATCTTTACTTGTTCTATTTGGAAGTGGGTGAGCTTTGTCAAAGTAGAGGAAGACTCTTGTGGACCCTGGAAGGAGCTTGCACAACACAAAGGCTCGAGCTGTAATGGTTCCTTTTGATTACCTTTAATGCAAATTGGTCTATTCTTCTCAATAGCTTGTTGTTAATGGGTTATTTCATGTACTCCTTGGTCTATGTGTTGAATATGCTTTGTTTTATGTTATAATCAGGTGCTATTTAATTGTTTGACTGTTGGTGATTGCAGGTTTTGGAGAAAGGGAGGAGCTCATCCGGATCAACAAAGCTTGGACTTCGACAACAGCGTTTGGACAGAGGTAAGAACGAAACACTTGATTTCTCATATCATAATGTATGTTTAGAGAAGGATAGCTCCAGTTTGTTTTGTTTGTCATTAGAATGTCTTAGACTTCTAGGAAGGTCAGCTGTGTCCGCACCCTTGACTGATTCCGTGTGACAAATTGGCGACTCCGCTGGGGATAGTTTCCATTGATGAGAAGAGTCTTTTCTTTTGTTTGAACTTTGCTTTGAGAAAATTGATTTATTTTTCTGGTTTTGGCTCTGTGATCTTGTCTCTGGGTGGGTTAGCTTAGGATTAGTTTTATTTTAAGTTTTCTTGAGTTTTTCAGTAGGACGCACCCTCTGAGTGCTGCACAGTGCGTCCCTGGACGCACTTTGGCTGTGTGCACAGAGCGGGCCTGCACCTGTGCTAACGGGTTGCCTGTGTCCCCTGCCAAAATTTGTGAAAATTCCATTTTTTACACTTTTTGCTCTTAGATTTTGTTTTTTCTTAGTTTTTTCTGCCCAGATTCATTAGTCCCTTGCCAAGAATCTTCACCTAAGCTTGTTTCATTGGCATTCTTGCTTTAAGCTTTCATCAATTGGGAGTTTTGAGAATCTTTTTTGAGAAATTCTTGATTTGATTTCCTTTGGTCATTACTTGGAGGTTTGTCTCAGTCTTTTCACAATTTTGCATCTTTTTGCTTTTGTTTTTGCAAAAAAATTTCCCCCTCATTCACCGGGGGGGCTAAATTGTGTATGAGTGTTAATCGCCTTTGAGTGTTTTTATTTTTGATCTTTGGAACTCTCACCCAATTTTCTCGACTTGCACTTGATTGGTTCTTAGATCACATTAGAATCGTCTTGTGTTTGAGAATTCTCTTGCATAGATCACATTTGCATAATTAGAATTCTCATTTTCAGAATATGAATGAAAAATGTGCATAGATTACATTTGCATACTTTTCAAGTGAATTGTGCATAGATTACAATTGCATAGTTTACATTCTGAAAAATTAATTGTAGATTTAGATCAGTTTTCTTTGATTTGAATTTACACAAAAATAAAAATAAAAAAAATGGTTTGGAATTGATTTGCATTATTTTTTCTTGATAAAATTAGTGCATTAGAGAATTTGTTGAATTTTCTCTTAGTGATCAATTTTTTCATTGTTGGAAGTGAATGGAAACTCTCTCCTTACTTTAGTTAGGATTCATCGAATTGAAAAGATTACATTATCATATTCGATTGCATTCGGTTGAGTCGGGTCATCACACCATTGGTTTCGTATCCATTTACCCATTTGAGTAATAACAGCCTCAATAACACAGCGCTTAATTAAAATTCATCTAGTAATTTTTACATTTCTAGGGCTCTGAAACACCAACATAGCTTAGGCTAGTGTCTTGGAGTAGGTGAGTACTTAACTCTCCAAGACAATAAAACCAAACAAGTAGCTGATCTTGTGATAGAATCAAATCCAATTGTTACATTTACACTCTGGGAAAGCTCCTCTTAAAGGAGAAGCACGAGCTCGTGTCCGAACCAGTGAGGGGATCCATCCTCCCTCGTTGGGAACGACGCCAGACAATACGTATTACAAACGGTAAACCTCGGATTAACCATTGTCGAGGAGCCAGGGGTCACTTATCGGTAAACCTTGGATTACTGTCAAGGAGCCGGTAAGGGGATTGAGCTTGCTACTCTGCCCTTGTGTGCTGTCGGAGTTTAGACTGTTCCCCCAGGTGTACTTGATGCCGTTGGTAACCTTAGTGACCATAATCTTTAGGATTCTACCCAAGGTGACGGTGGAGGGAAGATCCCACTGTACCTGGAGCAGATGTCGGCTATACTCACTTGGATTTTCTGGGGGGTTCACTTCACTCGAGACGGTTAAAGTGGAGGAACTTGGTCCAGTCTATTCATTAAGCAGGTTGTCGGGGTAACTGTTCCACCCACTATTTCTGTACTGGATTCTGCGAGGTTGGGCTTAATCACCAACTAGTGTTTTCGGTCCGGAGAGCTTACTGTTTGTGTGTGGTTTGACTCCTAGATTTGATAGCGCGTGTTAATTTGTTTGTTTTTACTTTTAGAGACCATAGGTGTGAAGTGTGAATTGTTAATTTTAGTTATAAATTGTTAATAAAACTCACTGAAGTTGAATATAATGGCAAGTGTTCCAGAATTTACCAACCTAGGAACCCCTCCCAATGAGAATCCTAGTACTTTTCCTTACTTTGGAAATGTTGGTCCTCCTTATATGGCTACTTTGTCATTACCTGGATTTACAATAGGTTTACCGATATGGTTATTTTCAACTTCGTTGGCCCAAAATACTCCAATTGTTCCATCTCAACCTGATGCTTCACCTCAACAGAGTTCACCATCTCAACATCACCAACCTTCTGTTGACCCTTTACCTTCTTCGCCTAATTTTTCTTCCTCCATTTCTTCCTCTTCGCCTGGTAAAAGCCTTGATGCTAGTAACCAGGAGGCTAAGAAGAAGAAGAAAGGGAAGAAGAAGAAGAAGAAGAAGAAGCAAGATAAGAAAGAATTCAACCAACCAACCATGGCTGTAAGTGTTAGTTGTGTTGAGGAAAATTCCGACATGCACCGTAAACCCAAATACCCTTGCAGGCTTTGTAAGGGTGACCACTTCCTTGTCAATTGTCCTGGAATTCCAAAGGTCTTGGAAGTATGGTCAAAAAAATCTCATCAACTTTCCATTGATCCATCAACCAGTGATAGTCAGGATCCTGGGAAAAAGGGTAAAGTTAGGTTTCCTTGTAAGTTATGCAAAGGGAGTCATCAAACTCACATTTGCCCTCACATGGATGAAGCCTCAACATTGTTGGAAAAACTTACTGTTCCACGGCAAGAATTTCCAACTGGTTACCGTAAACTTTCTCCCAACCTACCGTCAACTGACGGAGTGATTGATTTAAATTCAAGTACAGTCGATCACACTCTTCCATTGGAGAGTGAAACTCATGTCACTCAGGTTGATGATCAATTAGTTGATCAAGTGGTCGATTCAATTTCACATTCGGTCAATCCCACTTTCCCTTTAGAGAGTGAATTTCATACCGCTCAGGTTCTTCTTGTTACATCAGATTCTTCTATGCCAGGGGGCATTTCACCTATTTCTATAGAACCCCCTCCAAGCACTGAGGTCTTTTCCTTTGATTGGAATAGACTGACAGAACCTCGTCTTCCTTTCTCCATCCCTTTCCAAATCATCGTCAAGGCTGGGGGTAGGGACATACATCGTACTCAGGTAGATGAAGGTGCTTCTGTTAGTATTTTATCCTCAACTGTTTGGAAAGCTTTGGGTTCCCCTCAGCTTGCGCCTATTACGCAGAATCTGAAAGCTTTTAGCCGAACCATTAGTGAACCTTTAGGGATCCTTCCTAAGTTTTCTATTACCTTGGAAGGTAAAACTGTCTGTATTGATCTTATGGTAGTTCGAGGTCCCTTGGATTTCAATTTACTCCTTGGGCAAGACTATGTTTATGCAATGAAAGCCGTCGTATCGACACTCTTTCGCGTGATGTCTTTCCCTCACAATGGCAGTATTGTGACTGTAGACCAGCTTTCGTTCCCTAGTCTTGTCTCAACTACCAATACTATGACACCCCTAAATGTTCTTGATTCTAAAGTGGTATCTACCCTGCCACGGGTTAATTATGTGGCAACTGGTCCCATGTTTTCAGTTACCGATGTAAGTGAGCCTCTCACTGTTTGCTCATCTTCCTTTGATTTAGATCCGGTAATTGACATGGAAAACTCTCTGGGATTACTTGAACACGATGTTCTTATCCCTTTTGAGTCCCTTGACATGTGTTCCTTCCAGAGAACTATTCTTCCTTCTGATGAAGATCTCTTGGAAGCCATGATCAAGGTGTGTCCATTGACATGTCTTTCTTCCAGTTGGAAGCCATGATCAATGGTACGAGGATAGTTTGTTCCTCTCTCAACCTCGTTAAAAAATGAAATTGGATGGTACGAGGAAAGTTCCTTTTACTGTGTCAACCTCGTTAAAAAATGAATCAGTGTGCATGAGGATAGTTCTTTTACTGAGTCAACCTCATTAAAAAATGAATCAGGTAGATTTTAGGATATGTAGATAGATTATAGAAAGTAGGATTTTGAGGATAGTTCCTGTTACTGAGTCAACCTCGTTAAAAAATGAATCAAGTTTGAGGACAGTTCCTGTTACTGAGTCAACCTCGTTAAAAAATGAATCAGGTATGAGGATAGTTCTTTTCTTGTGTCAAACTCCTTAAAAATGAAACAACTCCCTTTTCAAGTTAAGTATTGAAAGTAAACCTTCATTTCATCCAGCCGGTTGAATGCAATGAAGCCTGGGGGGCATGTACCTCGCTTTGCATCATCATGCTGGGGGCATGCGAACTTTTTGAGCATAGTTCCTTGTCTTGTGTCAAGCTCATTAAAAAATGAATCAAGGTTTTCAGAGCATAGTTCCTTGTCTTGTGTCAAGCTCGTTAAAAAATGAAACAAGGGTAGGTTAAGTAGGTAGATTATAGAGAGTAGTCATGAGCATAGTTCCTTGTCTTGTGTCAAGCTCCTTAAAAAATGAATCAAGGATTTTAGAGCATAGTTCCTTGTCTTGTGTCAAGCTCGTTAAAAAATGAATCAAGGTTTTTAGAGCATAGTTCCTTATCTTGTGTCAAGCTCGTTAAAAAATGAATCAAGGTTTTTAGAGCATAGTTCCTTGTCTTGTGTCAAGCTCGTTAAAAAATGAATCAAGGTTTTTAGAGCATAGTTCCTTGTCTTGTGTCAAGCTCGTTAAAAAATGAATCAAGGTTTTTTAGAGTAGAGTTTTTGTTAGGTAGATTGTAGAGTAGTTATGAGCATAGTTCCTTATCTTGTGTCAAGCTCGTTTAAAAAATGAAACAAGGGTGTCGAGGATAGTTCTTTTCCTGTGTCAACCTCACTAAAAAATGAAACATCTCCCACAAGTCTTTCCAAGATCTTGAAAGTAAAGCTTCATTCCATCCACCTCATTGAATGCAATGAAGCTTGGGGGGCATGTACCTCGTTTTGCGTCATTATGCCGGGGGCATGTGAATGTATAACAAGCATAGTTTTTCGTTTCAAGCTTGCGTAAACATGAAACCGAATCCGAGCATAGTTCTTTTCCTGTGTCAAGCTCGTTTAAAAAATGAAACAAATCCTCCTCTACTTGAGTCGAGAGTTTGACTAGACCTCATAGATGTTAGGTTAGTTATTTCATTTTTTTTTATAATTTTCTTACAATTTTAGGTCGAGTCTTTCAAATGATCTCGTAACTCAACCTTCATTTCATCCAAATGAAGCTGGGGGGCATGCGCTCTAGCAGTTACGCTTAGGGGGCATCAAGCACAGTTTTCTCTCTGTTTCAAGCTTGTGAAAAAATGAAACTACTTTGAAGCATAGTTTTTATCTGTTTCAAGCTTTTGTAAAAATGAAACCTATCTCGAGTCAACTTCAGTTATTTTCAAGACTCGTTAAACTCATGAAAATACCGAGATTATTTTGCTATCTTTCATTCTCGTAAAACAAATGAAAATGCCGAGTTCTTTCCGTTTTTTCCTACTCGTAAATTAAATTGAAAGTCGGCCATATGAGTATATTTTTATCATTTTTTCGAACTCATTAAAACTTACGAAAAAGTGAAAACTATGAGTACATTTTTATCATTTTTTCGAACTCGTTAAAACTTACGAAAAATTGAAACCTCAGAGTCATCTTTTAAGCCCTTTTCTGACTCCTAAAATATGAAAAGATTGCCGAGCGTTTCTTTTACACTCGTTAAAACGGAATTAAAAGACGGTCCCCTTATAGCTCGTTTCTGACCGTAAAATCAGGAAAAGATTGTCGAGTTTTTGTCGTTTCAAACTCGATACGGAAATAAAACGACGTGTCCTTGATCACTTTTTACTTTTCAGGTCAGTGACACTAATTATGAAAGTACTCCTTGGTCGCAAGATCAAGCGGTTCCCCCAGGTATTATTTTATACTTTTTCGGGCTTGAGGGACACAAATTTACGAAAAAGTTCAACTTGGAGTTTCCTTAAGTTTTTCAGATTCTCTAAAATTGAAAAACGTCGAGTTTCTCCTATACTGGGCTCGTTAAACATTTCATAGTAAAGGACCTGTTCAATTACAAACAGGAACGAACCACTCCTTCCTAGGGTTCGAATCAAAACTGGGTTGGACTCATCCGAAGGATGAGCTTATAATCAAGCATATGTTATCCTCCTCAAGCTTGTTAAAAAATAAAGAGGTACTTGCCAGAAATGGTGGGGGAAAAGAGAGAAGAATGAGCCTATTTGTTACCTTTTGTCTCAGAAGAAACTTTATTACCTCTCTTGGACATGACACTTTCCATTCACCTGGGTTGGGAAATCTTTTACCTCACAGTCAATCAAACCACTTTTGAAACTCTTCAACCGGGTTCCGGGGATTAAATTTGGGTTATTTGGCACCAAACCATCTGTCGTGTCGTTATGTGTCCAAGAGGTCTGCAAACAAAACTTTCATCTGCAAAATACTTGTCATCCATTTGACCATCCTTGAGTCAGTCCTTACAGCAACATTTCTTCAACTTGAACAATGATTTCGTGTTGTGGGCTTGCCTGCAACGGGTCACTTTCTATCAACTTCAGCACATTATCTAGAGAGATGACTTAGAAATCGTCAGTGCCTTGAAGTCTGCATGCATCAATGGCAGGTTTCTCGCCTTTGACGTCAGTTTACATCATTGACTTTCAATCAAAGGATTCCGTGAAATGTTCGACATCAACTCATTCATTCACATCTCATGGATTGTACTGGGTACTTTGAGAACCATTGACATTACTGGTGGTCTCTCTCACGCTTGTTAACAGTTCACATCATCGACTGGTAATCAAGTGGTTTCTCCAATGTTCAACAACGACTCATTTATTTGCATGGCTAGAATCGTACCAATTCGAGAAGTAGGAATGAAGACCCTGGATCAAATCTTTACCATCCAGGCTGCGAGGAGTTTTGTATTCATTATCTAAATAGACTAATCATAAACAGATGGCTGCGTCCATACTGTGTCTACAAAAGTCTATGATTATGATGTACTACAAGATCATTCCTGTATCAGAGTAGTTAGTCTGTTAGTTAAAGTTTTTATCTGAGTATGGGAATGCCTACCTCAGTGATGATATACTCTTGTCCATGTATTTTGTGTTGAAATTTGCAGGTTCAGACCAGGTTCTCCACGAGATAATCCTCGAAATGACAAAGCGCTTCACCCTTCCTAGATAATACAAAACCCTAATCTATTCCAGGCTTCGCACTTTAGGGGGCAATCTGTTACACTAAAAAATGTCACCATGGCTATTTACAGTCAGTATGGCTCTATCAACAGTCATACTACCCTTTTGAGCAAGTCTTATGCCTCTACTATTCATGTCAAAATCCAAGAAAGAGAGAAAGTCCTTATAAAATATGTTTATCTCTGGGTACGCAGGTTCTCTCAAGCCTTGCCTGCGGGTACACACCTTTTGTTCATAAGGTCTGCGTCCAAGGACGCTCTGTATCTAAAGGGGCAGGTGCATCCCTCTGAAAAGGTTAAAATGCGCGAGTTTTATCTTCAAAAACTTACTTGTGGTCACTTCTAGAGCTTTCTAGAAGGTTCTTGGATGAGTATTGAGCGCCTCCAGATGGTTCATGCACTCCTATCAAAGAGGAACTTATCCCATCAATAAGGGAGTGATCCCATCCAAAGAGGGGACTATCCCATTGATGGTGGACCTGATTAACTTCCTCTTGAGCACTATAAAAAGAGGCATTGAGCCAGAAGGAAGAAGGTTGAAAGCTATAGATTTCTAAGGGTAAATGCTGCAGGAATTAGGACTCCCATTTAGAAGCTTGTGAGGAGAGATTGTCATCTTTACTTGTTCTATTTGGAGGTGGGTGAGCTTTGTCAAAGTAGAGGAAGACTCTTGTGGACCCTGGAAGGAGCTTGCACAACACCAAGGCTCAGGTTGTAATGGTTCCTTTTGATTACCTTTAATGCAAATTGGTCCATTCTTCTCAATAGCTTGTTGTTAATGGGTTATTTCATGTACTCCTTGGTCTATGTGTTGAATATGCTTTGTTTTATGTTATAATCAGGTGCTATTTAATTGTTTGACTGTTGGTGATTGCAGGTTTTGGAGAAAGGGAGGAGCTCATCCGGATCAACAAAGCTTGGACTTCGACAATAGCGTTTGGACAGAGGTAAGAATGAAACACTTGATTTCTCATATCATAATGTATGTTTAGAGAAGGATAGCTCCAGTTTGTTTTGTTTGTCATTAGAATGTCTTAGACTTCTAGGAAGGTCAACTGTGTCCGCACCCTTGACTGATTCCGTGTGACACACAGTCATAGATGTGGCCAGGAACATTCCTTAGCTTAATGCAACATTGGAAGAATGGTAGGAGGAACATCAATACTCCATGGTGGATATAGAAGGTAAAATTTTAAACCAACCTAATTCTGTTTTTATAGATCTTGGTTCTATTTTGAGTTACATTATCCCTCAAATTGTTAAAAAATGTAAATTAAGCTAAAAAAAGTACAAAAAATCATGATTGGTCTAATTGGCTATTGGCACAAAGAGGAAAGTCACTAATTGGGTGAAGACATGTCATGTTGATTTAAATGGAAGTAAAACCACTATGAATCTGAACATTCTGTCATGAGTTTCACATGATATATTGGTGGGGACTGATTGGCTAGATGGTTATAAAGAAATCGTTAATTGTTTGGATACAATCATTACTTGTACCTTGGATAATGAAGAGATTCATGTTGTAAAAGCTATATCTAGACCCATTTATGTTAGAAAAATATTTACCTTAGAGCTAAAAAGGTTTACAAGAAAAGGGTGCCAATTGTTTTCCATCCAAGTAGAGGACCATTCAAAGGAAGAAAAATCTAGACTATTGGATGATATGGAAGTAATTTAGGATTACCAAGATGTATTCCTAGATAATATGCTTGATTCTCCACCTAAGAGAAACATAGATTTTCTATATAACTAATACTAGGATCTTCACCAGTATCTAAGGCACCTTACCAAATGAGTGTTCCATAATTATTGTGTAACAACCCCTGGTTTATTTTCCATGTAAATAAAATAAGACCAAGGTCATGGACATATTCCAAGCTAAATGTTGGGAAAAACATAGTGATGGACATCACTTGTGATTAATAATGGCTATGGAAATTGGCAAAGGCATTGACAAAGGAAAAGAGGTAATAATTGGTATTTATTTATGAAAATAAAGGAAAATAGGAGAAAAGGAAGGTGAAGGGACACATATTTTCATGCAAGGAAAAATAGAGGAAAAACAAAGGAAAATGAAGAAAATAGAGGCCTCAATGATAAAAAGGCTTCAGAGAAATAGTTGTTAGCTTTTTTATAGTTTTGAGTTGAGCACACTCTCATTCTCTTACCCTCTCATACTCTTGCACACTTAGAGAAATCTTGGAGCATTCTTGGAGCACTTAGGCAATCACTTAGATTGGAGAAAGAAGGCAAAGGAAAGTAGGGAAGCATAATTAAATAGTTGGGTCAAAAACTATAGTTGGATTTCTTTGCAGGTAATGGGTTGCATATGTGATTTCCTTGCTGATTTTTGGATACATGGTATATTCATGTGATTCTATGGTTATGTATTGACATTGGCATGGAGATTCACTTGGATTGATAGTGGTTTTAGCCTTGCCTTTCCATTTCCTAGATAGCCATGGTGTTGTAGATTTTTCCACTTGTTGTTCTTTTGATTGGTACTCATGTACCTTATGGTTGTGGATTCAATCAAACACTCTGGAAGCCCTGGAACAATTTGGGTTGAGTTACTATTTCTTAGAGTTGTTGGTTGGGACAAACACTCTGGAGCCCTTGGTGGTTTTAGTTACTAGTCACTCAAGCCACATTTGGAACAAACACCCTGGAGCCCTGGAAGGTTGTGGGTTGAGTTACTAGTTCCTAGAGCCCTAGACATCTTGGATAGAGACCGATATGGTTAATGTTAGTGATTTTTGGATCGTAGAGGTAGAATCATTGTGGATAAGGGTTGAGGTGGTTTGGCCTCTGGAAGCCCTGGCTAGTTTTGTCTTGGTTTATTCCATGGGATCCCACATTTGTGCTTGGAATACGATGCGAGGGTGATTGGGTGAAAAAGGGATTTGGTTCAACCCAATCTATGGTCAGGTGGTACGTGGATGTCCCTGACTTGCTTGGAATTTTCATATGTTAATATGAGATATTTTCCTATTGTGATCCATGAGCACTTGAACTAGTTATCATGTTGACATTATGGCTAATTGTTGATCTGAAATCACCCCTAGGTGACCTCAGGAAATTAATGAAGGTATTACAGACTCATGTGCTGGTGTGTGCCCATGTTATTTTAAGCAACGGATCGATAAGATTGTGAAATACACAGGCATTGGAAAATAGTAAGAGAAACATAGCAAGCAAAATGCAAAAACACAACAATTTAATAAGGAGTTCACCCAATCCTCCTAGGCTACATCTCTAGTCCAGCTTTCTGTGGTGGCCTTTTCTATTGTGCCTTTAAGCAATATTTTTACAATGAGGAGCTCAATTTGAGTCTCTTGTAATAGATGATGCATAGCAGGGTCGTACTTGGATTCCCCAAGCCACTAGAGTACACATACTCCCCCTTACCAAGTCTCGACCTCAATTGGTCTTAATGGGATGAGTCCAATTTGGTACTCAGTTCCCAACAGATATCCTCATAGGGATTGCTTGAACCTCTCAAGCCTTCTTGGTTCTGTCTGCTCGATGCTGCCTTAGCTCTGCAGGTCAGCTCGACTTTATGTTCTCTACTTTTTGCTTCACTCTCTATTCTGTCTCACTGTCCCCCCTCTATTCTTCATCTATTCATGGTTTAAATCCAATCTGTCCCTTGACTATTCGCTTCCTCTTCCAGCTCTTCGAATCGCCTACCTCTGTCCGCTTGGAATTCCCTGCTTCTATGTCATGACCACTGTGTAATGTTTCACAGGGAGGTGGCCACTTGTCTCCTTACGAATTGAGCACTAGCTCTTCCTCGAACGGTCGTTATTTCGGTTATGCCGTGAAATGATTCATCCGCCAGCTCATCGGTCATGTCAGACCCCAAATTTCATATGCCTCAGCCTATTCTTCCATCAAATCCGATCTCCCATCGGGTGTAATCTCCGCCGTTAGATCTAAGGCCTCCAGATCCTATGGTCATCGCTTTTATCGCACGGGTGACTTGCTCGACCGTTAGCTCGCGATGAGAGCAGTTTTCTCTCTCATCCACCAGACATGCATCATTCAATGTATGGCATCACTCAGTCCTCTGCAAAACCCGCTTATCGCCTGAAATGCCTCCGATATTTTACCGGTTTTGAAGCGCAGGACCTACCTTCAGTTTTAGTGCTTTTCCCACAGTTTTACCTGTTTTTCACATGACCGGGTGCCATGGTTTTTCCTTCTCTGAGGTTTTTATCCTACGATGCATGATTAGCATCAGAAACGACCTCTGTTTTCTGATTTGGATTCCCTATCTGCTAGTTTGCGCCATTGCATGGTCTCCATGGGCCAACGATCAGCGCGCTTTGACCGAGGGTCCTCATTTTTCCGTGCTGGCCACAACTACCACTGTCCAGAGGTCCTTCCTGATAGCTCATTGTTTACAAGATTTTGGAGTCTGACATAATTTGAAATAGTCATAGAAACTCTGATAATTTTCAAGGATCTAATTCAGATCAATTGTTCACTGTTTCTATGTTGATTATTTGTTGGTCATATGTTGTCTATATGATGTATGCTATCTATGGCTCTTTTCATGATTTGTTAAGTTATCAAATGGTCGATCAAATATATGGACTAACATGTGTTGTTGCAACTATCTAAAGAACGTTTAGAGTCTTCTCAGTGATTCTAAGATGAAGACTATCATCAAATAGGCATTCACGACATGTAGCTTACATGTTTTCCATATGTCGGATGAAATTTCTATTATGGATTAGGAATCTTTGGGTCAAGTTTTTGCTTGAGTTTTGTTTGAGTAGTTTTTTCATTACCTTTGATTACATTCTAGAAAGTTCCAAGAATTTCTAGGCAGTGGTCTTGAGGCTGGCCTGAAAAGGTGGCATAGATCCTGAGACACATGCTCATATTTAAAGGATTTAGGCGATAACCACATTTAATAAGGCTTTTGTGTGTGGTTTAAGGCCTATAACCACACCCTTCCCTTGTTATGTGTGCAGTTGGTGAGCTAGGTCAGATAAATAGGGTTCCAACTTAGGGATTGATCACCTGGAGTGGTTTTTCATCTCCTGAGTGATCTGTAGTCCCTATAGGATGTTATTATGTGTTCTATTTGTATGCCCCACATCCATAACTGGAACTTGGAGGTCGAGTCATGTCATAGTGACACTTATCTCATGTTTACCCTGGTGAGCTTGTGAAATTGGGTAAATGTTGGAGGGGTGGTTACAAATTGGTATCAGAGCTTCCAGTTTCAAACACTTGGAATCAATGGGCTAGGTATGATTGTTATGCATGCATGCTAGTTGTCGATGTGTTTGTTGTGCATGCATTTGATGGTCATTATTGCAATATTGTGTTGTCATTATGATGTTGGTTTGTGATGAAGTTGGTGATATTGATGATGAGATGATTGATATGTTGATGTCATTATGCATATATATATAACCTAGACTAATTTGTGCAAATGAGATAGCCTCCCCTAAACTTCACTAAGGTATGTTTGATTGTGTTTATATTTGGTTTATCTAACATGACATGTTTGTAGGAAGTATAATATTAGAAATGACGAGCAGAATGGTGGACTATAGTTCACGAGGATCTCTCTACAGATCAACTAAGCAACAAGGATATGAGTACTCTCCTGATTTAACAGACACATTGAGAAGTCTAAAGCTAGAGATTAGAAGTTGCAAAGTAAATAATGATAGGATATAGGTTGGATAGGGGTGATACAGTCATAGGTGGTATATGGATGGATACAACTAATAGGAGAGATAACAGTGACGAGTTCTATTCTAGTTTTGGATCAGAGAGACATCATGGTGATCGCCACTATCATCCTTATAGGTTGAGTGAGAAGTAGTACTTTCCAGATGAGTTCAAGAAAGCCAATCCTCCTACCTTTGATGGAGAGTTGAAGAAACTGAAAGACGTAGAACAATGGATACTTGGGATGAAGAATTTATTCGAGTTGCATGATTCTATAGAGAATATGAAATCCATGATAGTTATTTTCAATCTCAAGGGAAAAGTGAATATCTGGGGGGAGATATGAAGCGTGTCAGAGGAATCAAGACAAAGGAGTTGAGTTGGCATGAGTTTAATAGACTCTTCAGAAATAAGTACTTGTCAGAGAGATATTACGATGGAAAGGCTAAGGAATTCTATGAGTTGAAGATGCATTCTATCACAAATGAAGAGTATACGACCAAGTTTTTGGAGCTATTAAGGTATGCACCATACCTTCAGGATGAGAAGACAAAGGTTCAAAGGCTCATTAGTTGATTTCATGTAGCATTCAAGGGTTAGATTGAGTATGATGAGCCTCGGTCATTAGAGGAAGTTATTGGGAAGTTGAAGCATTGTTTTGAGTAGTCAAAGCATAAGTCTGATCCTAAGCGTGATTGGAAGGGCAATGGTAAGATTAAAGAAAAGTGGGATAAGAAGTGAGGAAGTACTATGGATGTAGGTAACAAGGAGAATGCATCACAATATAGAAGTTCAATGTAGTTGACAGAGGACATGGGTCTCAGACTGAGGAGAAAAGCAAGGGTGGTGGCAAGAAGCCTTTGTAGTGTTGGAATTGTGGTGGAGAGCATCACAGGAGAGATTGTCCATAGAATTAGGGTGGGATACCTCAGATTTATAGTGCTCAGGAGGCAAAAAAAGTTGGAGATTTTGGGCAGAGTATTCCTCAGATTTATGCAGTGGTGGATAGTAGGTAGGCTAATAATGAGACATCTATTATTGAGATGGAAGGTAAGCTTTGTGATCAAGTTGTTTCTATTTTGATTGACCCTAGATCTAACTATAGTTATATCAGCCCTAACCTAGTGGATAAGTGTTTCTTGAATAAAAAAGTGCATGCATGATCTTTGTTGGTGTAGTTGGTTACAAAGACCAAGAAAAGAGTTCATCATTTGGTGAGATCTTGTGCATTTGAGCCGAAGGGTATGTCTACATCAACAAATCTAAATGTGCTTCCTTTAGGTTCATACAACATGCTTTTGGGAATGGATTGGTTATAAATTCATTGGACTAAGGTAGATTTGTCTGAAAATGCTATTGATTACTTGGATGATGATGGAGAGATAATCTTATAATTAAAAAAAAAGCCTACATCAGTGATAATGGTTATAACTATGCAAGCAAAACGCAATTGTAGGAAAGGGTGTATGTTGTTTGTAATTCATATCATTAGAGAAATTTTGAGGTATAAAATGGGACTCCTAAGGAATATTATAAAATAATAGTGGAAATAATAAAATAAGATTAGATTACATCATCAAATTTTGGAGGGAAAAAATAAAAAAACTACTTTTTCAACTCGTATTTTCAACTTATCTCCCTACAATTTTACTCAAATTTCAAGCGGGAGCACTCGTTGGATGAAAAATTTAATTCCTCATCCAAGGAGTACCCATGTTTCATACTTTTGATGGACCCCAATACACAAAAAAATGAGAAATACATGAAAGAATGTGGTTACAGTCACATTTTTTCATGTATTTCTCATTTTTCATGTAGCGAGGTCCATCAAAAGTATGAAACATGGGTACTCCTTGGATGAGGAATTAAATATCACATCCAATGAGTGCTCCCACTCAAAATTTGAGTAAAACCATAGGGAGATAAGTTGAAAATATGAGTTGAAAAAGTAGTTTTTATTTTTTTACTCCAAAAATGGTGAATCATCCCCCATGGCTAACATCATCATTTTAGACCTAAAAAATTTCTCTAATGTTCCAATGACAAAGGGAAGGATGTCGAGGATGATGAAGTCAAGAAGAGGTATCATGTTTTGTAGCAGCTTCAAGATGTCTTTCCAGTGGAAATTTCCTTGGTGATTGATGGATGCATGGTATGTGCATGTGATTATTTGGTTATGAGTTGTCATTGGCATGTAGAATTTCCTGCATTGATAGTGGTTTTAGCCTTGCCTTGACATTTCCTGGATAACCATGGTGTTGATGGTTTTTCCACTTGTTTTTTTCTCTCTGATTGGTGCTCATGTCCCCTATAGTTGTGGGTTTGAAAAAATGTTATGGAAGCCCTAAAACAGTTTGGGTTGAGTTACTAGTTCCTGGAGTCGTTGGTTGGGACAAACACTCTAGAGCCTTTGGTGGGTTGAGTTACTAGTCCCTGGAGCCATAGTTGGAACAAATTCTCTAGAGCCCTGGAAGGTTGTGGGTTGAGTTACTTGTTCTCAGAGCCCTGGACAACTTGGGTAGAGACCAATCTAGTTGATATTAGTGATTTACAGACTGTAGAGGTAGAATCACTGTGGATGAGGGTTTAGGTGATTTGGAATTTGTAAGCCCTGGTTGGTTTTGTCTTAGTTTATTCCATGAGATCCCATATTGATTCTTGGAATACAACGTGGGGGTGATTGGCTAAAATAGAGATTTGGTTCAGCCTAATATATGGTCGGGTGGTACGTGGAAGTCCCTGACTTGGTTGGAATTTTCATATGTTAATATGAGCTGTTTTCCTATTGTGATGTATGAGCACTTGTACTGGTTATCATGTTGACATTATGGTTGTTTGTTCATGGTTTCTATGACAGTTATTTGTTGGTTATATGATGTATGCTATTTATGGATCTAGTCATGATTTGTTAAGTTATCAAATGGTTGATGAATATATGGACTAACAATTTCTATTGCAGTTAGATAGAGAAGGTTTAGAGTCGTCTTGGTGATTGTCAGATGAAGACTATCAGTTTATGATAATATATGCATTCATGACCTATAGCTTACATGTTTTCCATATGTTTGATGAAATGTCTGTTAAGGATTAGGAATCTTTGGGTCAAGTTATTGCTTGAGTTTTGATTGAGTATATTTTGTTGGAAATAATACTGAGAGGGGGGGTGAATCATTATTATCAAGTCAAATATTCCCTTTTTCAAATTTAGATAATATACGCTACATCATTTAATTAAACCCACGTATATATGCAACTATGTAGAAGGAAAACCGCGTATACAATGCAAACTTATAATTTACTTTATCTGTCAGATGTTGATTATTAATCTGTGTATCAGAATCAAATAACCAGTAACTAGGAACAATAAAACAGAGCAGAAGACAATCACACACAAGAACACAAGATATAAGGTGGAAACCCAATGTGGGTGAAAACCACCTGCTGCAATTTGTCTCTATCTTCTTTTAATTAGAAACTTATTTTTACAATGTACTGGTGCAGTCCTTTACCAGTATGCAGGATGCAACCTACAGAGAGCTACAACCCTCTCTCGTTCTCCAGCTTCTCCTGGAAGGGAGCTACAACCCCCTTAGCTCTTGCACTAGCCAAGATACTAGTACGTAGGTGTTGGCCTACAGAAGGATACAACCTTCTCTTTCTTCCAGGGACCACATTTCATAAATTTTCAGACTGGATCCATGAACATCAATCAATCATAAACAATTTATGCATCAAACAATCTCCTTTTCACCAATTAGAACTGAATCAAGTAGATACTTCTCTGATAGTTGTACCCAAAACACAGTGATAGTAACCACACACCAAATTCTGAACCCAGAACACTACAACAATAAATAGAAGCAGCTAGAACACGAATCAAAAGATATACGCTACTCCAATAACCTGAAACCTGCGTGCATACGCTTTTGCGTATGGAACAACCTGCGTATACGCTATTTGCATTCACTGAACCAGCGTGTATACGCGCCTTCGCTTCACTGAACCTGCGTACAAATCTATAAAGGATAATTCGCTCTTTCAGATATTCAAACACTAATTAACCCAGATTATGAGTTTTATAGATCAAGCAAGCGCCACATATAACAGATCAAAATCATACAAAGATACTATCATTCAAGCTTAAAGATTGTGATCCATTAATAGAACTTGTCCTTCTCTTTGCGCTAAGGTTCCTCCTTCATTCAGATCCAGATCTGCATCATAACCCAATTACCAGTATTCCAGATCTAGCACTTTATCAGATATTCAATAATAATTCAGATGATCCTTTGCCACATGATCTCCTTCCTCTTTTATAGTTGTAGGCCTTCCATAATACCACGGTCCAAAACCATAATAAACAATACCAAGGACCCAATACCTGGAGTCAACACTTCTGACGAGATACCATGGTCCAAAACCATAGGTTCAAATACCAAGGACTAACTACCACTGACCAAAAGTAAGTTCTCCAATATATACGTGCTTTTCCTTGCATGAAAGTGCGTGTATACGCATACGCGCCTTTGTAACATCTAACCCGCGTGTATACGCGTCTTCGTCTAAATGAAACTGCATATATGTCTTTTCCTTCATTCTGAAAGCCTGAACATAGATATGTTACCAAAGAGAGTTGCCATCAAGGACAACACCTGTGCCATAGCTCCAAAACTGTGCCATAATGCCAACAATCTCCCCCTTTGGACTTGATGGCAACCCCACAATCCTCAAAGTCATTCTCCCCCTTTGTCATCAAGGGCAAAGGGTTGTGCTCCCCCTGAGTACATGCTGAAATCTCTGCCCTGCTGTGTTGACCATGCTCCCCCTGACTGTAGGCAAGATCTACAAAAAGATGTTCTTCAAGAAGAACCATGACTTATACATCATAAAAGACCTTCCTATCACCAACAGACTCAATACATACATCCATCACCCAACCAAGTGGGGATCATCCACCCAACAAAGTGGGGATACATCAGAAATTTACATATGACAACCAAGTTCATTACATGTTCATCCCAGGCATAATGGGGAAACCAAAATAGGTCGTTACATGACCTTGACACCATAAAAGAGATACCACAAAAGAGATACATGACATAGAGACAAAATATCTAGAACAAGACTTTTGAAAGTCACCAATAACTGATAGCAATAGCATCTGTCAATCACCATTCAGATCAGCAACCATGATTTCCTTCTGTTCCCCCTCTGCCTCTGTTCCACCTGAAACCAACAACAGCTGTGAACTAGAACCAAAAGCTTCTAAGATAATGCCAACAATGCATTATTAGAAGATTATCTGCTCCCCCTGAACCTGTGCCAGATGGTCTCTGTCAGACCCATATCAGAATATCTTCAACCAGAGCCTACCCCTACTGATATCCATCAAACCTCCATATACGCGACTGTCTCTGCAAAAACTGGCGTATGTACGCGGATCCTCCTCAGGCAACTCGCGTACACCCATTTTTCTCTGAAACAGACAAGTTTTAACAGCAAGATGATGCATCAACTACTCCTAGCTTCTGTTTGAGGTATTCAAATGTCTCCCTGGGCAGTGGTTTGGTGAGAATATCAGCAACTTGTTCCTTAGAAGGAACATACTCCAATTTGACCTTTTATTCTAACACTTGTTCCCGAAGAAAGTGATACTTCATCGGTATGTGCTTGGTCTTTGAATGCATGACTGGGTTCTTTGAAAAGCTGATTGCACTTGTATTATCACATAAGATGGAGATAGGTGTTGTACAAGTGATTCGAAAATCCTGCAAGGTCTGCATCATCCAAAGGAGTTGAGTGTAGTAAGATGCAGCAGCCACATATTCCACTTCAGCTGTAGATAAAGCAATCAAACTCTGTTTCTTGTTGAACCAAGATACTAATATGGAACCCATAAAGAATGCACCACCACTTGTGATCTTCCTGTCATCCACACTTCTGGCCCAATCTGCATCTGTATAAGCATGAAGTGTGAGATATGTATCTCTAGGATACCATAGGCCATAGTTTTTAGTTCCTTGAAGGTACTTGAAGATTCTCTTAACTGCCTGAAGATGAGTTTCCTTAGGATTTGCTTGAAATCTTCCAACTATTCCCACTGCATGCATGATGTCTGGTCATGTACCTGTCAAATAAAGTAGACTTCCAATCATAGATCTATAGGTTGGTTGATGCACTGCTGCTGATTCATCATTTGCACTGAGGCTGCATCCTGTAACCATGGGGGTACATACTGGTTTTGCATCTTCCATGCCATATTTCTTCAAGATCTGCTTGAGATACTTGGTTTGAGACAAAAAGATACCGCCTTCATTTTGTTGGATTTGCAATCTAAGAAAATATGTCAGTTCTCCAAGCAAGGACATTTCGAATTCCTTCTGCATCACCAAGGCAAAGCTTTGACTCATAGCTTCTTCATTGCTGCCAAAGATAATATCATCTACATACACAAAAAATATTAGCAATTTGTCATTTTCAATTTTTATATAAAGATTGTTATCTGTTGATCCTTTTGAAAAGCCTTGTTGATGAAGATATTTGTCCAAACGATAGTACCAAGCCCTTGGAGCTTGTTTAAGACCATAGAGAGCCTTTTTTAGTCTGCATACAAGATTTGGATCATTCCCAAGAATGAAACCATCTGGTTGCTCGATGTACACTTCTTCTTCTAAGTCTCCATTCAGAAAGGCTGATTTCACGTCCATTTGAAATACTTTGAACTTCTGAAAGCTTGAGAGAGCAAGGAACATTCAGATGGCCTCAAGTCTAGCAATGGGAGCAAAAGTTTCTTCAAAGTCTATTCCTTCTTGTTGAGCATACCCTTTACAAACAAGTCTGGCCTTGTTTCTAATAACTTCCCCATTTTCATTTAACTTGTTCTTGAAGATCCATTTTGTTCCTATAACATTCTTATCTTTTGGTCTAGGGACCAACTCCCAAGTGTTGTTCTTTTTGATCTGCTCAAGTTCTTCATCCATTGCCTTGACCCAACATTCATCTTTGCATGCCTCTTTTACATTTTGTGGTTCAGTGGAGGAGAGCAATGCTAAATAGCTTGAGGCTTCTGCAATTGTTCTTCTTGTTTGTATACCTGCCTCTTTCTACCCCAAAATTTGAGATTCTGGATGATTCTTCTGAACATACCTAGATGGAGTCTTCTCTTCTATCCTTATCTGTTCCTCTGGTGCCTCTTGAGGTTCTTCTTCTTCATCATCAGTCTGATTTGGAGGGTAGTCTTCATCCAATTCGATATTTTCATAATTTACTTGCCTAGGAATGTTTCCTTTTTCATCAATCACCACATAAATGTTGTTAACAATTCTTCCAAGTCTTTTATTATAACACTTATATGCTTTGCTGTGGGGAGAATAACCAAGGAGAATGCCTTCATCTACTCTAGGTTCAAGTTTTCCAAGTTGTTCATCATTATTCTTAATATAGCATTTGCTTCCAAAAATTTTGAAATGCATTACCGAAGGAGTTTCACCATACCAGAGCTCATGAGGAGTTTGAGTGTTGTTCACTCGGACATTTTTTTTGTTGAGAATAACAACCGCAGCAAATGCAGCTTCACCCCAGAAGATTGCAGGAGTTCCAGACTCACCAAGCATAGCACGAGCCATTTGTTGAACCGTTATGTTCATCCTTTCCACCACTCCATTTTGCTGAGGAGTCCTAGCTGTAGAGAATTCCCTTCTTATTCCATGTTCTTCACAGAAATTAAAAAATTCATTTGAGTTAAACTCCCCACCTCTGTCAGATCTGAGGCACTTAATTTTGTGATCTAATTCGTTTTCAGCCAAGGCTTTGAAAGATTTGAATTTTTCGAATGCTTCGTCCTTGTGTTTCATAAGTCCTAACCAAACCATCCTGGAGAATTCGTCAATGAATAATATAAAGTATTCTTCTCCTCGAGGTGACCTTGTCCTAAATGGACCACATACATCTGTATGGACTAGTTCAAGAGGCTTGCTGGTTGATCCTTCCTTCTCAGGGAAGTTGGTTCTGGTTTTCTTACCAAACTGACATGATTTGCATATGGTGTTTTCTGGAATTTTGATATATGGAAGACCACGAACTGCCTGGTATTTGCATGCTTTCCTTATTTGTGAAAAGCTTAGATGCCCCAACCTCCGGTGCCATAACCAGTGTTCATCATCCTTGCTCAAATAGCATTGTTGTTGTCCTTCTTCAAATATGTATAAGTTATTTGGAGCTCTTTTGCCTTTGATCATTGTTTTTCCTGTATCAAGATCACGAACACTACATCCATTTGATCGAAATATTACCTCGGTTCCTTGATTGCACATCTGACTGACACTCAGAAGATTATGCTTCAAGCCATCAACATACAAAACATTTCCAGCTTTGACCTTTTCTTTCAACTGAGCAGTGCCTTTTCCTTTTATGACTGCAGGGGTATCATTTCCAAAAGAAACTTTCTTTCCCTTTTCTAAAACACTATATGATTCAAGTTTTTCTTTATCACCTGTCATATGCTTCGAACATCCACTGTCGATGTACCATTGATTTTCTTGTCCTTCTGCATATAAAGCTATCCCACATCTTTCTCGTTGCAGTTCCTTCATTCTCCATGTTCTGGCACTTGAGGTTTGTTCCTTCTGAGTTGTCTTCCAAAACCTGCTCCTGCATTCAGAATCTTCATGACCGAAGTTATTACAAATAGAACATTCAATTTCATTTTCAAGGGCTGAAAAGTTGTTATAGGTCCTTTTTGTGATTCCAGTCATACTTCTTTGTTTTTGAGCTTCTCTAGTCATGATTGTCTTATAGGCAACACATTGAGCTGCTTTGTGACCAAAGTTATGGCAAGAGAAACATTGGCCACTGAAGAAACTCCTGCTATTGTCAAATCTATCACCCAACCGATTGTAGTTTCTACTGAAATCCTTTCTTGAGGCAAATTGGGAAGATTTTACCTGTGGCTGGTTGTAGCTTCTGTTTGTAATTAAGGTAGATTGCCCCCGATTTTCTTGATAGTCTTTGTTCGTTCTTGAGGTAAACTGTCCCTGATTTACCTGATGATTTCTATTAGGCCTCTGCTCGCTCCTCCTTGCTGCATCAAGATAACTTTTGGAGGTGGATGCTTGAGATGCTTCTCCATTATATCCCAGACCTGTCTTGATTAGTGGAGAACACTGTACATTGATAATCTCATCCAGAGTTTCAGACCCTTTAACAAATTTAAGATTAAGAGATTTTGTTTTCTCAATCTCTTTTCTAAGACCAACAATTTCACATTCCAATTTTTCAAGATGTTTTTCCTTTTCAGCCAGTTGACATTGCAGAGAATCAATAATCACATTTTTCTATTCTAAGCAAACTTTGAGATTAGAAATCTCTTCATAAAGACCTTCTTCATCTATAGCATCCATGTAATCATCATCTTCAAAAGCCATTAAAAGTTTATAATTATTACCTCATTCATCTTCGTCACTATTTGAAAGTCCATCACTATCTTCATGAGTGTAATAGCTTTTCTTATTTGCATTCTGTTTCTTGTTCCATCTAACAGGTTCCTTTCCCTTGTCAATCTTATCCTTATGAGGACATTTGGCAGCATAGTGACCAACTCTTCCACAAGCAAAGCATTTGAAAGGTACTTACCTCGGAATCGTCCAACACCCCGTTGAAGATTTCTGACAAAATTTGATTCTTCTTCTTCTTCTGACACATGTCCTGACTCATAGTGCTCTCCTTTGCCTGAAGACTTGAAGGCAACTTCTCTCCTGTCTGATGGTCCTCCTTTCCTCATTTCATAAGCAGTTAGAATTCCGTGCAGCTGTGACATTTTAAGGTATTGTAGATTCTCTTTTTCTTCTATTACAGAAACTTTAGATTCAAACCTAGGGGACAAAGATCTTAGAACTTTTCAACCACAACAGCCTCTTTTATTTCTTCACCCAAGTTTTTCATACAATTAACAATCTCATATACACGAAGAAAATAGTTAGCCACACTTTCATCATTGAACATTCTGAGATTTTCATACTGAATTCTAAGGGTTTGAAGTTTTGCTCATTTTACCTGATCATCTCCTTCATAGCTTAGAACAATCTTGTCCCATATTTCTTTTGTGGATTTATAATGCATAACCTTGACAACTTCTGATTGAGATAGACATCCTAATAGAGTATTGACCGCCTTTGCATTTGTTTCATATTTCTTCTTCTTAGCCGGATCTGTAGGAGTTACTGATGGAAAAGTATACCTTGTATCTATGATATCCCAGACTTCTGTACCAAGAGATTGAAGATAGGCAGTAACTCTTACCTTCCAATATACGAAGTTTGTCCCATCAAAAACCGGTGGCCTGATTGATGCTTCCCTCTCATAGTTGCTCATGATGAAAGAACTTCCTTCAAGCGATCAAGCTTCTTCTGAAGGACCTGCTCTGATACCAATTGTTGGAAATAATACTGAGAGGGGGGGTGAATCAGTATTATCAAGTCAAATATTCCCTTTTTCAAATTCAGATAATATACGCTACTTCAGTTAATTAAACCTATGTATATACGCAACTATGTAGAAGGAAAACCGCGTATACAATGCAAACTTATAATTTACTTTATCTGTTAGATGTTGATTATTAATATGTGTATCAGAATCAAATAACCAGTAACTAGGAACAATAAAACAGAGCAGAAGACAATCACACACAACAACACAAGATATAAGGTGGAAACCCAATGTGGGTGAAAACCACCTGCTGCAATTCGTCTCTATCTTCTTTTAATTAGAAACTTCTTTTTACAATGTACTGGTGCAGTCCTTTACCAGTACGTAGGCTGCAACCTATAGAGAGCTACAACCCTCTCTCGTTCTCCATCTTCTCCTGGAAGGGAGCTACAACCCCCTTAGCTCTTGCACTAGCCAAGATACTAGTACATAGGTGCTAACCTACAGAAGGCTACAACCTTCTCTTTCTTCTAGGGACCACGTTTCATAAATTTTCAGACTGGATCCATGAACATCAATCAATCATAAACAATTTCTGCATCAAACAATCTCCTTTTCACCAATTAGAACTGAATCAAGTAGATACTTCTCTGACAGCTGTACCCAAAACACAGTGACAGTAACCACACACCAAATTCTAAACCCAGAACACTGCAGCAATAAACAGAAGTAGCTAGATCACAAATCAAAAGATATACGCTACTCCAATAACCTGAAACTTGCGTGCATACGCTTCTGCGTATGGAACAACCTGTGTATATGCTGTTTGCATTCAATGAACCAACGTGTATACGCACCTTCGCTTCACTGAACCTGCGTACAGATCTATAAAGGATAATTCACTCTTTCAGATATTCAAACACTAATTAACCCAGATTATCAGTTTTATAGATCAAGCAAGCGCCACATATAACAGATCAAAATCATACAAAGGTACTATCATTCAAGCTTAAAGATTGTGATCCATTAATCGAACTTATCCTTCTCTTTGCGCTAAGGTTCCTCCTTCATTCAGATCTAGATCTGCATCATAACCCAATTACCAGTATTCCAGATCTAGCACTTTATTAGATATTCAATAATAATTCAGATGATCCTTTGCCACATGATCTCCTTCCTCTTTTATAGTTTTAGGCCTTCCACAATACCACGGTCCAAAACCATAATAAACAATACCAAGGACCCAATGCCTGGAGTCAACACTTCTGACGAGATACCATGGTCCAAAACCATAGGTTCAAATACCAAGGACTAACTACCACTGACCAAAAGTAAGATCTCCAATATATACGCGCTTTTCCTTGCATGAAAGTGCATGTATATGCATACGTGCCTTTGTAACGTCTAACCCGCGTGTATACGCGTCTTCGTCTAAATGAAACTGCGTTTATGTCCTTTCCTTCATTTTGAAAGCCTGAAAAGAGATCTGTTACCAAAGAGAGTTGCCATCAAGGACAACACCTGTGCCATAGCTCCAAAACTGTGCCATAATGCCAACATATTTTTCATTACCTTTGATTTCATTCTAGAAATTTTTAGGCATTTATGTGCAGTGGTATGGAGACTAGCTTGAAGAGGTTCCACAAATCCCTAGACCACATGCTCAAAACTAAATGATTTAGGCCATAAGCACATGGAAGAAGGCTTGTACCTATAGTTGGAGGCCTATAACTACACCCTTGCCTTGTTATGCATGTGGTTGGGGAGATAGGTTAGAGAAATAGAGTTTCAGCACAAGAATTGATCACCTGGGGTGGTTGTTCATCTCCTAAGTGATATGTAGTCCCTATAGGAAGTCATTATGTGTTTTGTTTGTAGGAACCACTTCCATAACTGGAACTTGGAGGTCGGGTCATGTCATAGTGACACTCATCTCATGTTTACCCTAGAGAGCTTTTGAAATTGGGTAAATATGGGAGGGTTGGTTACATAATGGAGTTAAAAATAAAGCTTTAGGTGTTATTAAATAAAGGCTATGTTAGATTGAGTGGTTCGTCGCGTGGTGCATTGGTATTATTTCAACAAGTGAGGGGAGACACTATTTTTTCTAAAATAGATCTAAGGTTAGGATGCCACTAAATAAGGATTAAAGAAGAAGATATTTGTAAAACAAATTTCTGAACTCAATATGGGCACTACGAATTTATAGGACTTCCCTTTGGACTTACAAATGCACCAACTGGTTTTATGTGTTTGATGAATAGTGTTTTTAGCAAGTTTCTACATAAATATGTGCTAATATTTATTGATGATATATTGATCTATTTGAAGATACCAGAGGAGAATAAAAAACACTTAGAAATAATGTTGCAGACTCTACGAGAATATCAACTACACGCTACATTCAACAAGTGTAAATTTTATCAAGATACAATACAATATTTTAGGACATGTAATATATAAGGATGGAATAGCAGTAGATACTGAAAAGGTTAAATCCATTCTTAACTTGCCAATTCGTAAGGATGTGGCAAATTTTATATCGTTTATGGGTATCATAACATACTATTGCAAATTTGTAAAGGATTTTTCCAAATTGGCTTACCCCATAACCTCTCTGCAAAATAACGGGGTTAATTTTTAGTGGAATCAAAAATTTCAAGAGAGTTTTGAGTAGTTGAAGCATCTATTCACTATTAGACATGTGTTGAAAATAACATATCTTGATGGATACTTTATAGTTTGTATTGATGCTTGTTTGGAAGGTTTGGGAGGAGTACTCATGTAAGAAAAGTATTTCATAGCTTATGAATCTTGTAAATTAAGCAACCATGAAAGAAATTATGTAGTTTATGACCTAGAATTAGTTGCACTTAAGATGTGGAGGAAAATCTTAATTGGTAAGAATTTATTTTACTGATCATTAGAGTTTAAAATATTTTTTCATCCAACCTAACTTGAATTCTAGGCAAGTCAAGTGGATGGATTTCTTGAGTGAATATAAGTTTGACATTAATCATATAAAATTAAAGGAAGTTGTGAACACGCTAAGTTGAAGTATGAAGCAGATTTATGAGGTAACAATAAGTAATGTTGAAACAAATTTTGTAGAAAAAAATAATACAATAAATTTAGAAAATAAATATTATAGTCAGATTTGTGAAAGATTGAAAAATAGAATGATCATGGAGAACAATTAGAATATTGAATCAAAGAAAATGGTTTACTAATGTTTAGAAGAAAAATATATATTCTTGACATGGTCAGACTTAAATAGATGATACTAGATGAGCACCATAAAAGGCCCTTCACAACCCGCCCTAGTTATTAGAAAATCATTACAACTCTTAGAAAATAGTGTTTCTAGCCCAGTATGAAGAAGGAAGTAGCTAAGTACTTGGAAAATTTCCAAGAATGTCAAAGGTAGATCATCAACATCCAATAAGACTATTGAACCACCTGCCTATACTAGAATGGAAGTGGGAGGTAATCTCATTATATTTTATTATTGGTTTTCCTAAAACTAGAAAACAACATAATCAATTATGGTTGTTATAGACAAATTTTAGAAGGCTTCTTATTTTATACATGTTCAATCCACCTATAGAGTTGTACAGGTGTTAGAAGTTTTCATGAAGGAAATTTTTAGACTACATGGGATACAGAAAATTTTCATATCAGATATGGATGTGAAATTCACTTCCAATTTTTCGAAGGCATTGTTTAATGGGAAAACAATTGAAAATTAGCATTGTGTATCACCCACAAACATATGGGAAAATAGAAAGGACATGTTGTCACTCACCGCTAAATGTGTTTTCAGCTGTGAAAAAAATGCAAAGAAAGAAGTGATGTTTGAAGCCATTTCCCAAGCTATAGATGCTCTCAAAGCTTAATCATACCCTCTCTGTTGGATAGTGCTCAGAACAAGCTTTCCAACGATAGGTGGAAGTCCAAAAGTGGACTCCTTGATCAGAAATTAGAGCAGATTGAAGCTGCCCTTTGAAAGCCAAAAAAAAAAGAGAAAAGACCAAGGGAGGTTAATTGCATATTGGCGATCGGAGGGCCTCGGGCATAGTAAATTGGTTATCGGTGGTGGGAAGGTCCCGCATATTGGGCATCTTGTAGTCCCACATCTCGCGATATCGGGCATCCCGCAGTCCCGCATCCCGCAATCCTGTGATATCGCAGTCTCGCGATCCCGCACATCAGACCCTACAATATTGGCAAATCGACGGTGGGAAGGTCCCACATATCGTAATCTTGCAGTCCCATGACATCGTAATCCTGTAGCCCCACAATATCGCAATCCCACATTATCACATCATCATAGTCCCATGATATTACAGTCCCGTGAAATTGGCAAATTGGTGATCAGCAAGCCCAATGGAACATTCTTAAGGAATTGCGGGGGGGAATACGTTGATAGCTCAAAATTGCTGAAAATTTGGCCTTATGTGTTAAAACCCTGGGAGGGTCGAAAAACAATTAACAAAAGAAATGAGTTGAAAAACCAAGGTCAGATAGGACGTTTCTCTCTCCTCTAGGGGGCCATGTGGCAGAGCACCATTGGTCCAGATGAATCCACATGGTAGCTAACGTTAGTAAGACATGGAAGTACGAAGGACATGTGGCACATAGATTTAGCATTTTCAGGGGTCTTATGGGGGCATTTATGGGTGACATTGTTAGCGTTTTGGCATAGGTGTGACCCTATGGTACAGGTGTTGTCCTTGATGGCAACTCACTTTGGTGTCAGACCTCAGTTCAGGCGCTCAGAATGAAGGAAATCTTGTATACTCAGGTTCACCTTGCCGAAGACGCGTATACACACGGGTTATACGTTCAGAAGTCGCGTATACGTATACACGCACTTTTATGCACAGAAAAGTGCGTACATGGTGGGAAACTTATTTTTGGTCCATGGTTGTTAGTCCTTGGAATTTGAACCTATGGTTTTGGACCAAGGTATCTCGTCAGAAGTGTTGACCCTAGGTTTTGGGCCCTTGGTATTGGTTTATTATGGTTTTGGACCGTGGTATTATGGAAAGCCTAAAACTATAAAAGAGGAAGGAGATCATGTGACAAGGTATCATCTGAATTATTATTGAATATCTGATAATGTACGAGATCTGAAATATTGGTGATTAGCATTGTGGAGAAGATCTAGATCTGAATGAAGGAGGAACCTTAACGAAAAGAAGGATAAGTTCTATTGATGGGTCATAATCTCTTGGCTTGAATAATAATATCTTTGCATCTGTTATATCTGGAACATGCGTGATCTATAAATCTGATAATCTGGGTTAATCAGTGCCTGAATACTTGAAAGAGTGAATTATGTTTGTAGATCTGTACGCAGGTTCAGTTTAGCTAAGGCGCGTATATACGCAGGTTCAGTGAAGGAAAACAACGTATACACAGGTTGTTCCATACGTAGAAGCGTATGCACACAGGTTTCAGGCCATTAAAGTAGCGTATACATTTTGAGTTGTGTTTTTACTGCTTCTGTTTATTGCTGCAGTGTTCTGGGTTTAGTTTTGGTTTGTGGTACTGTTACTGTGATCTGGGTACAGTCGTCAGAGAGGTGTTTATTTTGATTTAGTTTTGGTGAAAAGGTGATTGGTTGATGCAGAAATTCTTGATGGTTGATTGATGTTATTTGTGGATCCAGTCTGAAAATTTATGAAACATGGTCCTTGAAAGAAAGAGAATGTTGTAGCCTTCTGTAGGCCAGCACCTATGTACTAGTATCTTGGCTAGTGCAAGAGCTAAGGGGGTTGTAGCTCCCTTCCAGGAGAAACTGGAAAACGAGAGAGAGTTGTATCTCTCTGCAGGTTGCAGCCTGCGTACTGGTAAAAGGACTGCACCGATACATTTGTAAAAAGAAGTTTCTAATTAAAGAAAAGATAGAGACAAATTGTAGCAGGTGGTTTTCACCCACATTGGGTTTCCACCTTATATCTTGTGTTCTTGTGTGCGATTGTCTTTCTGCTCTGCTTTACTGTTTCTGGTTACTGGTTATTTGCTTCTGAATCACAGATTAATAACTGACATCTGAAAGATAAATCAAATTATAAGTCTGCTTTGTATACGCGGGTTTCTTTATCTATAGTTGCGTATATACGTGATTTCTATTAAGAGAAGTAGCGTATATCATCTAGAATTGGAAAAGGAAATATTTGACTTGATAATACTGATTCACTCCCCCCCCCCTCCTCTCAGTATTATTTCCATCAATTGGTATCAGAGCAGGTCCTTCTGAAGAAGCTTGATCGCTTGAAGGAAGATCCTTCATCATGAGCAACTACGAGAGGGAAGCATCAATCAGGCCACTGGATTTTGATGGGACAAACTTCATATATTGGAAGGTAATAGTTACCGCCTATCTTCAATCGTTGGGTACAGAAGTCTGGGATATCATAGATACAGGATATACTTTTCCAGCAGCAACTCCTACAGATCCAGCTGAGAAGAAGAAATATGAAACAAATGCAAAGGCGGTCAATACTCTATTGGGATGTCTATCTCAATCAGAATTCCTGAAAGTTATGCAGTTAAAATCAACAAAAGAAATATGGGACAACATTGTCCTAAGCTATGAAGGAGATGATTGGGTAAAACGAGCAAAACTTCAAAACCTCAAGATTCAGTATGAAAATCTCAAGATGTATAATGATGAAAGTGTGGCTAACTATTTTCTTCGTGTAGATGAGATTGTTAATTGTATGAAAAATTTGGGTGAAGAAATAAAAGAGGCCGTTGTGGTTGAAAAAGTTCTAAGATCTTTGTCCCCTAGGTTTGAATCTAAAGTTTCTGCAATAGAAGAAAAGGAGAATCTACAAAGGCTTAAAATGTCACAGCTGCACTGTATTCTAACTACTTATGAAATGAGGAAAGGAGGACCATTAGACAGGAGAGAAGCTGCCTTCAAGGCTTCAGGCAAAGGTGAGTACTATGAATCAGGACACATGTCAGAAGAAGAAGAAGAATCAAATTTTGTCAGAAATCTTCAACGGGGTACTGGACGGTTCCGAGGTAAGTTACCTTTCAAATGATTTGCTTGTGGAAGAGTCGGTCACTATGCTGCCAAATGTCCTCACAAGGATAAGATTGACAAAGGGAAGGAACCTGTTAGATGGAACAAGAAACAGAATGCAAATAAGAAAATCTATTACACTCATGAAGATAGTGATGGACTTTCAAATAGTGACGAAGATGAACGAGGTAATAAATATAAACTTTTAATGGCTTTGAAGATGATGACTACATGGATGCTATAGATGTAGAAGGTTTTTCTGAAGAGATGACTAATCTCAAAATCTAATTAGAAGAGAAAAGTGCAATTATTGAGTCTCTACAATAACAACTGGCTGAAAGGGAAAAACATCTTGAAAAATTGGAATGTGAAATTTTTTGTCTTAGAAAGGAGATTGAGAAAACAAAAGCTATTAATCTTAAATTTGTTAAAGGATCTGAAACGCTGGATGAGATTATCAATGTGCAGCGTTCTCCACTAATCAAGACAGGTCTGGGATATAATGGAGAAACATCTCAAGCTTCTACCTCCAAAAGTTATCTTGATGTAGCAAAGAAGAGCGAGCAAAGGCCTAATAGAAATCATCAGGTAAATCAGGGACAGTTTACCTCAAGAATGAATAAAGACCATCAAGAAAATCAGGGACAAGCTACCTTAAGGACAAACAAAAGCTACAATCAACCACAGGTAAAATCTTCCCAATTTGCCTCAAGAATGGATGTCAGTAGAAACTACAATCGATTGGATGATAGATTTGATAATCGCAGGAGTTTCTTCAATGGCCAATGTTTCTCTTGCCATAATTTTTGTCACAAAGCAGCTCAATGTGTTGCCTATAAGACAATCATGACTAGAGAAGCTCAAAAACAAAGGAATATGAATGGAATCACGAAAAGGACTTATAATAACTTTTTGGCCCTTGAAAATGAAGTTGAATGTTCTATTTGTAATAATTTTGGTCATGAAGATTCTGAATGCAGGAGCAGGTTTTGGAAGACAACTCAGAAGGAACATACCTCAAGTGCCAGAACATGGAGAATGAAGGAACCACAACCAGAAAGATGTGGGATAGCCTTCTATGCAGAAGGACAGGAAAATATATGGTATATCGACAGCGGATGTTCAAAGCATATGACAGGGGATAAAGAAAAACTTGAATCATATACTGCAGTAGAAAAGGGGAAGAAGGTGTCTTTTGGAAATGATACCCCTGCAGCCATAAAAGGAAAAGGCACTGCTCAGTTGAAAGAACAGGTCAAAGCTGGAAATGTTTTGTATGTTGATGGCTTGAAGCATAATCTACTAAGTGTTAGTCAGATGTGCGATCAAGGAACCGAGGTAATATTTCGATCAAATGGATGTAGTGTTCGTGATCTTGATATAGGAGAAACAGTGATCAAAGGCAGAAGAACTCCAAATAATCTATACATATTTGAAGAAGGACAACAACAATGCTATTTAAGCAAGGATGATGAACACTGGTTATGGCACCGGAGGTTTGGGCATCTAATATTTTCACAAATAAGGAAAGCATGCAAATACCAGGCAGTTCGTGGTCTTCCAGATATCAAAATTCCAGACAACACCATATGCAAATCATGTCAGTTTGGTAAGCAAACCAGAACTAACTTTCCTAAGAAGGAAGGGTCAGCTAGCAGGCCTCTTGAGCTAGTCCATATAGATGTATGTGGTCCATTTAGGACAAGGTCACCTCGAGGAGAAGAATACCTTATACTATTCATTGACGACTTCTCCAGGTTTGTTTGGTTAGGACTTATGAAGCACAAAGACGAAGCATTCAAAAAATTCAAATCCTTCAAGGCCTTGGCTGAAAATGAATCAGATTACAAAATTAAGTGCCTCAGGTCTGATAGAGGTGGGGAATTTACCTCAAATGATTTTTTTGATTTCTGTGAAGAACATGGAATAATAAGGGAATTCTCTACAGCTAGGACTCCTTAGCAAAATCGAGTGGCGGAAAGGATGAACAGAACAGTCCAACAAATGGCTCGTGCTATGCTTGATGAGTCTGGAACTCCCTTAACCTTCTGGGGTGAAGTTGCATACACAACGGTTGTTATTCTCAACAAAACAAATGTTCGAGTGAACAGCACTCAAACTCCTCATGAGCTCTGGTATGGTGAAACTCCTTCGGTAAAGCATTTCAAAAATTTTGGGAGAAAATGCTACATTAAGAATAATGATGAGCAGCTTGGCAAACTTGAACCTAGAGCAGATGAAGGCATTCTCCTTGGTTATTCTCCCTACAACAAAGCATATAAGTGTTACAATAAAAGGCTTGGAAGAATTGTTGACAACATTGATGTAGTGGTTGATGAAAAATGATACATCCCTAGGGAAGTGAATCATGAAAATATCAATGAGGATGAAGACTACTCTCTAAATCAGACAGATGATGAAAAAGAACCCCAAGAGGCACCAGAGGAACAGATAAGGATAGAAGAAAAGACTCCATCCAGGTACGTTCAGAAGAATCATCCAGAATCTCAAATTTTGGGGCAGAAAGAAGAAGGTATACAAACAAGAAGAACAATAACAGAAGCTTCAAGCTATTTGGCATTGCTCTCTTCCACTGAACTGCAAAATGTAGAAGAAGCATGAAAAGATGAGTGTTGGGTTAAGGCAATGGATGAAGAGCTTGAGCAGATCGAAAATAATAACACTTGGGAGTTGGTTCCTAGACCAAAAGACAAAAATGTCATAGGAACAAAATGGATCTTCAAAAATAAGTTGAATGAAAATGGGGAAGTGATTAGAAACAAGGCCAGACTTGTTTGCAAAGGGTATGCTCAACATGAAGGAATAGACTTTGAAGAAACTTTTGCTCCCGTTGCTAGACTTGAGGCCAGCAGAATGTTCCTTGCTCTCTCTAGCTTCCAGAAGTTCAAAGTATTTCAAATGGACGTAAAATCAGCCTTTCTGAATGGAGACTTAGAAGAAGAAGTGTACATAGAGCAACCAGATGGCTTTATTCTTGGGAATGATCCAAATCTTGTATGCAGACTTAAAAAGGCTCTCTATGGGCTTAAACAAGCTCCAAGGGCTTGTTACTATCGTTTGGATAAATATCTTCATCAAAAAGGTTTTTCAAAAGGATCGGTAGATAGCAATCTCTATATAAAAATTGAAAATAACAAATTGCTAATACTTGTTGTGTATGTAGATGATATTATCTTTGGAAGAAATGAAGAAGCTATGAGTCAAAGCTTTGCCTCGGTGATGCAGAAAGAATTCGAAATGTCCTTGCTTGGAGAATTGACATACTTTCTTGGATTGCAAATCCAACAAAATGAAGGCGGTATCTTCTTGTCTCAAACCAAGTACCTCAAGCAGATTCTGAAGAAGTATGGCATGGAAGATTCAAAACCAGTATGTACCCCCATGGTTACAGGATGCACCCTCAGTGCAAATGATGAATCAGCAGTAGTGCATCAACCAACCTATAGATATATGATTGGAAGTCTTCTTTATTTGACAGGTACCCGACCAGACATCATGCATGCAGTGGGAATAGTTGGAAGATTTCAGGCAAATCCAAAGGAAACTCATCTTCAGGCAGTCAAGAGAATCTTCAAGTACCTTCAAGGAACTCAAAACTATGGCTTATGGTACCCTAGAGATTGTTAGGATATTCTGACACATAGGATATAGTTAAGTTAAACTTGGTCTAGTATAGAGTTAGGTTAGAGTTAGGTAAAGTGTGTTTCTTTACCGTTGTACATTTTGTAACTTACAATCCGACGGTCACGATATGTAGTGATCCGACGGTTCACTCTCACCTCGGTATTACCGACACTTGATCCGTGGCTTGACACCCGATTGGTCCATGAGTTCTATTTAAAGCGCATGGAGGGTCATTGTTCGGGTAATCCGTGCATGAGAGAAGCTTATGTAAATTTTAATTCTTTGATTAATAAATTTCCTGTAGTACCCACGTTGGGACAGGCCGTGGACTGTTTCCCTCCTTGCACTTTGAGGGTTTTAATCACATCAAAAATACTAGTGTATTGATTTGAGATCTGGTTGTGAGCAGTGTCCTTTTGGTGTTCTTTCTGAGGAACTTACCCTGTAAATTCCTACATGGTATCAGAGCTATTTGAGGGCCGCGTCCGTTGGTGATCCAAATCTGAAGCCGGTAGAACTGCATGCGGATGTCGTTTCCTAGATCTGCTGTTTCTGACTGCTTTCGGGCCGAGAGGACTGCTCTGTTGCATTCGGAGCATCTGTTCTAGTGAGGAACCCCTTTCGATTCACGCGAAAAGGTTTCTGGTAGCCCTAGCTGCGTCATTTTTCAGATCGGGAGGTATACAGTGTTTTTTTTTGCAATTCACTATTATTTTCTCTCTGCTTATTTCGGTCTCAGTTTATTTAGCCTTTTTTTTTAACCGGATCTATACCTTTCATTTTTGCGTATGCTCTTTGCCCTGCGACTCTGTGCGATCTGGGCAAATCAGAAACATAAAGGAAGGATTTTTCTCATGCGTATGCTCTTTTCCCTGCACCTTAGTGTGATCTCGGAAAATCAGAAACATTGAGAAAAATATTTAGTTTTTCGGCTAAAGCTAACTTTGAGATTTTTTTTTTTTTTAATTTCTAGTTTTTTGGCTAAAGCTAACTTCGAGCCGCAAGGTTTTTCTTTGCATATTCGTGTTGGGTTTTGTGTTTTGTGTTTTGTAGGGAAAAAGAGCTTTCTCAAGGCAAGCACGCAAACCAAGGCCCCCCCCTCTCTCTCTCTCTCTCTCTCTCTCTCTCTCTCAAATTTTTTGTATAGATCAATTGGTTCAAAGCTATTTTAAGAGAGTAGAGGTTTTGGGTTCAAGTCTCCATTTTGTGGGGGCGGTTTTTTTCATTCCCGCACATTCGCGCACTTTGCCGGCAACTTCAACAATTTTTTTTCAAAAAGCCATAACTTCTTCATCCGGAAGCCTTTTTCAGAGCCGTTTCTTTAAAAACCGCCTATTTTTTCGAGATCTATCCATTGGAACACTTACTTTCAGCATCTTCAGCTTTAGTTTTTTTTAAAAATGGAAAGTCCATGCCAAGTCATTCTTGACAACACTAACTACTTCCAATGGGTAGCCTACATGGAAGATTTACTTAGAAGTAAAGGTCTCTTCAGAATAGCCACAGACCAAGAGAAGAAACCAAAAGATGAAGACAAGGCTGCAACATGGGAAAATAGACAAGATCAAGCACGTGGTTTGATAGGGATGTCTATTTCTCCTGATCTTAGATTCCACATTGCAGAACTTGAGACTCCTCATGAAGCATTAGAAAAACTCGCTAAAGTTTTTGGGATTAAAAATGAAATTAGAGCCCATCAACTTGAAAATGAGCTACTTACTTTGGATCCTAATAATTTTTCTTGCATTGAAGATTTCTTGTCCAAATTCAAGACCCTTAGATATCTCTTGGAAGGTGTTAAAGTTAAGAAAGAAGATGGTAACCTTATTTATTCCATCCTTACTAAGTTGGGACCAGCCTACTCCGTATTTGTTTCCACTTTCCATTCTACAAGGGAAGCTTTCATTTGTCAAGGACAAGACTACAAGGCCACTTCCTTTGACTCCTTTTGTGATTCCTTAATAAGAGAACAAGAAAAACTCTTACACCTTGGTCTTCTTAATCTTGGAAACTCTTCCTTGAAAGCGTTAGCCGCCCAGCAGCAACCAAATTCAAAGAATCCTAAGAAGTCATATCCTCAAAAGAATGGTCCTAAACCTTCTCAGCCTCAAAATGAAAGATCATTTCAGCAAAATGATAAGACCAATAAAAACAAATGGAAGAAGACTGATAGACATTGTAACTTTTGTAATCGAGATGGCCACTTAGAATCTAAATGCTTTAAGAAGATGGAAGCCTTGGAAGTCACAATGAAGAAACATAACATCCATGTGGAGCCTACTTCAACTTCAACTTCCGGAATGGCACTTTCTACATGTCATTGTCAATCATCTCAGTCTGGTTATGCATTAAATGTATCTTCTTCTTCTTCTCATTCTCATGAGTGGTTCATTGATTCTGGAGCCTCTTGTCACATGGCCAAAAACCAAGCCATGTTTTCTTCTTTAAATGATTGTAACACCAAAAATATATATGTTGGTGATGATAGATCTCTTAATGTTGTAGGGACTGGAACTGTTTATCTAGACAATGGTTAGTTTAATGATGTATTATGTGTTCCAACCTTATCCTGCAACCTTCTATCTGTCTATCAGATAACTCATTCAGGTGAAGGTAAAATTGTTGAATTTTCACCTCATGATGTTGTAATCAAGGATCTAAAAGATCCTAAACAGATTCTAGCTACTGGTCTTGCTGATGATTCCAAAAGGTTGTATAAGTTTCACAACTTTGGGTCATCAAATCTTCCCTCAGTATTTATTGCTCATAATGATGAAGTGAGCAAACTTTGGCATGAGCGATTTGGTCACTTAAACTATCGCTCCCTTCAGCATCTATGTAAAGAAAATATGGTGACAGGTCTTCCTATGGTATCTTGCAGAGATGGTGTTTGTTCCGGATGTGTACTCGGAAAACATCATCGGGACAGTTTTGACAAACGTGCCTCTTGGCACGCCTCAGCCCCTTTACAGCTTGTGCACAGTGATTTATGTGGTCCTCTTCCTGTTGCTTCATTCTCTGGCTGCAAGTACTTCTTAAATTTCATTGATGATTTCTCCAGACGCACTTGGGTATACTTCTTAAAACTCAAGAGCGAAGTATTTAACACCTTTTTGGCCTTCAAAGCCTTTGTTGAAAAACAATCTGGACATCAAATTCTTAAGCTAAGAACTGATAATGGTGGAGAATATGTTAAAAACACATTCATCAACTTTTGCACTGAAAATGGAATTCAAATGCAACATACTGTTCCATACACTCCACAACAAAATGGTGTAGCTGAAAGGAAAAATCGCACCTTAAAGGAAATGGCTAATTGTATGCTGCAATCTAAAGGACTCAGTCTTAGTTTTTGGGCCGAAGCAATTAATTGTGCAAATTATATAATCAATCGCACTCCTACTAAGGTTCTAGAGAATATCACTCCAGAAGAAGCTTGGAGTTCCATTAAACCAGATGTAAGTCACTTTCGTGTGTTTGGAAGTGAAGCATGGGCCCATATTCCAGATGAAAAGCATAAAGCTTTAGAACCTAAGAGTGAGAAATGTACTTTTGTTGGATATTCTGAAGATGTAAAAGGTTATAGACTTATTCCATTTAAGTCCAAAAATGTTATCATTAGAAGAGATGTAAAGTTTGATGAAAATAAATCGGCCTGCGAGTCTAGTCAGGCGAATGTGCCACCTCTTCCTATCTCTTCTACTTTTGAAAACATTTCTTCTTCAGAAGATGAAAGCGAGGATGATAATCCTCCCCCACCTTCTCAGGATCCTCAACTTCCATGATGGGTCTGTGCTACTCGGGATGCAGCAGGTGATCTTGCCGGTGATCCTACATATCAGCGACGTACACGTTCTCAGTTTGAAAGAGCCTCTTCTTTACTGGCTCAAGCTCCAGTAAATCATGATCCTGACACTTTTGCAGAAGCTTCAGGCCATCCACATTGGGAAGCATCTATGAATGAAGAATATCATTCATTGATGACAAATGATACATGGGATCTTGTTCCTCTACCAAAGGGACGCAAACTTGTTAGATGTAAATGGGTTTACAGAACCAAGTATGGACCAGATGGGAAAGTTGATAAACATAAAGCTCGTCTCGTTGCTAAGGGCTTTTCACAGGTTGAAGGCATTGACTACACTGAAACCTTCTCCCCTGTTGCCAAAATGAACTCTATCCGCCTTGTTCTTTCCCTTGCTGCCTCTTTAAAATGGGAAGTCCATCAGATGGATGTTAAATCTGCCTTCTTGCATGGGGACTTGCAGGAAGAAATCTATATGGAACAACCCATTGGCTTCATACAAACAAACTCCAGCCTTGTTTGTCGACTTAATAAATCCCTTTATGGCCTCAAGCAAGCTCCTCGGGCTTGGTATGCCAAAATGGATAGCTTTCTTTTAGAATCTGGCTTTTCTAGGTGTCATTCTGACAATACTGTCTACACCAAGAAAGTGGGAAACTCTCTTATCATCCTTGTTCTTTATGTTGATGATCTTATTCTTACTGGTAGTGATCTCAACCTTATAAACCATGTGAAGTCCAACCTTAAAAAGAAATTTGAAATGACAGACTTAGGACACTTACACTATTTTCTCGGTCTTCAAGTCTTGCAATCCCAAGAGGGTATTTTCCTTTCCCAGTCCAAGTATGCTTGTGATATTCTTCGTCATTTTCACATGGAAGACTGTAAGCCAGCCCCTTCTCCCTTTCAGTCTGGAGTCAAACTTTCAGTCTCTTGTACTTCTCCTGAAGTTGATGCTACCTTATACCGTCAACTTGTCGGAAAACTCTTGTATTTAACCCATACTCGTCCCGATCTTTCCTTTGCTGTTGGCCTTGTTGCTCGTTTTATGCAAAACCCCCGTGAAAGTCATTGGAAAGCAACTAAAAGAATACTTCGTTATGTTCGAGGTACAGTACAGTTTGGCATTCATTACAGTGCCAAAGCAGCTCTTCTGTTAGTTGGTTTCACTGATTCTGATTGGGCTGGTGACCCTGATGATCGGAAGTCTACTGCCGGTTATGTCTTCACTCTTGGTTCAGGACCTATTACATGGGCTTGTAAGAAACAGGCTGCCATTTCTCTTTCGTCAGCAGAAGCAGAGTATCGTGGTGCCGTGGAAGCTAGTAAGGAAGCCTTGTGACTTCGTTAGATCCTATCAGAGTTTGGCTTTGAGTAGCAGCATCCAACCACACTTTGGTGTGATAATCAAAGTGCCATTCAGCTATGCAAAGATCCAGTCCAGCATCAGCGCAGCAAACACATTGAACTACACATGCACTTCATCAAAAGCTCATTCATGACCATGTTCTTGAAGTGCAATATTGTCCAACAGATGATCAGGTTGCAGACATCTTCACAAAGGCTCTCACAGAGGCGAAGTTCACTAAACTTCGATATATGCTTGGAGTTCAGGAAGTTGTCACTAAGGGGGGATAGGCTCTGGTGCCTCCTTCCTTCTCCTATTGTGTCATATTTGTAAATCCTTCAATCCTATCCCAAGTTGTTCTTAAGGGGGGATGTTAGGATATTCCAACACATAGGATATAGTTAAGTTCAACTTGGTCTAGTATAGAGTTAGGTTAGAGTTAGGTAAAGTGTGTTTCTTTACCGTTGTACATTTTGTAACTTACAATCCGACGGTCACGATATGTAGTGATCCGACGGTTCACTCTCACCTCGGTATTACTAACACTTGATCCGTGGCTTGACACCCGATTGGTCCATGAGTTCTATTTAAAGCGCATGGAGGGTCATTGTTCAGGTAATCCGTGCATGAGAGAAGCTTATGTAAATTTTCATTCTTTGATTAATAAATTGCCTGTAGTACCCACGTTGGGACAGGCCGTGGACTGTTTCCCTCCTTGCACTTTGAGGGTTTTAACCACGTCAAAAATACTGGTGTATTGATTTGAGATCTGGTTGTGAGCGGTGTCCTTTTGGTGTTCTTTCTGAGGAACTTACCCTGTAAATTCCTACAGAGATACAGATCTCACACTTCATGCTTACACAGATGCATATTGGGCCAGAAGCGTGGATGATAGGAAGAGCACAAATGGTGGTGCATTCTTTATGGGTTCCAGATTAGTATCTTGGTTCAGCAAGAAACAGAGTTCGATTGCTTTATCTACAGCCGAAGCGGAATATGTGGTTGTTGCATCTTGTTGCACTCAACTTCTTTGGATGATGAAAACCTTGCAGGGTTTTCAAATCACATGTACTCCACCTGTCTCTATCTTATGTCATAATACAAGTGCAATAAGCATTTCAAAGAATCATGTCATGCATTCAAAGACCAAGCACATACCTATCAAATATCACTTTCTTCGGGAACAAGTGCTTGAGCAAAAAGTCAAGTTGGAATATGTTCCTTCTAAGGAACAAATTTTCGATATCCTCACCAAACCACTGCCCAGGGAAACTTTTGAATATCTCAGACAGAAGTTGGGAGTAGTTGATGCTTCATCCTGCTGTTGAAGCTTGTCTGTATCAAAGAAAAGTTGGTGTACGCGAGTTGGATGAGGGGAATCCGCGTACATATGCCGATTTATGCAGGTGCAGTCGCGTATCTAGAGAAAATCAGCAAGGACAGGCTCTGGTTGAAGAGAGTCTGATATGGGTCTGTTAGAGACCTTCAGGCACGGGTTCAAGGGGAGCAGATAATCTTCTAATAATGCATTGTTGGCATTACCTTAGAAGCTCTTGGTTCTAGTACTCAAGCTGTTTTTTTTTCGTTCAGGTGGATCAGCTGCAGAAATGAGATCATAAGGAGAACATGGTTGCCAATATATACAATGATTGTCAGAAGCTGCTGATAGTAGTTATTGGCCGTTTGCATAAGTCTTGATATTTCTTCTCTATGTCATGTATATTATTTTATCAAGGTCATGTAACGGCCTATTTTAGTTTCCCCACTATGCCTGGGATGATTGATGTGATTGGTTGTCATATGTAAAATTCTGATGTATCCCCACTTGGTTGGGTGGATGATCCCCACTTGGTTGGGTGATGGTTGTATGTATTGAGTCTTTTGGTGATAGGAAGGTCTTTTATGATGTATATGGTTCTTCTTGAAGAACATATTTTTACAGATCTTGTTAGGGGGAGCATGTTCAACACAGCAGAACAGAGATATCAGCATGTACTCAGGGGAAGCACAGCCCTTTGCCCTTGATGAAAAAGGGGGAGAATGACTTTGAGGATTGTGGGGTTGCCATCAAGTCCAAAGGGGGAGATTGTTGGCATTTTGGCACAGGTGTGGCCCTATGGTACAGGTGTTGTCCTTGATGGAAACTCACTTTGGTGTCAGACCTTAGTTCAAGCGCTCAGAATGAAGGAAATCTTGTATACGCAGGTTCACCTTGCCGAAGACGCGTATACACGCGGGTTATACGTTCAGAAGTTGCGTATGCGTATACACACACTTTTATGCACAGAAAGGCGCGTACATGGTGGGAAACTTATTTTTGGTCCATGGTTGTTAGTCCTTGGAATTTGAACCTATGGTTTTGGACCAAGGTATCTCGTCAGAAGTGTTGACCCCAGGTTTTGGGCCCTTGGTATTGGTTTATTATGGTTTTGGACCGTGGTATTGTGGAAGGCCTAAAACTATAAAAGAGGAAGGAGATCATGTGACAAGGTATCATCTGAATTATTATTGAATATCTGATAATGTACGAGATTTGAAATATTGGTGATTAGCATTGTGGAGAAGATCTGGATCTGAATGAAGGAGGAACCTTAGCGAAAAGAAGGATAAGTTCTATTGATGGGTCATAATCTCTTGGCTTGAATAATAATATCTTTGCATCTGTTATATCTGGCACATGCGTGATCTATAAATATGATAATATGGGTTAATCAGTGCCTGAATACTTGAAAGAGTGAATTATGTTTGTAGATCTGTACGTAGGTTCAGTTCATCTAAGGCGCGTATATACGCAGGTTCAGTGAAGGAAAACAACGTATACGCAGGTTGTTCCATACGCGGAAGCGTATGCACGCACGTTTCAGACCATTAAAGTAGCGTATACATTTTGAGTTGTGTTTTTGCTGCTTCTGTTTATTGCTGCAGTGTTCTGGGTTCAGTTTTGGTGTGTGGTACTGTTACTGTGATCTAGGTTCAGTTTTGGTGTGTGGTACTGTTACTGTGATCTGGGTACAGTCGTCAGAGAGGTGTTTATGTTGATTTAGTTTTGGTGAAAAGGTGATTGGTTGATGCATAAATTCTTGATGGTTGATTGATGTTATTTGTGGATCCAGTCTGAAAATTTATGAAACGTGGTCCTTGAAAGAAAGAGAATGTTGTAGCCTTCTGTAGGCCAGCACCTACGTACTAGTATCTTGGCTAGTGCAAGAGCTAAGGGGGTTGTAGCTCCCTTCCAAGAGAAGCTGGAAAACGAGAGAGAGTTGTAGCTCTCTGCAGGTTGCAGCCTGCGTACTGGTAAGAGGACTGCACCAGTACATTTGTAAAAGAAGTTTCTAATTAAAGAAAAGATAGAGACGAATTGCAGCAGGTGGTTTTCACCCACATTGGGTTTCCACCTGTTGTGGCCAGCAACAACCCCCCCCCCTTGTTCATTTAAGTGTTGACCAAAATATAAAATGAATGGGGACCCTTAGTTAATTTTTAGGAAAAGCAAGAATTTCTTTTCTTCAAAATAAGGTTACCATCATAAGCTTAGGTAAAGTCTTTTGAATATTTTAAACCTAAGTCTATGATAAGGAGAAAATCTTTAAAGTCGCGTTGCAAAAAGATAGGAAATACCTCCATTTCTCATTAAAATCGGTATGCGCAAGATCCTCGTGTTAACAATAACATCGCATCGCAACAAAGTAATACCCATAAAGAAAAACTTAAAGATTCACCGATCTGCGATAACGCCAATCGCAAGATCGCATATTGCAGAAATGAGCCGGCAAGATTTGGAAAACATCAAACTTCTGCGATCTGCGATGTTGTGATCGCTGCGATGCTACATCCTTGCGATTTACGATGGTATGATTTGCGATGGTGCGATTTGCGATCGCGCGATATGCGAGGTTACGTAAGCAAATCATAAATCACTTCATTACGAATCCTTCGGGCACGCCATTCAAAGAAAATCCACTTACCATAATCTGACTCGAAATCATGCGCTTTTAATGATAGTAAATGAATTAGTTGTCAGTTATTAAATGGATTAAAGACGCGTGCCTTGGTAGATATTTACTTCACGTAAGGTGGCATATTTGATACATCTGTTGCATTTAAAACTCTCCCATCACCTTTCTGGATCATTCATTTCCATTTCACTCGTAATCTGCAGGAACGAAGAGCTAAGATGATTCAAACACAAACGTAGGAAGAAATGGGAAAGAAAAATAAATCTAAAAACTCCGAAGCGAAGGAAAAGACGAAGGAGATGGCGCCTTTGTATACAGACACAACCTGTAACAGAGATGCAGGGATATCAACATGGGAAAGCATGTACAGACTGCTAGAAGAGGAAAATCCTAGAATAATGAAGGTTGCTGCTGCCGCGGGTGCACAACGCTCTTCTGAGGCGTCCTTAGAGGAGCTAGCATGTTCATTTCTTCACAGGATAGCGGCAAGACCCAAAATTCTACCATATACGGATATGATCAAGTGGATACTTGATGATGTAGACATGAACAACAGACAATTCAAAGTTCAAGGACACGGGCTCATCGTATCGTTTGCTGCGCAAGATTTGAAGCTTATGTATCATCTTCCTGAACTGCAGGCGACTTATAACGCACAATTCCATCAAGACCAATTTCTGCTTATATTCTTAAAGTGATCTATAGTTTTCAGTTGTTTATATGTTAATGCATGAATGTGTGGGTTACCATTTGGCACTTCTGTACGGTGGAGTCATTTATTTGTGCTTGACATATGAATAACTTATTATGCGATATGCTGTTCACAACTATTTTTCTTAAGTTTTTATGCAGAGTGGTTTATCTTAATTGATTTCTATTCTTATGATAGCTGAATGATCTTTATTACCCGTTATTGTTCGAAATATCTTTAGATCGCATAATAGCAGAAATACACCCCAGGTTAGCGTAGATTAGATGTGTTGTTTCTTATTAGATTACAGTAGCATAGAGTTAGTTTAGAAGTTAGAATTAGATTAGCTCTAAATACTCTTAGATCGGCATCATCCAACTCTACACACACACACACCCCTTAGATTGGGAAACTGGTCCCATTATCCCCAGTCGGACCCGCTATACCAAACGGATAAGGAGCTGCCAACCAAGGTCCGAACCGGGTGGGTATCCTCCTTGTTGTCGACCCGATTTTCAGGGCTTCAACATATTTGGCGCTAGAAGGAGGGCCTGAACATAGTGTCTGTTGGAATGATTTTCAATTGCAAAATTTGAATCAGGATGGCTGCTCATAAAATTCCTATTTGGAGTTGCATCCATGTTCCTACCTCTTCCAACACTCCACCAGAAGTGGTAAGACTCTTGTCTCAGGTAAAATTCAATGGTAAGAATAATTCTTCTGCTTTTAATCATGCTCTTCAGTTTATTAAAAAAGTTTCAAGTTCTGATTTTCAGAGAATTGATGAAGGCGTTTTGTGCAAGATTTTTACTCTTACATTCACGGCGGAAGCTAGAAAATGGTGCAGAACCCTCCCAGCTGCATCAATTCACAGCTGGGACCAATTCGTCAAGACTTTCATTTTTGAATTTGATTGTTATGACTATGACCAGGTATATGATGAAATTTATTATCTACGGAAACAAGATGAATCTGTTAGGGATTTTAATATGTGATTTCATCTTAATTGCCTAAAGTATGATTTTGAAAGTGAACTCACGGATGAAGAATCTTCAGATTATACTGAGTATTCCCTGCCTCCTATGTCTGATCAAGCAGAAATCAGTTCAACCTTTGTTTCATTTTCTTCTAATATGAATGAGGATTCTATGTTGAATATAAAAATCAGCCATGATGAAGAAAGTCCCCAAAGCCTAGGAGTCACGCATGCTCTAATGCAAGAAGACAAAGGCGAGAATCCTGGAGGAAAGCCTACCTTGGAACCATGAGATGACTTTGATACAAGGTCAGATAATATCAATGCAAATCAACAAATGCAGATGCCAAGGTTAGAACAGCAAACTATTTCTCTTTCAAAAAGTATCAGTACACAGAGGTATGATCTAAAGCCCGATGTCTATGATGAATCTGATGAACAAAGTTTTTTCCATGATGTTTTCAAATGCATTGTTCCATATTCGCATTTTTCTCCTTATCCTGATGTTTTTAGTGATGATAATTTCTCCCCTCTCAATATTAAAGATATCTCAAAAAACACAGAGGGTTATTCAAACGACTCATCATTAGGTTTTCAAGATAAAGAGACAGCTATAGAACATCCTTTGACCATTTTCAAACAAGAACCACTTGACCTTCCTTGTCTGAAAATATATGATGAAAAAGAGAAATCTAGGGAAACCTGTAAAATCATTTATGATAGTTACTTTGACAACGATGATGTTGTTGAGTTATCCCAAGTAACTCAACTAAGCTCAGATAATGAGAGTTATCCTAATTCAGAAATCATATCAGTCAATCCTCATTTCAGAGTAAGAAATCATTTGCATGATTTTACTATCCAAGACAATACCCCGATCTATGATTCATATTATGAGGAAACCTACATGCCTATTCACAATCATAACTTGTCTTCTGATTCACAAGACGGAATTCAAAATTGCTCGGATCCTATAATTCTGGCCAATTCTTGTGATAAGCAAGATGTTACGAGTAAATCTGAGTTGTGCTGTAACACTATTTGTACAAATAATCATTCATTTCTTTCTCACTTGCACTCATTTTGTACAAAATCGGATTTTGTTTTAAATTTTCAGACTTTTGATAGATAACTGTGGCATGTTGAGCATCTTATCAAAAAACATTCGAAAGATGTGCCACCATTTTGGAAAGCTAAGCTATGTCAAGCAAGTATAGAACTTTCTCAATTCCAAGACCAATCAATATCAGATTTCCTTAAGAAACTTCTTTGGCGTCCAAAACACCATCAACCAAGGAAAGTACCTTTCGAAACTTGTTGGCAATTCGCGCCAATTGATAAGATTCTTTCTAGGAATTTCCATCTATTTTGCATTGATTTATTTAGCGATTTATATATGGAAACTTTCCTTTTAAACGAAATCGCTAAAAGCTCAGCTTTAACGAATAGTAGGTTACAAGCAATTGAAACTAAAAAATCATATTCACAACTTGGCTTGTTATCTTTTCTATTACGAGATCATCAATCCGTAACAGAAGTTCATCCTAATTTTTATGATCCAATAGGTATCCAGTTGGAAAGAAGTTTTCATGAGAAAGAAAGATCAGACAGAATTCCAACTGAGGTTACATATTCTTATTCCACATCCAACATTAACAGTTCAGGAAAAGTTTTGTTCTTAATGATAATGTTTGGAAGTTACATACGGCTAGGAATAAAAATGAAGAGATGGTTCCACTGGAAATATCATTTCACCTAGCTAATTTTCTGTATATAGTTAGAATAGGAGTAGGAGTAATTTAGCTAGGTTATTAGGTTTACTTTTAATAATTGATAGGCAAAATAAGAGAAGAGATTATCCCTATTCTGTACATAACCCTAGAGAATGTCTACCTCTCATTACGTTAAATATTTTTCTCCATAATAAAATTTGCTATGGTTAACAGCATTTGGCATTTACTAAAGACACCTTTTCTCTATCAAAGATTTTGAACTTCTGCTTCTATGAATAGAAAATCTTTTGGAAACTTGATCTTTATTATCAATAGAACTTTAAACCAGATATGATGCTAGTTTCAACTCCAAGAAATTTGAAGAAAGCTATCTTGGTGAAGAAATTGTTTTAGGTCAGTACAATGAAAGGTATCAATAATGAAATAAATATTCTCTGTAGAAACAGCCATAACCAAACAACTCTATCATTGTCGTCCAGAACTTTCTTAAGGAAAGAAAATTTGACTTCCTCCCTGCTAAAGGAAATCGCAGCATTCAGAGAAAAAATCCAAAAAAGACACTATATCTCAAAGAATAATAGGTCTCATTATGAGCCGGCTTATCATGATCACAGATATTATAACTTGCTGACTTTGCCAATACTGTCCACCAAAACAGGGCAACGACTCAAGATTGTTGCAATCAAAAGACAAGGGGTCTCATCACGAGCCAGCTTGTTCAGCAAAAGTGTAAATCAAGTGAATGACTGTGTCATAATTTGGCCACCAAACCAAGACATTGTTCTTTAGAGAATAAAAAGGAAAAAGTGTCAAAAATGGATTTTTCTCTGAAAAGTTGTAAATAGCCTTAAGCAGGATAAAGGATCATTACTGGGTAATAGGTAACCCTGTCGAGGCTATGGACGCCTGCTGGCAGCAGAGGCTCTACCTGCGACAAAGGAGCATATTTAAAAGGTTGCTACATAGGGAAGACTTTATTTTATGTTTTACAAGACCAAGTAATGGCTGATGCAAATGCAAGGACAAACTGAGGATGCAAGTAATTAAAATAGAAAGAGGTTGAAACAAAACATCATTGACGGTTTGAAGTATGATATGCTTTATCTTTTTATAATAAAGTTTAAATTTCTGAGAAAATTTTTGATTCAGGAGTTTGAAAACGTCAATAGAAGATCAGAGATAACTGGTTCTCCCAAGTGAATCGCCAATTGTTGTGGCCAGCAACAACCCCCCCTTTTGTTCATTTAAGTGTTGACCAAAATACTAAATGAATGGGGACCCTTAGTTAATTTTTAGGAAAAACAAGAATTTCTTTTCTTCAAAATAAGGTTACCATCATAAGCTTAGGTAAAGTCTTTTGAATATTTTAAACCTAAGTCTATGATAAGGAGAAAATCTTTAAAGTCGCGTTGCAAAAAGATAGGAAATACCTCCATTTCTCTTTAAAATCGGTATGCGCAAGATCCTCGTGTTAACAATAACATCGCATCGCAACAAAGTAATACCCATAAAGAAAAACTTAAAGATTCATTGATCTACGATAACGCCAATCGCAAGATCGCATATCGCAGAAATGAGCCGGCAAGATTTGGCAAACATCAAACTTCTGCGATCTGCGATGTTGCGATCACTGCGATGCTACATCCTTGCGATTTGCGATGGTATGATTTGCGATGGTGCGATTTGCGATCGCGCGATATGCGAGGTTACGTAAGCAAATCATAAATCACTTCATTACGAATCCTTCGGGAACGCCATTCAAAGAAAAGCCACTTACCATAATCTGACTCGAAATCATGCACTTTTAATGATAGTAAATGAATTAGTTGTCAGTTATTAAATGGATTAAAGACGCGTGCCTTGGTAGAGATTTACTTCACGTAAGGTGGCATATTTGATACATCTGCTGCATTTAAAACTCTCCCATCACCTTTCTGGATCAGTCATTTCCATTTCACTCGTAATCTGCAGGAACGAAGAGCTAAGACGATTCAAACACAAATGCAGGAAGAAATGGGAAAGAAAAATAAAGCTCAAAGCTCCGAAGCGAAGGAAAAGACGAAGGAGATGGCGCCTTTGTATACAGACACAGCCTGTAACAGAGATGCAGGGATATCAACATGGGAAAGCATGTACAGGCTGCTAGAAGAGGAAAATCCTAGAATAATGAAGGTTGCTGCTGTCGCGGGTGCACAACGCTCTTCTGAGGCGTCCTTAGAGGAGCTAGCATGTTCATTTCTTCACAGGATAGCGGCAAGACCCAAAATTCTACCATATACGGATATGATCAAGTGGATACTTGATGATGCAGACATGAACAACAAACAATTCAAAGTTCAAGGACATGGGCTCATCGGATCGTTTGCTGCGCAAGGTTTGAAGCTTATGTATCATCTTCCTGAACCGCAGGCGACTTATAACGCACAATTCATCAAGAAATTCGTGGCGGAGAACCCAGACCTATCAGAGACCACAAGATATTGGTCTAGAAAAGAGGAGCCGCTCAAAAAGGACAAAAACGGTATGTACAACACTGGTTCCCTCACCTCTCCATATTGTTTTTCTGCGGCCATGCTTTGTAGGTTATTTGGTATGCCAGATATCAATAAGTTCTCATCTGAATGGCTACCATTAATTGATGCTGCCACAAGCGCCGATATTATAGATTGGGCCAAAATCCTTTCTGATAATCTATACACGGTTGTTATCAATTACCGGTCTAAAAGATCCTCGTCTCAAAGGGTCTATCCTCCTTTTTATCTGTCTGCATATATTATGGATTCTATTTGTCTTGTGTCTAAGTTCCCCATTATGGGTTGGAAATGGACTACCCAGGACCCATCGCCTATCCATGTTTATCATAAGGTGTTATGGGATTCTCAGTTCATCCCTCACTTCTACCAGATTTGCCACGGGCTTATTTTGCCCCTGTATAGAATAATGTATGATAAAGACCCCCCGAGGTGCTCTCCCGAGGCACAAATTGACATCATCCCCATCGCGAGATGGTTCAGGGAAGAATGGTTTACTTACATTAGAGTTTTTGGAAGCACTGTACCTCCACATGTCCTACCTCTATATATCCCTGATAAACTGTTGGCTCGGGAAATTTCCTACCAAACCTGTTCAGAAGGCGGCCTGACCAAAGACCTAAAGGACAAGAAGAAGGCCATATGGCCTCAATTTCCTGTAGCTTGTGGGGCCTTCTCTTTGTTCGATGTGGGACACACTTTCACCGAAGTGGAGAATGTGACGTGTCTTCAATTATTTAAATTCCCAGCAAGGCCATTCGACCCAAATGATGTTGCCCAAGAGTTCACAACGAACGTCAAAATAAAAGTGTTCTCTGGGAAGAAAGATTTGTTTGATGATTTGTTCCAGAGTAGAAGCTCACTCCAAGAAATTTTGCGAGAAGCTCGGTCGAGGTTGTCTCCAGATGACCTCCAAAGATTCATGTTATACAGAGAAAGAAGGCTGGCCAGTATTCCTCTAGAGAAGTTGTGACTGCCTGCTAGAGAACCAACTCCAAGCATTAGCCTCAGCGAAAACTCTAGCACTTCCAGATCTAAGTCCAACGTTGCGCAAGGAGTACCTAATCATCCTAAAGAGTTTGGATACGACCAAGGAAAAAATGAAGAAACAACTAAAGATACAGCTCAGTCAAGTGCAATGTCTCAACAGCAAGTTATCGCCTCCCCTCCAAGAGATGTCGCCCCTCCTATCATTGAAGCACCACTCGTAACAATAGAACTGGACAAAGAATGGGAAACCTTCAATGAATTGATCAATCTTGGAGGGAAAGCCCCAAAAACACCTGTGAACAATACACAGGTAGTGCAAGAAGTGGTTTCGACCATAGTTAGCAGTGTCACAGAAATGGAACACGTTCCTATCGCTCCACCTTCTGAACTTCTACTTAATGTAGAAGAAATTCCCCCACTGGATGTATTTTATAGTCCCCAACATAAAGCAGTTGTAAGGAGACAGAGGAAGAAAAGAAAATTAGAAAATACACTATCGCGAGATGCTGAACATTTGGACGTCTTATGGAAAGGCCCCAATAATAACCCGACTGAAAATCTCACTAAGCTGTCTCAAATCGCAGGAGCATATGCTTCTGCAACTATTGACAAGGAATCAGAAGTTCAGCAACTATTGAAAGAACAAGAATATCAGATACAGCTGCTACAAAAACAGTTGCAACAAGCCAATGCTAATATTGAAGCTTCCAAACAGCTCGAGAAGCTGCAGGAAGACTTTCAACAGATGCAGATAGGCTATCAAAGAAGTCTAGACGAGAAAGGCAAACAATTGCAGACATTACAGGAAATGCATAAAGATGAGCCTAAGCTGGCAGAATTTATTTCAGAATCTATTGGCTTAAATGAGCAACTACTGCAGCAACAGGAGGAGTTGGGACGTAAAATATCACAGTGGAGTCACTATTGCGAGCTGAGCGATAAAATCACCAATCAAGTGGTAGACTTGCGGAGTGACTATGATCAGAGTGACAAAAGGGTGACAGAATACTTAACTTGGCAGGATGATGATCAAGGGAAAAGAGCAAGTGCACCCAGGATAAATGAAAATCATAAAGAATTGCTCTTTAATAAATGGGACGATCAAATCAGGCAGGCGGAGCGAGCAGTAGAGACAGCGGCTACACAGGCAAGCATTCTTATTGACTGTGTAAATGAGAATTTACACAGGGCCAATTTAATTGCAGAGACCACCCCAGGGTACCTACCAAATAAGTTACAACTGGAAGCAGAATGGAAGCAGAAAGCGCAGGCAAAGGGGAGAGCAATCCAAGCATTAGCCAGGTTGAATTGGGAATGTTACTGGATGTACTTGGTCAAGCCGCACAGCCAATGGATGATGGTGAAATGCATCACAAACGCGGCCGAAAAAGTAGTGCGAGCTCTCGTAGATGCTTTTTTCGCAGCCCAGATCAGCGCAGAAATCAGTCAGCCGACTCTCCTCAAGCCCATGCTGAACACTTGCAACTTTAAGGACCAAGTTCAGAAGTAACCTTATTTAGAATGTTGTTTTTTTATTTTAACTAGATTAGAAAAAGGACAGTCGTTTGAAAACCGCATCCTAAATTTTGTAATAATGCTATTATTAGAATTAGGAAGTAGTATTTTAACCCTTCTCATTGCATTTGGAGAAGGGTCCAGAAATTTGTCAAAAACTTGTCCTCGGAACATGCACTTCTGCACCCTCAGAGGAGGTTTTGATGAATGGATGGATCAAGATTTATTAATGTTTGCATTTTAATGTCTGCTACTGATGTTGCACTTTTGTACTCTTAGTAGATGTTAGAACAAGTAGAGATAAATCGTTTTTGCTTGAATTTTATGGGTAGGATTAGTCATAAATGGTACTTTTATCTCTTGACCAATTTCTGCTTATATTCTTAAAGTGATCTACAGTTTTCAGTTGTTTATATGTTAATGCATGAATGTGTGGGTTACCATTTGGCACTTCTGTACGGTGGAGTCATTTATTTGTGCTTGACATATGAATAACTTATTATGCGATATGCTGTTCACAACTGTTTTGCTTAACTTTTTATGTAGAGTGGTTTATCTTAATTGATTTCTATTCTTATGATAGCTGAATGATCTTTATTACCAGTTATTGTTCGAAATCTCTTTAGATCACATAATAGCAGAAATACACCCCGGGTTAGCGTAGATTAGATGTGTTGTTTCTTATTAGATTACAGTAGCATAGAGTTAGTTTAGAGGTTAGAATTATATTAGCTCTAAATACTCTTAGATCGGCATCATCCAACTCTACACACACACACACCCCTTAGATTGGGAAACGGGTCCCATTATCCCCAGTCGGACCCGCTATACCAAACGGATAAGGAGCTGCCAACCAAGGTCCGGACCGGGTGGGTATCCCCCTTGTTGTCGACCCGATTTTTGGGGCTTCAACACCACCTTATATCTTGTGTTTCTTGTGTGCGATTGTCTTTCTGCTCTGCTTTACTGTTTCTGGTTACTGGTTATTGCTTCTGAATCACAGATTAATAACTGACATCTAAAAGATAAATCAAATTATAAGTCTGCTTTGTATACGCGGGTTTCTTTATCTATAGTTGTGTATATACGCGGTTTCTATTAAGAGAAGTAGTGTATATCATTTGGAATTGGAAAAGGAAATATTTGACTTGATAATACTGATTCACCCGCCCCCCCCCCTCAGTATTATTTCCAGCAATAATACTGATCGGGCATGCCGCAATCCCACATCCCGCAATCCTGTGATATCGCAGTCCCGCGATTCCGCACATCAGACCCTAGAATATTGGCAAATCGATGGTGGGAAGGTCCCACATATCGTAATCTTGCAGTCCCACGACATTGTAATCCCGTAGCCCCGCAATATCGCAATCCCACATTATCACATCATCATAGTCCCATGATATTACAGTCCCGTGAAATTGGCAAATTCATGATCAGCAAGCCCAATGGAACATTCTTAAGGAATTACGGGGGGGAATACGTTAATAGCTCAAAATCGCTGAAAATTTGGCCTTATGTGTTAAAACCCTGGGAGGGTCGAAAAACAATTAACAAAAGAAATGAGTTGAATAACCAAGGTCAGATAGGACGTTTCTCTCTCCTCCAGGGGGCCATGTGGCAGAGCACCATTGGTCCAGATGAATCCACATGGTAGCTAACGTCAGTAGGACATGGAAGTATGAAGGACACGTGGCACATATATTTAGCATTTTCAGGGGTCTTATGGGGGCATTTATGGGTAACACGTGTCACCACTAAAGAGGTGCCACAAGGAATTGACGACGACATCAATCCCGCAATCAACGATCATAAAGTTTCCTCCTCTGCAGAATTCCTTCTCGACTTGCAATTGCGATATGCAGTAACTCCCTGGATGCGATATTTTATACAATGGAGTTAAAGGGATTTTGGGTCTGTCCCTTTCAAAGGTCACATGCTCATTTAAAACCCCTCCCTCGAATGCAATACTTTATGCGATGAATTCTATAGACTATTGTGTCCTGACAATCGGCTGGCTCTAGGAAATATCATAAGAGGGCCCTCTAGTATGTTGTGATTGCGGTACCCTGGGTGGGCCCAATCCCATAGATTGGCGATCTCAATGTTCAAGGGGATATATCATAGATGAGTATTATAAGCCACCGGTATGCAGGATTTTATATAAAAAAGGAAGAATCCCCCCATACAAGAGTCCAACAGCCCTAGCGCCCGAGAACTAAGCACATGGTAATAGCCCCTGGTCATATGAGAAGAAATGTGGACAAGGGCCAAACCAAAGGGGGGCCAAGGAACACTAGAACTCGTCATTCTGCAGTGCTTTTAAGAGTTAAAGTCTCGTTGCCATATAAGCCTCGATAGTATGGTACAGGGCTCTGAAGGCAGATGGGTCGGCAACTGAAGCAATGGATGAAGTCGGTTCATTAGCAAATCAATATGGGAGGACTTAAGAAGACTTAACAGAGACATGGTGCTCCACTCTGTCACACAACAAAGGGACTACCAAGACATGCTCCATTCCTACTCCGTGACAGGAATTCACTGTTGACCCATTCTCAACTCGGAGAACGAGCTACTCAGGCAGTTAAGGAGAAAGCGACAGGGATCAACTGAGCAGCTAGAGGGACACATGACAATAGGGATGTGGCCTAATTAGAGGCCTTCATAGGAATAGTAGGTGGGTACTGTTAGCCTCCTGCTGCAGCAGGTATTCATTTTTCATGATTGACATTTTCACATGCCAAATATGTCATACTTTGCAGGCTGCAGTGTTCCATATTTCCATAACAGGCCAATGAAGATGCCATGAAAGTATCCTGGTCCAAATGCCACTGCCGTATTCCATTTTTTATCACAGTTATCAGGTAGTTTTGCATTCAAAGGAGGTACTCCAGCTGGAATTCACTAACCTCCCCTTCTTCTCATTTCCCCCAAGTCACTTACTAACATCCCCCAAGAGGTCAAGATCTGCTTGAGCCTCTCAGGTTCATCATCTCCATGACATTCGCCTTGGTAAGGATTTGCTTTACTCAAGGACTGCTCACTCATCATCTGTGAGCATTCTTTTCCCAACAAAGCCTAAGGTCTCATACCTTAGCACCCTCTTTTCATCTCCATATTAACTATTAACTTTATTATGTAACTCCCTATCAATTTTTCCCTTTCCTTATTAAAATCATGTATATAAAACTCCCCTATGTAAATACCCCTCCCTGGCAATATAGCCATATTTCCTATAAGTCTGGGGAATCACAGTCCATCTGGGGTTGTCTTTAACCCATCCGAGTCATAGTAGGGATTAATCTTACACCTAGCCAGATTAATAACCTCCCCCCAAAAACCCCTAAAAAACCTTCAAAAACCCACTTTTTGCACCTTTTTCCTACGTTCTATGCATAAAACACTAACCCCGCCTGGCAAAAACCCATATTTTGCCCCTATCCCTAAAACCCGAGTGTAAATATGCCAACCCATGCTCATAATATTCATACAACATGCAAATCCCACCATTCCCTATGTTTTAACCCACCTCCGCGATATATTCAAAAGGGAATATTCCCGCGAATATCCCCGCCCACTAACCCGCCGTCGCTACCCATCTACCGCCAACCGTTAGATCTGGCCCGCCACAGATCTACGGTGGGCGGGCTTTTCTATATGCAACACGCCCGGGCTTTAGCGTCCGGGAGTTCGGCGGTTTTGCCACCATACTCCCGCCACGCGTCAAGCTCTGGGGTGTGGCGGAGCCCCCTCCCCCGAGACTGCCTTTGCCCATAAGCGGTGCGCCACAAAACTGCTTACCGCCCGTGACGTCACATCCCACGTCACCCTCTGTCCAGTCACCGCTTGCGTCACCCCCTTTGCCCAGTCACCATGTCGAGTCACCTACCTCCATGGCCTCCTGCCACGTCACTGCCACGTGTCACTGCCACGTCATCGTCCGCACATGATGACGTCATCTCGCCACGTCGTCCTGCTGACGTCACCCACCATACAGTGTCACGTCATGCTGACATCATCATCAACTTTTTTGCGCGCAGAGGCGAAAATCACACTTCGGAGCCCCGGAATCCGATTCTGAGGCCCCCAGCAAGCCCGAAAGGCGCCGAATGACCCATTTTTCTTCATGAAGCTTGCCGGAGGGACCAGAAAACGGTTTTGAAAGAAAAAGAGGCCGAGCAGCGGGCATTAAATTATGAATAAGACCCACAACACGGCAGAACAACATCAATTTATTGCCAAAGAGTATCAGAGGACGAAGGAGAGCCAAAGAGTATCCGCCGAAGATTTTTTAGGGACTCGAAGCACTTGAACATTGATGAGCCCCCCAGAAAGTCAAATCAAGAGGAGTAGGCCCATCATAGCTCTCAAATCACAGTCAAAAGCATTCAATACCGCCGAACAGCAATGGTGCAAAGACCAATGCACAGTTATGACAGATGAAAAGCACAGAGCCACCTGGACAGATATTAACTCATTTTGATACAGCTGCCCCCAGCACAGCTCAAAGATATTTTCTGGCATTTAATTTTGGATAAGATTAGGTTAAAGTAATCAATTTTCTGTCGGACCTGTTAGGTCGGCTGTAATAGATAATTTCAGATATATCTTCCCTATATATACCACCCTCTGTATTGTTTTAAGGGTTGGTTGGTTGATAGTTTTTCAGTAGAGACTCGCACTGTATACCTGACATGTTTTCTGTAATCAAAGACTGCTGAAAAGCTTGGAGGAAAGACTGTCTGCTCTGTGTCTAATGGTTTCAAGAAGTGAATCTGGAATTCTTGTGCTGCAACATGACTCAATAAGTTTTCCTATCTCTATTTTTTTTCATTGATATACCGTCTAAATAACAGAAAGAAAGAATAGTCTAGAATTGGTTAACTGCCCTCTATGCTCATTTTCTGCTGTTTCTTTATGTTTTCCTCTGGATCAGTCATGAATATGAATTCCCTTCGGCTCATATTTCCCCTAATCCATTCATCTTTGACAGTTGTCTAGGAATTCTTAATTGCTCCTAGATAGAGTTCATTCACTTTCCCCCTTTTAAGCTTAATGAGAGATTCTTTGTTGCCTCTCATTCCTTATCCCTCATCCCATCCTTATAAGCTTTTAGTGTTGTTTCATGAGCAGCTACCTTGCTCCTTATTTCTCATGTGACCAAGAAACGCACCAGCATTCCCACTCCTCGACTCCACGCCCAATGGTTTGAAAACTTACCAGACTATGTCTTGCCTCTCTACTTGAAATGTCTTCCTTCCCACCAAAAACAATATAAAACCCCGGTGCATCATACCTAGCCTAAAATCATCCATTAAACAAAGCTAAATCTAAAAGAGAGAGCCCTCTCTGACTGCAGGCAGGCTAGAACCTGCAATCCAAAGTTGGTGTGTGGTTACCTCGGCCGTATCCTTTTTTGGAGCTTTAAGGACAACCTGAGTGATAACATAATGGCGGCTCCACTGGGGACTTAGATAATTTCACAAAGTTTCACGAAGAAAGTTGGAAAGCTCCGCTATGAGGAACCAAACCTTCACAGCCAGTCTTCAAATCTAGTTCTGATCGTTGATGGTGGACAGAGATCAGGCACTCAAAGTTAATATATCCACCTGGCGACTCCACATCATCCTCATAATAAAGGCTCCACTGGAGGAAGGAACCCAAGCCTAGCTCTCTCTTCCCCTTCTCTCTCTATCTCTCTCCTCTCCTCTTCTTTGTCTTCCCCACTCTCCTCTCCCCCTCACTCTCTCTCCATCTCTCCCTTGTCACTCCCTCTCTCCCTCCACATTATCTCTCTATTTATTTGTTTTTTCCTCCCTTTCTCTCTCACTCCTCCCTCTCTCTTAATTTTGATCCCATTGTATTGTGTTTAGGAAAGTATCTAAATTAAAAAGAAAAACAAAAAACAAAAAACAAAAACTTAATTGGTTGTAAAATATTGAACCTATATTTTGGATCAACCATGTCAACTAAAATACAATAATAAAATACTTTAAAAAAATCATGCACTCTCTCTCCTCTATTATGGGTAGTCACTTTGCTTGCTCTTATCGTTTAGATAGTTGGGATGGATCTATACTGGTTTTATAACATTATTTATATTATACGAATTTCACGTCTTTATATATAAAAAGTATTCTCATTTTTAACTTTATTAAAACCTTAATTTAATTTCAATGGGAATATTTTTAGTAGTGGTGAGGACACAAGGTTTAGATATATCTCCAAAGTAATTATAACTTTTTTCTTTTGGATTCAATTAAAAAATGTTATAAAATTAAAACAAAATAAAATATTTTTATTGTGAAATAAGTTATGGTTTTTGGGCATGTGGTATTGATAAGTCCGGGTATTGGCCAATGGTAATATAACAAAACCTATTTACAAGTTAATAATATCCATGGTAAAGAATCTTTTCATACTGTTATAAAATATTTTGATTGTCAAATAAGTTATCAGTTTTGGGCATGTGGTATTGATAACCCATGGTATTGGCCCATGGTATTGTAACAAAGCCTATTCACAAGTATCAATGGCAAAAGTGGGGGTCAATATCTATGGTTAAGAATATTTTCATATTGTTATAATTTTTTTTGATTGAGTTAATAATATCTCCGGTAAAGTGGGAGCGAATATCCATAGTTAATGATATATTCATACTGTTATAAAATATTTTAATTGTGAAATAAGTGTTTTTTGGGCATGTGGTGTTGATAAGCCATGGTATTGTAACAAAGCATATTTGCAAGTTAATAATATCCATGGTAAAGTGGAAGTGAATATCTATGGTTAGGAGTATTTTCATGCTGATATAAAATATTTTGATTGTGAAATAAGTTTTTTGTTTTGGGCATGTGGTATTGATAAGCCATGGTATTGTAACAAGGCCTATCTTTTACAAGTTAATAATATCTATCGTAAAGTGGGGATGAATATCCATAATTAAAAATTTTGTATTATTATAAAATATTTTGGTTGTAAAATAAGTAATGGTTTTTGGACATTGAAAAAAATAATAAAATTAAGTAGAATTCATAATACAATTAAGATAGACATTATTGGCTCGAAAATATGTTAAAGAGTTAAACCAAGTAATCCACTTTGTCGAGGAGAAATTTAGGAATGAAAAATTTAGTGGACATAAAAACATATGGTCACGGAGAAAAGCAATCAATAGGATGATGTTACTGGGAAAATTTGGGTGACCATAACCATAACATGAATTTGGAAGGGTTTCTTGGAATGCATCCGTATAATTGCCATCGTATCGTGTCGGCCTGAGAAGGCGACGTTCATTGTGGTATGAATAACTAGACCTAGAGTGCCCCACGGTTGGATTAAGCGGAGTTATTTTTTCAATTCTGCATCGCATTGTGCGAGCTAGGGTACTATCACGACAATTTTTTTCCGCGGCGCAGTTCAAGAGCCCAATTTCCGAACATCCATCCACATCGCAACGTTCAAAAGTCCAATTTGGTCTTTTGTTTCCGCCTTTGGTGTTTGTTGGGTGGCATTATTGCGGTGCGGTGCGGTGAGTAGAGGATGGAATTCAACCCCTTTGATATGTTTGGAGGTGATACGCATCCATTTCCACAGAGTCGAAGAACGCAGCAGAACCAACGCTCATTTCCTCCGAACTGCCAAACTCCACCACCAATGCATGAGAACATGAGCTCGTGGGGCAACCCTTTTGATATGTTTGGAGGTGATACGCATCCATTTCCATCTCCATTTCCAGAAAGTCAAAGAACGCATGAGAACCAACGCTCATTTCCTCCGAACATGAGCTCGTGGGGCTGGCCGTTCGAAGTTCGCGACCACGGATCACCCAATGATCCCAAACCATACGCAAATAATCGGCGGGACTCTACAAGTAGAACCAACGCTCATCCAGCAAAGAAGAACAACGCAGAACCAACTACAAACGTTCATCCAGCAAAGAAGAAGAACGCAGAACCAACTACAAACGCTCATCCAGCAAAGAAGAACAACGCAGAACCAACTACAAACGTTCATCCAGCAAAGAAGAAGAACGCAGAACCAACTACAAACGCTCATCCAGCAAAGAAGAACAACGCAGAAGCAACTACAAGTAGAAAGCAGAGAGTGGTTTCGATTCCCGTTTATGATGCAGGCACCGAATCACCATCTGTGTCTACGAAAGCAGCAAGCCTAGCTCTCTCTTCCCCTTCTCTCTCTATCTCTCTCCTCTCCTCTTTTTTGTCTTCCCCACTCTCCTCTCCTCTCCCCCTCACTCTCTCTCCATCTCTCCCTTGTCACTCCCTCTCTCCCTCCACATTATCTCTCTATTTATTTGTTTTTTCCTCCCTTTCTCTCTCACTCCTCCCTCTCTCTTAATTTTGATCCCATTGTATTGTGTTTAGGAAAGTATCTAAATTAAAAAGAAAAACAAAAAACAAAAAACAAAAACTTAATTGGTTGTAAAATATTGAACCTATATTTTGGATCAACCATGTCAACTAAAATACAATAATAAAATACTTTAAAAAAATCATGCACTCTCTCTCCTCTATTATGGGTAGTCACTTTGCTTGCTCTTATCGTTTAGATAGTTGGGATGAATCTATACTGGTTTTATAACATTATATATATTATACTAATTTCACGTCTTTATATATAAAAAGTATTCTCATTTTTAACTTTATTAAAACCTTAATTTAATTTCAATGGAAATATTTTTAGTAGTGGTGAGGACACAAGCTCCAAACAAAAGGAGTCCACAATCAAGCAATAGAGTCATGTTTTCCACAAGGATCATGCATAAGGAACGAAATCAGCCACTGCTCACAAATACCCAAGTGATGAGATGGTCGCTGACTGTGTTGGTGTTTTGATTCGAGTGGTAAAGTCATTGCCCAGTCTATTCACATGGAGTTCGCCCAAAAAGTCTCTTTATCTTCTGATTGATTTTCTGATTATGTCAGTGGAAAAATAAAAAGAGAAAATTACAGCTTCAAATGTTAATAGTAGAAGCGTGGCGACCCTGGTTGTGGGAGTTTTTTTTTTGCTGCCTCATTTTTCAAGCGTGTCAGAGCAGCGCAACACCTGTGGCAAAATTTGCCCCATTGAAGCTTTTAACATATTCAATCCACGTGGCAAGTGAGTTTTAGTTATGGATCTGGTTCACCATTAAATTTGTTGACACTTGAGCTTTTATGGAGGAAATTCTTCAGATTCATGACCAAAAAATATGCTTCAGCTAATAAACGACAAGATGCTTCACCAGCCACAAGATTGTACGGGTGATCCTAAGCGTTCCTCGAAAAACAAAAATTCAAGGTTTGTAAATTCTAGAGATATATAAAAGAGAACGTTGATTGTATCACTTCCAAAAGTTTCTTTTTGCTGGTTGAATGGTCTCTGTTATATGATGTCCAATGTCAAATCACTAAAGTAATAACTTAGCCACTCAACCACGTATCAAGCCATACCAAACAACAGCCCACTGGAGATATCATTGTGTACAATGCTTTTACTCCATGACAGCTGAGATTTCTGGTTAGGACGCTGAGATTTCAGAGATTTTCACACTGAGGCTGATCTACCAATAAAATAAAACAAAACCCACATTCAAGTCACTATTGCCTGCATCTCCATTTATGCTTTGAAAGGTTGCATCGTTTCCTTGTTTTTTTCTATCGGTGTTGCATTTGGTAGAAACTATTTTTCTTGTTGATGTCCATATATAATCCAAGTGGGAAAGCCTACTTTGTAAAAAGGGTTGATCCAAGAGGTCATTTTCTTTCTCTTCCATAAAATTTTGCTGTACATATTGTTTAAATTTAACTTTTATGCTTTTCCTTTAGAAAATGTTGAAGAAAGCCCTCCTTTCACATTAGAACAACAACTTCTCAATGCTGTTGATGCTCACCTCATGGTCAAGGGGGACACTTCTGTCAAATCCAATCATCTTATCCCTGTTCATACCAAACCCAATCATTTAGCCCCTGTACACAATCTCGTGCCTCGTAAGGTTCCTGATAGATATAAGCCACTCATTTTGCCTCCCGTGCTTAATCCTTTGCCCAAAAATCATCCCATGTATCTCCCAAAATTGGATGGAGAGAATGGAGTTACTGCCCAGGCTTTTGAAGATTATTTAAACATTTTCGAGGTAGAAGATGAGGATGTTAGTGTTAGGCTGTTTGCCCTTTCTTTGCAAAGTGAAGTTAGGACTTGGTTTAAAGCATTGCCTGAGGCAAGCATCTCAAATCTCCAGCAGCTATTCAAACTCTTCCTTGATAGATGGATGACCACAGTCAATTTTTTCATGCTCATAGAAGAATATCAACAGTTAAAAAGGATCCCATCTGAATCTGTTCAGCAATTTTCTGATCGATTCAATTAAGTTTACCATTCTATACCATTGAATATAAGACCTCCCCCTGATTTGGCCCTATTACATTATCCAGCAGCATTTGATCCAGAAATAGAATTCCATCTGAGAGAAAGGGGCCCCTCTACTATGCAACAGATGCAGAACATGGCGGTAGATGTAGAGGTTAATCTGAAAGTTAGGGAGGAGAAGTTGAAAGCAGAAAAAGAGGGTAAACTGGATACCTTGCTAAAGAAAGCAGAGGGACTAAAGCAGACATTCACAATAGAAGTTGAAGGTTTAGAGCACCACATAAGATCTGTTTTGCAAAGGGAAAGTAATGGTATTCCTGAACAAGCCTACTACAAAACAGATGACTTATTCATGCAGCCATACATGATGGAGCAATCGCCTGATATAACACATGAATATAATAGCTTCCCTTCCTTCAACTGTTTGCCCAAATATGATCAGTATGACGATGATTATGAAACTAACGACCAAATCAGCTTCGCAGAGGAATCAGAGCCTATTTTGGCAGAAAGCACAATTCAGGCTCATTTGCTTGAACCCAATGATCAGCAGGCCCAGTATAGCTGTGAAGAAAAGGAGGAAAACGCAGAGGGCGTTGACTTCAGTGAAGTAACTTTACCATTTTGTTTCAAATCTTTTCAGTTTATTAGGGGAAATCATCATGCCATTTATAATCGAGTATCACCATTTTTTGATGTTGACCGGCTAGAGGAGAGTCCAGGCCCCGCTCTTAATGCATTAACACTAGATTTGCAGTCCCAACGTGCCAGTGAGTGTCAGATTGCAGAATACTCAGAAGCGGCAACATGTGACCAAAAAATCCAACTGGATTCCCCGCCTGTTGATTTTCAGCCATCTCGGATATTTGAAGAAGAAAAGGAACAGTCAGCACAAATCTGTCAGGTGCCATCTGAGCAAGCTTTCAAAGAATTACAGGTTCCATTCCATGTGTTGCACAACCCATCTGAGGGCAAGTTGTGTGATGAGATAAATCACTGCTCTTCTCCGCTAGCAGGCTGCAAAGCTCAAAATCAGGTTGTGGATGATTCACCATTTCAAAGCATGATAACTATCCCGAACTTTTGTACAATTCTTCAAGTCAGTCTAGCAATAATGTATATATGCTACAGGACCCTTTTGTACAGTTTCTTGTTTCAACAAAGAAGGTCAGCAGCTTCCTGGTCTTCTCAAAGATTATAAAGCCATATCAGATTGCAAGAACTCCATTTCAGGTAACAGCAAGCATAAGTAGCAGGGGCCATTCATATTTACAATGCTTAAGTGGCTGCATTGGCTGTTTCATTACACCTAACAGCAGAGAAAGTATTGGTTAGGGCAGGTAGGTAGGATTAATAAGGCAACCGGCCAAGCAAATTTTGCAGAGTACAGCAGCAATTGAATACAAGTCTGACCTGTTGTTCTTGACTTTGCACAAGGAAAAGCCATCCCCAAGTGGAGCCACTATTAGCCTCCTGCTGTAGCATGTATTCATTTTCTATGATTGACATTTTCACATGCCAAATATGTCATACTTTGCAGGCTGCAGTGTTCCATATTTCCAGAACAGGCCAATGAAGATGCCATGAAAGTATCCTGGTCCAAATGCCACTACTGTATTCCATTTTGATCACAGTTATCAGGCAGTTTTGCATTCAAAGGAGGTACTCCAGCTAGAATTCACTAACCTCCCCTTCTTCTCATTTCCCCCAAGTCACTTACTAACATCCCCCAAGAGGTCAAGATCTGCTTGAGCCTCTCAGGTTCATCATCTCCATGACATTCGCCTTGGTTTGGATTTGCTTTACTCAAGGACTGCTCACTCATCATCTGTGAGCCTTCTTTTCCCAACAAAGCCTAAGGTCTCATACATTAGCGCCCTCTTTTCATCTCCATATTAACTATTAACTTTATTATGTAACTCCCTATCAGTTTTTCCCTTTCCCTATTAAAATCATGTATATAAAACTCCCCTATGTAAATACCCCTCCCTGGCAATATAGCCATATTTCCTATAAGTCCGGGGAATCACAGTCCATCTGGGGCTGTCTTTAACCCATCCGAGTCATAGCAGGGATTAATCTGACACCTGGCCAGATTAATAACCTCCCCCCAAAAACCCCTAAAAAACCTTCAAAAACCCACTTTTTGCACCTTTTTCCTACGTTCTGTGCATAAAACACTAACCCCGCCTGGCAAAAACCCATATTTCGCCCCTATCCCTAAAACCCGAGTGTAAATATGCCAACCCGCGCTCATAATATTCATACAACATGAAAATCCTGCCATTCCCTATGTTTTAACCCACCTCCACGATATATTCAAAAGGGAATATTCCCGCGAATATCCCTGCCCACTAACCCGCCGTCGCTACCCATCTACCGCCAACCGTTAGATCTGGCCCGCCACAGATCTACGGTGGGTGGGCTTTTTTATATGCAACACGCCCGAGCTTTAGCGTCCAGGAGTTCGGCAGTTTTGCCGCCGTACTCCCGCCACGCATCAAGCTCTGGGGTGTGGCGGAGACCCCTCCGCCGACCCCGCCTTTGCCCATAAGCGGTGCGCCACAAAACTGCTTACCGCCCGTGACGTCACATCCCACGTCACCCTCTGTCCAGTCACCGCTTGCATCACCCCCTTTGCCCAGTCACCATGTCGAGTCACCTGCCTGCGTGGCCTCCTGCCACGTCACTGCCACGTCATCGTCTGTACATGATGACGTCATGCTGACGTCATCTCGCCACGTCATCCTGCTGACGTCACTCACCGTACAGCGTCACGTCATGCTGACGTCATCATCAACTTTTTTGCGCGCAGAGGCGAAAATCGCACTTCAGAGCCCCGAAATCCGATTCTGAGGCAGTTTTTGATGAGCGATTTGCGCCTCATCGCTAGATTTTTTGGGCCTGAATGGGGAATCTTCAGGGAATCTTTTTATTTTGCGGCCCCCAGCAAGCCCGAAAGGCGCTGAATGACCCATTTTTCTTCATGAAGCTTGTCGGAAGGACCAGAAAACAGTTTTGAAAGAAAAAGAGGCCGAGCATCGGCCATTAAATTATGAATAAGACCCACAACACGGCATAACAACATCAATTTATTGCCAAAGAGTATCAAAGGAGGAAGGAGAGCCAAAGAGTATCTGCCGAAGATTTTTTAGGGGCTTGAAGCACTTGAACATTGATGAGCCCCCCAGAAAGTCAAACCAAGAGGAGTAGGCCCATCCTAGCTCTCAAATCACTGTCAAAAGCATTCAATACCGCTGAACAGCAATGGTGCAAAGACCAATGCACAGTTATGACAGATGAAAAGCACAGAGCCACCTGGATAGATATTAACTCATTTTGATACAGCTGCCCCCAGCACAGCTCAAAGATATTTTCTGACATTTATTTCTGGATAAGATTAGGTTAAAGTAATCAATTTTCTGTCGGACCTGTTAGGTCAGCTGTAATAGATAATTTCAGATATATCTTCCCTATATATACCACCCTCTATATTGTTTTAAGGGTTGGTTGGTTGATAGTTTTTCAGTAGAGACTCGCACTGTATACCTGAAATGTTTTCTGTAATCAAAGACTGCTAAAAAGCTTGGAGGAAAGACTGTCTGCTCTGTGTCTAATGGTTTCAAGAAGTGAATCTAGAATTCTTGTGCTACAACATGACTCAATAAGTTTTCCTATCTCTGTTTTTTTTTTCATTGATATATCGTCTAAATAGCAGAAAGAAAGAATAGTCTAGAATTGGTTAACTGCCCTCTATGCTCATTTTCTGCTGTTTCTTTATGTTTTCCTCTGGATCAGTCATGAATATGAATTCCCTTCGGCTCATATTTCCCCTAATCCATTCATCTTTGATAGTTGTCTAGGAATTCTTAATTGCTCTTAGATAGAGTTCATTCACTTTCCCCCTTTTAAGCTTAGTGAGAGATTCTTTGTTGCCTCTCATTCCTTATCCCTCATCCCATCCTTATAAGGTTTCAGTGTTGTTTCATGAGCAGCTACCTTGCTCCTTATTTCTCATGTGACCAAGAAATGTACCAGGGGTCCCACTCCTCGACTCCACGCCCAATGGTTTGAAAACTTACCAGACTATGTCTTGCCTCTCTACTTGAAATGTCTTCCTTCCCACCAAAAACAATATAAAACCCTGGTGCATCATACCTAGCCTAAAATCATCCATTAAACAAAGCTAAATCTAAAAGAGAGAGCCCTCTCTGACTGCAAGCAGGCTAGAACCTGCAATCCAAAGTTGGTTTGTGGTTACCTCGGCCGTATCCTTTTCTGGAGCTTTAAGGACAACCTGAGTGATAACAGGTTCCTCCTCCATCATCTTTCAGTTTTCTTGATTTATGATTATTATGTAATTTCTGTTTATTTCCAAGAAGAGACCAAATCCTGATTGTAATCATTTTAGGTAACAAAGCCTTGCATACTAAGACAGCTAGTCTAGCAGACACTTGGAGCTATGGCGAAGATATTTTTTGTAACTATAACCCAAGCTCCCCCTCTTCTTATAAATAGGGGGAAGAAACACTTAGAGAAGGTTCCAGAATTTCACACCCACACGGTCTAAATTCTGTGATGCCACTTTTGGTTCTATTTTCTTACTCATGGGGAGACTGGACTGATAATGTGTTATTTGGACCCTCCTAATATTAATGAAACAATCTTGGTGATTCTAAGCATGATCAATATGCAGTATGTTTTTGCTTCTATAATCTCATTTAATTTATGTTTTCCCTTCTCTAAAATAGTGTAATGAAGTTGTTGATTTCTCTTTGATTCATGGATTGATCTAGGATGCTAAATAAAGAACAGTTCCTGCATTATATTATAGATTTACTTGTGTTATTCAATAGCCTAAAACACTAGTAGTAATTGTAGATTTATTTGTGTTATTGGATTAACCTATAGTACCTATGTGAGCCCAAATTTACTCATGATGTTTGGCACTAATGATACCTATGTTATATCTGGCATGAAACCTTAATTAGCACACCGATGTTTCTACCATTTCACTTCCTTCCTCTTACATATTTTTGTTGGAACATGGTTGCTGAGGATTTTGTTTGTTTACAGCCCTATGCATCTATTTCCCTCCTTCCTCTCCACCTCTCCACCATCAATAGTACTTCAATATTAAGTTGTATGATTGTTGTGTGTCAGCCACCAGAGCAAGACATTTATCTTTGAGGTTGCCCGATATACCCCCCCGTATTTGGATCCATTTATTGGCTTGAGTCTACCTTAATGAAGGCCTATTGAACCAAACCCCTTTTATTATCTTTTTTTTACGTGATAATTGGAGTGCTGCAAAAACCCCTCATAGATAATCTTTCATGTGCTCCTCTATTTAAGATGTCCTAGGCACTGGTCTACAATCAACCCAGAGGTTGTCTCTAGGAGGCTTTCTAGGTCCCCTAAAGCACTCATGCTGAAGGTGTCGTCTAAAGCTACAACATCTTTTTGCCATCGTTGCCGGGGAACAGATTAGAATATTTTTTCCTAGGTAAGACAAATTTTTACATTCCCTTTGTTAGGTGAGCAAGGGAAGTGTGGGTTGAAGATATCTCACCTTGGCGACTCCACTATTTCAATTTTATGGTAAGCATCATGGCGACTCCACTGTTCATTTCTCTATTTGATCACTCTAGCTTTCAAGTAGCCTCATACTCGCTCTGATGCTAAAACAGCTGAAAGATATCCCTACCTTTAAAACTGAGATCACTCACCTAAGAGGTCTTCAAAATGGCCATTCCTACATTTCTGGCCAACCAATTTGCCCCTCTGACTTTTTCTTCTATTGCTAGTTATCCCAATCATGTCCCTTCATTTCATGAATGGAATGCCTATTTGCCTAGATTCAGTGGAAACACAGATAGAAGGTCCAACCAACACCTTAAGGATTTTCATGAATTCATGGAGCAACAGGAAACTATTTTTGAAGATGCACAAATGAAATTGCTCATCTACACTTTAGAAGAAGATTTTAGAGTTTGGTACAGAACAATACCTCGTGGTAGCATATCCTCCCTAAAATGTTTTCATAAAGCATTCCATCTTTATTGCAAAAGATCATATCCACCGAATGCTTTGTTTGAAGATTGTTGCACACATTTTAATGTTGAAAATATCCCTGAGGGTAATGATCGTGCTGAAGATGTTTGTGAGACTCCATTCCAAGAAGATATACACTCACATTAGGAAGCATTGCCCAGTGGTCAAGAAAGAAAATAAGGAAACATCATTGAGCTGCAAATAAACCCTCAGAGATCCTATTCAGCCGAATTTGATGATCCTCCTTATTATGATGAGTATGACTTCGATGGGAAGTAGAGCGGTGCAGAAATTCAGTAGTCTCATTCATGGGAATATGCACAAAAAGAAGAGGCTCTAGTTTACAATGCACATCCTTCACTTGGAGCACAAGTTCAAGAACCTCCTCCTATTTATGATGCGTATGATTCTCAGGAGGATGAGATGGTCACAGATTATCAAATGGATCTGTTTACCAGCAAGTGGGGAGAAAGCTTCCAACAATAAGTTTTGCTTAAAAAATCTAAGGCTGAGGAGCTGAACAATATTTGTAAATGCCCTAACTAAGAATATATTGGTCAATGGACTGTCCATGTAAAAGATACAGCTGCAAATTTTTCTTTTCAGTTATATTACCCTGTAGCTGATTACATGACCACATTCTTAGGTCAGTAGTAGGGGTTATTCCTGGAGTATTCATTAAGTTCTTTGTTTGAATATTTTTCGTGGTGCATGCTTATTTTAATTTCTATTTTTCAGCAGCATGAAGGCACTAGGTCCAACACCCAAATGTTGGTCTGGCTCCATTGGAGGGTTGAACTCACTAAGGTTAATTGAGGCTTATTCATTAGTAGGAATGTGTATAAATAAGCTCACTAGCTGAGCATTTACTTTCCAGTTGTTAGAATTTTTATTTCTGCATTTTAGTTTGATGAGGAAAGTGCTCTCTGCACACAAAGTTTCAAGGGGATTTTATGGTTATACAATTTCATTATATTTTTAACTACATGCCCAATGGTGAAGGATAATGGTCTACAAGTTTTTAGCACCTTGCCAGCAAGGCACTCTCCCCAGTAGGAGCCAATGTTATCACTCACTGCTAAATGTGTTTTCAGTTGTGAAAAAATTGCAAAGAAGGCAGTGAAGTTTGAATCCATTTCCCAAGCTACATAAGACCTCAAACCTTAATCAAACCCTCTTTGTGGGATAGTTCTCGGAACAAGCTTTCCAATGGTAGGTGGAAGTCCAAAAAAGGACTTTTGGATAAAAAGTTAGAGCGGATTAAAGCTGGACTTTGAAAGCTAGAAAACAAAGAGAAAATACTAAGGGAGGCTCATTGCATATTGACGATCGGAGGGCCTCGGGCACAATAAATTAGGGATCGGCAGTGGGAAGGTTCGCTATATTAGGCATCCCACATTCCTGCATACTGCAGTCCCGCAATATCGGGCATCTTGTAGTCCCGCATCCTGCAGTCCCGTGATCTCGCATATCAGACCCTGCAATATTGGAAAATAGATAGTGGGCAGGTCCCGCACATCACAATCCCATAGTCCCACGATATCGCAATCCCATGATATCACAATCTTGCATCATCATATTCTCGCGATATTGCAATCTCATGGTCTCGCATCATCGTAGTCTCATAGTCCCGCATTATCAATAAACTGACGATCGACAAGCCCCAATGGAATATGTTGATAGTGAAAAATCACTGAAAATTGGCGTTTAGTGTTAAAGAGTCGGGAGGGCTGAAAAAAATTAACAAAGGAAATCAGTTGAAAAGACAAGGGAGGATGGGCATTTTCTCTCTCCTCCAGGGGGCCACGTGGCAGAGCACCATTGGTCCAGATGAATCCACATGGTAGCTGAAGTCAAAATGACGTGGTAGTATGAAGGACACGTGGCATGCAGATTCAACATTTTCGGGGGTCTGATGGGGGGAATTTTTGGGTGATATGTGTCACCACTCAAGAGGTGCCATGTGGCATTGACGATATCATTAATCCCACAATCGGTGAACGCAAAAAGTAAAGTTTTCTCCTGCGCAAAAGTCCTTCCCGACTTACAATTGTGATATGCGGGAACTCCCCGGACGTGATATTTTATACAATGGATTTAAAGGGCTATCAGGTCCATCCATTTCAAAGTCTACATGCTCATTCAACACCCCTCCCTGGATGCGATACTTTATGTGATGCATTCTATAGACCACTACATCCGGACAATCAACTGGCTCCAAGAAATATCATAAGAGGACACTCTTCTATGTTGCGATTGCGATACCCCGACTAGGCCCAATCTTGTTGATAAGCGATTGCAAGGTTCAAGGGGAGATATTATAGTGAGCATTATAAGCTACCAGTATGCACGATTTTATATAACAAAGGAAGAAGCCCCTTCGATAGGAGTCCAATGGCCCTAGCACCCGAGAACTACACACCTGGTCATAGCCCCCGGCTATATGAGAAGAAATGTAGATAGGGGCTAAACCAAAGGGGGGCCAAGGAACACCAGAACCTGTTGTTCTGCAATGCCTTTAAGAGTTAAAGTCCGCATGTTGTATAAACCTTGATAGTATGCTACACGGCTTTGAAGGCGGATGGTTCGACAGATGAAGTAGTGCATGAAGTCGATGCAGTAGAAGATCAGTATGGGGGGACTCAGGAAGACTTGATGGAGGCATGGTGCTCCACTCCGTCACACAAAAAAGGGACTACCAAGACATGCTCCATTCCTACTCTGTGACAGGCATTCACAGTTAACCCATTCCTAACTTTGGAGAATGAGCTACTTAGGCGGTTAAGGCGAAAGGGACAGGGATCAACTGAGCAGCTAGATGAACGCATGATAACAGAGACGTGGCCTGAACAGAAGTCCTCACAGGAATAGTAGGAGGATTCCCCCTCCATCATCTTTCAGTTTTCTTAATTTAAGATTATTATGTAATTTCTGTTTATTTCCATGAAGGGACCAGATCCCGATTGTAATCATTTTGGGAAATAGAGCCTTTCACACGGAGACAACTAGTCTAGTAGACAACTAGAGCTTTGGCGAAGATATCTTTTGTAATTGTAACCTAAGCTCCCCCTCTTCTAGGGGGAAGAAACACTTAGAAAAGGTTCCGGAATTTCGCACCCACAGGGTCTGAATTTTGCGATGCCACTTTTGGTTCTGTTGTTCCTTAAGAAACCAATTTCCTGGCTATAGGGAAATTGTGCTTAAGACATTAATAAATATTATTTACTGTCACTTATTTATAACTTATATATATATATATATATATATATATATATATATATATATATATATATATATAGATTGTGTCTTTAAATGAAGGACATGGAGATTTGGTCTTTAACCCTTAGTACATGTATGACCAGAACATCTATTTGGTCAATTTAGTGTGTCCTAAATTGCTACATTAATTATCAATCTGGGAGCCGTAAATTGATGAAGTGTGGCACACTATATGTGCAAGATAACCTTTCCTTACTTTTTGTCGTTTTTGATTTTTATTTTGTTTTGGGGGTTTTTATCTTCGTTTACCTCCTAATATGAATGGAAATCATATTCCTAAGTCTTTAGAAGGCAAGTATGGATTTAGATTTTAGGAAATTATGTCCTCTATGATGGTTTCCAGCACTTAACACTCCAGAAGATCTTATAATATACTAGTGATAACAGTAATACTTAAACAAGAATGAAAGATGTGCTGCTATCTAAAACAAGTAAGTAATGAACTATTGATCATGAAACTATCATCTCTGCTGCCGTCTAAATACAAAAAATTGATTTAAGCTAATGCACTCAAAGAAACCAAAAATTGCAAGGAAAGTAAAACTAAACTAAAATTACATCATCCATAATCCCATTCCTCGCCAGTTAGTCTAGCTATGGCTTTCGGAGATAATCGTCAATGACATGAGCAATCTGATATCTAATTGCAGAAAAGTAAAACTAAAATCAAATCACAACATTCATATTCTGATTCCTCACTAGTTAGTCTAGCTATGGCTTTCGGAGATAATCATCAATAACATGAGCAATATGATATCTAATTGCAGAAAAGTAAAACTAAAATCAAATCACAACATTCATAATCTGATTCCTTGCCAGTTAGTCTAGCTATGGCTTTCGGAGATAATCATCAATGACATGAGCAATCTGATATCTAATTGCACAAAAGTAAAACTAAAATCAAATCACACATTCATAATTCAATCCCTCACCAGTTAGTCTAGCTATGGCTTTCGGAGGTAACCGTCAATGGTATGAGCAATTTAATATCTAAGCTAAATAACAAAGCAAGTAACAAAACTGAAACCAACAAAACAGAGCTGGAATTAAAATACTAAGAAAAGCAAAGTCAGCAGAGAATTAATCCCATGTCATTAGTCATTTTGAAAATTATATGCAGATGCCCGGGCTGCCTACTCTATCCTGAAACATACATACACTGATCAGTGTTATACAAAGCTGTAAAATCATGAACAAAAGTGGAATGTTAATACCATAACAATTGAATTATACATAGGTGGATGACTATGGAATATATGCAATGGAAATAAGGAAACGAGATATAAAAACTGTACAACAACAATGAAAACAAAACCTCAGCGTACAGGGGCCCTCTGCACAGCCTCGGTCAACAGGCTATCAATCCAAAATTACGTTCACGCAATCATGTAGAAATAGAGTCTTCTCATATATTTCAAAACACAGTTACAGCAATAAGACTAGTGTCACGACATAGTGGGTTTTGAACAACAAAATTACATTCAAAAGACTAACTCTATGCATTATAGAAACGCATTATTTATAACAAAGGTTACATAACTGTTTTCTTGTAAAACTGCATGAACAAGGGACACGTAAAAGACATCGCCCATGGATGTAGCGTAATGGTTGTCGAGACTATTAAATCTATCAACTATGGTTGTTGGATTTGCATCGTGGGGCAGTCTATAGGTGGCAACAGACCCCAGAGATTTAGGAACAGCCATGCATCCTTCAGAATCCTTGGAAAACAGAGTCCGACTACCGTAGGACTCTTACGTTGGACCATCATTTGACCATCGTTGACCGCAACTTCCCTTGATGAATTCGGCTGAACCAATAGGACCTGATCCATGTCCAGGTCATTTCTAACTTGCCCATATGGCTTGTTTTGCCTGATGACACCTGCAACATAGAGTTTAACAAAAACAACTGCGGAAAGTGACTGGATTCCGCAGCTAATGAGAAAAATCTAGTTCAAACAGCAAACACAAAAACATAGTCAGAAAACCACTTAAATGCTCTTTTAAAATCAATATGCAATAATCTTTGATAGCTTATGGAGTGCTGGTGAGGGAAAAAATTCTAGGAAAATGTGTAGGAGAGGTGTAATTTCAAAGCTCTACATACCCCCACTGTGAAGGTGTTGCATGTCCCCATGAAAACAAAATTTGATCACCCTCCTTTCAGCTCATGTGTTCTGAGACCTCTTCCAATACATCCTGCCTTCTTTTCTTCTTTCTTGGGACCACTACCATCCTTGGCTTCCTCATTAGACACCTAAACTTGAGGTTGATGAGAGCCTTGTTCAACCTTCTGTTCTTTTTCTTTAATTTTCTATTTTTCTTTTGCCATAGTCCAAGATGAAACATGGTGTTGTCATGAATAATCTTATCTAATCTGCCCTATTCCTTCAATGTTTCATTTTCTCTTTTGATGTGTCTATTTAAGACCTCCAGCTCAAAAACTTCCTGTTTTAGTGATTGGATTTGAGCTTCTTGAGCTGTATTAGGTTATGCAAATGAAGTGCCTGGATCTGCGGATGTTTTCTCCAAGGACTCTATATAATCATACATTTCTTGTTGGTTCAGGTCTATCTCAAGTGTGGTCTTTCTTGGGCTGACCCCAAAATCCTATTGAGAAGGACTGATTTCAAAATCTGGCCAAGAAGGACTCATGTCAAAATCTAGCTGAGAAATAGGAGTATGGTGGGGACCATGGTCAGGAGGAATTGCTGAAGGTTGTTCTGGTGTTTCCCCTCCTAAATCAATAAAATGGGGCCCTTTAGTTTGTATTTTTCTCAACTTCCCTTTAAGTCTGGAACTTCTCCTCAAATTTTGTGGGCTAGTGTCTTCTTTCTCCCCACTCTGTTTTTCTTTCCCTTTCTTCTTTGCTGCAGCTGATTGTTCCTGAAGGTAAACTAGTCTTTCAGACAGTACTTGGTGGTCCTCTTCTGAGGAAGGTTCTGGGGTTTGATGGACAACCTCTATATTTCTTTTTCCTTTTGATTTTCTTGGCTTCTTACCCTCAGTCTTTTCCTTCCTACTTTCTTCCCTACTAGTTTCTTCAACTATGTTAGTAGGAGTATCTTGAATTTTATCACTTGTTTTCTTTCTTCTGCTTCTCTTTGATGTGCTGCTTTCAGGGGTTTCTTGTGGATCTTTAAAGAAATTTTTGACCAAAAACTGCTCCCATGTTTCCTTCTTTTCTTTTAATTGTTTTTCTATCAATATTTTCACAAGGCCGTGGTGATACAAGTGGGGTTCTACATCCCCCAGATTCTTTTGGACTGTGGTGGACATTTTCTTCAGGCTATTTAGCAAGAAATAGGGCAAATTAAGAGTTTGGTTCTCTACAAAAATCATCAGCAATCGGGTATGATACATGTACATTGACCTGAATCATCCCTCACAGGTAATGAATTTCTGGATTATTAATAGTAAAATAGCCCATTTTTCTTGTAAAGCAGAGACAAGGATTCCTCTATTAAAGATGGTTACATCCATACCTGGATTTCGTAGGATAACCCTCCATGCTCTCTCGTCAAAGCTCTTATTTTTGAACCACCGTTCTCCCTCCTGTGGGAGTTCGGTTGCAGCTACTATGGATGCCTTTGTGACTATGAATTTAAGGTCTCCAATCTCCGCTTCTACGTCGTCAAAGGACCTCGCAAAAGTCTTCGTAACTTCCTTGTTGTAGCCTCTGAATTTCTGAATAAATTGTAACCACCAGGCCTTCCTTAGCATGCTTTTCACTTGCAGATACCCTTCCATAAATTTGGGCCCTTCCGGTTCTGCTCTCAACAGAGGACCCATTCTTTCCTCCTGTCTTAAACATGTCTGCATGGGTATTGGATGAACGGAGGTGAGACGGCTGGGTTAGCGGAAAATGGACAGGATTTATGGAGAAAAACCAGTGACTGTAAATGGAAAACAGAGAACAGGTAGCGGGAGTGAGTTTATGGAGCGGAGTAGAGGCTTATGTGAATAGGGTAGGAATGCAAATGTGACTTCAATAGAATAGTAGGGGAGTAAAGTGAGCCCAACAGAGTTTTAAACTGGATGTCTACGAAGTAGACGCAAACATGCTCAAGAAATGGCTGCGGAATTTGTGTGGTAGAGAAAAGCCGTGATCAAATCAACCACATCCCATAATTATAGGTGGAGTGTCAAAGGACAGCCGAACACGAGTTAAAACCGGAGGCTTTATCATGAAGCCATTTGAAAATAAATGCAAAGTTTGTGGAGGAATCATACAAAGGTCGTGGAATGGTTATGGAGCTATCAATGCCAATCATTGCATATAATGGAGCCGTGGTTTCAAAACTATGTAAAATGTGCTCTAAATGCTATTTGAAATAAATCTTACTCATACCTTGGAATTTTTGCCACTTTTCGTCCATTAACCTTTGATCAGCTGCTCCTTGTTGATGCTTTTAAGCGCCTCATGTCTTCAAAATATGTGCTTGGTCATACTTGCATTTTATTTTCATGATCATTTAACTAACATATGATTGTCAGTTTTGAAAAATAGAGTGATGGCTGCGGAATCATCCTCTGGCTACGGAAACTGGGTTCAGCGGCAGAAACGGACACAACAATCATATGATTGAATGGAGATGGATAAATGATAACTGAATGAATGAAAATGGTCAAGGGAAAAAAAACTTTTATTGGCGGAATGAAATGAAAGGAATGTAGTGGAGTGGAATGAAATGAAGTGGAGTGGAATGAAATGAAGTGGAGTGTCATAATCTGTGAAATGAGAGAGAGAGATGATTTTTTTTTTGGAAAAATATAGGGCGTCAGGAGTTCCTGATTTTCGCCCTATATTTTCTGTATAAGATTGCCAATCAATGATTGTTTTTTAGGCTTATACACATTTAAACAGAAAAGAGCAAAGGCTAGGCTCGTGGAGAAGAAGGATTCTTCTTCACCAGCCTTATTGCAGAACTGTATTGAAAGATTTTGACAAATTCCTCTTTTGAGAGTGGCTTATGATAGATCTTTAATCTGTGGCCATTCAAAATAAGAGGAGTTTGATGTTCATCAATGGTTTTGATTCTTACCGCTCCATTGCTAAAGATTTTGTCAATCTCATATGGCCCAAGCCAATGAGTCTGAAATTTTTCTTTAAAATCTTTAAACTTGGAATCAAATAGCAATGCCCAATCTCCTTCTTGAAACTTTTTCTCCTTGATGTATTTGTCATGCCACTTAGCTCTTTGATATTGAACTAGATCAGTTCTTAGGATTGCCTCTTGTCTGATCTCATCTAGCTCATTCAACTGCTCCATTCTATGCTTTTGGGCTTCTGATAGATCCATTCCCAACTGAACTGCCATCTTGAAAGTTTTGACTTGGAACTCAATGGGGAGTAGGACTTCTTTCCCATAAACAAGTTCATAGGGAGAATGTCCTGTTGTATTTCTCCATGTAGTTTTGTAGGCCCACAAGGCTTCAGGAAGCCTTTCTGCCCAATCTCTTCTGTGTAGATGAACAGTTTGAGTGATGATGGCTTCAATAACTTTGTTTGTAGACTCCACTTAACCATTTTCTTGCGGATGGTAAGGAGTAGATTTTCTGTGCTTGAATTTGTATTCTTCCATCAGCTTCTCCACCAGGTTGGATGTGAATTGACTTCCCTGATCTATCACAATTTCTCTTGGAACACCAAAGAGAGTAAAAATATCCTCATAAAGAAAACTAACAACTGAATTTTCAGTAGCAGAAAATAATGCTTTGGCTTCTACCCATTTAGTGACATAATCAGTACATACCAATATATACTTTCTTTGTTTAGATGGTGGGTTGATAGGTCCAATGAAATCTAAAGCCCATTTTTCAAAGGGTTCGATGAGTACCTGTGGTTGCAATGGCATTTCATTTGAAAGGGTAGGTTTCCCTACTCTTTAGCAGCTGTCATACCTTTTGACATATTGTTTTGCATCTTTGAAGATGGATGGCCAATGATATCCTAAAGAGAGGGTTTTATAGGCTGTCCTTTTGTCAGCAAAGTGTCCACCGCATGGTTCATCATGACATGCTTTGACGATATCAGGAATTTCATATTCCCTAACACATCTTCTGATCACAAGATCTGGCCTAGTTTTAAACAATTCGTTAGAAATCCATGAATATTTTGAACTCTCCTGAATAATCTTTCTTCTTTCACTAGGAAATAAATGCGGAGGTAGTTTCCTTCTAACCAAATAGTTAGCTATATCTGTATACCAAGGGGTCTTAGTAGTTACTACAAATAAATATTCTTCAGGAAACTTATCCCCTACAGGAGAATCTTCTTTAGTATTTTGAATCCTAGACAAGAAATCAGCTACTGTATTTTTTTTCCCTGGTCTATCCAACACAGTAATATTGAATTCCTGTAAAATTAGGAGCCACCTTGTAACTTTGCCATTAGTAATAGGTTTGTTCATTAGATATCTAATCGCAGAATGATCAGTATGAATAAAAGTTTCATAGCATGTTATATAGTGTCTAAACTTATTGATTGCATGAACAACAACTAAAAACTCCTTTTCAGTTACAGTATAGTTCAACTCAGTGGGAGTCAAATTTTTAATGGTATAGTAAATGGCATAAGGAACTAAATCTTTTTGACCCAACATAGCTCCTAAAGTTGTATCTGAACTATCTGTAGAAATATGGAAAGGAAGTTTCCAATTTGGTCCTCTCAAGATAGGCGCTTCAGATATTCTTGTTTTCAAAGTTTCAAATGCTGATTAACAATCAGGATCCCATTTGAATTCACAGACTTTTGTAAGCAGTTTGAAGAGTGGAGATGCTATTCTAGTGAATTTTTCTATAAATCTTCTATAATATCCAGTAAATCCTAGAAAACTTCTAACATCTTTTTGACAATTTGGAATAGGCAACTTGGAGATGACTTCAACTTTTGATCTATCAACTTTAATCCTATCCCCTAAAATATGATGTCCTAAAACAATACCTTCAGTAAACATCATAAGGAATTTTTCATGGCTTAAAGAAAGGTTTGTCTCTTTACATCTTATAAGGACTTTTTCCAAATTTTCTAATTCCTCTTCAAACGAATTACCATAAACTGTAAAATCATCCATATAAAACTCTACACAATCATGGATTAGATCAGAAAAAATTCCTAGTACTTCTCTTTGGAATGTTGCGGGTGCATTACATAATCCAAAAGGAAGCACTCAATAAGAAAAAGTTCCCCATGGACAGGCAAATGTGGTCTTATCCTGATCCTCAAGTGCTACCTGAATTTGATTATAACCACTAAAACCATCCAGAAATGAAAAGTACTTTTTTCTTGCTAATGTATCTAATACTTGATCGATAAAGGGTAAAGGAAAGTGATCCTTCAAAGTTGCTTTGTTAAATTCCCTGTAATCAATGCATACCCTCCATTTACCATTCTTTTTGGTACTATAACCAAAGGAGAAACCTATCGGCTATCTGAAATTGGGTAAATGAAGTTTACATTGAGTAGTTTTTGGAGCTCTTCTTTCACTATCTCCCTAAGATTTGGATTCATCCTTCTCTGAGGTTGTCTGATTGGTCTACTGTTTTTCTCAATATAGATATGATGGATGCAAGTCTTAGGGTCAATACCTTTCATATCAGTATACTCCCATGCAAATGCAGTAGAATGTTTTTGCAAGATTTTGGTTAGCTCTTCCTGTTGTGATTTTTCCAAATTTTTGTTGACATTCAATGTTTTTCCTAGGAAAATCTCAATGGTAGAACTACCAAACTCTTCCATAGAGTAAAGAGACATTTGTCTTGATGATAAATACTCAATGTCAGAATCTAAATGAAATTGTATGTGGTCATATTCTGAAGATGTTTCAAAATTTTCTAATGTGTTCAGAATTTGACTATCTTCACTGATTCCAAAAATGGTAAAGACAGGTTGTATAATGTCCTCATCATCGACCAATTCATTGTCTCCTACTTCTGTAACTACTTTTGCTGAAGGATACAAATGGAATTTCTTTGTCGAACTACCATCAGAAATGTACATATCTCTAGATCTACAACTAATGAAAGCATTAGTTGTGGCTAGCCAAGGTCTTCCTAAGATGAGTGGATGCCCTCCTAAATTACTCTTGGGAGTCAAAATCATGAAATCTACTGGATATTCCCAAGAATCTAAGGAGACTGAAATATCTTCTAATACACCATCTGGTTTGATTATTGATCTATCTGCAAGTTGCAGTAAGGTAGGTGTAAAAAGAAGATTAGGAAGTTTAAGCTGTTCCATAGTCTGTCTACTCATAATTTCGATAGCAGCCCCTATGTCAATCAAAGTATTTGGAATTTCCACCCCATTTATGTGCGTCTTGACAATTGGACTACCTGGATCTACATATTTCTGCATGGTAATTTTTCCCATCATGATATCTGCAATTTTTCCTACCAGGTGGATTCTTCTTGTATCTCTTGGTTTCCTTCCTGGTCTTTTGAGAATCAACTCCTTTATGTTTTTTCTAGAATAGGAATCTCTCTAATGGCAAGGGAATCTTGATACAAACATTTTTTAATTCATCTAGGAAATCATAGTCAGGCAACAAGATTTGTTTTTCCACCCCTTTGTCAATTTGTAATCTTTCAGGGAAAGGAGGTGTGGATGAAGATGCGGGTTGCTCAACTACAGGAGTTGTGGGGGTTGACTCTTTTTCTTTTTCTTTTTGAATGTTTGGGTTTTGAAGAGATGCTTCCTTAGAACCTTTGTTGGCTTTAAGAGAATCCTCCTCAGAGGTATCTTGGTCTTGAACATTTATAGAAGGTTTTTCTAAAACTCTACCAGACTTGAGTTGTACATCGTTGAGAGGAACAATCATATAGGTAGGAAATTGTTGTCCTTCTACCATGTAAGCATTTTGAGGATTTTTGTTATTGGGATTTGGCAATGGTTGGGCTGGTAGTTGATTTGTCTTTTTTTGAAATGGAAGCAAGAGTTGAGAATTTGGATTTTGTTGAGAAGGTTGTTGTTGCAGAAATGGTAATGAAAGTTGTGGGTTTTGATTTGGAAGTTGTGGATTTTGTTGATTTTGAAAAGGTGGAGGATATTGATAAAATTGATCAAATATCTCATAAGGATTTTGCATCCCTTGTGCCCATGATTAGTATGGATTTTGAGATTGGGGCCAAGGTTGTTTCCAAGAATTCCAATTTGATGGGGGCTGAAAGTTCATAGTGTTGGCATTATGATGCATGTGTTGTACTTGATGGCAACCCTCTCATAGAAGATCATCTCACTTATATACATTCAGATGAATCTACAGAAGAGATATCAGATGTGACATAATACATAGATGCAGGACAGCTTAAAGGAATCAAATGGCAAGTTCTTAGTAAGCTTTGCCATCAAGTCCAAAGGGGGAGATTGTTGGCATTATGGCTAAAGTGTTGTCCTTGATGGCAACCCATTCAGGTGATAGATCACAACAGCAGAGATTGATGATCAGCTATCAAATATTGAAGAAAATAAGGGGTACGCAGGTACACCTTACAGAAGGTGCGTACACGCAGGCCAATGTTACATAAAGTGCGTACATACCCGCAGTCATCCCGTTCAGGAGGTGCGTACCCCCAGTGCACACATTTCAAGGCAAAGAAAAGCACACGTGGGGTTTCTTATGTTTAACCTTTGGTATTTAGCCGACGGTATTTGTGTTATTATAGTGTCGGCCCATGGTATTGATCCATGATTTAAGGAAGAGCTTTCCTATATAAAGCAAAGGAGATCATTTGGCTTGAGCATGTTTTGGGTTGAACATCTTATGAGAGCTAGATATGAAATATTATGATCTCTTGGGAGTAATGTCTAGATCTAAATAAGGCGAATCTACTGATGGATTGAGATCTCTTCGGCGCATGTTCAGATCTGTAGATCTGACTGTCTGGGTTATTCTTGAAGTCTTGAAATCATCTATGCCCGGAGGTACGCAGGTACAGTGAAAGAAAAGTGCGTATATACGCTGGCACGAAGTGTTTCAGGTGCGCCAGTACGCAGGCACAGAACGGTTGCAGGTGCGGAGGTCCGCAGGGAGTTCAATGGACTCAGAGCGAGGTAAGCAGGTGAGCAGTTGACTACAGTGCGTACGTAAGCAGGTGAGCAGTTGAGCAGGGTGCGTACGTAAGCAGGCGAGCAGTTGATCAGGGTGCTTACGTAAGCAGGCAGTACATGGGTGAAGCTGCTTACTTCTCTTAAAATCTCTGTTTATCATTTTTATGATCTGGGTTGTTGAAGTAAGGTTTGGTTCTGATATTATGTTCAGATAATAGCAGTGATTGAGTGAATGATTATGATTAACTTCAGTTTTGGATCGGTTTAAAATGACTTATCTTCTTGTGATATGATGTACTAGATCTGGTTGATAACTCTCATAATATCATTGTATATGTATGGATCTGATGATTGGGTGATTCAGAAGGTTGTTTGATTGCTAATATTTATCTTAGGTGATTGGTCTTTATGTAATAGTGTGTCTCTTTTGTAGTTATCTCTTCAGGTCATGTAACGGCCTTTGTTTCCCCACTATGCCTGGGATGAATGATATCATATGTAAACTTTTGATGAATCACCATTGTGATGATTGTATGCATTGAGTCTTTTGGTGATAGGAAGGTCATTTATGATATATAGAGTCATGTTCTTCTTGTAGAACATCTTTTTTTGCAGACCTTGCTTATAGTCAGGGGGAGCTTGAGCATGAACAACACTATATAGCAGAGCAGACATCTCAGCTTGTTCTCAGAAAGACCATTATCAGATTGGAACACCATGGCATATACAAAGGGGGAGCTCATTCAGAGACTTCAGCAGATCTGGTTTATAGTCAAGGGGACCATGTTCTTAGGGGGAGCATACCCCTTTGCCCTTGATGTCAAAGGGGGAGAGTGATGTGGTGTTGTTGCCATCAAGTCCAAAGGGGGAGATTGTTGGCATTATGATGCATGTGTTGTACTTGATGGCAACCCTCTCATAGAAGATCATCTCACTTATATACATTCAAATGAATCTACATAAGAGATATCAGATGTGACATAATACATAGATGCAGGACAACTTAAAGGAATCAAATGGCAAGTTCTTAGTAAGCTTTGCCATCAAGTCCAAAGGGGGAGATTGTTGGCATTATGGCTAAAGTGTTGTCCTTGATGGCAACCCATTCAGGTGATAGATCACAGCAGCAGAGATTGATGATCAGCTATCAAATATTGAAGAAAATAAGGAGTACGCAGGTACACCTTACATAAGATGCGTACACGCAGGCCAATGTTACATAAAGTGCGTACATACCCGCTGTCATCCCGTTCAAGAGGTGCGTACCCCCAGTGCACACATTTCAAGGCAAAGAAAAGCACACGTGGGGTTTCTTATGTTTAACCTTTGGTATTTAGCCGACGGTATTTGTGTTATTATGGTGTCGGCCCGTGGTATTGATCCATGATTTAAGGAAGAGCTTTCCTATATAAAGCAAAGGAGATCATTTGGCTTGAGCATGTTTTGGGTTGAACATATTATGAGAGCTAGATATGAAATATTATGATCTCTTGGGAGTAATGTCTAGATCTAAATAAGGCAAATCTACTGATGGATTGAGATCTCTTCGGCGCATGTTCAGATCTGTAGTTCTGACTGTTTGGGTTATTCTTGAAGTCTTGAAATCATCTATGCCTGGAGGTACGCAGGTATAGTGAAATAAAATTGCGTATATACGCTGGCACGAAGCGTTTCAGGTGCGCCAGTACGCAGGCACAGAAGGGTTGCAGGTGCGGAGGTCCACAGGGAGTTCAATGGACTCAGAGCGAGGTAAGCAGGTGAGCAGTTGACTACAGTGCGTACGTAAGCAGGCGAGCAGTTGAGCAGGGTGCGTATGTAAGCAGGTGAGCAGTTGAGCAGGGTGCTTATGTAAGCATGCAGTACATGGGTGAAGCTTCTTACTTCTCTTAAAATCTCTGTTTATCATTTTTATGATCTGGGTTGTTGAAGTAAGGTTTGGTTCTGATATTATGTTCAGATAACAGCAGTGATTGAGTGAATGATTATGATTAACTTCAGTTTTGGATCGGTTTAAAATGACTTATCTTCTTGTGATATGATGTACTAGATCTGGTTGATAACTCTCATAATATCATTGTATATGTATGGATCTGATGATTGGGTGATTCAGAAGGTTGTTTGATAATGAGCTTCAAAGTTGTTGTTGGGTCTAGTATGAAAATTGGATGAAATGCGGCCTTTCAGATTATGTGTTGTGCTTCAGTGTATCCAGTTTGAAAATTGATGAAACGTGGTACCTGGAGGAGAGAAGATTGTAGGCGAGCGCCTACGTACTAGTATCTAAGCTAGTACAAAAGCTAAGGGAGATCTTTGGAGCATTGTAGCAGGTAGCAGCCTGCGTACTAGTAAATGGATCGACTAGTACAAGAGCAAACGGGGTTGCAGCTCCCGTACTCGTATAAGACTGCACCAGTAAAAATATTGTAAAAGGATTTTCTTATTAAGAAGAAGATTGAGATGACTTGCAGCAGGTGGTTTTCTCCCGCATTGGGTTTCCACCTTATATCATGGTGTTAATGTGTGTGCCTTATGTGTGATGATATATTCTATGTTACTGCATCTGTTAACTGATAATATGGTTGATAAAGTTCTAATGCACTCATTGAAGATTAATTAACTTAATCATAAGGAGTTGTGGAAGTAGCATATATGAATCTGATTATGGAAATGAAAAAGTTTTATTAATGTGATAATACTGATTCACCCCCCCCCTCTCAGTATTATTTCCAACACATAGGATTGTTAAATCCTTGATTTTGTGGCCCCTGCCATGGTCTTCTTGAAACAAAACAAAGGGATTCTATTGAATTTGGATCTTCCTGAAAGACAACTTTGAGCCCAGAAATTGAAGGACAATCCTTGGTCTCATGACTTTCTGAGCAAATCATACATGTCTCTACAACTTTTGCATCCAAGGGACATTCCCTTAAAGCATGTTTCTTTCTACATTTGGACAAAAGATGGCTAAGGCTTCGGCTTCTGCTTTCTGCTTGTTTTGTATTTTAAGGGTGTTTAGTTGTTCACTAAGGCTCCCTAGAATATCAGTTTTGAACTCATCAAGCATATTGCCAATCTTTTCCCTACTTATTGATCCAGTTGCAAATTTGTTTGCTCTAATAAGAGAAGGATCTCTAGGCCCTTTTCCAGTTTTAGATTTTCCCCTTGAGAGATGGACACATAGTTCTACTATGTCATGGAGTGGAAGTTGAGAAATATCTCCCTTCCCCATCATGTTTAAAATATCTATCCATTCACCTATAATGGCTTTCAATAGAAGGGCTTTCAAGGTTTCCTCATCTAAATTACTCATTTTTTCTCTCTTTAAGTTGTATTGAAATCTTTCAAGTAAATCCTCCAAGTTTTCATCTTCTTTTTGCATCATCTTGAATACCTCATCCTTATGATTGGTGGGCATACAATAATCCAAGTATCTATCCAAAAATGTTTTTTTCATGGCATTCCAAGTCCTAATAGATTGAGTGACTAATCCCATGAACCATTTCAAAGTAGATCCTTTCAATGTTGAAGGAAACAGTTTGAGTTTTTGAGAGTCTTCCATATAGTCATAGGTTCGACACAAGACTTCAAACTCAAATAGAAATGTTTTAGGATCCTCACTTCGCAACTCGTAAAATTTTGGGAGGACAGGCGGTGAAATGTTTTTCATTGTTGTGTGGGTTTCCTCATCGGCTATAGGGAATCCAAATGAGTTATCTCCATCCCTATTTCCCCCATTGTTACCTCTACCTCCTCCATTGTTTCCTCCTCCTCTACCTCTACCTCTACCCCCTCCTCCAAATCCATTCACTACTTCCTCTGTCATGATAGTTTCCTCAGAGTTCTCAAAGTCCTCTGGTTCTTCTATTAATGGCGAATGAGGAAGAATTTCTCCCTCCTCTTCTTCAGGTGATTCTACTTCTTTGATTACAATGTGTTCCCCTGTAGAAGTGAAGAAAGGTTCTTCTCCTAGGTCAGATTTGATGGATAGTGTGGGAGAGTCTCCTAATTCAGCTGCTGCCCCTTGAATTCCAAGAATCCTCAGGCTGGGAGTGTGAGTTAGAGATGATGGAGGTGTATCTTGTCTATGCCTTGAAGTAGCTGGAGTTGTGAAAATCGAACTTTTGGCCCTAGTGATAAACCTTCCCCTAGAATCTCTTGCTCTATTCATGTCATTTTTTTTATTTTATTTTTCAAGTCGGGCAACAATGAAAACAAAACCTCAGCGTACAAGGGCCCTCTACACAGCCTCGGTCAACAAGCTATCAATCCAAAATTACGTTTACGCAATCATGTAGAAATAGAGTCTTCTCATATATTTCAAAACAAAGTTACAACAATAAGACTAGTGTCACGACACAGTGGGTTTTGAACAGCAAAATTACATTCAAAAGACTAACTCTATGCGTTATAGAAACATGTTATTTATAACAAAGGTTACATAACTATTTTCTTGTAAAAATGCGTGAACAAGGGACACGTAAAAGACAACGTCCATGGATGTAGTGTAATGGTTGCCAAGACTATTAAATCTATCAACTATGGTTGTTGGATTTGCATCGTGGGGCAGTCTACAAGTGGCAACAGACCCCAAAGATTTAGGAATGGCCATGCATCCTTCAGAATCCTTCACGTGTTGGAAAACAGAGTCCGACTGCCATAGGACTCTTACGTTGGACCATCGTTTGACCACCGTTAACCGCAACTTCCCTTGATGAATTCAGTTGAACCAATAGGACCTGATCCATGTCTAAGTCATTTCTAACTTGCCCATGTGGCTTGTTTTGCCTGATGACACCTGCAACATAGAGTTTAACAAAAACAACTACGGAAAGTTAAATCAACCACGGAAAGTGACTGGACTCTGCAGCTAATGAGCAAAATCTAGTTCAAACAGCAAACACAAAAACATAGTCAGAAAACCACTTAAATGCTCTTTTAAAATCAATATACAATGATCTCTGATAGCTTATGGAGTGCTGGTGAGGGAAAAATGTCTGGGAAAATGTGTAGGAGAGGTGTAATTTCAAATATCTACAACATCTTAGAGTGCCATTTGTTTCTAGATATAAATGATGAGTGAAGAAAGCTTGAAGGAGAAGTTAAAGGTAATCTGCTGGTTTTTCACATAAACTACTATTTGTGACTCTTGGAGAACTTAAAGATAATATGCTGGTCTTTCACAGAAATTATTATCTATAACTTAGAAAGGAAGGTGCAAACTTCAAGTGTAGGAGCACTCTTTTAAGGAATTTTAACTTTATTTACATAGGCAAATAAAGACCTGCAACTTCATCACTATACTTGAAAGAAGAAAACATAACATGACACATGACAAAGAAGATTACAAAATCATACCCAAAAACTCATGGAAACTTCTAATTCTTTCATTAATCAACAATGATATCAGGAATACAGTGGCCTAGTCTCTGGGTTCTCCAAAATTTGAACCCTTTCTTAGTAAATTTTCCTCTTTTTATACATTGTGGAATAGTTGTTGATCTCTGAAACTGCCCCAAATTATTTAACTGCTTCTCTAACTATATGAAGTAAAAACTATTACAGGATTTTACAGAGGGTAAAAGACACCTCAAAGAACATGAAATAATAGGAACATAACTGAATTCAGAAGGAGACGATAATTGTTGGCTTGCTTTGTTAATCTGCTTCTGTAAATGCCCTAATGATGCTTAATTCATTTAGCCGTAATGAAATGTGTTTAGCTTGTGTAATCCTGAGCTTACATTGGCATTTTGATTGGCCAAAACACAAAGAAAGCATACCTGACTATCTTCCTCTTTAGATTTGGCTCTAACCCTGATTTTCCACTTTACACAGCGAAATTAACGCGAAATTTTGATTAATATGGGATTTAAGAGAGTTAATCTTGCTTTATAAACCTATCAAATCCGTCCACTCAGCACTCCATTGACTTCCATCGCAAACCACAATCGGCCCGATATATCATTGCAAACTTAACTTTACACACCCTTAAGCGACATAACTATGGTAGTGCTGGACTTATGAATAAATCCTTCATATTTGCACATTTCCATTATATACCTATTATAATGAAAATATGTCATAAAACATGCATTTTCCACTTTTAATACAGGCTCCAAACAACTATCGAGGCATACCTTTCCCGCGATAGATCCCCACCATAGATCTGTGCTTAGTAGATCAGACGACCTACAAAGATTTTGGGTGGGATATAAGCCATGAGAATACCCGCCCGAAATGGGCAGTTTTCTCTCTCCACCTAGCTTCTATGTGTCAAACAATAAGTGGAATTGGGTGAGCTCTACTAAAAACCGCTTACCCCTTTGCATCCGCCCGAAATTCCACCTTTTCGTACATCTCGCGGACCCGCCAGGGCTTATAAATCATAATATATACATGCTTCGGGTTTGGCCTTTCTATTATAATCCTTTATAATAGAAATATATATAAAAATACGTAAACAAGATATATATGAAGGGCTTTTGATATAGCAGACCCGCCAGGACTTTACAATAAAACATTTATATTTCGGGTCTGGATCCCAATCGCAAATCGCAATCGACGCTATGAGCCAACACATATACATAAGGCATTCTACAGACCCGCCAGCCTTATAAAATGCAATATATATGTTTTCGGGTCTGGCCATTGCATATCGCAATTGGCGGAACCCATATATATATAAAGGCACTCTATGTTATTGGGTACCCGTCGAGCTTTAAAAATATCTCTCTCTCTCTCTCTCTCTCTCTCTCTCTCTATATATATATATATATATATATATATATATATATATATATATATATATATATATATATATATATATATATATATATATATATTTCGGGTCCGCCATCGCAAGTCACAATCGGCGGAACCCAACGTCCATAGCTCTGTGGTGCGTCAGACCTGATGGGACTTAAAACCACGATGTATATACCTTTTGGGTCCGGCCCTTTGACACTTTAACACTTGTTTCTTTTGTGATTCCGCTATGAAATAAATAAATACTTTATGCCTTTTAGACTTTGCGGAGGGGTAAAAATATAAAGAAGTTTCATTGAGGTGAACCCCCAATAGTGATATATCTAATAAATAAAGCTAAAAACACAACATAAGCTACAACATCTGGCTCCAATTGGGGATAGTGATTTTGCCACAGAAGCACTAAGAACCATAGATTAGTGCCTTATCCATTGGGCATGGAATCATATATTGCTTCGCCAAACTTAATTGTGTAAAAATTTGTACAGTGAACCCACGCTGATATCTACAGTGATAAGATGCTTTCGCTTTGATAGAAAAATATTAGTAATCATATATCAGTAGCTTTAGTTGGGCATGGAGTCCAAAACTGCGAAAACCCTGAAATTTGACAAACTGGAACCTGACAATGTTGAAATATGAAACCTCTGCAAACCAGTTTCCAACTGGGAAAGTCACCCTTATTCATCAACTAATGATTAAATTGAAGAACTGCAACTGGAAACCAAATGCTCAACACTTGAGCTTATTTATGTACAAGTTCCTACATATGTACATGATTGATCCCCATCAGGTGAAGTCAATATTCCAATGGTACCAGGTTAGCATTTGAGTGCTTAATCTAGAACCATTCTGCCAGTGAATCTTAAAAATGCAATTCATCCTAAACAAAAAATAAATTATGCATAAAAGCAGCCCACAACAAAAATTAGAAGTATATCCACAAAATGATATGCGTAGACTACTGATAAACTCTTCCATGTAATCTGCCATAGGATCTTCAAAAGTATAAGAAAAAATTTGTTCTTGATCAGCTCCAAAAAAGAAATTCCCCATGTTTGAAGGTTTCTATTTGATTAAACCTTTTATTGGGATAATATGTTCAACAAAACAATCAGAAACATCTTTAAGAAAATGATCTATGTCACTTTCATGTCTCCACTTTTCATCTTTAAGCTTTGATTGAAAATAATTTGTAATTCTAACTTCAGGGAGAAAGATTTTTTTTTTATCATTACTATACGACATATGATCAACTTCAAATAGATTATTTACCTCTAATCCATGGGCATCATTGTGTTCTTCAATAAAATGGTATACAACGTCTTTATTAGCTTCCTTTTTACATGAGATAACCTCTTTTGCTATGATAGATGGCTTAATATATTGTTGTCCAACATATCCCTCTTGTTGGTTTCTTCCTGTATGTTCAACACCCAACTAATGAACTTGAAGAGCTTCATCCTATTCCCCATTTAAACCATTTTCATTATAGATAGGAGAATCATCAAATTTAACAAAATAGGAACTCTGGGGATTTATTTGCAACTTAATTATTTCTTCCTCTTCTCGACTGCTAAGTAGATATCCTTGATGCATGTTCAAACTTTCCTCCATCTGAATACTCTCTTGGTTTTCTTGGAAAAAAGTCAACCAATTATCTTCTTGGGAGATCATTCGAGAGAAATGTTTTATAAACTTTTCCACATCATTTTGAGAAAATGATGTTTGATCTGCTTGGGACATAGTCAACCAATTCTCTGCTTGGGAAATTATTGAAGAGGCATGCTTTATAAACTTCTCTACATCATTTTGAGAAAATGATAGTTCCTCACTTTCAAAGACTTGCTCATAGTTAATCTTGCTATAATATCTCTGAATGCTTGATATGTTATCAACAAGATCATCAGTTTCTTCAACAGGATTATCATGAGCTTTTAAAGTTTCTTTAGAATCATAATATTCACAACAACCTTCAAAAAGAAACCTGTGTGGATAATAAATTCTACAAGAAGAATTGAATGCTAAATGGAAATCTTTCAAAGATGAAATGCTTGAACGAGGCAGAGACCTGAACCAATCCCTAGCTTCTAGGTCCAAAGAAAACATAAACAACTTCATCTTCACATCTTCATGAATGATGCCCTGCTACTCCATGCATTCATGAAACTCTTGGAGATGTTGAGATAGATCTTCATATTCCTTTCTACTGAATTTTGGAAGATACTCATCCCGGACATAAAATGCAGGCATATCATGAGGATAGCCGGTGATCCCAGTAAAATCAAATGGATCAAATTTATGGACTAAGAATGCAGGGAGAGCCATTAAAACCCAGAAAAGAAAACTTCAAAGTACAGTGGAGTCGCCAATCAATGTTGTAAGTGAAAATCACAGGTGTGAATGCACAACTAATTGCTGAAACTTGTCACTCTCAAGAATCGGCTTCAAACTTAATAAAAGGTGTTCTTATTATATTGCTTTGTAGGTTGTGGTCTTTGCTACAATGGAGTCACCTTTTATTTCTTTTATTCGAAACAACCAAGTATTTCCTCCTCACTAAACAACTAGAGGAAAATAGTGAAAACCCAGTGAAAAGTGTTCTTGTCTTCTCTCCTCGGCAACAACGCCAATTAATGTTGTTCCTTAAGAAACCAATTTCCTGGCTATATGGAAATTGTGCTTAAGACATTAATAAATATTATTTACTCTCACTTATTTATCACTTAGATATATATATTGTGTCTTTAAATGAAGGACCTGGAGACTTGGTCTTTAAACCTTAGTACATGTATGACTAGAACATCTCAGAATGCCATTTGTTGCTAGATATAAATAATGAGTGAAGAAAGCTTGAAGGAGAAGTTAAAGATAATATACTTGTGTTTCACATAAACTATTATCTATAACTTAGAAAGGAAGGTGGAAAATTCAAGTATAGGAGCGTTTTTTTAAGGAATTTTAACTTTATCTACATAAGCAAATAAAGCCCTGTAGCTTCATTACTATACTTGAAAGAAGAAAACATAACATGACACATGACAAAGAATATTACAAAATCATACCCAACAACTCATGGAAACTTCTAATTCTTTCATTAATCAATGATGATATTAAGAATACAGTGGCCTAGTCTCTTGGTTATCCAAAATTTGAACCCTTTCTCAGTAAATTTTCCTCTTTTTATACATTGTGGAACAGTTGTTGATCTCTGAAACTGCCCCAAATTATTTAACTACTTCTCTAACTATATGAAGTAAAAACTATTACAGGATTTTACAGAGGGTAAAAGACACCTCAAAGAACATGAAATAACAGGAACATAATTGAATTCAAAAGGAGACGATAACTGCTGGCTTTCTTTGTTAATCTGCTTCTGTAAATGCCCTAATGATGCTTAATTCGTTTAGCCGTAATGAAATGCATTTAGCTTGTGTAATCTTGAGCTTACATTGGCATTTTGATTGGCCAAAACACAAAGAAAACATACCCGACTGTCTTCCTCTTTAGATTCGGCTCTAACCCTGATTTTCCACTTTACACAGTGAAATTAACACGAACTTTTGATTAATATGGGATTTAAAAGGGTTAATCTTGCTTTATAAGCCTGTCAAATCCATCCACTCAACGCTCCTTTGACTTCCATTACAAATCGCAATTTGCTCGATATATCACTACAAACTTAACTTTACTCACCCTTAAGCTGCATAACTATGGTAGTGTTGGACTTATGCATAAATCCTTCATATTTGCGCTTTTCCATTATATACCTTTTATAATGAAAATATGCCATAAAACATGCTTTTTCTGCTTTTAATACGAGATCCGCACAACTATTGAGGCATACCTTTCCCGCGATAGATCCCCACCATAGATCTGCGCTTAGCAAATCAGACGGTCTACAAATATTTCGGGTGGGACATAAGCCTAGAGAATACCCACCCGAAATGGGAGGTTTTCTCTCTCCAACCAGGTGAGCTCCACTAAAAACTGCTTACCCCTTTGCATCCACTCGAAATTCCACCTTTTAGCTTAAAATCCGCCTTTTCGTACGTCTCGCTAACCCACCGGGGCTTATAAATCATAATATATATACGCTTCGGTTCCGACCTTTCTATTATAATCCTTTATAATAGAAATACATATAAAACTGCGTAAACAAAATATATATGAAGGACTTTTGATATAGCAGACCTGCCAGGACTTTACAATAAAACATTTATATTTTGGGTCCAGATCCCAATCTCAAATCGCAATCGGCGCTATGAGGCAACACATATACATAAGGCGTTCTAAGGACCCACCAGCCTTATAAAATGCAATATATATGTGTTGGACACTTAATCCTCAATGGGTTAGTGTGGAAGCGGAATAGACAAAAGGAAGTCCAAGAGACCTTGAGATGTGAAACCCAACAGTCAAACCATGTACTATAAATGTATATCTCTTGTTAATAAAAATGTATTCTCATGTTTTATCCTTCAGATTATGTTGTTTCCCATGTGTGTTTAACATGGTATCAAAGCCATGATGTGTGGCCTTCTCCCACCATTAGTTGTGTGGTCTTCTTTAAACTGAATGTACTCTGGCATTGTGCACTATTTTAGTTGTCCTCTCTGCCTTTTGCACTATCGCTCCTGCAGAAACGTTACATTTACCTCAGAGTGAATCCTGTCAGCTATATTGTAGTCGTGATTTCCTGCCCAGTTCTGTAGTAGCTCTAAGAGATACCAACGGTGCCATATCAATTCCCCTGAGCACTTGCAATAATTAACAATCTACACTCTACACTCAGTCCTTTCATTTCTCTAGCAATGTACAAACTTAATCCTCATTCTCTGTGCATCAACTCATATCCTTTGCGCAAAGTTTCAGTCTATTAGTGCGTTGGTTGAATGTATATTATATCCATTAAATGCTATCAGGCTTCAAAGAATGTAGCGATGAAGTTGTGAATCCTTCGTGTTATGTAGCGATGAATAGTTTGAGTGATATGCACATTGAGCCATGAGTCATTTAGTGGGTGGAACCCCTGGAATATTGTGTTAAAACTTAGAAGTAATTGATTTTTGTGCGTTTATGCGTTAGAGTTTCTGCCCTGCCATTTTCTCCTGAGACTGTTGACATATCAAGCATTAGAGTTTTTTCCCTGCCATTTTCTCCTGAGACTGCTGACATATCAATTTCATTTCCCCGAATGCTTGTTAGATTACAGAGTTTTATTTTTGGCATTATTCCTTTAACGTTTCACTGCATTCTCTCAGTGCCTCAAATTCTTATGCATTATAATTCTCTCAGCCCTTCAGATTCTTATGCATTATAAGTTGGGCTCCAGCTTCACCAGCGGGAACCCATTGTCCTGGTTTGAGAAGATTCTAGGGTACAAATTATAGAAATCTATGACTGCTTTCGTGTATAAATCTGGCGGGCGACCACACCTGGTTCTGCGCTTCTTGACTAGAGACTCTATTCCAAATATCGGACTACTATCAATTTTCTTTAGACTCTATTCCAAATGCTCAAGTTGTACTATTATTAAGCGCTTTGCTACAACAACACAAAGACATGTATCCTCAATTGGACGATGACACTGCTTGCATTATGTACAAGGAGTCAGCCCAGCTACATACATATTAGGAGACTGCTTTATTTCCAGGTGATTTGAAGTTTGAATTCATGGATCATCGATACTGGTTCGAAGTCATGAGGAGACCTTCGAATCAAAGCAATTGAAATTGAAGTTTTGAATTTAAGTCTGTGTTTTGAGATCATCAGTTGTTGCAGAAATGGCAGTTAGATTAATCAAATGAAGTTTCTTGACAAATTTGCTTCACGTGATTTGTATTGGTTCAAAGTGGAAGAGAACAGCGATGGATAAAGCCTCTATAAAGTTATAAGCTTTACGGGTATTGTACGCTTTGGTCTTGGTTTCATTGACTATCTTTGCAACTTTCAGCCCTCTAGGGCATCAAATTCTAAAGCAAACATCTATCATTATTGGCCATTGATTATTGGTTTGGTTGTTACAAGACTACAAGATCTCTTGGCCTTGCTGTAGAAAAAGAATGAAGTATTTTGGAGCTCTAAACCTTGTATTTTATATGAATTTCTAGCTTATTGAAAGGGTTTGAACTCTTACACCTTCTTGTTATTGAACTATTACACTCATATTCTTGTGATGAAGGACCAACGAAGAATAATGTAAAGCTTGGTATGACAATTTGAATTCAGCGCAGCTTGGACTAGCGAAGATGTGATTGAAGAAGTTTTAAAGTTAAAATTATTATCTGAAGGCAGGCCTAGTCATCCACTTTCAGCCATATTTAGATGGACCGAGGGTTGCTTTTCCCTTGTAGAAAATCTAATGTTGCATTTAAGACTATGCCGCTTCAAGAATATCCTATCACTGAAGGTAAATTACCTCTGCGGCTTACGGCCTTGAAAGTCTCTAATGTCTAGCAGACTTGAATGTCTTCATTTATGAAATGTGCGGAGTTTGTTGAGACCTAGATTGTTACAGTGGAGGTTTTGAAAGATCTATATATATACTTGTTACAGTACCTAACAAAATGAATCCGACCTTGGTTGAGGCCAACTTTACTATCATTTAAGTAGTAGTCAAAAATTGACTCATTACAGTGACAGTATAGAGAAGAATATTGTATGGAAGTTGGTCAAATCAAATGCTCTTAAAACTAACAAGGTATGTTTTGTAGTAGTTTTTGTTTTTGAAGATTTAATTCCCTTCTCCTTCAATAAGACAAGAGGATTGAGGACAGATTGGTGAAGGTTTTGTTTGGTGGCTATAATAATCTTGTGTATTGATGCCATGAAAAGGCAAGGGTTTCTCAAGAACAGAGATGCCACATATATATTGATGATGTCTAGTTACAGTAATTAAGGAATAATCAGGTTGTATTGGTACAGTAAGCAAGGTTTCACAGTTGCATTTGAGCATAGCCTTGTCACAGTGTTCTTGTAGCAATACACTATAACTCTGTAGTTGGAACAATCACTTCACCTTTGATACAGTGTTTTAGCATTCAAGTGCAGTGATATCAAATACTCATATATTGTACTGATCATTATCAAATACACAATTTCAGTGATATCATCATAGCATCAAATTTAAGGTCTTCAACAGTAACGTAGCTTCATCATCTTATTTTTTATATGGATTGTAATTGGTGCTTTTTGGTTGCACACTGATCATTTGCTGCACATTTATAAAGGATATTGTTGTGTACTGTGAGTGGGTATTACTTTTTTGCATTGAGTAGTCGTTGTGATCAGTTTTTAAGGTGTAAATCTGACATTAAAAAAAAAATGGCCAGAATAAATGAAGTATTAGAGTTCCTCAAAACTCTGATATTGTCTACTACTCATGATACATTAAAAGTCAGCAAAGTTTCTCTCATAGACATTCAGGTCTGTCTACAAAATGCACAAGAGAAAATTGATTTTTTTCAGCTCGAATCTCAGCTACAGCAAGAAGAATTAAAACAGAGGAGTCATTCTGAACATGTTTCTGTTCAGAACATTGAGACTACAACCCATCAGAAGCTAGTCAATAATGTTACAGTTGGTTCAAATTTAGTACCCAATAAAGCAACAGTTGTACATGCTGATGCAGAAACTCAATCTGCACTTCCCAAGCCCATCATCAGACCTTGGGAACAACTTGTCCACAACAAGCACAAAACTGGTCTTGGATATGACAAGGACGTGTCCTTTCATATTCCAGACTGCTCAAAGCCCATTTAGTTTCAGAGTGCTGGATTCATTGATGACAGTTCACCGCCAGCTGTTCCAGATTCTGCTCCTCTTCCACAGCAACAACAACATATTGTGAAATTCCAACACTGTGACCGAGTTGGCCATCTGAAAGATCACTATTTTGATCTTCATCCATGTAAGCACTGTCATAAAACTAGTCATTCTTCAAACAAATGCTTTAGAAACAAATGTCTTGCAAGAACAAAGATTCATCTTGGATGGATTGCTTCTTAGAAATGGGCATCAACATCCAAGAAGATATTCCAATCACATGTCAAAACTTGTTCCAGAATATTGAATAGTCTTGTAGTTGAGTTTTCTCCATCATCTCACCTTGTATCTAACAAGGGGGGAAATCATGGTCATCTACAAGCTTGAAAGCCACATCAAGCGAGCCTGAGCCACAACTTGCCACACTAGTTTCAGAGTTGTAGCCAGAAACAAAGATGCCCCTAAGCATGCCTTTAGTTGGTAATCTGGGACACTTCCTCTAGCAGAAGACTTTAGCTTCTTGCCAATTTCGGAAGAATTCCAGGAACAAAACTGAGAACACTTCCTCTAGCAGAAGACTTCATCTTCTTGCCAGTTTTGGAAGAGTTACAGGAATTGCATTAAGCATTCTAGAGTTGTTGGTCATCCTTAAACCATCACAGGTTGAGACTTCCCTTTTCAGGTTGAAGTTCTCCCTTTTATGTGGGGTGAGACCTCCCTTTATTGGTTGAAGGTTTCCCTCTTCAAAACAATAGGAGCACTTCCTCTACCAGAAGACTTCAACTTCTTGCCAGTTTTGGAAGAGTTTCGGGAACTGCACTAAGCGTTCCAGTGTTGGTGGTCATCCTTAAACCACCACCCTTTATACCAACATTTTAGAGAGCACATTCAGCCTAGTGCTGCCATGCATTTTTGCACATTTTGTATTACAGCTCTCTTCTTGGACTCATACATAACCCTTTGGATTAAGGGGGGGAATGTTGGACACCTAATCCTCAATGGGTTAGTGTGGAAGTGGAATAGACAAAAGGAAGTCCAAGAGACCTTGGGATGTGAAACCCAATGGTCAAACCATGTACTATAAATGTATATCTCTTGTTAATAAAAATGTATTCTCATGTTTTATCCTTCAGATTATGTTGCTGCCCATGTGTGTTTAAAAATATGTTTTCGGGGTCTGGCCATCACATATTGCAATCGGCAGAACCCATATATCTATATATCTATATATATATATATATATATATATATATATATATATATATATATATATATATATACATACATATATATATGTATATAGATATATATATATATATATATATATATATATATATATATATATATATATATATATAGATATATATATATATATATGTATATATATATATATATATATATTTCGGGTCTGCCATTGCAAGTCACAATCGGCGGAACCCAATATCCATAGCTCTGCTATGCGGCAGACACGATGTTGGGCAGCAGATCCCCCCATAGCAGATTTTTGGGGCTTGTAACCCGAATTTTGGTCAAAATTAATGTAAGACCCCGCGAAATGCGGGTGTGGAGCGCGAGAGTCTAGGGTTGTCTACCCTAAAATATTGTAATTTAATATAGAATGTGTCAGCCTACCCATGGTCTGTAGACCATGGGAATGTATAAATAGAGCAAGGCTCTAAGTGTAGAAGTCAGTTTTTGTGGTTGATCTTAAGTATTATGGGTTTTTGAAAGTGATATTCGATTTAAGTCTGTAAGTCTGAGTCTTGGGTTGTAGGAAGAGGAAGAGGCTCTGCAGCTGTGTGTGCGGAGGCCTGGTAGAGTCGACAGCTATGTGCGTGGACCTCTACAGCTGAGTGTGCAGGGCGAAGTTGGGATTGTAACGGAACATAAGTTTAATAAAAGCTAAGTTGATTCTGAAATATTGTGCATCTAGTTGTAGATATGTATGTTTATGCTTTTGTTATATGTTTACGCATCTCTTTACAGTTTATGATTGTGCGCACTTGTTATAAATGTTGAATGGTTAATGAGAATACTAGGCCCACAAAATTAAGTCAGATCTATATTAATAACATAGTAAGAACAAGGGATCTAGATAGCACCCCTTCGTAGAACTACACAAAGTTCGGACAACTGCACAGAGCAGCGCAGCGCGCAGGATTGGTTCGTGAACTACCTAGACTTCATCAAGACATCCCTAGGGTGTGGAAACCTGGTTCCAGCACCCTCCCATACTACCTCGGGTGAGACCTCAATCCGCGAACTATGGATTGTCGCCAAAAGGGCCGACAGTTTCAGGATTTGTTTGGCTAAATCACTTTTGAACCTAGGTTAGGCCCCAACAAGCCAACAAATGGTTCCATTGCCAGGAATGGGATCTGCCTAAGGGATGTCTGATGTCGGAACACTGTAACCCTATGAAGAAGGAAATTGAAGAGTGGTTGGATCAGAAACTTCACGAGTTCGTGACACAGGAAAACAGAACTCCGCAGATATTCGAGAAAGGGTGGCTGGATCGCTATGTATATATGGAAATCCACGAGATCTTCTTAGCGTCCTTCTCTTCAGAGTTGTATGATTGGATTGCGAGGTTAGCCAATAGTCAAGGAAGGTATAAGCTCAATCAACCGATAGTGTGGACTCCGAAGTTAGTGCGCAGGTTAGAGGCATCAGAAAATAAGATCGTGTGGGTTGTGGACCATTAGCTTGACTAGATAATAGGAGGATTTATCACTGAGTTCATGATAGACACAACCGTGAGCTATAGCGAAACAGAATGACGTTTTCTCAAGGGACCACGAGGTAGGTACATTAAATCCCTGAACACTAGGATTAAGATATTGTTATGTGAAAAGTGAGTTATGTGAATACATTAATGGTTGGCAGGACGCGCAGTGGAAATATCTACAAAGGTATCAAAGGATTAGGAAACAGTCCCTTAATTTCACCTTCAAGAGAGAGAGAGGAAGAGCACGCTCGGGTTTCTCCGAGGACTGCAGTTAGTTTGATAAGGCAATACGTTCCACAGTTATCACCTCCACTTACACCATCACCTGCTTCACCTACTTCACCTCCATCTTCCCCCACCCCACCTCCACCACCCCCACAGTTCAGCATGCCGAGTGCGATCAAGTTACTTGTATTCAATGGAGTATGGAATGAGGATCCAAACCAGTTCTGGTTCGTCGTAAGAGCAGTATGGGAAGCACAAGGGGTCATGGATGATAACATTAAGAAGGCCACATTGGTGAGTGCATTGTAGGATCACTCATTGACATGGTATATCAAGCACTCGAATGATCACCCAAATGCAGGAATAGCGGAGATCCAGATTGCGTTGAACAAAGAGTTTAGCCGACCGAAATTAGAGACACAGTCAATCATCGAATTTAAAGAGATCGCGATGCTTCCAGGCGAGATTCCCAGGATTTGGATTAGAGGCTGAAGAGTACAATCTACATGTCTAATATGATGCTAATGGATGCGCAGCACCACACATGGTTTGTGGCATCTCTGACACCACATATGAGGACAACGCTTTCACAGCAGAAGATTTCAACCCAGGCCGAAGCATTGGAAATGGCGATGAGGTTGTATGAAACACCGATATAGGATCCGGGGTTGGAAGTCCAACAAATCCACCCGCAACTATAGAATCTATGCTTGGAGATGCAGAGTTTGAAGCAGGATAAGGCGCCATGACCAGAGGCATGCGAAGAAGTGTGGTGCATAAAATGTAAAGGCCAGGGCCACGACAAAGACCACTATCCAGTATTTACGAACTACTTGGCAGGAGGGGTACCAATTCCATTGAGACTAGAAGCATAGATGGGGCCAAGTGTAGCACCTGTGCTATGGTGCGCGATCTTTCAGGTGGGAGGAAAGTACATGACGGACAACTGTCATTTGTTACAGAAGTATACACAGACTCCTCAACAGCTGTTTTGCAATTTTTGTAGATCGGTGGCCACGACGAGCGTACTTGTCGCAACTACAAGTTAATGATGGAGTGGACCCCAGCATATAGAATACATATGGAAACGCGAGGCATTGACCCAGCCACAGGGATGGCGCATGCTAGATTTCAGGGCCGAGGTCGAGGACGAGGAGGAATGGGGCCAAGAAGGGGCCAAGGACAGTTAATTTGTTACAATTGTGGAGGACCAGGGCACTATGCCCATGATTGTACCAACCTGATGAGACTATCTTGTTCATATTGTGCTCAATTCGATCATGAAGCAGTAGATTGTCCTACGTTGATCACGCAGATGCGCGAGAAAGGGGTACTTCAGCCTACTCCAATGCAGAATATTCAAATGATGAGGTCTGAACCATGCGAAGAAGACCCAAATGTGAATATGGTGCTCAGAAGTGGTGCAACCACAGGGGAAAATACATGGGTTCATAAGGCTCCTACAAAGGAACCTGAGTTTGACTTGGAACGCGCAAGGGAGATGTTTATGGAAGGTAAGAAGAGCTTCGTGGAGGCCTCTACTTTAGGTAGTAAGGATCAAACAGAGCCAGGAATGGATCCTTCTATGCTTACTACCTTTTTAGAGACATGCATGAAGTTGTTGCATGATAATAGGGAAGTGAAATGACTACAAGAACTAATAACTAGGTTCACAGGGCCAGGTGAACTACACGTAGTCCGAAAACTAGGAAAGCATACATTGCGCATCGGGAGGGAGATGAGATTAACAACATAGATTGGCGAATATGAAATGGATCAGGTAATTCTAGACTTGGATTCGGACGCGAATGTGTTACCAAAGCAGAGATGGGAATGCATGGGCAGGCCCGCATTGTAGTGGTCCCATATTCAATTACGGATGGCAAACCAACAAAAGATCTTGCCCATGGGGAGGTTGCAAGGGGTAACAGTTGATATCGAAGGCGTGAGCACGTAGACGAACTTTGAGGTGATAGAGATTGTTGATGATAACAACCCTTACCCCGCATTGCTAGGAATAGACTGGGCCATTGATATGAATGGAGTCATCAACCTGAAGAAGTGGAAGATGATATTTGAGAAAAAGTCCCTTCGCGTAGTAGTTCCACTAGATCTAACCGAAGGTGCGCGCTACACCGAACCTGTGCACGACGATGACAACGACGATGAGATGGATTTCATTTACCAGATAACGACGCAAGACCAGGATCAGGTAAACCCGACTGCAGATGGGAGAATCTCATGGGAGCGCAATAGTTCCTGTACTTCGGATTCAGATGAAGAGATAGAATGCTAGCAGAATCGGTTGCACGAAGTGACAACGCTGAATTGCAACATGATGATTAGATCACTGCGGTGCATGACGACCGAAGCAAGGGAATTGCCAACATATGATGGGGTAACAAGAGTGGATGAATTCTTAGACAAATTTGAAAGTACAGTACTAGAACAACAGCAGTACGATGCGCTGGAATGGGCGTTGCACACGACACCCGCATGATGGTGGAGTACACATCAGAAGACTATGGGGAACTAGCGTGAATGTAGAAGACATATGCGCTTATGGTTTGGAAGTCCCCAACATTGAACACGAGCCGGGCAACCAAGACAAAGTAGTCTGCGCGCCCACCTGTGTCGATGGGTGCATTTGTGTGTTATGCAAGCACGTCCTGGACTGAGGATCGAAAATCAGAACCTGACGTGTGGCAGCAGGAAAAGCGACAAACATTCCACGTCAGAGCCGTCACAAAGCTTTGCGGAATCATGAACATAGTCTACCAGATGGGACAAGCTGATTGGGACCTGTGCATGCCAGCGGTTCAATGGACCTATAAGGCCATGTGCAAGAACTTAAGCATGGAAATGGTTCCAAAGACGACGAGCAGAGTCAAGACCATAGCTTTGGGAAAGAATCCTCACACAATCACTCCCATAATTGTGACAGTGCGTGAGGACCAAAGTGAAGAGACTATGCAGTTGCGCGAGGACGATTCAAGAAGCCATTCAGCGAGGGAACCTTGAGCTTCGTGAACTCAAGGAAGATCGGGTATGACTGAAGCAGGAAAGCATATTAATGGACGAGGATATCAGAAAGCTGGAAACCAAAATCTTGCAAGCATTATGCGTTGACAGAAGGACAGGGCCACGTATGGGCAACCCTACCACCGCACTAGAAGATTGTCGCCGAGAGTTTTTGGCTATACTACCATGGCTGCGACCACACCTTATTAGACAAAGTCACCAAGGAAGCGCACCACATAAGGAAGAACATGAGGCATTGATGGGCGCGAGGGTAACTAAGGGAGGCCCGTAGACCAGATTGAAAGGTGACTTGAAGCCTTGCACTAGTAGTGCGACCACCTGACTATCTGTAGGAAGCATAGTCTCAGCACTCCAAGCAGTTGAAAGAGAGTGTGGGACTATAAACGAGTCTGTATGGGAGTTGCGCGACACAGAAGTTGTGCATAGGATCAGTATGATGCACAGGTCACGTTCGCGCACAAGGGACTGCGCTGCCGTGCGGACAGGCTGGAAAGTGACCGTTGGTGTCACTGTTCATGACAAGATGGCCAATTTAAGACAACGAGGAGTGGATGACGGGCAATTAAGACATAAAGTCAGAACTAGATTTGGGACTATCTGCCGCCAATCTCACATTAATGAGCCGAATCCAGGGGGAATGATCGAATTTGAATTCAAAAGGGCCTATAAATCACAGGTGGCCCTCCACCGAACAACCCTTGGCATTTTTTGAATTAAGTTGTTGCATTATCAAGCGGGCATGAACCTGATGAATTTGGAGGTTGTAAGAGCAAGTCCGTGGTTTGAAGCATTGCCAAAGGATACACAGGATTCCCTGATCAGAATAATGTCAACAACCAAGGGAGCTGTGCAGAGTTCTACACCACTAGTAGGGGATGCACTAGAAATCCCTAAATTGCCCCGGACGCCGAGGCCCAAAAAGGACCCATAGGTAGCAGGACTGGTCTGTATGTCTCCACGAAATCCGCAGTTCGACAAACTGTCGATGGAAGAAAAGGGAAAATGGTTAATATTGAGAGTGATGATGATGAGGAGGATCCTCAAACCTTTGTAGAAGAGATGGAACCAGAGGAAGAGATGGAAGAAGATATCCAGCCAGTACACACCACAGCAAAGTTGCCCAAGTATGTCCCTTCACAAAAAGGGAGGGTAATGGTACCTAAATATTTGGATGTCATTAAAAGCACACTCAACACCCTGTTCCTCCCCGCGGGAGTTCTATTTGAAGGTTCACCAGTGGGCCGCGTACCCACTATGAAGACTGGGACCTCGCGGATAGCTAGAAGTTCCCTCATTTGGAAACTAGCCAACTGATGGAACAAAGCATAGAGCGAGTAGTTACAACACTGCAACCACAAACATGGCTGCATGGGGTGGAGGAGGCCAGGCTACTCCACCTCCTATCGATTCCACACTTCCATCAGGCCCAAATCATGATATTTGTCATCAGGCAACTACTTTGCCTGGTGCATGATGGGTACTTGTGGCTGGAGGAGCCCATTCCCATCACGACGAAGCTCATTCATAGGATTTCTCGACTTCCCTATATGGGAAGGGACCTCATGGAAATAGCTGGCACAAGTGGAGACTTGGCGATTACGGAGGCCATGAAAAAGAAATATAAGTTGGAGAAAAAGTAGAGGGGTTACATTATTACTAGTATTCAGAACAAATGGGTCCACGTCGCTACCCAGTTGTTGGCAGGAAAGGTGATGAGAAAATGTCATGGCAATGAGGTACTAGCAATGGTCATCGCGTTGGCTGAGAAATGTGCAGAAGGAGTACGATTCAGCTGGGTGCAGTTCCTCTGTAACGAGTTCCTGATGAACTACAGGGAGGCCTAAGAGCAAGGTAATACCTTCCACTACGCATGGTTTCTCTTATCCATCATGTTGGTTACAGGTGAATTGCCCACGGATAGTCAATTTCCTCCCCTTAACCAAGACTGGCCAGAGGTAGCAAAATATGCATCACTATGGGCGACGAAGGATTCCATGCGAATCTGAGAAACCAAGATCTTCTGGGTACTGATGGAGGTGAGTGTATGACTGTGGATCAACAAATGGCCGTGCCTATCCACCTTGTGATACGACAGTCTGAAGAGATTTATAGACCTTAAAGCAGATATTCACAATGTGTATATTAGGGCACGGAAGGATCCAGAGCAGAAGTGGACCACACTCCCCTTCATCACAATAGATCACACTATTTTTGCAGTGCTCGACACATGGCCACTAGAATGGTGCGCACTAGATCTAGTGGTGCGCGATGAGACAGAGATTCAAAGACAGAAGATTGCCACCAAGCTGATAGCACAATAGAAGCGGAACGAACAACTAGCTGAAGAAGTACAGGTGTCCCGGGAGGTAGTGAAGGCCGCCGCGAAAATGACAGCAGCAGTAGGGTCCACTACAATATAGGAAGGAAGAGGCCCAAACTTGACCACAGGGCATGGGGCAGATGATACGACGGAAGGTACGGACCGAAGAACCACCTCTACACAATTGAAACGGCCACACGCGACAGAATAAACTGGGCCATGGAAGAAGATCAAGGCTTCCAAGTTGGATGGGGAGCCTATTACTTTGACCGAGGGTGACTTATACGACATCGGCAACATTGTTCGCGAAGTCACCAGAGAGGCACTCCAAGAGGCAGTGACAGAGTAGCAGAATGTGTTTGGGGTGCTCAGGACGCAACTTTAGGAATTTTAGGTACGGCCTCCATAGTAGGGAATGGTAGCTGCCTACGGGGCTATGGGTACATTAGCAACCGAGCAGTTGCTGTGGGCCAAAATGGTTAATACTGTCACGTTTCCGGAAGGATCATTGACAACAGACAACATGGAGGACAGAGCTGTGGTAGGCCAGCTCAAGGGACTTGGACTCAACTTGGCTACCCTTATGTGTGAAATATTATACCAGCTGCAGGATGGAGCGATGACAGAGCTCCGCACTAGGGAAGTACGCGCAGTACAGAAGCTCAGTGAACAAAGAATCGACATCGAGAAGTTGAGCCTCCAACGTGATGAATCAGTACCACAGACTTAGCAGTTGGAGAAAATCGTCAAGGAAGCATGTCGCTGCGTCCCTAAGCTAGAGATTGCAGCAGAATTACCCGTAGGTATAGAGATCCACAATTTGGCCAATGGATTCCGCGAGGCAAAGGAGGAATCAACAAGGATCCAGTTGGACCTCAACCTGTAGATTGCGGAGCTATAGCTGAAGGCGCAACCCTCTACACCATCAGAAGTTAGAGAGTAGTGGCACCACACCATTTAATCAGGGTTGGAAGCAATTGAGCACGCCATACAAGATTGCATAGGCTTGTTAGATCAGTCACTCGAAACCCTCACTTCATTGTAGGAAGACCCAACGCTACATTGGTTAGAAACAGAAGCGCGGGAGTTCTAGTAGGCCTATGACAATGTCTGGGGGACCACGCAAACGGTCGCCCTTACTCAGCGGCTAGCCAAGATGAGGGAGGCCCAGTGTCTAAAGGCACATGTGGACATCGCGCGTCAAAAAGAAGTAGTGCTTAAAGAACGCATCCAGCCTTGGCTTGAGGAAGCATTCACGGTCACCGCCAAGATTGAGGGAAAGCTGGCACAAATGCAGGGCGTATATGCACTCAGGCAAGGAATTTCACCTGACAACGAAGCATCGGAGATACGTGCACAATGGGTGCAGCATACAATAGAAGAATGTGTTACGGATGTAAGCGAGGCACAGCAGTTGCTTGATGGACTCCGAGCAAAGATCACCGCACCAGCCAAATGACTCGGGACGAGTCACGATGATTGTCTTGGGGGCCTATTGGGCAGCAGATCCCACCATAGCGGATTTTTGGGCTTGTAGCCTCAATTTTGGTCAAAATTAATGTAAGACCCCATGAAATGTGAGCATGGAGCGTGTTATCACCCTAAAATCATTGTCTCTAAGCTTTGGTAAGTTGCCTTGTTTCTAATCATAGTCTTATAAGTTTTGAGTCAGCTCATCACAATTAGTGTCATTCTCATTTACAAACCCTTCTTCTAGTCATGGTGTTAAATGGTCTCTACGTCATTTCATGCTTTAAGGGTTGAGTCATAAGGTTAGAAGTCTTTTAAGATCATATCTCTTTTCCAAATAATGTTTGACAGCCTCATTCCATGTTTTAGAAGTCTTACCAGGTGTTTATAAATCATATCTCGCATCGTTTTGGAGAAATTTTGAAAGTAGCTACGAAATCACTGAACTAGGCGTTTTCGTAGCACGCTACGAAACCCCTGTAGCAGCCTGTTTTAGCAGAAAAACTGTTTTTACTAGTTAACTTCCAAAAGCTTTCCTGAGCACCCGAGAACTTAATTTTGCAAACTGAAAGTGGTTTCTCTTCCTAACATGCTGCACTACATAAACCTCTTTCAGTTTCTTCAATTCCAGTCTGAGGTGGGAGAAATGTGTGGTTAAACTTGCGCTACGAAACTGCTGTAGCTGCCTATTTTGCTGTAGCTGCCTATTTTGCTGTAGCTGCCTATTTTGATGTAGTTGACCAATTTTGAGGGACAAAAGGGAAACCTTTTTTGAAAGGGATTTTCTGAATAATGATCATTTGCACAATACAAGCATCCAGTAAGGGAAAAACGGGCAAAGGAAAAGCATATATGAACCATAAGCCATTTGTTATAAAAGTGATCACATCTACTATTGTTCATCATACTTCAGGCAACGTTGAAGAGGTTTTGTCTTCATACAGGTGCATGGGCAAGGTATACACATGAAAAACCTGATATTCCAAAACATTTTGTGTAATCAAAGAAGAACAACAGGGATAATTGATTTCGAATATCCTTGTGGAGACCAAAAGAAAAAAGGGAGGAACTTTGTTTCCCTGTTTTTACCAGTCAACTTCTAGAAGAGTTTCTGAGCAGTTAAAAACTCATCTATGAAAAGTGAAAGAGGTTTTGATTCCTAAGATACTGAAGTACAAAAACCTCTTCCACTTTCTTCAAATCCATTATGATCTGGGAGAAATGAAGGACCAAACCTGCACTACGAAACTGCTGTAGGTGCAGTTTTCTACAAGCGTATTTCTCTGTTTTACACCTGTTTTTCAAAGACGCATTCTAGGCGGTAGGAAAAGTGTTTCAAAAACCCAAGAGAGGTTTTTGTTAAGCACGGATTGGTTCACAAAAAACTCCTTCAGTTTTTCCAAATACATTTTTTACGAGAAGTTATGACCTCTGTCCCAAGACCTATTTTTCAGCCAGAACAGAGCAAGGGACAGTTTCCTGTTTGACACGTGTTTTTCAAGGACAGATTCTGAACAGCTGGAGGAATGTTTTAGAAAAACAGGAGAGGTTTTTGTTCTAGACAACATGGGCTAAAAAAAATCCTTCAGTTTCGTAAAATGTGTCATTGATGAGGAGATAAAAGCTCTATCCCACGTGCCAATTTTCAAGTATCTAAACCTAAAAACAGGGAAACATGTTCCCTAATTTCTAGGGTTTGTCATCAGCAGTTGGGTGACCACGTGGGAGGCTTCATCAAATTCGACTTCATGGAGTTTTAGGTGTCAAAGAATGTTTTAAATGTTTAGATAAGGTTGTTGTAATCATAATAAGGAGTTACACTCCTAGTTGTATTAGGTCTCTAGGACTGCTAGTTAGGTGTCATTTGCATTTAATAGTTAGTTTTGAGTATCAATAGGTGTCATAGTAGGTTGAATTCGAATTTCCCTCATGCTGGAGGAGGAATCTAAGTTGTGTAAAGAGCTCTATATATAGCAGAAGAGCTGATGTACAAAGGGTTGGAGATTTTATAAAACAGAGTATTGTTTTGGCTTATGTAGAAAGACAGAGTTCAGTAATATAATAGAACTGCTTTTCTTCTCAGGATTCATAAAGTGTTTCTATGTTCAAGATGTGTGGTTTTAATTTATCCTTGATTTATTTTACAGTTGCATAGATGTGTAATCACTCAGAATTCACTTATGCTGCTCTGATTTCCTGTACACATTCATGAACTGTGGTTTTATAAGAGTTGTGTTTTGAACATTTAAATGCCACATGCCCTGACTTCTATGTAAAGGCTGTATCATTATTTGCTGAGGTTTTATTGACTCCATAGGCCCAATGGAAACTTATGTAATGTTTGTCCAACCTTCATATTTTTCATTGTTATTTCACAAGAGTTAGCCCTCTTATTTTTAATCAAAATCAATAACCTTTTGAGAGAGCCCTCTCAGGCTAAGGAGGCTAAACCATAGTCAAAAGATTGGTTTGAAACAATTACTTGAAGTCTTCCTGGTCAGCAGCCTTCCAGGGTCTGATTTTGAGATAACATTTTGGTGCGTCTACCGGGAGTCTGAAGATTATTCATTCCCGAAATCATGAAGCTGAACTTCTGAAGGTAGCAGGAGCTCAGAAGGTTTTCGAGGCTGCAAACTACCTTGGCGACTCCACACATCGAATAAGAAATTGGAAGGTGACTCCACTGCTAGAAGATCAGTAGCTTGATGAAGTTTCAAAATGAGTTCCACTACAAGAATGAATGCCAGGTATGCTCCTATGAATCGGTCTCATATCCCTGGTTTTCCAAATCCTATGCCAAAGGTTGATTGGTTAGAGGATCTTCCAATATTCAAAGATGAAAAGAAAGATGATGCTGCTCTTCATTTGGTTAGGTTTCATATGCATGTACGCAGTCTTAAGGTTCATTTCCCTGAAGATTGTCTCATGAAGATGTTTATGACCACTTTAGAAGGAAAAGCATGGTCTTGGTATAAAAATTTGGAAAATGGTTCAATATATTCACTTGCTAGTTTTCATGATGAATTCTATGAGATGTATAAAGAATGTTATCCTTCCTTATTGCTGCTCAAAGATTGTTGTAGACATTCTTTAAGTCTTATTCAATACTTGGAGGATTGTTATGATGATGATGAATTTATGGATGAAGAAATTTTAGAGGCTCTTCATAACAATGCATTTCAGCACCAAGAAGAAAGTATAACATCTCATGAAACGCAGCATGAAGATCAGCAAGGGTTTATTTGTGAAAACCATGTTTCATCCTTTGATATGAATGAAAAGATGCAGCAGATTTGTCAGTCTTTTGATCATAAAGAATATGAAATTGATTGCAAACACCAAGAAGAAATACTGGAAGAAATTTCTTATAATCCTCAGGCAGAAGAAAAGGTTGTTCATTTTTGTGATTACTTGCAGCAGCTTGCATCAAAGAATGATCTTTATAATGAAGAAAATTACATTGCTTGTGGGCATCATTTAGAAAGGCAGTTGGATAGAATATCAAATAAATTTGGTGTGGCTGAGGATCAGTTGTTTGAAGATATAGAATGTTATGAGAATCATCAAACTAACCATGTGTTTTTTGACCCTATAGCTGACTACATGGAAAATATTTATTGTTCAGGCTTCCAATTATATGTTCATCTTGAAGAATAGTTACACCTCATGCTTGGTTATTTTAGTATCTAGTTTATTTATGCTTCAAGCACAGTAAGGAGATCCAAGTTTCAGATCAGATTGATGATTGGCTTCATTGGAAGTTTCATGTTCCTTGAGCTACAAGTGGAGATTGCAGCTGATAGGGTAGGTAGGAATGTGCAAATAAGCTCAGGGTAGGTTGACTGAGCATCTGTTTCAGTAGGTGCAGTTTGAATTCTTCGTTCAAAAGACATAAAGGTTTGAGGAGAAAATTGGGCAGAGGTTCAGAGTTTTATTCTAGAGGATGGATAGCGGCACTGGAGCTACAAGTTCTTAGTATACCACAAGGGCACACTATCCCTAGTGGAGCCACTGTTATCACCCTAAAATCTTTGTCTCTAAGCTTTGGTAAGTTGCCTTGTTTCTAATCATAGTCTTATAAGTTTTGAGTCAGCTCATCACAATTAGTTTCATTCTCATTTACAAACCCTTCTTCTATTCATAGTGTTAAAGGGTCTCTACGTCATTTCATGCTTTAAGGGTTGAGTCATAAGGTTAGAAGTCTTTTAAGATCATATCTCTTTTCCAAATAATGTTTGACAGCCTCATTCCATGTTTTAGAAGTCTTACCAGGTGTTTATAAGTCATATCTCACATTGTTTTGGAGAAATTTTGAATGTAGCTACGAAATCACTGAACTAGGCGTTTTCGTAGCGCGCTACGAAACCCCTGCAGCAGCCTGTTTTAGCAGAAAAACTGTTTTTACTAGTTAACTTCCAAAAGCTTTCCTGAGCAGCCGAGAACTTAATTTTGCAAACTGAAAGAGGTTTTTCTTCCTAACATGCTGCACTACATAAACCTCTTTCAGTTTCTTCAATTCCATTCTGAGGTGGGAGAAATGTGTGGTTAAACTTGCGCTACGAAACTATTGTAGCTGCCTATTTTGCTGTAGCTGCCTATTTTGATGTAGTTGACCAATTTTGAGGGACAAAAGGGAAACCTTTTTTGAAAGGGAGTTTCTGAAGAATGATCATTTGCACAATACAAGCATCCAGCAAGGGAAAAACGGGCAAAGGAAAAGCATATATGAACCATAAGCCATTTGTTATAAAAGTGATCACAGCTACTATTGTTCATCATACTTCAGGCAGCGTTGAAGAGGTTTTGTCTTCATACAGGTGCATGGGCAAGGTATACACATGAAAAACATGATATTCCAAAACATTTTGTGTAATCAAAGAAGAACAACAGGGATAATTGATTTCGAATATCCTTGTGGAGACCAAAAGCAAAAAGGGAGGAACTTTGTTTCCCTGTTTTTACCAGTCAAATTCTAGAAAAGTTTTTGAGCAGTTAAAAACTCGTCTCTGAAACGTGAAAGAGGTTTTGATTCCTAAGATACTGAAATACAAAAACCTCTTCCACTTTCTTCAAATCCATTATGATCTGGGAGAAATGAAGGACCAAACTTGCGCTACGAAACTGCTGTAGGTGCCGTTTTCTACAAGCTTATTTCTTTGTTTTACACCTGTTTTTCAAAGACGTATTCTTGGCGGTAGGAAAAGTGTTTCAAAAAAACAAGAGAGGTTTTTGTTAAGAACGGATTGGTTCACAAAAACCTCCTTCAGTTTTTCCAAATACATTGTTTACGAGAAGTTATGACCTCTGTCCCAAGACCTATTTTTCAGCCAGAACAGAGCAAGGGACAGTTTCCTGTTTGACACGTGTTTTTCAAGGACAGATTCTGAACAGCTGGAGGAATGTTTTAAAAAACCAGGAGAGGTTTTTGTTCTAGACAACATGAGCTACAAAAAACTCCTTCAGTTTCATAAAATGTGTCATTGATGAGGAGATAAAAGCTCTGTCCCACGTGCCAATTTTCAAGTATCTAAACCTAAAAACAAGCAAACATGTTCCCTAATTTCTAGGGTTTGTCATCAGCAGTTGGGTGACCACGTGGGAGGCTTCATCAAATTCGACTTCATGGAGTTTTATGTGTCAAATAATGTTTTAAATGTTTAGATAAGGTTGTTGTAATCATAATAAGGAGTTACACTCCTAGTTGTATTAGGTCTCTAGGACTGCTAGTTAGGTGTCATTTGCATTTAATAGTTAGTTTTGAGTATCAATAGGTGTCATAGTAGGTTGAATTTGAATTTCCCTCATGCTGGAGGAGGAATCTAAGTTGTGTAAAGAGCTCTATATATAGCAGAAGAGCTGATGTACAAAGGGTTGGAGATTTTATAAAACAGAGTACTGTTTTGGCTTATGTAGAAAGACAGAGTTCAGTAATATAATAGAACTGCTTTTCTTCTCAGGATTCATAAAGTGTTTCTATGTTCAAGATGTGTGGTTTTACTTTATCCTTGATTTATTTTATAGTTGCATAGATGTGTAATCACTCAGAATTCACTTATGCTGCTCTGATTTCTTGTACACATTCATGAACTGTGGTTTTATAAGAGTTGTGTTTTGAACATTTAAATGCCACATGCCCTGACTTGTATGTAAAGGCTGTATCATTATTTTCTGAGGTTTTATTGACTCCATAGGCCCAATGGAAACTTATGTAATGTTTGTCCAACCTTCATATTTGTCATTTTTATTTCACAAGAGTTAGCCCTCTTATTTTTAATCAAAATCAATAACCTTTTGAGAGAGCCCTCTCAGGCTAAGGAGGCTAAACCTTAGTCAAAAGATTGGTTTGAAACAGTTACTTGAAGTCTTCTTGGTCAGCAACCTTCCAGGGTCTGATTTTGAGATAACAGAGCGCGAGAGTCTAGAGTTGTCTACCCTAAAATATTGTAATTTAATATAGAATGTGTCAGCCTACCCATGGTCCACAAACCATGGGAATGTATAAATAGAGCGAGGCTCTAAGTGTAGAAGTCAGTTTTTGTGGTTGATCTTAAGTATTATGGGTTTTTGAAAGTGATATTCGATCTGAGTCTGTAAGTCTGAGTCTTGGGTTGTAGGAAGAGGAAGAGGCTCTACAACTGTGTGTGCAAAGGCCTGGTAGAGTCCGCAGCTATGTGTGCGGACCCCTGCAGCTGAGTGCGTAGGGTGGAGTTGGGATTGTAATGGAACAAAAGTTTAATAAAAGCCAAGTTGATTATGAAATATTGTGCATCTAGTCGTAGATCTGTATGTTTATGCACCTGTTATATGTTTACACATCTCTTTACAGTTTATCATTGCGCGCACTTGTTATAAATGTTGAATGATTAATGAGAATACCAGGCCCACAAAATTAAGTTAGATCTATATTAATAACACAATAAGAAAAAGGGATCTAGACAGCGCCCCTTTGCAGAACTACATGAAGGTCAGACAGTTGCGCAGAGCAATGCAGCGCGCAGGATTGGTTCACAAACTTCCCAGACTTCATGAAGACATCCCTAGGGTACGGAAACCTAGTTCCAACACTCTCCCATACTACCTCGGGTGAGACCTCAATCCACGCATCGCAGACTGTCACCAAAAGGGCTGGTAGTTTTGGGATTTGTTTGGCTAAATCACTTCTAAACCTGGGTCAGGCCCCAACAAGCCAACACCTGACAGGACTTAAAACCACGATGTATATACCTTTCGGGTCTGGCCCTTTGACACTTTAACACTTATTTCTTTTGTGATTCCGCTATGAAATAAATAAATACTTCATGCCTTTTAGACTTTGTGGAGGGGTAAAATTATAAAGAAGTTTCATTTAGGTGAACCCCTGATAGTGATATATCTAATAAATAAAGCTAAAAACACAACATAAGCTACACCATGTTCTATTTGCTTTCTCATGGGGAGATTGGACTGATATTGTGTTGAATGTTATGGATTGGTTATTTGGACCCTCCTAGTATTAATGAAACAATCCTAGTGATTCCAAGAATGATCAATATGTAGTATGTTTTCCTTTCTGTAATCTCATTTCATTTGTGTTTTCACTTCTCTGAAATAGTGTAATGAAGCAGTTGGTTTCTCTCTTATTCATGGATTTATCTAGGCTGCTAAAAAGAGAATAATACCTACGTTATCTTACAAATTTACTTGTGTTATTAATAGCCTACAATACCTATAGTAATTGGATATTTATTTGTGTTATTGGATTAACCTATAGTACCTATGTGAGCCCAGATTTACTCATGTTGTTTGGTGCTAATGATACCTATGTTATATCTGGCATGAAACCTTAATTAGCACACCATTGTTTCTGCCATTTCACCTCCTTCCTCTTACATATTTATGTTGGAACATTGTTGCTGAGGATTTTTTTTGTTTACAACCCTACACATCTATTTCCCTCCTTCTCCTCTCCACCATCACTACTACTTCAATATTAAGTTGTATCATTGTTGTGTGTCGGCCACCAGAGAAAGACATTTCTCTTTGAGGTTTCCTTGATATAACCCGCCGCATTTGGATCCATGTATTGGCTTGAGTCCACCTTAATGAAGGCCTATTGAACCAAGCCCCTTTTATTATATTTTTATTACGTGAAAATTGGAGTGCTGCAAAAACCCCTCATAGATAACCTTCCATGTGCTCCTCTATTTAAGATGTCCTAAGAACTAGTCTACAATCAACCTAGAGGTTGTCTCTAGGATGCTTTCGAGGTCCCCTGAAGCACTCGTGTTGAAGATGACGTCTAAAGCTACAACATGATCAATCAAATCCTTTAAAATATGTTACACGTGTATGTAATGAACTAGCCCACAATTGGAGGATTACATACATTTAGTTGAGTTTACCTATAAAAATAGTTATCAAGAATCACTCAAGATGATCCCTTTCAAAGTTATGTATGGAAGAAAGTGTCATGCTCCCATAAGATGGAGTCAGACTGAAGATAGGATCGTTTCAAGATTAGACATTTTACATGGAACAAATGGAGAAGAAAATAAAGTAGAACCTTAAAGCAACGCAGGAAAAACAAAAGAGTTATGCATATTTGAAGAGGACACATAAAGAATTTCAAGTGGAGAATATGTATATATTAAATTTCAAGTGAAAAACAATACCCTAAAATTGAGGAAGTGTGCTAAATTATCCCCTTGGTTTTGTGGGTTGTTTAAATATTAGTGAGGGTAGGGCCAATGGCCTACTAGCTAACACTTTTAGCCCACATTAAGGTTCATAATGTATTTCATGTGTCTCTTTTGAAAAAATATATTCATGGTCCTGCTCATGTTATCAATTGGAATGTTGTATAGGTAGAACTGGAAGGTGAGTTCCACGTCAAGACTTTACAATTTTCGGACCAGAGTGAAAATAAGCTCTGGAATCAATCCATCACCTAAGTTAAAGTGCAATGGAAGCATGTTGGGCATGAGGAAGCTACCTCGGAGATGGAGGAAGAAATGAAAAATGCTTTTCATATGTTTCTTCAAAGGAAATTAATGTGTGAAAACATCAAGGATGGTGTTCCCTTTTAAGAGGAGGGGAAATGTAATACCACTAGTGAAATAGTTTTAAAAAGAGCCTTTTATGATTTGAAAAGTTTGACATGTGGCTAAAAAGATAAAATGTGAAAAGTGAACATTTTATGAGAATGTAAATATTTATTTCTGTTAATAAAATGAAATTGTTTTACTTATTATTATTTTTGGAAATACAAGAGAAGCCACCACGTGAGAGGTTAGACTCCTAACTGCCAAGAAACAATTAGAATCAATTATGGTCCAAGAAGGGATAGGAAAACATAGAAAAAGGAAGAATCCTCCATATTTTTTCCAAGGGGGAGGTGACCCTATTTTGTCTGATATAACCACACATAAAAATAACATGATTGGAGATAAATGTCATGGGTGGAACGTGCATGAAAGAGATCATGGGAGATACAGGTAGTCTAAATTAAAAGAAACAAGGTGCCAGTGGGAGATAATTATTGGACCTTTACCTAGGACTAGCAGATCCTTGCTTTGGATGAGGAGGTGTAAAGATATGAAAGATTTCTTATTTGTGTCCTGGTAGGAAAGAATCCTAGAGCTCCAGGGGAACTACTTGAACTATAGTTGAACGATTGGGAGGAATGTGGTAGCCTTTATTATATTCCCAGGAATTCTAGATAAGTACTTGAGTTATTTTGGAATATGGTACTAACTATGTTAAGCTTCATGATCTGTAGGGACAAGAATGTGAATGTATAAATAAATATTGTGTTATGATCATGTATTCCAGTTGTGTACAGTAATGAGTTAAAGCTTGATGTTACTATTAATGGTTTATGTGGAAAATATTTATCTTTGTATTGAATAGTTTGGGAAGACTGGTGAAATCAGATGCACATAAGACTTAAGGTTGATCTCTAAAATTTAAATCACTAGATATCCCCCTGATTGTGGGAATGTGAGTGAGGGAACCTAAGACTAGGAGCCAAACACTAATTCCTAATTGCATAGAGAGAGTGAATGAGTAATTAACATAAAAATTAGAAAAGTAAAATGGGTTAGTCATATCAGATGTCAACCCAAAAAACACAAAATGTATATATGTGTATAGGCGACCCTATAGTGTTAGAACCCATAACAGTATAACACACACACACACACACACTGGGCATTATAAAAATGTTGCAGAACATTACACTATAAGTAAAGTGGACATAAGGCTTGAGATGAGGTTAACATGCCAACATAATGGTGGCAAGAAAGAATTCCTTGTCAGCTTGTGATTGCATGCAGTCCTTGCTCCTTTTAGTATTCACTCTGTAGACACCTTATGCATACACTAATTACAAGAGTCTACAAGGTTCTATGGCCTATAGGCTTACTAATAATATAAACCATATATGTATTATTTTCACAATCATATTAGTCATAGTCAAAGACAAAAAATTAATTTACAAGGAGGAAGTAGCATAACTGAATCGTTTTGCACACAGAGAGTAATTTAAAATAAATATAATTTTGATAAATAGACCAAGAAAATATAGTTCCCACTATTTATAATGAAGCCATAAATTCTTCATAGTAAAAGAACGTGAAAGAGGAATTTATGTATGTACACCATAAAAATTCAATAGTACAAAGATGTCAACCATATGGCCTCATTATTCCATGGCCAAAGCCCAAAACAAATAGACACTTTGTTTTCTAGCCAACGTAAAGAGAGAACCCTTATACATTAATTCTCATAAATATTTGGCTACAGGATTTGGGTCTTGTGTCCTATCTTTAAAACAAAATTCTTCAAAATAATGTACATAACAAATAGAAACCCATATACATTCAAATACTCCTTCCCTAAGACCCTTTGAAAAGTATTTGGGCTCGGCTTGACAGAGCATGAGCATACTAGGTCAAACAACTTTGAGACCTGTTAAGGGCATGGAGCTAGAGGAAATAAGTACCTAGAGGTTTCCAAAAAGGTAATAAGTAAACCATGGATAGTAGGTAAACCTTGCGACTATGCCTCTCCAATCAAGATTCCAAGAATGGATTGAGGACTAATATAAAAAACAATTACCCTTAATTAGATTCCAAATTTGTGAAGAAATTGGTAAAGAATAACTCCAAACAAATTTGTATAGAAGACCTTGGTACTCCCCTTGAAAGGGTAAAAATAACTTCTCGACCCTACCAACAAAAAAAGGTATTTTTTTGTGCTCAACAACATGTTAAAGAAGAAATAACCCTCTATGTGAAAACAAGAATGATGGTCTCAAAATAACATTATTGGCCAAAGCGTGGTTTACCTCAGGAAGTTGTGTGAGGGGAGAGCGGAGCTGTATGCCATGGAAAACCTTTCTAGTTGTTTTCGAGACAACGAGAAGGGAGTTAATATTTCTCTAAAAAATAAAGACAATTGGAAATAAGAAGTTACCCCGACATCAAACTCATGCAGTCAAATAATTACAACTTAAGGAAAGTGCATGGAATGAAATGAAGAAAGTATAGGGTTAGTATCCAACCTGGTAAGAAACCCTGCCTTTGTTGGTACTTATAGAAATAATAACCCTCAAAAAACCTTTAATATAAAACCAAATTCATTGAGGTAGCTCTACAGATAGAGGGTATACCTTATTGTTCTAGTTTCTTCCATAGTTGCATAGCTCCACTCTCAAAACCAGAAACATGAAAATGGTGTAGCCGACAAAGGAGCGAGGGGTAGTCAATTACCCTAAAAGTGCCAGAATCAATTTCCACCATCAAAACTTCATATTAGATCACCACTGTTCAAAGTTTGAGTTCATGTGACTAGGGTATGGTCAACCTTGAGGCCTCCATCCACATGGCCCCATCACTTGGACGGTGACACAGTTGTAATCCTCTATGTTTAACCAAGATACCAAAAAAAACCTTCTTTACATAGAACATTAATAACTTGAACATCTATGATGCTCTAAGGTAGAGCCATAACAATTTATATTCCTTTGGTGTTCTACACAGAGCGGAAGGGACTTATAAATTTTACCATGGTGTAGTTAGGTTTATATGAATAACCATCAAATGTGCTATGCATAGACTTTTTCAATTCATTGACTTTGCATGGTCATGACCATTAAATTAACCAAAAGAATGTCTCAAATGATAAGTGAGCACTAAGAAATATTCTTGAGTATCCAAGCACCATAACTAGTCCATCATAAGAAACAAGTAATTTGTTGTGAAGGAAAAGATAAAACAATGCTTCATGGTGTAAAATAAAAAATGAAATGGTAATTGTAATGGTTTTTCTCCCTTTAAATGTTATTAATGGAAAAACCCAACTACTAATAGCAAAGATGATGTAAATAGTTAAAAAAGAATTGGCTAAATAATGAACGTTACTTGGGTGAATGTCCCCTGAATGATCTTGTTTCTGTGACATTTCTTGGGGTAGGCCAATCTCTAATGGCCTTTATCTTATCAGGATCCACAACAACTCCTTTCTCTAAAATTATATGTCCATGGATTTATTTTTGGTATACTTGGCATATAACTCGTGCTCTCTTATCTCTTGCAATAACATTTGAAGATGATCCTCATGTTATTCTTTTGTCTTTGAATAAATAAGGATATCATCAATGAAAACCAAAACAAACTTGTTCAAATACTTATTGAGGATGTTATTCATCAAACACATGAATGTAGTTGGTGCATTAGTTAACCCAAAAGGAACCACCACAAACTCATCATGTCGATATCTAATTTGTAAATTTGTTTTTATTTATGTATTCATCTTTGATTCAAACTTGGTGATACCCAGACCTTAAGTCTACCTTGGAAAACATTGTACCTCCTCTCTACTCGTCAAACAAATCATCAATCTTGGGTAGAGGATAGTTGCTCTTAATGATTAATTTGTTTAGATACCTATAATCTATGCACAACTTGAGAGTCCTATCTTTCTTCTTCACAAATGAAGCTTGTGCTCACCAAGGAGATACATTGGGTTTGATATACCCTTTTTCCAAAATTCTCTTCTAATGAAGCTTTAAATCTATCAATTCAAGGGTATTCATTGTGTAATGTACTTTGGACATCGATAGTACTCCTGACATAAGATATATGGAGAAATCTATAACTATTTTAGGTGGTAATCCTGGTATTTATTCTGGAAATACATCTTGCAATTATTGTACAATTTTGAAGTCTTCAATATTTTATTTTCTACTACCTACTAATTCCAACACATGTATGGCATACAAGTGACATATTTTTCTGTAACATTTCTTCAATTCCAATATTAATATATCTATGATAGTCATAGGTTTGGCTATGTGTTTGACATATATGGTTTCTTATCCATAAATTGTCATGGATATTCCACTAGACAATGCGTCATAACAAATCTGATAATAATATATTAAAATTATGATTTTTTACACTATTAAAATTTTATTAAACTCTATATCTATAAATTTAACTATAATTAGTGCATGCATGCGAATGGAAATTATGCAGAAAAATAGAGAATGATAAAATAATCTCACACAAACAAATAAGACACGAGATATGCTTTGGGAAACCCTTTCAAGAGAAAATCCAAATGGAAGATGAGGTTGCTTCTCTCTCTTTCTATGTCTGGAAAATAAGGTTGCACATACAAAGAAGTAATGCATGTGACATGTGGGCTACTATAATGCATAGATCCTCTTTGTGTGCTCTACCTCCTATCTCTCCTATCTATTTTTCCTCAACTATAAAACAAAATTCTCTCGAAAGAATGGAATGTCTCTTCCTCCTATTGGCTCGATTATAACATAGCTTGATCAACTACTAGTGGTTAAGTTTGACTATATCAAATATTAATTAAAGTTACAATATAGACTCTTCTAGAGTATTTTACATCAAAAACACATGGATATCCCATTTTCCATGAATAATAGGGGCTGCTGCGACATCCTACCACACTATAGGTGTGAAAATAGGAAGGTCAACTTCTGAGTGGCATAAATTTTGCATATGGACTCCGATTGACACGCTTCTTGTGTCGTTGGAAATATCTTAGTGTGTAGAAAATCATGAAAATGTGCAAGTTAAAGAGGTAAATTTTTACCCCCCAAAAAACATCATTTTATGCCTCAAAATTATCCCAAAAGGTTTCAAACCTCATTTTGCCAAAATGGGTCCCGCTGGTAAAAACAATCATGTGAGTTGATTCCTCCACTTTTTCCACTCTAAATGCATCGAGCTGGATGAAAAACAATATATTGATCCATTATGGATAAATTCTCCATTCTTATCCACAACTTCCAATGTCTTATGATAGAACCCAACTTAACCCAACATGCCTCTAACCAATCCATGCTAATAAAAACATCATATGATCCTCAAAGAAATATTCAATTTTACTTGTGTTTGATTCCCATTCATAATAGTTTGGCATGCTTTCACCATTTCAATTACCTTCCTCTTTATTTATGTAGCTAGTTAAACTAGCCATGATTTCTTATGCTTACTTATTTGAAGAATACATGTATTAACAACTTGAGATCCAATATAGCTAAGCTTAACTCCAAAATCAATCAAGATGGAAACATAATGACGTGAAAATATACCTTCTACTTCAACCATATATGCTTGATGATATGCTTGTAGATTATCTAAGGACACATGAATACTAAGCATTTCTTTTGCTACATCATTGATTGTAATAGCCTCTTGTACTTGGTACACCTTTCTCTTATTTTCCTCTTGTCTATGGGGGAAATCTCAGAGTAATTTCTCTTCTCCACAACCCCAACATTTCAAAAGGACTAATTTTTTTTATCCACTACCTTTCCTTCCACACTTGTTGTTGACTCCATCTCACTTTGCATAGGATAGTTATACTAAAGCTTACTTCTTCCTAGAAAAATCTTATTTTAACTCTTTCCATCGGCTTTATGATGTTGAAATCGTGACTTCCTTTCTTTCATATCATATTTTACTTTCCTCTTCCAAGCCTTTTTGTTTCCCTCTATGCTTTGAATTTTCATAATAGCACTTATCCTTTCTTATGGTGTCACCCAAAGTCTTTGGCTCATTAAACTCTATCTAGTCTTGATAAGACTGAGGCAATACACTAATGAATATTTGAATCTTCACTTTCTCATCCTTGATATAATGCACATAATGAAACAACTATAAAAAATTGCTCACATAATATTCAATAGCGAGTTTTCCAAGCTTTAAATTGTGAAATTATTTAACCTTTTCATCATAGTACCTTTTCAATAAGTACTTCTTTTTGACACACTTTTTGAATTTATTTTAACAGATGTCCTTTTCTCAAATTCCTTTAACATTCTTGATATATTTCCACCATAGGGATTCATTTCCATGCATTTTAAATATTGCTAATCTGGCATTCATGTTTGTTGAATAATCATGCACATGGAAGGATTTCTTCAATCCTAACAACCATGCTTTAGCTTCCTCTCCTTTCTTGATCTCACCATTAAAGGTGGATGGTTTTGCCTTATTGAATTCTTCATGGAATGTAACTTTAGAGTGCTTCTTCTTCTTTTTCTTATGTGAGTTGCTGCTACTCATCCATCTGAGCTATTTGTCCCATCATTAGACGAATCAAAGGAGGAGTCTTACCAGGAAGTAGCCACATTCTTACTTCAGTGTATTTTCTTAGATAGATTCTTCCTTGTATTACTGATTGTCAATTTGGGCTTCTAATTTTCTAAATGGTTATATGTAACAACCCTGGTCAAAATTCCATGTAAAAGTTAATAAAGGAAAAAATAAGACCAAGGTCATGGGACACATATTCCACGATGAATGTTTGGCAAGACATCCTAGTATGCGTGTTCATTGGTTATTATGGCTAAAGGAATTTGGAAAAGGAAATGACAAAGGATTTGGAAAGGAAAAATGGAATTTTTGGCACATTTATTTATGAAAATAATGGAAATTAGGAGGAAATGAAGGTGAAAGGTCACAGGTTGAATGTGAGGAGGAAAATGAAGGAAAATAATGGAAAATGAAGAAAATAGAGGCCTCATTGATAAAAAGGATTCTAAGGATTAGTGGGCAGGCTTGGTCAATGTAGTCTTTTACAAGTATAGTTTTGGAGCTCTCTCATTATTCTCTCTCTCTCTCTCTCTCTCTCTCTCTCTCTCACTCTTTTATACTTAGAGTTTTCTTGGAGCACTTTGGCATTGGATCAAGAAAGGAAAAGAAGGTGCCAGACGAAGGAAGGAGCAAGCAAGGAAGAGGAGGATCAAGCAACTACAACAAGATTCTTTGTAGCTATCGATTTGCATGTGTGATTTTCTTGTTGATTTGGCATGCATGGTATTGCATGTGGTTCTTTGTTTTTATGGCATGGGTTTTGCCAGGTGTGACGGTGTTTTCAGCCTAGCCTTGCCCTTTTTGGATAGCCATGGTGTGATGGGGTTATCATGTTTTGGTTGAGCTGGATTGCCGGATGGATTTGAATCTGAGTGAGGTGGATCTCTGAAAGAAAGAACACTTGGCCTAGTGATCCCTGAACTAGACTCTAGATTGTGGTAAATACATAGGCCTAGTGGCCCTTGAACTAGAATGTGGGTTGTAGTAAATCCAAGTATTGTGTGCCTTAGTGGGCCTAGGATTCCTCGACCAATTAATGACGGGATATACCGTAAATCCTAGATGTGGTTGCCCTTGATTAGGCCTAGGAATCCTTTCCAGTGAATGGAAGGATATACGATAAAGCCTAGAGGGTGGAGTCTCGGTTAGGACCTAGTGATCTAGTGTGGATTGTGGTAAATCTTAGAGACTAGGAGATAGGGAAGTTCCTCACAGTGTAGGAGGAGAAATCTAGTGGTATCCATGATTTTTTTATGGCCTAGTTATCTGGGATGGATAATGGTAAAGCATGGTTTTATTGATGAGGGTGAGGTGGCGTAGCCTCAGGAAGCCCTAGTTGAGTTTGGTTTTAAGTCCCACATCCATGCTTGGAATATGGCACGAGGGTTATTGGTTGAAAGAAAGATTTGGTTCAGGCAATCTATGGTCATGTGGTTCATGGAAGTCCCAAATCTGGTTGGCCATTGCATTCATTAATATGAGGTTATTTCTCCTTGTTATTTCATGAATATTATACTAGTTCATATGTGTATTATATGGCTATTGTTTCCTTGGTATTTCTATTGTTATTATGTTGGTTATGAATATGTATTATGACAATGGTGATGTATGTCTCTCATCATGTTTTTACTTGTAAATGAATGAACATTGTATCTATAGCCTAATGGATGATAATGCAACTAATGTGATAAGGAAACAATGCCTCATAGTGAATCTCAGATAAGTATGAGATCCCTATGTTTAGTTCTACTGTTAAGGCTTTCATGTTTGTGACATGTTTGATGAAATGCCTATCATGGCTAGTAGGGGTCTAGTCTAGTCCTTGTTGATGATTTTGAAAATGTATCTTTGTTCTACTGTAAAATTTCATTTCTCAAGGTGTCATTGAGTTTTTGGGCAATGACCTGGGCTATGGGCCTAAAAAATTGGCACAAATCCTAGAGTTGCAAGAACGACACTAGGGAAAAAGGTCCCAGAAAGCTCCCTCGCCCTTGCTGTGGGAGCTTATGTAGCCTCCTAGATGCACCCTTGTCCATATCAAGGGAGTGTCTATGTGTTTGATGCATTAAAACTTCATTTGGACTCAGGGATTGGTTACTTGAGTAGTTGGGATGGCTCCTGGGAGTTTTGTTGCTGATGTGGAAGGTCTGTGTGTTGTGTTTCTGTCGATTCGACTTCCTTAAGGTGACTTAGGAGGTTGAATCCCATTTTAGTGGCCTCTCATAACATATGTATCCCTGTTGGCCGGTTACTTGTGTAAATGTGGGATGAGGGTGTTACAGAGGGGAATTAGAGGGTGGTTTTATTCTCTTTGGGTGGTGTCTAGTTTCTGTTATTTTTGGGTGATATTTGATACCACAGAGTGGTATCAGAGCATGGTTCAACCCTTGGACTAGATGGGTGGAATGTGTTTTTCATGCATGCATGTCAGTTGCATATGTGTTCTTTATGTTTGTGGACTATGTGCTTGTTTTCTATGCATGGTGGTGGTCATTTCAACAATTATGTTTCCATATAGGAGTTGATGATGTTGTTGTTGGGATGCGCTAGTCATGAATGCATGTCGGTTGTACATGCATTTGTTATGCCTGTCAATGTCTATAGGTTTTTGTGCATGCATTGTTATGGTTATGGTTATGCATGCATAATAGGTCAGATATGCATTGTGACGTCATTGTATTTAGTTATGTCATCATGATTTAGTTGTTATGTTATGATTCTAATGTGTGGACTGAGATAGAGCAGGAGATGCAAACCACTAGAGTGAGTTTGCAACATTATAATTTGGGGTAAGAAAAGATCATCATACAAGTATTGTATGTTTGGCATGTAGGTATGTTAGTTAATGGATTATTATATGAATTATGGTTATGTATATTCCTTTAATTCTATTTATGTTATGGTTACATGCATGATAGATGCTAGTTTATTAGTGTAGTCATATGCACATGTGTTGGATAATCATGAATGATAGTAACCTGTGGTTGTATGCATTGTTATTATTGTTTTATGTTAGATTGTTGTTGTTATATGTTGGTTAACTTGATGATTATGTTATATGTTGTTGATGAGTATGTTATAGGTTAACTTGTTGTTGTTATATGATAGTTAGCTTATGGATTAGGTTATATGTTGTTGATGAGCATGCTATATAACTTCTTGTTATAACTTGATGATTAGGGTTATTACATTAAGATCTTGACGTTATATGTATCATACTAATTTGGATTCGTCTATGCAAATGTTTAGGGTTATGAAATTTAGATATGAGTCGACATATTGGTGATATGGTGGTGTACTAATCTAAACTGACTGTGCATATGTGATTTCTATGAGTGAATGACAATTGTTTATGGGTTTCTGATGTGATCATTTTAGCTAGTTACTGTTATGGACATCATGACCTTATTTATGTTTGAGTTGATGTGTTGTGAAGTTATATCAGGGTAATATAGATTGATTGTGCAAACAAGATAGCCTTCCCTGAGATACATTAAGGTATGAGTTTTCTTATGTCATATATTTGGTGCTTGACTGTTTGATTATGTCGTCTATTTGGTGTTTGATTGTTTAGTGTCTATTATGTCATCTATTTGTTGTTGAATGTTTGATTAATCACATGACATGAGTATGTGTCTATAAGATTGCATCAAGAAATAATTTTGTTTTAACATGGTTTTACTCACACATATGTGTTGAAATAGTTGACATGTACTATGTAATAGGTGATAGTTGTAACATTATGTCTAAATAATATGGGTTGACTATGGATTACGACATGATTGTTAGTATTGGTAAATGTTGATTTAAAATTGATAGATATGATTGTCTTGATATTTGGAACATGTGGTTGACATGTGTGGGCAGTTGCAGGGAAACGTGCGTGGCTTAACAAGATAAGCCTACTGGTATATTGTTATATTTATTTATACATTGACAATTATGTGTGTATGGTAGTGTGATGCAGGGAGTTGCATGGAAAAAGAGGTTTCCATGAAATATTGAAGAAGGCTTAGTTTGAGTTTTCCTTGGAAACCATGGGATTGAGTCATGGTGTCTATTGTTAGTCTTGTTCTTTCAGTCTTTTGCAATCTTTTTGCACTTGATTTATAGTTTTGTTTATGTCTTGTGCAAGGGCTTGCCACTTTGTTGTGGTGTTGTGTTTTTATTGAGTTTCATGATCTTCTTATTGTTTGTTTCTTGTGCTTTCCTTTTAAGTTTTAAGTCTTGGGAATTGGTTGGAAAAGAGGAAAGTTAGTGGAGCTTGGGGAGAGATGAATGAAATCCAGTAGGTAATGCAAGGCCCGGATGAAGCCTAATGCATAAGTAAGGGAAATTGAAGATAATAATATGATAATTAATTGGATTGTTTTAGTCCATTGATGTAAATAGACAGTGTAAGTACAATCACGAGAAAGGTAACAGGAAAGGTAGAGAAAATGGGCTTAAGGTAACATATGCCTTAGTTATCTTTGGAACTGTTGTTCTCAATGTTGTGCATGAATAAAGGAAGTTACCTTAACCTTGACCTTGAGATCTATTAATTATGTTGTAATCAAGATTGCTTTATGCTAATGTTTATATGCATATATGGATATATGTATGTTGTTATCTGACAGGGTCATCAAGGATCATGATTGTTTTATGTTGATGTTTATATGTATGCATGTGTGTATGTATGTCATTTTCTGATAGGATTATGATTGTTTAATGCTATTGCTTATATGTATATATGTATGTATGTATGTTGTTGTCTGACAAGGTCATTAGGAATCATTCTTGTTGAGGAATGATTGCTTACGCAGGTGAATGACATAAAGAGGTTCTTTTTTTATGAGGAATCAAGTGGGAAGAGTAGTCCTGACAAATCTACGAGGTCAGTATCATGTGGTTATGAGTTGATATTATGTGATTATATTATGCCTATGTTTGTGTTATGATAGGTAACACTGAGGGATACATCAGTTAAATGAAAGCAACGAGATCTGTGACATGCTAAGATAAGCATGGATGGCAGAGAGACACTGGAAGCAAGGCTCCTTGGTAGAGGCAGTATGGTTTTGGATGTGCAGTGCTATTGTTGCGTATATGTTGTGCATGTTGTATATTCAATGACTATACCTATGGTGATGTGTAATGTTGTATATTTAGTATTGTGTGCATATGATGTTGTGTGCCTTTTGTATATATGGTGTTGTGTATATATTTCATATGCAGTGTTGGGTATAGGTGGTGTTGTGTACATGATGTGCATGTCGCGTCATGTACATGTGGTGTCATGTACATGTCGTGCATGTGGTGTTGTGTACATGTTATGCAGGTGTTGCGGTGTACATGTGGTGTTGTGTACACGTTGTGTAGGTGGTGTTATGTACATGTGATGTTGTGCAGGTGATTCTATGTACAAGTGGTAATGTATACATGTTGTACATATGGTACTGTTGTACATGTGGTATTGTATGCATGCCATACATGTTGTGTTATGAGAATACGGTACTATTTATGTGCATTGTGTAGCCATGGTGTCATGACATGTGTATTCATTGTGTTGTACTCTATGTATCTATATGTATTGTGTTGTACATCGGGTGTAGGTGTATGTATTGTGTTGTAGTGTACACCATATGTAGAAGTATGTATTGTGTTGCATTGTACATTGGGTGTAGGTGTATCTGTTGTATGTCAGGTGTAGGTGTGTGTATTGTATGGCAGTGTATGTCGTGTGTGATTTACACTATGTGTATGTGTACATGGTTGAAGAGAAGGAACTGAGTATTTTTCGGGTGTGGCAACTGATCCGATGTGCATACGGAATAAATACAAATGTACAAGTAAGGACCGATGAAGGATGAGTATCAATATTTTATGTCAGTTTTAGTATGCATGTGATCTATGATTATGCTTTATGATGGGCACATGTGATCTATGATTTTGATTATGATGGTTGTGTTTTGAGCTAACCAGATGTGATATGTTTATACATGATGATTTGATTGAACAACTAGTTTGACTTGTTGTGATAGGAAGTAAATAGGATTGCAAGTGTACCTTATTGACGAGCTACCGATGAGGTATGATGTAAATTTATTTCAATTTATTTTAAATCTAATGGAAGTTATGCACTTGGTACATGAAAGCATGGGAAATTCCTAGTTTGGGTGGTTAAAATTGACTGCAAGAATTAGATGCAATAGTGAAATAAATTGGAACATGTAGCAATATGTTGGTAAAGCACTTCAGGAGCAGGGCCATTGTGGGACACTAGTACCCAATAATGTCCATTGATTTCCATGATCATTCTATGGCCAATATGATGGTTTTGAGGCAGGTATATGCCTTGGTTGTTTAACCTTCCGATGCGAGGAAGCCTTGCCAAGGGATGGATTTCCCAGGTGTCGTGGCGGAAAAAGTCATTTGGGCTGACACAACTGACCTCCCTAGGAGTCTAAACTCTCTAGCGACAAACAAGACAAAATGGAGTGATCTTTCTCTAAATATACCTTTTACAACATGAAAAGTACAAGTGTTTAGGCTTACCTTATTCTAAAACGCTGTTGTTGTAGTTCGTCCTTGCCAATCCGGATGAGCTCCTCCTTCAAGTCAATTCCTGCAACCACAAACAATCAAAAAATTACCAAGCACTTGTATTTCATATAATAAAACATACATTCAACATGCAGACCAAGGAACACATGAAATAACTCATTAACACAAGCTATTGAGAAAAATAAACCAGTTTGTATTAATAACGAAACAAAGAAACTCTTACAACCTGGCCTTGGTGTTGTGCAAGTTCCTCCCAGGGTCCATCAAGTGTTTTCCTCTACTTTGACAAAGCTCACCCACTTCCAAGTAGAATCATGTAAAGACAATCTCTCCTCACAAAGGTTCTAATGGAAGACCTAAATCCTGCAGCATTTACCCAAAGAAAATGTATAGCTCCAACCTCTCCTCCTTCTGGCCCAAGGTCTTTATTTATAGTGCAGTAAAGAGGTTATTCAGGTCCACTATCAATGGGATCATCCCCCTCTATGGGTGGGATAGCTCCCTTATTGATGGGATAAGTCCCCTCTTAATAGAGATACATGAACCAACTGGAGGCGCATCCATTTCATCAAACCGACCTCTAGAATGTTCTAGAAGTAACCACAAGTAACTTTTTCAAGATAAAACTTGCGCATTTTACCTTTTAAAGAAGGACGCACCTGTCCTTTAACATACAGAGCGTCCATGGACGCAGCTTTTGTGAACATGGCCTGCGTCCCCGCAGGTAAGGCTAGAGAGAACCTGCGACCCCAGAGAGAAACATAGTTTTTACAAGACTTTCTCTCTTCTTTGAGTTTGAGATGGATAACAGAGGCATAAGACTTGCCTAAGAGGGTAGCATGACTGTTGATTTGAGCCATACTAACTGTAAGTAGTCAAGGTGACATTTTTTAGTGTAACAGATTGCCCCCTAAAGTGCGAAGCCTGGAATAGATTGGTGTTTTGTAATTCTAGGAAGGGTGAAGCGCTTTATCATTTCAAGGATTGACTTGTGGATGACCTGGTTGGAACCTGCAATTTTCAACACAAAATACATGTATAAGATTATATCATCACTGAGGTAGGCATTCCCATACTCAGATTCAAAACTTTAACTAATGGACTAACTATTCTGATACAGGAATGATCTTGCAGTACATCATTTTTATAGACTTTTGTAGACACAGTATGGACGCAGCCATCTGTTTATGATTAGTCTACATAGATAATGAATACAAAACTCCTCGCAGCCTGGATGGTAGAAACTAGATCCAGGGTCTTCACTTCTACTTCCCGAATTGGTACGATTCTAAACATGTGATTAAATGATTTGATGTCGAACATGTTAGAAACCACTTGATTACCAGTCGATGATGTGAACTGTTAACAAGCGTGAGAGAGACCACCAGTAATGTCAATGGTTCTCAAAGTACCAAGCACAACCCGTGAAATGTGAATAGATGTTTTGATGTCGAACACTTCACGGAATCCTTTGATCGAAAGTCAATGATGTAAACTGTCGTCAAAGGCGAGAAACCTGCCATTGATGCATGCAGACTTCAAGGTACTGTCGATTCCTAAGTCATCTTTCTAGATAATGTGTCGATGTCGATAGAAAGCGACTCGTTGCAGGCAAGCCCGCAACACGAAATCATTGTTCAAGTTGAAGAAATGTTGCTGTAAGGACTGACTCAGGGATGGTCAAATGGATGATAAGTATTTTGCAGATGAAAGTTTTGCTTGCAGACCTCTTGAACACATAACGACACGACAGATGGTTTGGTGACAAATAACTCAAAGTTAATCCCTGAACCCGGTTAAAGATTTTCAAAGTGATTTGGTCAACTGTGAGGTAAAAGATTTCCCAACCCAGGTGAAATGCAAAAGTGTCGTGTTCAAGAGTGGTAATAAAGTTTCGTTTGAGACAAAAGGTGACAAATAGGTTCATTCTTCTCTCTTTTCCCCCACCATTTCTGGCAAGTACCTCTTTATTTTTAACAAGCTTGAGGAGGATAACATATGCTTGGTTATAAGCTCATCCTTCGGACGAGTCCAACCTAGTTTAAATTCGAACCCTAGGAAGGAGTGGTTCGTTCCTGTTTGTAATTGAACAGGTCCTTTACTGTAAAAGTTTAACGAGCCCAGTATAGGAGAAACTCGGCGTTTTTCATTTTTAGAGAGTCTGAAAAACTTAAGGAAACTCCACGTTGAACTTTTTCGTAAATTTGTGTCCCTCAAGCCCGAAAAAGTATAAAATAATACCTGGGGGAACCGCTTGATCTTGCGACCAAGGAGTACTTTCATAATAGTGTCGTTGACCTGAAAAGTAAAAAGCGATCAAAGACACGTCGTTTTATTTCCTTATCGAGTTTGAAACGACAAAAACCCGGCAATCTTTTCCTGATTTTACGGTCAGAAAAGAGCTAAAAGGGGACCGTCTTTTAATTCCGTTTTAACGAGTGTAAAAGAAACACTCGGCGATCTTTTCATGTTTTAGGAGTCAGAAAAGGGCTTAAAAGATGACTCTGATATTTTTATTTGTGAAAATTACAATTTCCCTTGAAATCCCTTTGTCCTGCACAAAAGCGACACATTACTCATACCTGTTTAAAATAGGCAAAAATACGTCGAAAAACATCTTTTCATGGTAAAAAATGAACTAATTCACCAAAAAACCTATAAAAAGACCTTTTACCATGTCATTTTTACCGTTTGACTTTGGAGGTTGAAAAAGGAGCTTTTGACAAGAAACTTCCCGTGGTCGCTGCGGAAAATCTGACCGTCGGAATCGAACGCCGCTTCATCCAGGTATTTTACACATCCTACTCTGCATTTCTATCCGTTTAGAATTAAGTTTTAGGTCTCTGTTTCATTTTTTGGGGGGGTTTTGGGTTCAAAATGCGCCTCTCGGCGGACGCAGGTGCCCTTCGGGTGACCTGCGTCCCCCGACTTTTTCTCACACGGGAAAATGGTCGGGGGACGCAGCCCGCCTTCAGGCCAGCTGCGTCCGGACGCCCTGTGCTACAAAGCTGGGGTGCGTCCTCCGAGAAGTGCGCATTTGAAAACCCCAACTCCCTCAAAAAACCACCAAACTTCTTCAAATCAATTTCTAATTGTCTTTTTTGATATGCAGGGCATTAATCATGTTAGACTGGAGAGAGAGAGAGCACATAGAGGAAGATGAAGCTGCAATAAACCACCAACCCTCTCTGGATGCCTTAAGAACATGCGGGTTATACAAATATTGGACCATACCGGGCATGAGGGGCCAGGTAAGATTCTTGGAATGGCTGGTTGAGCGATGGAACGTTCAAGATCAATGTTTTTACATAGGAGGGCACCAGCTCGAGATAGAGCCCTCGGATGTATACTTTCTTACTGGCTTGCCAAACAGAGGTGAGCAACTCAATCTTGCGGGGACCAGGCCGGGTGGCCAATCCCTTGATGATCTCCGCGAGGAGTGGTGCAGACCCGGGACTCACCACAAAAAAGGCGTAGAGATAAAACACATCACTCTGCCGGAACTCAAAGTCATTGCGTTCACGGTTACCAGAATTTGCGGCGCGGCCGCTTTACACATTGCTTCCGGATCCCAAATGCGGATGGCAGTTGACTGTTACCAAGGCACCATCTTCAACTGGTGTGAAGCTGTGTCGGCTCATATGAAGAGCCAACTGACCAAGGCAAAGAACGGACGACTAAAGACTTTTGGATATGGGCCTATAGTCGTGAGCTTTGCCTTGGAGAGAGTTCCAATGCTGATCCCTCAGCAACTCACTGTTGATGACTTGGGTCCTCGGGAGCCAAAGCTGATACGATGGGTTACGGTGATGGCCCGGCATCCTGACGAGGGCGCGGCAGTGGTTCGATTCTCAGACAGTTACTTTGACTGGTTAGAGGGCCAGCTTTTTGTGATACAAGACTTTCCATATGCCGGAATGGATTTCAGAGGTGATCCGGACATGGTTCTTCCACAGGGAGAACAATGGGACGACAGAGGTACTTTTATTTTCACAAGTTTTCTAGTTATGTATTTTTTATTTTTCATATATATCGTCTCAAACTAACAGTAAAATTTTCAAAATGCAGATGTTGGTCCACAGCGTCCAGCCAATCTCCGGCCTTATGATAGACGACATCCAGCTGCACCGGTACCGGCCCCACAGGACGCGGCTGCAGACGTACTAGCTGAGTTGGAGCATGATCTAGAGCGTCTCACGGCAGATATACCTGAGACTACTATGGACGACATTCCTATCAGGCTTCAGCGTTTTGTAGTCGCGGTCCCTGGACCGTTTAGGAGATTTTTGCGTAAGGTAGCCCGCGCAGTGGTGTCGTACAGAGAGCACCACCAGTGATTGACTAGTCACTTTTGTAGTCACATGTGACATTTTTGACTTTTTGTACTATCATTTTGCCGATCATAAGGTGTTTTCAACCTATGATCGAAGACGATGTATATATTTTTTGGACACACTTCTATCTATATATATCACTATTACCGGCTTATCTTGTTTAACATGTATGATGAAATGTCTTTAAATTTACTTGCATGATTATTATAAATGTCTGTCCAACACTCGAGAAGCAATTGCATCTGCTAATGTATTCAAAGACCTTGGAATATGTTGATATTCAATGTAATCAAATTCACGTTCCAAGAGACGCACTCTCAAAAACAACCTTAATAACACAGGATTTCTAATGGCATAAACTCTATTAAGCTGTAATACAACAAGTTCAGAATCTAACCTCACTATCAAACGTCGAATTCCAAATGAAATAGATTCGGATAATAATTCAACCACTGCACTGTATTCTGCAATGTTATTCGTTGTTTGACCGAGGCTTACCCCATGCATAGAAACTAACTCGTCAGAGGGTGAATAGATAACCCAAGCTGCGGAAGAGATATTCCGTGTACTACGACAAGCACCATCAGCAAATCCAATGTATGTTTGGAGAGGCGTCGACATCTACAATATCAAGAGTAAAACCAAGATAAGCCAGAATAATGACGAAAACCACACTCGCTAAACTAAGCACACTGACTAAACTAACACACTTGCTAGCTAGAAAGGAAATCTAACCTATCTAAAAATTTCTCCATCCATCATTTTAAGCATAATACCTCTTTAGGTAAAGTCCATTTCTGGGTTTACCCAAAGAGTCCCCATCAAAATCAACTAACTCATAAGCCCCTTTTGCTAGCTTTCGCTTTACAATGTAGGGCCCATGCCACATGGGAACGAATTTTCCGGCACCTAGCTTATCGTTAGCTTGATCATATAATAGTACTAGGTCTCCTTCCGAAAAACTTCGAGGGGTTACATTTTTATCGTACTGAGCTTTCATTCGTTTCGCGTGAGTCTCGATAGCTAAAGTAGCGTCACGTCGAGTCTCATCTAATTTAGCCAAGTATAACAACCGTTTCTCCTCTTCGGAAGTAGCTGGAAGTAATTCGACAGCCATTTGAAGTGATGGGATTTCGCATTCAATAGGTAACACAGCTTCTAAGCCATAAACTAGCTGGAAAGGGGTGAAACCTGTTGAATTTTTCACTGAAGTTCGATATGCCCATAGCGCCGAAAATAACATGTTATGCCAATTCGTTCGATGGATACCAATGATCCGTCGAATCATGATGACTAGAACTTTGTTGATTGACTCAACCAAACCGTTGGCTTGCGGATAATAAGGTGTAGAGCTATCGTGGCGCAAACCAAGCTGGCTTGTAAGCTCAGTCATCATGACATTTCGAAAATGGCTCCCATGGTCAGTAATGATTGCTTGTGGGACACCAAACCTAGTTATGATATGATTGAATACGAAAACTGCAGCTGTCTTGCCGCTTGCGTCGAATGTAGGCATCGCCTCGGCCCACTTAGTAAAATAATCAACCGCGAGGATGATATACGCATGCCCCCCGGCCGAGTGAGGGTTACAAGTAATAAAGTCAATACCCCATTTGGCGAATGGACCAGCGGCAATTATAGGGTGGAGAGGAGCAGGTGGAGCGCGCATCTTTCGATCAAACACTTGACAGTTGTGGCATTTTCTGACGGCAAGGATACAATCTTTAAACATAGACGGCCAGAAATAGCCAGCGCGCAACACCTTCTGAGCTGTGGCATACCCAGACATATGACCGCCACATGCTCCAGAGTGACAATCATTCAAAACTCTCTCAGCCTCATCGTGAGTTAAACAACGTCGAAAAACTAAGTCTGCCCCCAGGCGATAAAGTGTATCTCCAATAATTCTGTATTGCTGGGATTGAAACCGAATTTTTCGACGGTCTTCCTTGGAAGCTTCAGGCCGAAAGGTTTGGGTTTGGAGATAGATGATTATATCCCCATACCACGGATCTACAGTGCTAATAAGAAACAAAGATTCGTCCGCAATGGACTCCTCTGCCACAGTCTCTGTGTCAGCACTCGGGAAATCACACATCAATTCCGCAAAGACTAAAGATTTCTTAGACTTGGACTTCTCAAACTCCAAGTCGAACTCTTGCAGGATGACGATCCATTTAGAGTACTTGCCCCCTAGCAGTTGTTTTGTCAAGATATAAATCATAGGGTTGCAATCCGAAATAACCGTAGTTTTGCGGAGAAGAATGTAGTGACGAAAACGCTGGACAGCTTGAACGGCTGCCAGGGCCAATTTCTCCACATGCGAATATTTTAACTCAGTTGGATTTAAGGTTCTGCTAAGATAATATATCACATGCTCTGCCTTGAATTCATCTTCTTGAACTAACACCATTCCAATGGTGGAATGCGAAGCTGCGAGGTATAAGAAGTAGTCCTGGTTGTAGTTGGGAGGATGCAATAACGGTGCATGGGTCAACGCGTGTTTTAATGCATCAAAAGATTGTTGGGCAATCTCGTCCCAAAAGAATTGTACGTTCTGTTTCAACAACCGTGTAAAACCTTTAGTGACCTCGGCGTAGTTAGGGATGAATCGGCGTAAAAAGTTCGCTTTCCCTTGCAAACTTTGGAGTTGGCGCAAACTCGAAGGAGGAGGCAATTGGATGATAGCCTCGACTTTCGAGGGATCGACGCGAATGCCGGCTTTGGAAACAACAAATCCCAGCAATCGACCTGTTTCTATACAGAAAACACACTTGTGGGGATTCAACCGAATTCGATAATGCCTACACCTCATAAAGATTGCTCGTAAATGGACAAGGTGATCAGCTCGGTGTAAAGAATGAGCAGGCAAATCATCGAGATAGGGTTGCACAATGTGCTTGATGTCATGAAATGCATAAGACATGGCCCGTTGAAAAGTAGCGCCGGCATTCTTAAGCCCAAAAGGTAATTTGCAATAAGCAAATGTCCCCCATGGACAAATGAATGCCGTTTTTGGTTGGTCGGCAGGTAGAATATTGATTTGATTATAGCCTGAGAAACCATCCATGAAGGAAAACATCTCACTTCCGGCACAATCATCAATTATTTGATCGATATAAGGCGTAGGATAGTTGTCTTTTGGACAAGCTCGATTGATATCCCTATAGTCGATACAGATTCTTATTGTTCCTTGTTTTTTATTGACGGGAACAATATTCGATACCCAATCCGTTAACGGGATCGGATAAATGAAACCTGCTTTCAACAGCTTTTCGACTTCTGCTTTAATTGCAGCTGCTTTTCGAGGGTGAATCTGACGCAACCGTTGCCGAATGGGTTTAGCATCCGGGTAGGTTTTGATTTCATGAACAACAATGGCAGGATCGATTCCTGGCATTTCCTCGTAGGACCAGGCAAACACGTCGCGGAATTCTTGGAATAGGGCCTTGTAAGTTTGGATTTCTTCTTCAGTACATGCGGCACCTATATGAATGTTCTCCTCGATTCCGGGCTTCACTGAAATATCAATGGGAATAGTACGAGAAATATTCCCTAAATTCAGCTCTGAATCAGAATGTTTCGTTGGATCCTGAGCGTCTTTGACATATTCAGCGGTAAAGATAGATGAAAAATCATTTTCAAATGCATCGCCCTTAGGTAAAAACGAAGATCTGTGATGGAGATCTTCCCATGGTAGATCATCTACACTTAGGATTTCGCGAAGTTGTTCGTCAGATGACACTTCTTCGGGAAACGTTATCCGTTCTAAGGGTGAGGTGAAAAGTGACTCTTCACTGACCACATTCATTTGGTCGGTTTCGGTTGAATGAAAGTCGGTAAAAGACATAAGAGCTTCATAAGCAATTTCATACGGACTCAACGGCATAACATCACCGAGTGAGTCTAGCTCAGAGTCAGAGGGAACATACCAAGGATCATCATAAATAATGTTTTCTGACGTGATCATATGAATTGTTGCAAACGAAGGGTCTGCATTGAGTGGAGGGAGAGGAAAAGTTCCCAGTAAACCGGAATCCTTAACTAAACCTACACCAATGTCCCTATAAGGGATTGTCGTTTTACCAACATGTTGGATAGTTTCTGAAGAGGTTGGGTCGGATGAAAAGTATGTCAGCTGATCAATAGTCACGATCTTACCGTTATGTGGAAACTTAATGACTCTGAAGACCGATGAAACGACCGCTGTCATAGCATATGACCAACTTCGACCCAAAAGAAGGTTGTAGTCTAGAGGGGCATCAACCACTTCCACATCCAGACTAACGGTTTTACCTTCGACCCCTATAGGCAATTCTTGTAGAATACCAAACGGACGGAACCCACGGCCATCAAAGGCCTTAAGGATGGTGGGGGATTGGTTCAACGAAGGAGAACCAAGCGATCTCCAACATTGAATCGACATAATACACGTAGAAGCTCCCTCATCAATCACAGTCCGATGAATAGGCCTGTTTTTGACTATCACTGGAATTTGGAAAGCCATTTGATGGGGGAGACGTGGTGTACTATTTTCTAGATCAAAGATCATTAGGTTCGGGTCCTGAACATCGACAGCTCCAATAGCCGACAAAAGCAATTTTCGTTGCGCTGGACATGATTGCAGCACTTCGAGTGCCGACATTGCTGAAGGTGAAACAGCTAAGTCTTCAACAATGTTGTAATTCTGGGCTGCTCTCGCATGTGGATTGAAAGCAGACCTTCGAAGTACACCCTTGGCGGGCGGCTTAATCACTAAGTCTGGGTTAGGTTTTTCGATCTGTAGTGGATCGGAACCAGGAGCTGAGGTTGATGGGTTAGAGTGAGAAGATTCTGCTTCTTTACCATCAACAGGAGCCTTACTACCATAATCTTGCGATCGAGTCGCAATCCTGACATGAGACATCATCAAAATGGGTTCTTCACTGGCATTCGAAGAAGAACCTATCATCTTATTCTCCTGCTCTGGAAATGGATTCTTTAACACAGCAGGAGTGGGAGAACCTTTGACTATTTTCACTACCTCGGCCCGATGAGGGCAGTCTCTCGTAAAATGATCTTCTTCACAAATGAGACAAGGATAACGAGGTTTGCGCTTTTCGTCATTGGTTTCCGATTTTTCTACTTTCTCCTTTGGAGCCTTGTCTGCTTTGGCCTTCTTCTTTCCTTTCTTCTTTCCACCGTTTTTTGGTTTGGCCGTAGATGACTCTACAGCGTGAATGTCGGCGGTAAGTTCAGGAGAAGACTCTCCTGTCGGAGAATCAGGCAAAGTGATAATTGGAGTAGTTGAAGCCTTGGAAGACTTCTTCTTGCTCTTCGTAGTCACGATACCAATCATACCATCAGCGGCATGAGATCCCGAAGGAGCAGCAGCGATTTGGTTTGACTTGGGAAGATCCGGAATTTTCTCGTGTAACGTACCCGACTGAGTGTAAACTAAGTCAAGGTATTGTGCCTGAGCAATGACTTGCTCCTCAGTAACTACTCCGGCCTTAGCTACATCTTCAGTAATTCTTGGTAATAATGATTTGACAAACCATTCAGCTAAGATTTGGTCCGGGATAAAAACTTTCACTAATCTTCTTCGACGTCTCCACTCATGGATGTGATCAGAAATGTACGTGGATGTCGATTGTTTTAGCGAAGTTAATAATTCTGTACCATTATCGTATCTGACTGGTAACTGAAAATGAGTTAAGAACGAGGTAGCTAACTGGCTAAAGTTGTAAAAAGAGGCCCGTGGCAACTCAATGTACCACTTGGCTGCGAGACCAATGAGTGTACGCTGGAAAAGACGTAAGCGGATGGAATCATCTGAGATGGAATTTGATGCACACCAGAGGTGGTAAGTCATCACGTGATTGGACGGATCCTCTCCAGACTTACCTTCGAACTTGGGTATATCGCTGGGCAACTTATTTGGCATTGGCGGCCAGAACTGAAGATATTGAATTGGATCGTTCGTTAGGCGCGTCAAGTCGGGTAAATCTAAAGTTGCAATAAACGGTAACTGCCGGTTAGGATCTCTAAAACTCTGAGTCACAATACCAGCCCCAGGAGGAGGATATCCAGGATAACTAGGAACAGGAGTCGCATTTGGGATATTATATCCTCCTGGAAAACCAGGATTAACCGGACCGTACTGGGGTTGTTGAGGTTGTTGATAAGTGTACCCAGGATACGGTTGATACTGGTAAACCGGTTGTTGGGCAGCTTGCCCAGGTTGATACTGTCCCTGGTACGGAGGTTGAACAAATTGAGGTTGAGTAGTAACAACCGTACTTGTACCAGGTGGGCCTACAGGCATCTGGACTGTGGTTTGAACCGTAGATCCAGACAACGGTACAGATGTCTGAGGAGTGGTTACAGGGACAGTAGAAACCGGAGCTGCCGATACTCCAGAAGTAAGCATGGTAGATGAAGCGGTAGTTGCTGCAGCCGTGTGAGGTGGAGTACCAGGTGCAATTGGCGGCTGAGTAACTACCGAAGTTACAGGGGTCTGAACACTTGACTGGACAGGTTGCGGTTGCTGGGGTGGACCAGGAACTACAGGTTGTCCTGCTTGAGGTACCGACTGTATACTTGGTTGCGACATCTGTTGACCCTGTGACGGATCCCATGTTAACATTCCAGGGTATTGACTCGTAACAGGTTGAGGATACTGAGATCCATAGCCGTATTGAGGATAGGGTTGATAACTGTAAGGTGCAGTCCCATATGATTGCCCTTGAGGTGGTTGATAACCTTGACCAGGGTATTGACCCGTAGGTTGATAACCTTGAGGTAAATACGAGTACTGGGGTTGACCTTGACCTTGAGGTTGGTATCCTTGAGGTTGATACCCTTGGGGTTGATACCCTTGGGGTTGCCATCCTTGAGGTTGCCATCCTTGAGGTTGATATTGATACTGAGGTTGACTTTGGGGTACATATTGAGGCTGGGGTTGATACCCTTGGGGTTGATACCCTTGAGGTTGCCCCCCAGACACGAATGAAGTACCTTGAGGTTGCCCCCCAGGCATTAACGAAGGTTGCCCCCCAGGCGGTAATTGGCCACCTTGAGGTTGGTTAACGGGAGTTGAACCTGACATCATATAAACATCACCTATACTCAATGGTACATTACCACTGTTTCCAACTAATAACCCATGATCAATGGGTTGAGGAGATGCTCCCGCAAAGGTACCAGAAAGTGATTGATACCCAGTAGGAACAGAAGGACCGCCATGTAAAAATGATTCAGGACTTTGCGTAAACACAGATGACTGACCAGACATATTTACAGGAGTATGAATTCCTCTAGGTGGAAAAGGAGTACGAGGTGTAGAAAAACCTACTGAGTTGTCTAAAAAATTGGTTAATGCAAGGTACCAAGATTCACTTCTAGGAGGACTGTAAAAGATGGATTCACGCTCCCTTAGATCAAGGGTAATTAGATCTTCAGAATCAGAAACGCCTATTTCTTCCTCTGGAACAAGTTCTTCTATAGCAATTAACCAACAGGAAGATTTTCGGTGATAATTCTTTCTATTCTTGGTGAATCAGGAACACTAGGAGTTGGAGTAACAGGTTCGGAAATTTCAGGTTCTTCGCCTGTTTCACTGGCAGATGAAAAACTACCAGCAAGCTCGGAAACTGTAACAGCTTCGGGATTGTAACCTGTTTCTAAACTTTGGTAATCTGGATGGACTACCAAGGAAGATTCTCCTTCTTCAGGTGAACCTACTCTACTGCCACTAGGAGGAGTTACAAGGACCTTTAAACCTTCTAAATTACCCGGAATGTCTTCAGAGATTCACCCCGCGATTTACGGAGTTTTCTTAACAAATCTATTCCGGTAACAATCTCAGGAGACTGGCCCCCAATTCGACGGGACCGTCTCGGTAATTCCGCCACAATTAAAGATTTTTAACTACAACACACGAAAACAAAGTAAAAAATTTCAAATCAAACCACCTAAGTCTTCTAAAGAACCAAACAAATTTGAAGCACACGCCTAAATAATCTAGAGCGTCAAACCACACACAAACAGTATCTTCCGGACCAAAAGCGCTAGTTGGTGATTAGGCCCAACCTCGCAGGATTCAGTACAGAAATGGCGGGTGGAACAGTTACCCCGACAACCTGCTTAATGAATAGACTGGACCAAGTTCCTCCACTTTAACCGTCTCGAAGTGAAGCGAACCCCCCAGAAAATCCAAGTGAGTATAGCCGACGTCTGCTCCAGGTACAGTGGGACCTTCCCTCCACCGTCACCTTGGGTAGAATCCTAGATATTATGGCCACTAAGGTTACCAATCACAACAATTACACCTGGGGGAACAGTCTAAACTCCGACAGCACGCAAGGGCAGAGTAACAAGCTCAATCCCCTTACCGGCTCCTTGACAGTAATCCAAGGTTTACCGATAAGTGACCCCTGGCTCCTCGACAATGGTTAATCCGAGGTTTACCGTTTGTAATACGTACTGTCTGGCGTCGTTCCCAACGAGGGAGGAATGATCCCCTCACTGGTTCGGACACGAGCTCGTGCTTCTCCTTTAAGAGGAGCTTTCCCAGAATGTAACTGAAACAATTGGATTTGTTCTACTCAAGATAGACTATCTGTTTGGTTTTGTAGTCTTGGAGAGTTAAGTACTCACCTACTCCAAGACCCTAGCCTAAGCTATGTTGGTGCTTCAGAGCCCTAGAAAATAAAAGTTACTAGATTGATTTTAATTTAAGCGTTACTTTTAAGGTTGTTTCTTAAGTCAAAAGGTGATGGAAGTGAAACTAGTGGTGTGTTGACTCGACTCGAAACCACTACAAAATGCACCTAGGATGATTTATCCACTACTTTACTTTTTCGATGAATTGTTTAACTAAAAAGTTGAGAGAATGCAATCTTTATAAAAGCAACTTCTTAATTGAAGACAATCAAAGAAACAATTCGTTTTCTTTTCCAAGCATAAAAACATAACTTCTCTTTACATGCACGAAAAAACTCTTTTCTTCTTTGAAAAACAAAAAGCTACTTGAAACAAGACTTTTAAAGAAGATGTTTTGTATTTTTCTTTTAACAAAGCAAATAAATCTAATATAACCAAAAATCAATCTTTAACAACTATTAAAATCTATGAAAATCCACTCATAAGCAAACTAAAGGCAAATTTATTCTAAGCAATTCTAACGAGGCCAAAACTAACAATGATTATTCTAAGGTGTTTTACTTGATCACAATCAAATCAAGGACTAGCTTATTGCAGAACCAAAAACTAGCCAAAACAAAACTCTAATCTTTTTGTTCTTTTTGTAAAATGGAAATCAATACTTTATAAACAAGTAATTCGAAATTTGACCCAAAACAACTTAAATGGCAAGCTGCTCAAACAAGGAGACTTTACGACAGGCCCGACTTCTAAGAAGGTTGACTAACCAGAGAGATCTAAGGCTGGACAACTTTCTACGCTCAAAGTCACTACAGAACCTATCCAAAAATCAAACCCTAGGTCTAAACTTCGTTGAAATCCACTAAAACACTCAAAGCTCACAAAACAAGTTCAGGTGAGAATTCTTGACAGGGTACTAAAGGATCTGGGCAGAAAACACTAAGAAAAACCAAAATCTAAAAGCAATTTAAAGCAAAAATGGAATTTTCTTAACTTTTACAGGAAGACGCAGGCCACCCGTTGTCACAGGTGCGGGCCCGCTCTGTGCAGACGGCAACAGCGCGTCCAAGGACGCACTGTGCAGTACTCAGAGGGTGCGTCCTTCTGGAAAAAGGAAGAAAAACCAAATCTAACTAAATCTAAAGCTAAGCCACCCAAATACTAATTCTCACAGTCAAAAACCAGAAAATAAAAATGATTTTCTCAAAGCAAAGTTCATATAAAGGAAAAGACTCTCTCATTAATGGATTCCCCAGCGGAGTCGCCAATTTGTCATGGCGGAAAAAGTCATTTGGGCTGACACAACTGACCTCCCTAGGAGTCTAAACTCTCTAGCGACAAACAAGACAAAATGGAGTGATCTTTCTCTAAATATACCTTTTACAACATGAAAACTACAAGTGTTTAGGCTTACCTTATTCCAAAACGCTGTTGTTGTAGTTCGTCCTTGCCAATCCGGATGAGCTCCTCCTTCAAGTCAATTCCTGCAACCACAAACAATCAAACAATTACCAAGCACTTGTATTTCATATAATAAAACATACATTCAACATGCAGACCAAGGAACACATGAAATAACTCATTAACACAAGCTATTGAGAAAAATAAACCAGTTTGTATTAATAACGAAACAAAGAAACTCTTACAACCTGGCCTTGGTGTTGTGCAAGTTCCTCCCAGGGTCCATCAAGTGTTTTCCTCTACTTTGACAAAGCTCACCCACTTCCAAGTAGAATCATGTAAAGACAATCTCTCCTCACAAAGGTTCTAATGGAAGACCTAAATCCTGCAGCATTTACCCAAAGAAAATGTATAGCTCCAACCTCTCCTCCTTCTGGCTCAATGTCTTTATTTATAGTGCTGTAAAGAGGTTATTCAGGTCCACTATCAATGGGATCATCCCCCTCTATGGGTGGGATAGCTCCCTTATTGATGGGATAAGTCCCCTCTTAATAGAGATACATGAACCAACTGGAGGCGCATCCATTTCATCAAACCGACCTCTAGAATGTTCTAGAAGTAACCACAAGTAACTTTTTCAAGATAAAACTTGCGCATTTTGCCTTTTACAGAAGGACGCACCTGTCCTTTAACATACAGAGCATCCATGGACGCAGCTTTTGTGAACATGGCCTACGTCCCCGCAGGTAAGGATAGAGAGAACCTGCGACCCCAGAGATAAACATAGTTTTTACAAGACTTTCTCTCTTCTTTGAGTTTGAGATGGATAATAGAGGCATAAGACTTGCCTAAGAGGGTAGCATGACTGTTGATTTGAGCCATACTAACTGTAAGTAGTCAAGGTGACATTTTTTAGTGTAACACCAGGGTAGGGGATGTCAGGGAACTTGGAAGGTGAGTGAATGCATCAAAGGGGTGACCGAATTTCCTGAGGGACTTTGTAGCGGAGAAGGGAAGGTCAGGGATGGATTTTCTTTGGTCATTAGCATTGACCGGTGGAATTAGATGTACATTGGGAGTACACCCTGGAAAAATGAGTCAATAACGGTTCTTTGAGAGGACAAATGAAACAGGATTGTAGCATTAGACATTCGATGTAGCTTTGAATTTGACAGTGGATTTTGGACTTCTTGGGAAGGAGGTGAATTCTGGTACTACTTTTGGGGGTGGAGGTATGAGTCTCTGGATTCCCTTGTTGTTGATGTAGGAATCATATCCTTTTGTTTGCTGGTTTAGAAAATGTGCATATGTGTATATATGGTTATTGTAAATATTGTAATGAGCTATGTTATAAAGCTCCAGTCAATGGTATGTTTATCATGTTTCAGCAATGGTCATTGTATATACTACAACGAGCTGAGTTATAAAGTTCCATGTGCAGTATGTTTGATTGCAATAGTCTTGCTGGTTATAGGTGCCATTGAACACCAAGGATGGTGTTCCCCCAAAGGGGAGAGTTCTATAATGACCTTGGACAAAATTCCATGTAAAAGTTAATAAAGGAAAAAATACGACCAAGGTCATGGGACCCGTATTCCAAGCTGAATGTTGGATAATACATCCTAGCATGGGTGCTCATTGATTATTATGGCTAAAGGAATTTGGAAAAGGCAATGGAAAAGGATTTGGAAAGGAAAAATGGCATTTTGGGCACATTTATTTATGAAAATAATGGAAATTAGGAGAAAAGGAAGGTGAAATATCACAGGTTGCATGTGAGGAGGAAAATTAAGGAAAATAATGGAAAATCAAGAAAATAGAGGCCTCATTGATAAAAGGGCTTCAGAGGATCAGAGGGCAGGCTTGGTCAGTGTAGCCTTATGTCAGTTCAATTTTGGAGATCTCTCATTATTCTCTCTCTCTCACTCTTGGACACTTAGATTCTTCTTGGATAACTTTGGAATTGGATCAAGAAAGGCAAAGAAGGAAAGAGGAAGGAAGGAGAAAGCAAGGAAGAGCAGGATCAAGCAACTACAACAGGATTCTTTGTAGGTATCTATTTGCATGTGTGATTTACTTGCTAGATTTGGAATGCATGGTATTTCATGTGGTTCTTTGTTGTAATGGCGTGGGTTTTTCCATGTGTGACAGTGTTTTCATCCTAGCCTTTCCATTTCCGAATAACCATGGTGTGATGAGGTTCTCAGTTTTTGGTTGAGATGGATTTCCAAATGGATTCGAAGCTGAGTGAGGTGGATCTTTGAAATAAATAAAACATAGCCTAGTGATCCCAGAATCAGACTATGGATTGTGGTAAAGACAATGGACTAGTGATCCATGAACCAGACTGTGGGTTGTGGTAAATCCAGGTATTGTGTGCCCTAGTGGGCCTAGGAATCCTCAACCAATTAATGGTGAGATATATGGTAAAGCCTAGAGGTAGTTTACCTTGATTAGGCCTAGGAATATTCTCCCATGAATGGTGGGATATATGGTAAATACTAGAGGGCAGAATCTCGGTTAGGTCCTTGTGATATGGTGTGGATTGTGGTAAAGCCTAGAGACTTGGAGATAGGGGAATTCCTCATGGTGTAGGCAGAGAAATCTAGTGGCATCCATGCTTGTTTTAAGGCCCAGTGATCCAGGATGGATTACAGTAAAGCCTGGTTCTATTGATTAAGCTGAGGTGGTGTAGCCTTGAGAATCCCTGGCTAAGTTTGGTTTTAAGTCCCACATTCATGCTTGGAATATTGCATAACGGTGATTGGATGAAAGAAGTATTTGGTTCAACGAATCTATGGGTAGGTGGTTTGTGAAAGTCCCAAACCTGGTTAGTAGTTTTATTCATTAATATGAGATTATTTATCCTAGTTATTTCATGAATATTATATTGGTTTGTATGTGGATTATACGGTTGTTGTTTCCTTGGTATTTTTGTTGTTATTATGTTGGTTATGAATATGTATTATGATAGCGGTGATGTATGGCTCCCATCATGTTTTTACTTGTAAATTAATGAACAATGTATCTATGTCCTAATGTATGATAATGTGGCTAATATGATAAGGAAACAATGCCTCATAGTGAATATAAGATAAGTATGAGACCCCTATGCTTAATTATGTTTTTAAGACATGTAGCTTTCATGTTTGTGACATGTTTGACAAAATTCCTATCATGGCTAATAGGGGTTTAGTCTAGTCCTTGTTGATGTTTTTGCAAATGTATCTTTGTGTTGACAGTGCTGGAACCACCAACATTCAGGGGATCACCGCGATTTGAAGTCCCGACTAGACCTCACATTGTTTGGTGTGGGAGTCCCCTCGGATATGATGGCTCGGTTGCCAATGTCTTAAGGATTTTCCTCAACCCTTGCTTGTCAACACAAGAGAGTGGTCTACTTTGCCTTCGAGAAGTGAGGTTCGTGTGCCTGGTGAATGCTAGTGTACTTTTGTCAATGGTTCTTTCACTGTAATGGGAGAGGGTGAGAGTGAGTCCCAAGTCGGTTGGGATTAAGTCCCAACTTAGCTAGGAACACACAACATGACAGGACGTGCACAACTTCTAGAGGAGCAGTCCACATAGATGCGGCAGTCACAACACACAAGGTAAGATAACATGTACAACACTTAACGGATGAATCCAAACAAGTGCAAAGGTTGTTACAACAAGCCTTATGTGAAAGGTCTGTCTGATGTCCGGGGAGATAGCCACCATGGGCAAGACAACGTTAACAACATATACCACACATTTCCATCAACAGATTATGTATTACAACAAGTGAAATAGTTTAAGTGTTCAACACACATTAAAGAAACATGCATTACAAGTGTTCAAGATTAGTCTTACAATAGTTACAGTACATGTGTGAAAATGTGTTGGCTTGTTAGAAGGCTTTTGAATTAAGCGAAATTTCCAAGACACATTGTTACATCATACATCATTAACCTCGTGAGCAGGGCGTTAGAGCCACTACTTACTCCTCAAAGAAAATATTACAGACTCTCTTGGCTATGTGGGAGGAGCTGAGTCACTTCCATGTACAAATTAGGGGGTATTTATAGCCAAGGGTGAAACTAACCCTTGTGGCTGTTTGACCACCCTCATGATTGTTTGACTTCCATGACTTTTCGACTTTACATGACTCTTTGGACAACAAGTGGGTCTCTTGGACTTCCACATTACATTACATCAATTGAAAACATAGCCCATAATAGATATGTGGGTGACATGACTCATGGCATGGCTCGACATGACAGTGTTGGTACATTCGTGCTGCTGTTGGAGTGAATGTCGAACTACAATGCTACTAGGTGATGGATGTCTTCATGGTGTAGCATAGCTTCACCTCTGCATGGAAAAGTGTGCAACGTCTTCAATGGTCTTTGGTTCACTTGATTATTCTTTTTCACGTTGTTCCTTGCTTGCATGTTGGAAGGCTTGATAGGCTCATCTGTTCGTGAAAGGTGCATGTTTGTCCGTTCGTCTGTCCGTGAGCACATCTTGCATGTTTTCTCATCCGTTCATCTGCAAACACATATTTGCATGATTATCCATTAGTGAGCACATCTCTTCACATGCATCATTCGTTCATCCATTGGTCAACTTGTCCTTCTGCATGTGCTCCATTTGTTCATCCCTTTCGTTGTCATGCCATGTTTGCCAGTGTACCTATGTCTGCAATCACTCATGACGAGAAGATGTCAAATCCACAAACCTCCTAGTCTACCATGACACATGATCATTCAGATGCAGGGGACTAGGAGAGGTAGAAAGGTTGTGAAGCATGATGAGGTCTTTGGGCACTGCTGATCAAAACTGTGTAAGATTCACTAAGTGATGAATATGGGCAATCCAAGTCGACATTAACTGTTCGTGAGGTCCAGCTCAGCTGGAAGGAAAAATTGCACAAATTTTGAGAGGGACAGTCTAGGCTATAGGAAGGAAAGGTAGGTGGAATCTGCGTAGTTTCTATAATGAGCGGGCGACGGGGGTTGGAAGGAAAAATTTGTGCAATTTTCTAGAGGAACAGGCTGGGTTGCAAGGAGGATAAGTAGGCAGAAATTGTGTAGTTTTTGGGAGGAACTAGCCAAAATCCTGGTAGTCAAAACTACGCAATTCCCAGAGGGAACTGGAAGTTGGCTGTTGGGTCACTGGCAAAAAAAAACTGCACAATTCCCAAGGGGAATTAGCAGTCAGGTGTTGGGTGCTTAGCAGTAGAAACTGCGTAATTCCTGGAGGAAATTGGCAGTGTGCTGCTTGGAGCTATTGGTGAGGAAAACTACATTGAGGCTCATAGGTTGGCTTGCTAATCATCTCTTGGTAATTTCTAAGTTGAGTGGAATACTGTCCAGCAGAAGGCCTACTCATGAAAATTGTGCAGTTTCCTGGATGAGCAACCGGTCGACTATCGGAAGGAGTGATTGGGAAAACTGCGCAATTTTCTAAGGGAGACATGGACGGGCACTTAGCGTCTTTTCAGCCTGTCTATGCAATTTCCTCAGTCAGAAGAGCAGGCAAGGTCAGTGGCCTTTGTGCAATTTTTTAGGGGAGTCAGTTCTGGGGTGGTTGTCGGGTCCGATTGTTATGGTGGTAAACATGAAAGTTGATTGGTTTGCTTGCGATCAATGCAACTTGGAAAGACTTTCTCGGTGCTTCTGCATTGTTTTGGGTGACAGTAGATCGAGTTGATGACGAGGTGATGGTCTGGTTGTTAGAGGGAAGTTTGTTCGTCAAAAATTCAGCAAAATGACTAAGTGTTTGAACGATCGAAAGGTGCATAGGTGATCATGCAAACACACACTCATATGACTCAATGACAAAGCGACTCAAAACATCCAGACACACATGTTCAACATGACTGCTCGATGGTGCAAGTGATAAGTGTGACACTCGTGACTAATTGTTGATTGATTATGATGATGCTTGAGTGGCAGTGAGTGTGACTTTGTGTGTGAGTGCGACAGATACTTTCATAGTGAACACAAGAAGTACACATGAAGTGAAGACTTAGAGCATAACCAGAACATGGTCACAAGCATGAATTAGACACCAACATGCAGAAACTTGGGTGAAATGAACAAGCAAGGTGGATGCAAAGACTCCCAAGGGCTCACAGAGTGAACCTGAGGGTGTGCAGTCATCAAGAGAAACTCCCAAGGGAGGCTCCGAAATTAGGTGCAGGCCAAAATTTTGGAGGGTGGTTGTAGCCACTACAACACTTGGTGACACACTGGTAGAACTCCAACTTCTATATTTTGGTTCATTGCTAGCACAGGGCCTTGGTCTTTCGAGGAGTATTGAATCATTGCGCAGGTTACTTCAGCTTCCCCACTTACCCCATGGACATACATGGTTCACCCTTTGCCAACTTAGTCAAACAAAATCAAAATTTTAGCTTAGATCTCAGTGTTTCGAATCCAGGAAGGGTAGTTTAGCTTGCGATTTGAAGATTTTCAAAGTATAAGTTTTCATCTCTGGTGTTGCTCCACTACCATCAGGCCTCGATAGTACCTGAGCAGAGTCACGTAGGAACACACACACTGCTCCATTGCCAGCGATTTTGGTCACTACCCCAGTGGAGTTGCATGCTTCACCTCTCTGTGCAGGAATCCTTTCTCTTCTTTTGCCTTTGTATTTTTCAAGAGGACTGTGCATAGGCACTTATTTATTTTTGGGGCAGAAGAGGGATCCCGACTTATTGAGAGCAGAAGAGGTTGTTCCTTTAGAGAAGCATGTAAGACCTCTGACATAGGTTTGCTCGTTTGGATTTTCCCCTTCTCTATTTCTACTAGTTGGGTGAGCTTGAACACCCAGAGCAGAAGGCTGAGTTAGGCATGGGGCTTCCCGGTGTGGACACAGGTTCATGGTTGAACCAAAACTTCCCTCGCAGATGGTTCGTATTTTCCGTCAAGACTTCATTGGCTGAAGGTTACAACCAAGCACAAAGAAGACAGACACAAGACTAGCCAAGTACTCTATTTAGAAGCCAGAACATAGTAGTTGGTGGCACTTATTTCCATAAACAAAAAATTGTAATATCAAACAAACAAAATGAACGTGAACAAAAATAGTAACCAAAATCAAACAAAGTAAAAACAAAGATAATAAGCAAAGAAAACAGGATGAAAAAAACAAGCAGAAAGCAGACTATGTACATGGCACAGGTGTGGCCTGGCCTATTGAAGGTAATGCTTGAGACCTTAGTTGTTGACAGGAAGGTTGTCAGTCCTCCCATCAAGTGATTGCAAGTGATACGTGTGTGGGCCAAGCTTTTCGTAGACCAGTGCAAGTCCACCAGACTCCACTATTGGAACCTAGTGGCATTCAAAAAAACCTTTAAGTGAAGACAACACCACTTCTTTAGGTATTGCGTGCAACATAGGCTCAGATGATGGTACGGGGTAGTTATTTTTATTCTTAGAATGGTTCAAGTTACTAAAATCAATGCATAAGTGGATTTTCGTAGATTTCTTATGTGCAGGATTTAAATTATAAACCCACGTATGACAACGAAATTTACAAGTAACTTGAACATCCAACAATTTAGTCAATTCTTTCTGTATAAGGAATTCAAACGATATATGTATTTTACCTGAATTTTGTTGCAATGGTTTGGCTTCTCCTTTACATGGAATTCTGTGTTGAGTTATTCGCGTGTCGTGTGTACTCAGGTTTCCATCTACCCTCGTGGAAACATCCTGGTATTGTTTGATCAAGCAGTCAAAAGCTGACCACTACTGCAGCACGCAGTTTGTACCAAGACTAACCATCTTCAGATTGTGATTGGTCCCCACGTTGCTTTGTTCATTTGTAGTGGTGGATTTGTGGGTTCTTTTGTTCCTTGGTCCTTGACCAAAGTTATGCAAGCCATAGAGCTTGTTGATAGAACCCAACCCCTCGGGGATGGAGTTGCCATTCTTTCCCTCAGCTACAGTTTTTAGAGATTGCTCGTGCTTTCCTTCATCAATTGTTATGTTCTTGAAAGTATCAACATTGTTTGCAGAGTGTAGTACTACTTTGAGTGTGAACATGTTGAGGCTAAGGGTTCTTGGTGATCCCAACACGAGTTCTTCATGCTCAACGATGTTTTTTGTGCATTTGAACTTCAAGTATCTTGAAATCATGCATTTTCTATTGCTTTGGGCAACTAATCTGTACCCGGTCCTTGAGCCATCATGTGTCTTTGATTTGTCAAAATCCATGGCCCACAACTTGTTTATACACGGACCATTTGACATGTTTGTACTGCTACTACTACTGCTACTATTAGTACAATGAACTATACAAGTTTCATTACTATCAGTTGGGCAAGGAAGGAGTCCCAACTGTGTGTCTGATGAGTTTGGAGCTAGCTATGCAGGATAACACTCCAATGTTGTTTCAAGGAGGCAGTTGCCAAACATGAGTTCCGCGAAGGCCAATGGTTCGTTCTCGTCGTTAAGGGGAGTGACATTTTGTTTCATATACCTCTCGGATAACACTCGCATATGGTTTCATTTGCCCTTGTACAGAAGCCACATGTGAGACTAGTCTGTAGCAAAATATCCATCTAGCTTTTTGGACAAATATCTATTAAGTAATAGACCATATGCTTCTAGTATTTCCACAACAATTATGTTGATGCGTCAGTGTACTCGAATGTCATGAGACAGTCAGATGATTATGCCTCATATTTTGCCAATGGATGTTAATGATGTTTGATCAAGTTGGATAATTCACGCAGATGTCTTGCTCCATTGCGCATTGATCTTCTTAGCAATGGAGAGTGGCATGATGTTGGTTGCCACACCAGAATCAACCAAGCATTTGTGAAAATTGTAGTTAAAAACTTTGAAAGAAAGTAGGAATGGAGGCCAACCCGAGTTTACTTTTTCCAGCCAGAGTGTGTTGAGCACAGTGGAAAGTGATCTGGGAGGTGTTATTTCCCCTTTGCTAGTGGAGGTTGTGTTGTCTGTTGTTGTTTGTCCCAATGCACACAGCAGGATATCCCACTAACTCTGGACCTTGGCTAACTCAAACAAATTGATGTTTACTCGAGTTTTCTTCATGTCATCAACAATGTTGTAGTCCAGAGGTGGTAGACTCATCGAGGTGTCCGAGGTGGAACAAATATTCGTGTTGTCTGGCGGAGTGCTTTGCAACTTGCTGCTCATGGATGTACTCTTATCTGCCGATGTCTTCCCATACTTTCTTTGTGATTTTTGACTTGGGGTGGCCAGTGGATCGGCCTTCTTCATCATCATTCTCACCTTCTCTTGCATTTCCCCAAGTGTAGGGGGAGCCCCTTTACTCCTAATATTGTAACGATCATTTTGCTTTTGGGGCTGCTTCTCGGTGTTCATCTTTGACATTACTTGCGAGCACTGATATGCGTTCACCACATGCCCAGAACTTGTTGTTTCATCAGGTGCAACCTATTTTTCATCATCAACATCTTTTGGATGCTCCTGTATATTGCTTTCCACATCGAGTGTATGATTGTAGACAAAGCTAATGACTCGCTTCCAATCAGAACAAGAGTTCTTGGTGTAGGTTTTAACCCTGTACAGAAATTACCTGCATACGAATTCTTAAACAAAGAAAATAAACAATGCGAGAGCATAACCCATAAAACACATATGCACAGAGATTTTTCCCTGGATCCCAAAACCGGGACTACCAGCTTGATTTTTCATTATGTTCCTTTCAATGTTACAATACATATTTATACATGCCGAAGCATCCAATACCATGAACCGAAAAACCATCGCGTTCAATACCATGTGCGAAAAACATGCACAAAACCATAGGTAGGTTTGCCCAACCTAATATAGGGTCCAAAAAAATTTTTCCCAGGGCGCTGCCCCGGACCCCGTAGAGGGGTCTACCCGCCCCCCTCAAACCCCCCGGACAGGGGGGGCTGCCGCCCCCCCTGTGACCCCCCCGCTGCGCAATCGGCGCAACGAAGGGGGGCTAGCCCCCCTCTAACCCCCCGTTCAACTACGTAGGTTAATCGTGGAAAGAATATAACACAACCCAACAATCTCCCACTTGTTGTTTTCTTTCCACAGGGGGCCACAGGAGAGTTTAGTCATTTTTCCAGCCCTGAAACACCCATTGTTTCTCTACACCAAGAGAACTTATCAGAGCTCACAGATTTTGTCAATGCATCTGCAGTATTCTTCAAAGTGTCCACCTTTACCAGCAACACCTTTTTGTCTTCTATCATATCCCTCACAAAGTGATACTGAACATCAATGTGCTTTGTCTTTGAATGATAAGCAGGGTTCTTTGCCAAGAAAATTGCACTTTGGCTGTCACAGTCTATTCTTATAGCTCCCTGTACCAACCCCATACTTGAACATAATCTTTGCAACCAAACTGCTTCCTTGCTTGCATGAGTGGCTGCCATGTATTCTGCCTCTGTAGTTGATAGTGCCACTACAGACTGTTTCTTACTCATCCAACTGACTGCACCTCCAAATAGGTTAAACACATACCCACTTGTAGATCTTCTCTGATCCAGATCTCCAGCCCAGTCTGCATCAACAAAACCATGAATATCCAACACTCTGTCCAATCCTGGTCTTCCTTGGTAGCACAAACCATAATCACTAGTGCCACGCAAATACCTGAAAACCCGCTTCACTGCTGTCCAGTGCTCCTTCCCAGGTTTTGACATAAACCTGCTCAATACTCCCACTGCATGTGCAATGTCTGGTCTAGTACAGACCATTGCATACATCAGGCTACCAACTGCACTTGCATATGGAACACGGGACATGTCCTCTTCCTCTTCTTGTGTCTTGGGACACTGTTCAGCAGATAACCTCACACCTACAGGAATAGGAAACTTCACCGGTTTACTATCCTACATATTAAACCTCTGCAGTATTGTCTCGACATACTTCCTCTGGTTTAACCAGAGCTTCCTCTTTGACCGATCTCTTTTAATTTCCATGCCCAAAATATAGTTTGTAGCACCAAGATCTTTCATGTCAAATTTGGAGGACAATTGGGTCTTCAAATCCTGGATAATTTCTTTGTCATTTCCAACCAGCAACATATCATCCACATACAAGACCAGATAAATAACACGGTCACCAATTAATTTAAAATACACACAATGATCTGCTTTGCTTCTGGTGAAGCCAAGTCCCCGTATAAATGTATCAAATTTCTGATACCACATCCTTGGTGATTGTTTTAACCCATACAAAGACTTCTTTAACTTGCATACCAGTTCTTTCTTACCCTTCACCGCAAAGCCTTCAGGTTGCCTCATATAGATTTCCTCTTCCAAATCCCCGTGAAGAAATGTTGTCTTCACATCCATCTGTTCTACCTCAAAATCAAAAGCAGCAGCAACAGATAAAAGTAATCTAATAGAAGCTACCTTGGAAACAGGAGAAAAAATATCACCAAAATCAATTCCCGGCACCTGGGAATAACCTTTTGCTACCAACCGAGCTTTGTATTTCTCCACCTTTCCTTCTGCATTAGTCTTCTTCTTGAACACCCATTTGCTGCCAATGGGTTTCCTTCCAGCCGACAACTCTACCAGATCCCAAGCCTCATTTTTGTGCAAAGATGCCATTTCATCAACCATGGCCTCTTTCCAGAGTTTTCCATCCTCTGAATCCACTGCTTCCTTCACAGTTCTGGGATCATCATCAGTAACAGACAAAGCAAAATTTGAACTGAAAGCAGATGGACTATACCTTTCTGGCTGCCTTCTTTCTCGATCTGATCTTCTCACAGCCGGAGTTTGTGGCTCTTCATCTTCTGATTCCTCCTCTGCTGCAGAGTTTGATTCTTCCTCCTTTGGCTCAAACTCTATCTTCTCAGGTTCCTTTGGTTGGACTTCAGATTGAATAACATCTTTTACCTCTCTGAACACCACATCTCGGCTGTACACAACCTTCCGTGTGACCGGGTTCCAAAGCTTATAACCCTTTAAACCATCCTTATACCTAATAAAGATGCACTTCTCAGATTTACTATCCAACTTGGTTCGTTTCTCCTTTGGAACATGTACATATGCATCACATCCAAATACCCTCAGATGTGAAAGAGAGGGTTTCTTACCAGTCCATACTTCTTGTGGAGTCTTATCCTCCAACGCTGATGAGGGTGATCTGTTGATCAGGTAACGTGCAGTATCCACCGCCTCTGCCCAGAATTCCTGCCCTAACCCGACACCACTGAGCATGCTTCTTGCCCTTTCCATCAACGTCTTGTTCATTCTTTCTGCGACTCCATTTTGCTGAGGTGTATATGGAGTAGTCTTTTGCCGTGCTATACCACACTTCTTACAAAATTCTTCAAATTCCTTGCTGCAAAATTCTCCACCATTATCTGTCCTCAGCACCTTTATCTTCTTCTCTGTCTGATTTTCCACCAGAGCCTTAAATTCTTTAAACTTGTCAAAGGCTTCAGATTTCTTCTTAAGGAAATATATCCATGTATTCCTTGAGAAGTCATCTATGAATGATACATAGTACACAGACTTACCCAGCGATGGAACCTTCACAGGTCCAAACACATCACTGTGCACAAGCTCTAATATCTGTTTCGTCCTCTTACCACCAGAGGGGAAACTCACTCGATTCTGCTTCCCGTACACACAATTTTCACAGAAATCAAAATCCAAAGAGCTATCATTCATACCTTCTACCATACCTATACTATGAAGTATTCGAAGGCCCTTCTCTCCAATATGTCCAAGCCTTTGATGCCACAACATGGTCTTCTCTCCAGAGACCACTAGATTTTCTACTCCATTTTCAGGAACCATAGAACTATTGCACCCATCAACAACAGTGATACCTTGCAGTTTGTACAGAGTTCCAGTCCGAACTCCCCGCATCAATATCAGTGCTCCTCGAACCATCTTGCAGGTATCTTTCTCGAACACCGTCTTTACACCTGCATCATCCAACTTGCTTACAGAAATCAGATTTCTGGCCAATGCAGGAATATGTAGAACACCCGGAAGTGTTCTAACCCTTCCACCTTGCAACTTCAACTTTACTTTTCCCCGACCAATGATTCTGGCCTTCCTATCATCTCCTAAGAAGACATCACCACCATCGTATTTCTCATACTCGCAGAACCACTCTCTATGGGGAGTGAAGTGAAAGGATGCACCTGAGTCAATCAACCATGCCTCATGATCTACATGTGTACTTGAAGAAGCCAAGTACACATCCCCACCTTCATCTGAGGTGGTTTTCGCCTCTGCAGAAGGAGCATCATCAGATCCCTTTCCTTTATCAGGAGCTTTAGATTTACAATCCCTTCTGAAGTGCCCTTCCTTTCCGCATTTCCAGCACACCACCTTTGTAGGTTTTCCTGGAGATTTAGATCTCCCTCTAGATTTAGATCTCCCACTCGATGACTTATTTTTGTTTCTGTTCTGGGACCGTCCTCGTACAGACAAGGCATCACCATTCTGGTTGTCCATATTCTTCCGTCTCATCTCCTCCGTCAACAAGGCTGAGACTATTTCATCAAACTGCAAAGCAGTTGCATTGCTACCTATTGCAATAACCAGACTATCCCACGAATCTGGTAGAGAACACAATAGACTGATGCACTTATCTTCATCTGAAATTTTAATATCAACAGATAATAATTGAATTACCACAGTATTAAACGCATTCAGATGCTCTGTCACCGAGTCTCCATCTTTCATCCTCAGGTTATACAGCTTTTTCCGCAGGGACAGTTTATTCACCAGAGACTTAGATTGGTACAAAGTCCCTAACTTGACCCACAAAGCCTTTGCCGTAGCTTCCCCTGATACATTCAGCAATACTGAATCTGAGACACACAATCGTATTGTGCTCTTTGCCTTCCGATCCAATTTCTTCCATTCTTCATCGGTCACTCCCGATGGTTTAGTACCCGGATCTACCGCGATCCACTGATCTTTATCGACCAACAGATCCTCCATCTTGAGTTTCCACAACTCAAAACTCTGACCATTGAACTTGTCAATCTCGATCTTTCCACTGCTTGCCATCTTCTTTCACCACCAGAATCGATCTCGCAGATCTCCCACTGAACAGGGTCTACCACAGGCCCGAGCGAAACCCCTCAGCAACAAAGGCGTCCCCTTGAAGCCAAAACAGCTCCGATACCAAATGTAGGTTTTAACCCTGTACAGAAATTACCTGCATACGAATTCTTAAACAAAGAAAATAAACAATGCGAGAGCATAACCCATAAAACACATATGCACAGAGATTTTTCCCTGGATCCCAAAACCGGGACTACCAGCTTGATTTTTCATTATGTTCCTTTCAATGTTACAATACATATTTATACATGCCGAAGCATCCAATACCATGAACCGAAAAACCATCGCGTTCAATACCATGTGCGAAAAACATGCACAAAACCATAGGTAGGTTCGCCCAACCTAATATAGGGTCCAAAAAAAAATTTCCCGGGGCGCTGCCCCGGACCCCGTAGAGGGGGGCTACCCGCCCCCCCTGTGACCCCCCCGCTGCGCAATCGGCGCAACGAAGGGGGGCTACCGCCCCCCTCTAACCCCCCGTTTAACTACGTCGGTTAGTCGTGGAAAGAATATAACACAACCCAACACTTGGTGTGATGTTATTCGTGGAAGGAACAAAACTTAGGATTTGTGCGCTGTTTGAGTTGGAACACAGGATTTTGCACAGTTTTTGAAGCGAACCAGTTGCTGCTTGATGAGCCACTTGATGAGTTATTTGCTTGTCTTTGTTTGGGAAGATGGTTGCTTGCAAATATGTATGTTTTCTGTTGCTTGAGCTCGGACACTTTTGTGGTAAAATTATTGACAAGGTGAGTGAGGGTCTCAATATTGGTTGCTTCCTTGTGTCTACCCTTGCTCGCCATTGCTTGGGGCCTCCTTCTTGCATCCTTGGAGTCCTTCATTGATTCATCGTCCTTGATGACTCTGATCATGTGCAGGTCTTTTTTAACAACAATAGCCTCTTTGCAACTTTCCAGGAGTGTTAGTTTCACAGCTCACCTGACAAATTGTGCAATGTTAGCTGGTAGTCTAGACGTGTAATAGTCAAGAGTGATGGATTCATGAGGTTTAGTGTCCACTGCAAACTTGTTCAAAATACCTGTAAACCTCTGATTGAATTCTTTCACTTTCTCTTTTCCCTCCATCTTGAGGCTCCCCAATTCTTTGAGTAGCATGACTGGGGTCTTGTCATCAGCAAACTTCTCAAGGAACATATGTTTGAAAGCACCCTAGTTCTGTATCGAGTTTGTTGGAAGGTTGTGATACCATGCAGCTGCACGACCGTCCAAGGTACATGGGAACAATCTACATGCTACATCATCATAATGTAACTCAAGGGTCTGCAGTTGTAGGTAGAAGTTGTCTAAGTGGTCTATTGCCTTCATCATTCTGTCAGGGTTAAAATTGATGTTCATTCTCTTAGCTCGCTTTGACATCTTGTGTAGAACACCCGGGAGAGCCAATGGTCCTTGAGTCATCCATTCAAGGTTTTGGTCATCCATCTCCTCCTCTTCTTCGTCCTCTTCCTCTCTTTCGGAGTCTAATGGTTCTGACTCTGAGTCTGTTGGTTTGTCTCCACCTCCACCTCCACCACTGCCCTCCCCTTTGCCTCTTATACCAGAGTCTGATCCCAAGATCACAAGAGTGTCTTGCTCGCCTTGACGAAATACCAGAGGTTCCTCTCCATCTTCAATAGCTTCTGTCAGACCTTCAAGTGTGGCAAGGACTACTTCTTCCACCGATGATACAACAAATCTCGTGGGAGTGGCTTTTGACTTCTTTGATGTGTATGGAAGATGATGTATGCCTGGGATTAGTCTGACTGCTTTCACGAATTGGCGAGTGATGGGATGGATAGAGTGAAGGCATTGATATGGAATATTGTGTTCAATTCTCGGAGGTGAGGAGTATCCAACTGCAAAGTCACGTGTAGGTGAGAGGAAGTGTGAGTTATTGCCTTGATTAGATGGTTGATGAATGAGTGTGAGGATAATTTCAGCCATATACTACTGGTTTCCCTCCTTCTAGCACCATAAATGTTGATGGTGCTAGATGTGCCAACATTTAGAGCATCACCCTGGTATGAAGTCCCAACTAGACCTCACACCATTTAGTGTGGGAGTCCCATTCGGTATGATGGCATGGTTTCCATTGTCTTAAAGATTTTCCTCAACTCTTGCTTGTTAGCATAGGAGAGTGGTTTGCTTTGCCTTTGAGAAGTGAGGTTCATGTTCTTGGTGAATTCTAGTGTACTTGTGTCAATGGTTCTTTCACTGTAAGGGGAGAGGGTGAGAGTGAGTCCCAAGTTGGTTGGGATAAAGTCCCAACTCAACTAGGAACACACAACACGACAGGATGTGCACAGCTTCCAGAGAAGTCCACACGGATGTGACAGTTACAACACACAAGGTATGATAACACGTAAACACTCAATGGATGAGTCCAAATGAGTGAAACGGTTGTTGCGGTAAGCTTTATGTGAAAGGCATGTCTGATGTCCGGGGAAATAGCCACCATGAGTGAGACAATGTTAAGATCATATACAACACATTTCCATTAACAGATTATGTATTACAACAAGTGAAACAGTTCAAGTGTTCAACACAGGATAAAGAAACATGCATTACAAGTGTTCAAGATTAGTCTTACAATAGTTACAATACATGTGTGAAAACGTGTTGGCCTTAGTAGGCTTCTGAATTAAGCGAAAGTTCCAAGACACATCATTACACCATACATCACTAACCCCATGAGTGGGATGTTGGAGCCACTACTTACTCCTCAAATAAAATATTACAGACTCTCTTGGCTATGTGGGACGAGCTGAGGTGAAAATTCATTTCCATGAACAAATGAGGGGGTATTTATAGCCAAGGGTGACACTGACCCTTGTGGCTATTCGACTACCCTCATGACTGTTTGACTTCCATGACTATTCAACTTTACATGACTCTTTGTACAACAAGTGGGTCTCTTTGACTTCCACGTTACATTATATCAATTAACAATATAGTTCGTAGTAGAGATGTGGGAGACATGACTCGACATGATAGTGCTTGTACATTTGTGCTGCTACTAGAGTGCATGTCAAGCTACAATGCTGCTATATGATGGATGTATTCATGGTGTAGCAAAGCTTCACGTCCGCATGGAAAAGTAAGCGGAGTCTTTGATGGTCTTTGGTTCGCTTGATGATGCTTTGGCAAGTTGTTCCTTTCTTGCATATTGGAAGGCTTGACAGGCTCATCTATTCGTGAAAGGTGCATGTTCATCCGTTCATCCGTCTATGAGCACATCTTACATGTTTGCTCGTTCGTTCATCCGCGAACACATATTTTCATGATTATCCATTCACGAGCACATCTCTTCGCATGCATCGTTCATTCATCCATTGGTGAACCTATCGTTCTGCATGTCCTCCTTTTGTTCATCCCTTTCATTGTCATGTCGTGTTTGTTAGTGTACTTGTGCCTAGAGTCACTCAAGATGAGATAACATCAAATCCAAAAACCTCCTAGTCTACCATGACACATGATCATTTCGGATGCAGGTGACCGGGAGAGGCAGTAAGGTTGTGAAGTGGGATGAGGGCTTCGGGCACTGCTGATGAAAACTGCGCAAGATTCACTGAGTGATGAAGATGGGAAATCCAAGTCAACAGTGACTATCCGTGAGGTCTAGCTCAGATGGGAAGAAAAATTGCGCAAATTTTGAGAGGGACAGTCCGTGCTACAGGAAGGCAAGGTAGGCAAAATTTGCGCATTTTCTAGAACGAGCAGGAAATAGGGGATGGAAGGAAAAATTTGCGCAATTTTCTGGAGGAATAGGTCGGGCTGCAAGGAGGTTTAGTAGGCAAAAATTGTGTAATTTTTGGGAGGAAGTGACCGGGATCTTGGCAGACAAAACTGTGCAATTCTAGAGGGAACTGGCAGTTGGGTGTTGGGTCACTAGTAGTCAGCTGCTGGGTGCTTGGCAGAAAAAACTGTGCAATTCCTGGAGGGAACTAGCAGTCTACTGCTTGGAGCTACTGGTGAGGAAAATTGCACTGGTGGATGATAGGTTGGCCTACTGATCATCTCTGCATAATTTCTAAGCTGAGTGGACTACTGTCCAGCAGAAGGCATGCTCATGAAAACTACACAATTTCCTGGATGAGGAGCCGGTCGACTGTTGGAAGGACTGGCTGGGAAAACTGCGCAATTTTTTGAGGGAGATAGGGACATGAACTTGGTGTCTGTCCGGCCTATCTGCACAATTTCCTTAGTCATAAGAGTAGACAAGGTCATTGGCCTCTGCGTAATTTTTGTGGGGAGTCAGTACCAGGGTGGCTACCAGGTCCGATTGTTCGAGTGGTCAACATGAAATTTACTTGGATTTCTTGTGATCAATGCACAACTTGGAAAGACTTGCTTGGTGCTTGGGTGATAGTTGACCGATTCGATGACGAGGTGATGGTCCGACTGTCAGAGGGGATTCTAGTCGTCAAAACTTCAACAAAATGTCTAAGTGTGTGAATGATCGAAAAGTGCATAGATGATCATGTAAACAGACACTCATATGAGTCAACGACAAAGTGACTCAAAACATACAGACACACATGTTCAACATGACTGACTAACGGTGCAAGTGACAAGCGTGACACTCGTGGTTGATTAGTGATCGACTGTGATGACAATTTTGCGGCAGTGAGTGTGACTCCTTGTGTAAGTGCAACAGATGCTTTCATAGTGCACACAATAAGTACACAAGAAGCGAAGACTTAGAGCATAACCAGAACATGGTCGCAAGCATGACTTAGACACCAACATGTAGAAACTTGGGTAAAATGAACAAGCAAGGCAGATGCAAAGACTCCCAAGGTCTCACAGAGTCAACCTGAGGGTGTGTAGTCATCAAGCAAAACTCCCAAGGGAGGCTCTGAAATTAGGTGCAGGCCAAAATTTTGGAGGGTGGTTGTAGCCGCTACAACACTTTGTTTGGCTGTGAAATTTCATTTCTGAAGGTGTCATTGAGTTATTGATAGTGACCTGGCCTTTGGGCCTGAAAAAGTGGCACAAATCTCAGAGTCACAAGCACAACATTGGGAAAACAATTCCTCGAAAGCTCTCTTTCCCTTACTGTGGGAGCTTCTGGAGCCTCCTAGATGCACCCTTGTCCATATCAAGGGAGTGTCCAGTGGTTTAATGCATTAAAACTTCAGTTGGTCTTAGGGTTGGTTACCTAAGTGGTTGGGATGACTCCTGGGAGTTCTGTCGCTGATGTGGAAGGTTTGTGTGTTGTGTTTCCATCGATTCCACTTCCTTAAGATGACTTGCAAGGTTGAATCCCATTATAGTGGCCTCTTGTCACATATTTACACTGGTTGGCTGATTACTTGGGTAGATGTGGGATGAGGGTGTTATACTATCCATTTTCTTAGATGGGTCATTTCCATAATTGTCAACATTTGGTCCCTGCTACAATTTCTTTTGAATTTCAGACAAACTTTGTAAGAACACTAAATTCAATTTTGTTTGAATTTCTTGTTCTTTTATTAGCCTTTCATTATATTCTTTGAAACTTTGGTGGTCTTCCTTCAAACTCTTCATTGTATTAATAAGGTTGAAATATGTTCCATCTCTCTCCATTTCCATTAGTGGAGATCATTTCAGTACTAAGTTGTGCCTTTCTACTAGACATAATTCTCTTTATTTTCACTACCGGAGAGTCTTCTTATGTGCTAAAATAACACACAACTATTAGTACCATTAAAATCATAACAAGTAAACATGTTTATTACCTTTTCTTCATTTTTTTTTCTAGACCTATACCATCTGACATGTTTATCTTACTGCATCAAGATGAATTCAATCTTTAAGTAACATTAGTGTATTCATATATACGACAAATCCATTTCACATAAGTACACATGCATGCATATATGTTATAGCTCCAAATCTCACTCTTATGGTTTGTGATGCTGCACTCATGGCCTAGGGCAACCCCTCCTTCCAGACCTAGTCCAAAAATTTAAAAAACAGTGTTTTATTCCCTATACGCGACATTGCCCTGAGTTAAACGCGTGTACACGTGGCTCTGTTATACCCAACCCACGTGTATCTATTAAAACACTTAAAAAATAATAAATTCCTCTTTTTCGGGCGGAGATCGCGGGTTTTACCTGCTGGATCACCTGTTATTGCCCTTGGCCCAACTGTTCCCAACTAACTCCTAACTAAAAAACTACTTTGGAGAGGGTATAAAAAGACATCAAAGGGAAGGCCAAGGGGAGAGAGAAGAGAGCAAGATTATTATGCTGAGATTTTTCCCTTAGACCAGGTCTGAAGTCCTTGGTGCTTTCTGCACTTCCCCCATTTAGCATAGGAAACCCTTGTTTCCATGTGTCTTGGTGATCATTCATCCTTGATATCATCATTTGAGTAGGACTTGGAAGGAGCTCTTGTTGGAGGCTTGAGGCTGGAACGAATCCAGGAGGAAGCTTTGCTTGGAGCCTGCTGAAGGTGTTCAGGTGATATCTTTCCGATATATGTACTTTATTTGCCTTTATATATAAAGAAACACGTCTTTGTTCCCGAAACAATCTTTCTTTATGCTTATGAGATTCTTGTCTTGAATTCTTATGCAAGTGGTTACTTAAAGATTTTTATAACTAACTTTATAGCATAAAGATGGTTTATACATAAATATCTGTACATGTACTGTTGTGTTCCTTGATTTGTTTGACTTGCAGATCGAAGGAAGAAGAAGGGAACTCCAAGAAGGGTTTGGACCCTAAAGGCCTTCTCGAACGTAGGACCTTAGGTACGTACCCTAAACATTAGAATTTGCTTAAAAGTAAAAATGATGGCTGTGTGTGTGTTTCTTTGAATAAGCAATTTTCAGTCTGGTAGAGTCTTAGCCCAAAGGACCCTAGGGGTACTTTCCCTTCAACCAGAATTGGCGACTCCACTGGGGACAACACTCTTGTTGTTCCTAGTTTGGGTAGTCTTCAAGCCAATCAAGGCTCAGCCCCTCTGTTTGTTGGCTCTGACTGTCTGATCTTTTCTTGAACTCCAAGTTTGTCCAGTTTTTCAGTCTGTTATTTTTTATTTTTCTTGAAAGACTTCAGATACGCTCTTTTTCTGGATTACAGAAGCGTATATACGCAAGTTTCACTAAGTGAACCCGCGTATACGCAGGTTTCCTTAGTTTCAGTCGCGTATACACGCATTCTGCACTTAATTGCAGGCGCGTATATTACATAAATTTCAAGATTTATAAATTTTCTTTTTGCTGAATGTTTGTCTGGTGGTTTGGGTCAGTGTCAAGCAATTATTTCTCCAATAACAGTTCTTTGTTTGACAGGGGGCATCTTGTTTTGAACTCTCTCTAGTCATAAGGAGTATTAGTCTTGTTTTCGTTGATTGCAAGCGTCATTGATTTTTGACACACAAGATTTCTGTTTAAGAATCTTGATTGCTCTGTTTCGGCAGAGTGGGAAGATTGGGTTCAATCTTTGTGTCCATTTTTGCTTTCATGACACTTTTTGTTTGCTTAACGAAATCATTTTTATGACCATTTGCTCCTTCGTTTCGGGAAGTTTGTTTGTTACCATTTTCTTGAAACTTGTCTTTTGATATTTAGGACTTTCATTGCTGCTTTTGATTGTCAAAAGCGATTTCGAACACATTTTATTTTTGTTGAGTTTTCATCATTTGAAAGGTGTCAATTCACAAAAGTGTTTGGTTGCTTGTTTATCAATCATTGGTGTCAGTTTTTGGGAGCTTTCCTTTGAAAAAGACTTTTTTGGTTTGATTGAAAGAAAATCTTTTGAAAGTTTTTGAGTTTCGCTTTCTTAAACTTGCTTCTCATTTGATTTCCTTTTTTGCGAAATGAAAGTGCTTTGTTTTTTATCTTAGAACTTGTTTTTATTGTTTGGACGAAATGATTGGTAACACATCATCTTCTATCTAAGCATTTTAGTGGCAAGACAAAATTTGGTAAAGCAGCAACTTTCCTTCTTGGTTTTTAGAGTAGTCTTTGAATCTTGCATCCACATATAGTTCTTGCATTAGGGTAAGATTTGCATCTCTTTTTAGGCATATTTAGTTTTGTTAGTTTTTGTGAGTGTGGAGTCTGAAAAGAAAAAGAAAAAATTTGTTTATATTAGAAGTACCTCTGAACCTCATAGAAATTGCTTTTCATCGAAAACAAAAGTGCATGTGCATGTAGCTAAGTTTTATTAATTTCTTTTGCGTCCATAAAAACACCACAAGTTTCATCTCCATAACCCTGTGACTTAAAGAACAGCCTAATAAAATCAAGTGCTTAATTAAAATCCACTAGAACTTTTTGTTTTAGTTATTACACCAACAAGTTTAGGATTTTAGGGCCTTGGAATAGGCGAGTGGAGAGTTAACTCTCCAAGGCCACATAAAACGTTAAACATAAGAGTCTGATTAACGAGAGTAAATCCAATAGCGTTAGGAAGACCAGGAAAGCTCCGGATCTGGGAGTTAAGCATGAGGGTCTGTGAAGACAAGGAAGAGAGATACCCCCTCTCCTACTTGTCCGAACTTACCTCACGACTATTCCACCTGGCTTCTGCAACGAGTTGGTACCCATAGTTGCCTCTCCTAGGGATCTGCATAGGTGGCTGCAGAGGGGAATCCCGTGGCACCTGAGGTCGACGTTGTATCACTCTCGACAGTACTACTGGAGGGTACCTTTGCGAAGCTTGGGGGCTTGCACCGGCGCAGGCTGTTGTTAGGAGGTCAGCGTAACTTCCTCTGATACCTTCGCTGATAGGACTGGGCCCTCATCATCCCAGACTATCTTCGGAAGGCCCTTTGATTCACTTTCTCGTATTTTGGTGTCCGGTCCTAATCATCCGGAGCAAAAATACTTGAAAGTTGTTTGACTGGCTGTTTCTTTAGGAACTTTATAGTGTGTGCTCTGTGCTCCTAGTCGGCTTAGCTTTTAATTTTTTGAGTCTTTAGTTAGATCATAACAAAAAATTCAAAGTGGCTGACCGGTCTCCAAGACTGTTTCGAAGACTTCGTGGTCTCTCGCCACCTAGTTTAGAGCCTTCTCCTAGAAGGCGCAGAGGGGATACTACCGGTAGGGCCCGTCCCACGCCGGTTGACGCATCGGGGATTGATCCTCCTCTCGGGGATATTAGTGGCCAAGCAAGGCCTGACACTTCTGAGCAAGAGAGGGACACTCTAGTCCCTTCTCGAGTTCGCTTTCAAGTGGAGAATAACGTAGAGGTAGAAGAACTTTCAGAATCATTAGTGATTCCAAATTCTCCACTACCATCTAGTTATCCGGACGTATTGCAATACGTTGGGACTCCGTCACATAGACCAGCGAGTCCAGGTTACGCTACGCGCTTACCATTTATGATCACTACTGGAAGCATGGCTTCTACGAGTGCTGTGACTATGAAAACCCCAACATCGGTGCAAGGGGGAGGAACCATTTCCATCCCCTCCGCTTCCTTGTTCGGATCGTTTGCTAGCACATATTTGGTGGGGTCTACCTCCATTCCGTCCACGAGTGGAAATTCCCAAACCAATGCTTTTAGTACTGGTTCCTTCCTTTTTGGCACCCAATCACAGGGTATTCCATCGGTTCCGTTCAGTGCCGCTACGTCCATGATGGGCGGATCGGCTTCATTCCAGGGTTTTCCTTTCGGAAGTGGTCATATCCCACATTCCAACCCAACGGTAGGATCCATGCCTTTTTCTTCTATAGGACAAAGCAGCAATCCTTTCCAAGGTTGGAATAACCCTGGGGTTAGCAACGCAGGAACTGCGAATCCATTTATCGGCCAACAAGGAAGTAGGCCGTATTCCACGGTTAGCATGTTTCAAAGTATTCCTCCCCTTGCTTCGGCTTGGAACCCATATCAGGGGTTATCAACTCCTTACCATTCTTTAGGAGGGAACTTTGCAGGCTATGGAGGTTATACGGCAGGAGTTGGTCAAACTCCGAATTTTGCTGGACCACAAGGTTTGCCTTTTGGTTCAGCTGGTTCTAATGGTCACTTCGAACAGCCTGGTGCCTCCCAAACCCCAGGACAATCTTTTCAGAACTTTGGGAGTTCTGCCCAGTCTGGGTGGAATCCCCTAGGTCCTCCTAGGCTTCCGTTTCTGGCAACGTTAAACTTGCCAGATCTCACTAAGCTAACGAACGACCCTATCAGATACAATCCGGCCTGGCCTCTGGTCCCAACCAAACTCCCTTCGGACATTCCAAAATTCGAAGGGAAGAGTGGTGAAGATCCGGGCGATCATGTAACCACATTCCATTTGTGGTGCTCATCCAACTCCCTCATCGAAGATTCGATTAGGTTGAGACTCTTTTAGCGCACCTTGACTGGTAATGCGGCTAAATGGTATATAGAGTTGCCAGGGGGCAACTTTACATCGTTCGCAGACTTAGCTAATATCTTCTTGAATCATTTCCAGTTGCCTGTCCGCTATGATGCCGGAACTGAACTTCTGGCTACCTTTCGTCAAGATAAGGCAACCCACATTTCTGATCACATTCAGGAATGGAGACGGAGAAAGAGGCTCATCAAAGCCGAAATCCCTCCGGAGTACCGTCTAGAGTGGTTTTTGAAGTCTTTGCAACCCGAGATCTCCAAGGATGTCTCCATGTCTGGGGTCTATTCTGAGGAGCAAGCCATTTTCAGGGCCCAGCAGTTAGAACTGATTTACTCTCAGTCTGGGATCCTCCAAAAGTACTTGCCAGATGCTCCTGGATCTAAGGTTGATTTAGCTAAGCCGAAGCCAGGTCTGCACGCGGATGGCATTGTGGGGTCAGTAGACTCGACTATAGTGAACTTGTTGAATCAATTGCAGCAGTTGTCATTACAAACTGCTCCTAACAACCAAGTCACAATGTCTAATCCTCAAGCTTCCCAAAATTCTTCCATTAACGCCGTCCAATCCGATAACCCCAAAGGAAATCAAAATTCCAATGGGAAAAAGAAAGGACGTGGTAAGAAGAAGAATTCGGAGGGGAAGCCCGATGCAAATAAATCCGACAACAACGCTAGTGGTGGTAAAGGTGAGTCGAGAAAGAAATTTAAGTTCCCTTGCAAGTTATGCAGTGGGGACCATCTAACTCATCTTTGCCCTAGAATTGAAGACGCTCAGCGCTTGTTAGGACAGCAAGGGACTTCTAGTTCGCAAGCTGTGTTAACTAACCCGTTTCCCCAAGGGCAGCAACTTCTTGCTGGCGCGAATTCGAATCCTGGGACCTCCTCAGGGGGCAACCAGGAAGGGGAAAAAGCATCAAATGTTTTTATGATGGGTTCAAACGTTAACGTGACTACTCGGTCACGTGATTATGGTGAAGCCGAAACATCTAAGGATAAAACGGTTCCCGGAAGTAATGACCTTCATATTGAGCGACCTCTTGTTGAGACTATGCCTAGGATACCGAAAGGTTCCGCCAAACGCGCGACGATTAACCCTAATGCTAGGGCCGCCCAAAATTACTCCATTGTGGAGGATTTGGCTCAAAGCCCGTGTGCTATGTCCGCTTTGGAAGTTCTCCAATTGTGTCCGTCTCAAAGAAGTGATTTACTCTCCGCCATTGGAGCAGTCGATCCAGCTAACTCGTTAGTGCTCTCTTTTGACATGTCAAATGTAAAAAAGAGACTCCCTCATCATATGGCTTTTCAGGTAAAGTCAACATACCGGAAAATCAATATTTTTCGCACCGTTATAGATGAAGGAGCTTCCACATGTGTCATGTCCATGTCATGTTGGAAGGCTATTGGTTCACCTTTGGCCGTTCCTTCACCAACCGTCTTAACTGCATTTGATGGCCATTCCCACAAGCCGCATGGGATTATCCCGACCTTTCCTATATGTGTTGGAGGGAAGGTCATTAATATCGAAGTGGAAGTCGTAGATGCTAACCTAGATTATAATCTCCTATTAGGAAGGAACTGGGTGTACGAGATGGAAGCCGTTGTATCGACTCTGTTTCGTGTCATTTGCTTTCCTCATGAGGGGAAAATCGTTAAGGTTGATCAATTGGACTATGCTCCAATCGATCCTCAAGCAACCTCCGACTCTACTGTTCCTTTGGTGGATAACCCTCGCCCGCCGACTGAGAATTTAGGAGTAGGGATGTATTCCTCATTGATGGGTACGTTTGATCTTCCCTCTCCTTTTGCAAGAATCAATGTTATTTCATCATCCAAGGAGTATTCTCGAGAAGAGTTCTTCCGAACTCATTATTTTTCTGACCCTTGGACCTTGCCTTCACCTACCACCACATTAGTCGAAGGACAAGTGAATGGAATGGCGTTTCCTATATCTGCAGCCAAGCTTAGATATCAGTCTATCGTAGACTCTGCAGATAACCATTCTACTCCTTTTTCCGAAGAGGAATTAGATGGTCATGTGGCCCCCGCTTGGAGCTTTGATTCTAACTCTGCCTTGGACTGCTTAGATTCGGTTCTACCTTCTGAAGAAGCAATCCTCGAAGTAATGATGGGTATAGATCGACCTTGGGAAGACTTACACTATCGTTCATATTTTCTTCCTCCATTGCAGGAAGTGGAATCTAAATTCTCCGAGCTCATTGATAGTGATGTTTGTATGGTGTCGAACCCTTTGGCTCCAACACACGTACGTGCCGAAGGTAATATGTCGGTAATCTCAAAAACGATACCTATAAACATCTCTAAGAATCCTAACATCGTCGAGAATATCTTCATCGGAATTGAGTGTTCCCCTGAAGAAATTCAAATTTATACCGACCTATTCAAGGAATATTGGGATGTATTTGCTTGGTCTTATTTGGAAATGCCCAGCATTGATCCTTCTATCGTCCAACATGAGATCAAGACGTATGAAAACGCAAAACCGATTCGTCAAAGGCTTCGGCCGGTTAACCCTAGGAAAGCAGCGGCTATCAAAGCTGAGGTTGAGAAGCTGCTAAGGGCGGGTTTTATATACCCTGTTCCTCTTACGGATTGGGTTTCGAATCCAGTACCTGTGGACAAAAAGCAAGGAACAATCCGTGTATGTATCGATTTTAGGGACATAAACAAGGTTTGTCCAAAAGACAATTACCCCACGCCATTCATTGATCAGATTATCGACGAGTGTGCGGGTAATGAGATTTTCTCCTTTATGGATGGTTTCTTAGGTTATAATCAAATTTCTATTTGTCCTGAGGATCAGCATAAAACTGCCTTCATATGTCCCTGGGGTACCTTTGCATATCGAAAGATGCCCTTTGGTCTTAAAAACACTGGAGCCACGTTTCAGCGGGCCATGTCCTATGCTTTCCACGACATCAAACATGTCATCGAAGCATACTTAGATGATCTCGCTGCTCGTTCTCGAAAGAGAACAGATCACCCTAGTCATCTTCGATTGGTCTTTGAGCGATGTCGTTTCTATAAAATCCGGTTGAATCCCAATAACTGTGTTTTCACGGTTACATCCGGTCGGTTGTTAGGGTTTATAGTGTCCAATGAAGGGATTCGGGTTGATCCCTTCAAGGTTGAGGCAATATTTCAGTTGCCTCCCCCGTCCTCAATCCATCAACTTCAAAGTCTTCAAGGGAAGGCCAATTTCTTGAGACGGTTTATAGCAAACTACGTCGAGATCACTAAAGGATTCATGCGTTTGCTACGGAAAGGAGTTCCATTTGTATGGGACGACTTTGCGCAGCGGTCGTTTGATGCTTTGAAAAAGGCATTAGTCTCTGCCCCGCTTTTGAGTCCACCAGATTATGGTAGAGACTTCCTTTTATACCTCGCTGCAGCAGAATATACCATTGGTATGGTTCTAGTTCAGGAAGACAATGCTCTTGTCGAGCACGTAATTTATTATTTGAGCCGAGGCTTAATAGGCCCTGAACTTCGCTATTCTCCGGTTGAGAAGTTGGCCTTGACAGCTGTCCATGCTGTCCAGAGGCTCCGTCATTATATTTTGCTACGCAAAACTTTTGTCCTAGCGGCGGTCAATCCATTCCAATTTGTCCTTAGTAGGCGAGTGATTGGGGGCAAATATAATAGATGGATAGTTATTTTACAAGAATTCGACCTCGAGTTCTTGTCCGCCAAGTCTAAGAAATCTATGGTTTTTGCGGAACTAATTTCTGAGTTTCCTTGTGGAGAAGATATTGTTTATGAGGAAAATTTACCCGACGAGCATATATTCCTCATCTCTTCACAAGACCCTTGGTATAGAGATATCATTGTTTATCTCCAGACTTCGAAGTTTCCCTCTGCTTTCTCCAAGGATGAACGTCGTAAGTTACGTCACCTGGCTAAAAACTATGTTATCATTGGTGACACATTATACCGTCGAGGGGTTGATTCAATTCTTCGACGTTGTTTAACCTTAGAGGAAGCGGAGTCTGTTCTTAATGATTGCCACAGTGGAGCTTGTGGTGGTCATCTATCCGGGCTTGCTACAGCCCAGTGCATCTTACGTGCCAGCTACTTTTGGACTTCACTCTTTAAGGACTGTGTGGAAGCGGTCAAACGCTGTCACCCGTGTCAAATTTTTACTCGCAAGATGCACACGCATCCAGCTCCCCTTTTTCCCGTTGTCACCTTCGGTCCCTTCACTAAGTGGGGTATTGATTTTACGACTTGTAATCCGCCTTCAGCGGCGAATCACAAATACATTATCGTGGCCGTAGACTACTTCACGAAGTGGGCGGAGGCCATGCCTACTTATAAGAACGACAGTGACACGGCAACTTTGTTTCTTTTCAATCAAGTTATCTCAAGATTCGGTATCCCAAGAGAGATTGTCACCGACCATGGCAGTCATTTCCAAAATCAGCTAATGTTCGAATTGGCTTTTAAATTAGGTTTCCGTCAGGAGCATTCGTCCCCTTACTATCCTCAGGCCAATGGACAGGTCGAGGCGGTCAATAAAACTCTTAAGACGATACTCCAACGGACAATCGATAAGAATCGGTCCAATTGGCACATTATGTTGTATCCGGCTCTTTGGGCATACTGAACCTCCGTCAAAACGGCTACTGGTTTTACTCCTTTTCAGTTAGTTTATGGGATGGAATCTATCTTTCCGGTCGAATGTGAAATTCCATCTCTGAAATTGGCTGTAGAGCTTCTTCCTGAGACTTCGAGTCTCGAGGAGCGCCTAGTTCACCTGGAACATCTCGATGAGCAGCGTCGAGATGCCGCCACGATGAATGAGGCCCATAAGAAAAGGGTCAAAACTCAGTATGATAAGTCTGTCCATCCTCGTGTCTTTGCTGAAGGTGACCTTGTCTTGGTCTATGACCAAGATAAGGACGCCTTGGGGGCAGGCAAATTCAAGCCCATGTGGTACGGTCCTTTCATTATCAAACGAGTCTTAGAAAAAGGATCGTATGAGTTAATTGATTTTGAAGGAAACAAGCTGGCGGAGCCCCGAAATGGGCTCTATTTAAAGAAGTATTTTGCTTAGTTTTACCAGGAAATGGCTTCTATGTGTATTTGTACATATATTATCGAGCGTTTTCTGATATCAGCACTTTTTGGTCTGCCTTGGCAGGTGCTGATGGATGATTTGATTTATTTTGGATTCGCCGATGGTGCTAGTCGGCACACTCGGAATCTTGCTTCCGTAGCTTGGGTACTTTATTACCCAACTGGTCAGTTGATGATATCGAGAGGCGTGTGTATCGGTCCTACTTCAAATAATATGGCTGAGTATACAGCTGTTATCAATTTATTATCCGAGGCAATCTCTTATGGGATCGACTCGTTAGTAGTATACCTTGATTCTCAATTGATAGTGTCTCAGTTAAATAACATTTATCGGGTTAGAGATCCATTATTATATCGCCAATATTTAAGGGTGAGGTTGTTGCAAAGATCATTTATTTACATTAATTATTTGCACATTCCAAGATCTCAAAATTGGTTAGCTGATTCTATTGCTAATCAAGCATTAGACTGGCATATCAATCATTCATCATCATAAAATCATGCATCAAAGAGTCAAACTGTATATATATATATATCGCAAAGCGTCTCGAGTGTACATATGTGTGTCCAAAAATATACAAAATTGGGACTCAAATGCCCATAATCATGTCAGACATATCTAACGCCTCGGATCTGGATGAGCAGCTAAATAAGTAACTATAGCATTGGCCACATGCTGAAATACGCGAACCCAGTCACGTGGCATCCCAACCACATGACGCTGCATATCTGGAGGAAGGTCCTCCACCTCGGCCATTGGTACTTGGCAGCTCAGTCTCGTCAAGTGTCGCTGGATGTTGTTGAGGGTCCTTTCCGCATCTGCAGCCGTCTCTTCGGCTCCTCGGCCACGCCTTCCATGCCGCGGGAATCCATCTGGTCGCACAGGCCCAATGTCTGGAACATGATCATCATATTAGCCATTTGAATCTCATCAAAAAATATTTTTCAAAATTTATCATTATATTTGAAAAATCCAAAAAAATCATAAAATCATAAAAATCAAAAATCTTACCAATCTCGCCCCATGCTGCATCCGGTGGTAACACTAGATCAGGATCTCCTCGAAAATCCAGTCCAGCATAGGGGTAGTCATCTATGGCGATGATCTGTTGCTCCCACCAAGCAAAAAAGTCATCGTCGAATGCATTCCTAGGCACTTCCCCACCCCCCAGACGTTTCATCAAGTCAGCCCACCGGCCCATGCGTGGATCACGTGGACTACTGATGGGAACTGCTACCCTGGGGCGGAGTGCGGGAACCTTCTCAAAGAAGAAAGTGCATAAAATAGTTCCGTACCCAAAGTTCTTGGTCCGTCCCCTCCTGATAGAAGCAAGTTGTTCTTTCATGTTGGCGAGTAGAGGAGTACACCAGTCAAACACCGTGGTGAGACAGTCCACTGCTACGCTCATGTTTACCCGTGATGCCTGATGTAGCGAGGATGATCCGTTCACTCGAGCTATGGTGAACAAGATTATCCGCAGTGACAAACTCGCCACGTCTGGGATAGAGATCTGGCTCCCGACCTTCCGATGACCTGGGCAGTAAATTTGAACATAGTCGTCTACACTGAGGCTATTCCGGGTCCTGCCCCGGGAGTGTACTACCTCTCCCCTTCGGGAAAGGCCCGTGATGAAATATATATCTTCCACTTCTATCCTGAGTGGCATCTGATCAATCACAAAAGCTTCTTCCTCGACATCCCAATAATCAATGAGTCTCTCGAGCAGACGCACGTTTGCTTTCATATTTGGCAACTTGAAGAATTTTAACAATCCGCATCCCCGCAGGGCGTCTAATGCCTCATCATTGTTCATAACTTCATTATCTACAGCTGAGTGCTCTCTTTCACGCCATGTGATAGTCATCCTGGAAGAAAAAATCATTTTCATCCATTAGTTTTATGTATAAAAAATTTTCGCTGCGCACACGCGGGTTACCCTATACACAGTTGCGTGTAGGGCCGTCGTATACGCGAGTTCTATACATCCAACCCGCGTGTACGCCGCAGAGCAATTTTTTGCAAAAGTCTAACGGTGAAACATTAATTAAACTTCCTAAAAACTATCACAATCAATTGCAAGACAAGTTTAGTGCTTACCTGGAAGTTTTCGGCAAGTTTGAACGGTTGAATAAATCACGGGGAAGTTTGCTCCTTTTTCTCCACAATTTTTGCTCTCCAAGTCAAACGGTGAAAATGGTAAGTCCAAAATTTATTTTTATAAGTTTTGAAAATGCAAATTTTTTTCAAAATTTTATTTTGTTTGGTTTCATGTCACTTTTAACCTGGGAGCTTGGAATGTCGAGATTGGGTTGTTTTTTAGGACATTTTGGACATTTTTCGACGGTTCGAGACAGTTCCATGACTGCTAACCCGTCATGGCAGGTATCGTGTTCTCACTGGCATATAGGTTAGGGACACCATTTTTCCGTTGCATTATGCATACTAGCCTCCATTTGACCGATACATCTGCCGTAGGGTCGACCCCATCATGTTATGGTTCGTAAGCCATTTTCACTCGCCGATTCTTTAAATCATGACATGATGGTAGAGCCATCCTTTTACATGGGCATCCTAGTTAGCACCTCACTGACATTTGTTGCCCATGCTGCTTCGTTTTGAGCAGGCTCGGGAGTCCTCTGTAGTCCCACCATGACTTATGCGTTGAAGACTCATTTCTTTGTGCTTCTTCGTTTCATTCTGGCCTTATACCCTAGAGGCTCCTATGTGTGTTGAGTTGTACTTCTGCATTGCATGTTTACCATTTGCACCTTTTGGCCTATAGCCGGCTTCACTTGGACTCGTGTTTAAGCCTACTTTTGACCATGACGTCTGCAAAATCAACCTTGCATACCCTTGACTTCTGCAGCTTGACATACCTAGATCCGTGGAAGGAACCTACCTCTGAGTGTCACTGACCAGTTTTTCACCTCCTTGCATTGAGCATAGGAACGTTCCTTTCCCAGGAACTAGATCATCTGTTTCACTGACACTCGTTCTTTCCACTGTACCATAGCATTCTTTTATTCTTTTTCCAGCTTATCAGAAAAAGACAAAAAGAATTAAATATTCCAAAAAGAGCGGGAACAGGGACATTATTTCCATTTATTGTTGGCATCTAGAGTCAGTCGTGTCGCCCTTGAACAAAGCACTCAAAACAAAGTCTCCTCCGCATGGGTGGGATTTAGTTTGACTTAGGTACGCCATAACCTTGTTATCGAGTCAGTTCTCCCCCGATTGGTTATCTCTTCCAATCATATGGAGGGTTCGTTCGTGCCTCCTGCATGACGAACTTATACAGATTCATCATATGCTGCCACATAGTCACATTGAGTCGTGCTTTTGTTCAAGGGAAGTTAGCCTGAGTCGGCCTTTCTGTGGTGTCTCTTGACTCATTTTTCAGTCGTCCATCCCTGGTTGTCAGTGTCATGTCTATCATCACATCAGTTATATTGGTCCTTTACTCGTGCCGGTTTGAGAAGGTCCCCATTGACTTCTTGCTGGCGGGTCTTGTCCTTATCGACGACGACACATTGCTCTGAGGACAGGCCTAGAGCCGCACCCTGGCCCTATTTTCATTATTGATAGGTTACCTTGTGCTCAGCATCGATCAGTATCATGGGTCTTTGACTGAGTGGTTTCCCTTGTGTTCGACATCAGCATACATTATCACACATTGGGATTCGTGCAGTACCTTGGTTTCCATTTGACCCTATTGGTGGATACCTCGCCTCTGTGTCGGCTTTCATTATTGGTTGGTTCAGAGGGTTTCTTCCGTGCGCTAGCCACATCTTGTGTACGCCAGAAACGTACTTCGGTTGGGTTACTGCATCTTTTTCGTCCGATTCCTTCCACATTATTGGCCTACGGGTTACACTCGCGCTAGATTGATGAAGGATGCCTTAATGCCTTCCTTCTAGCGGATCTTTCCCTATCGACTCCGACTCATTGCTCTGGGGAAAAGATCTAGAGTCCATTTGGCAGTACCTTGGGGTTTGCAGTCATTAGTGGTAGATTCCTCGCTATCGACAGTGGGAAACCATCATTGTCTCCTGATTGATAGATTCTTACAGGTGTTCGACTTCAGCTCATCTATCCACACTTGTTAGATTGTACTGGGTACCTTGACGCTCATTATCATTATAGGTGAGTAGTCTCGCGTTTGTTAACGGTATACATAAATGACCGGTAATCAAATGATTTCTCACATGGTCGACTTCAGATCATTTATTCCCATGATGTAGAAATGTACCACGGCGGTCGGTGAAGACCTCAGGTTGTATCAGCATTCATTGGTTCACTTGACAGTTGCTCCTGTTGCTGCTAGTTGATACCACTCCACCTTATATGTTGCAGTCAGTCATGGCGACATTCTATATGCTCGCACCTGAGTTTGCAGTGTAGTACCATCCTATTCCATCATGTTCAGTTGGTACCTTATGGGATCAGTCTTTGATTTCAGTGATCCGTTGCATCTTTCAGCATCATTGACAGTCTTATATGTGATATTCAGACATGTACTTTCTCATTATGATCACATGATCCATTATGTATTTTCCAGTCAGTTATACTTGTATACTTAGTGGATCCGCTTGTACTTGATATGCGGACATGCTTTACTTTTCCTGAGCATGGGTATGCCCGCCTCAGACAGTGTTTCTTTCTGATCTCCTTTCGGTGGCTTGGCAGGCTGAATTCTGGTGAAGTCCTCCTCGGTTTTTCGGCAGAGTTCCTTTCCTTGTACTTACTTAATATATTTCGGCCATCATGTTCCCCTTCTGACCTCATACATTAGGGGGCATCTGTTATAGCTCCAAATCTCACTCTTATGGTTTGTGATGCTGCACTCATGGCCTAGGGCAACCCCTCCTTCCAGACCTGGTCCAAAAATTTAAAAAACTGTGTTTTATTCCCTATACGTGACATTTCCCTGAGTTAAACGCGTGTACACGCGGGTCTGTTATACCCAACCCGCGTGTATCTATTAAAACACTTAAAAAATAATAAATTCCTCTTTTTCGGGCGGAGATCGCGGGTTTTACCTGCTGGATCACCTGTTATTGCCCGTGGCCCAACTGTTCCCAACTAACTCCTAACTAAAAAACTACTTTGGAGAGGGTATAAAAAGACATCAAAGGAAAGGCCAAGGGGAGAGAGAAGAGAGCAAGATTATTATGCTGAGATTTTTCCCTTAGACCAGGTCTGAAGTCCTTGGTGCTTTCTGCACTTCCCCCATTTAGCATAGGAAACCCTTGTTTCCATGTGTCTTGGTGATCATTCATCCTTGATATCATCATTTGAGTAGGACTTGGAAGGAGCTCTTGTTGGAGGCTTGAGGCTGGAACGAATCCGGGAGGAAGCTTTGCTTGGAGCCTGCTGAAGGTGTTCAGGTGATATCTTTCCGATATATGTACTTTATTTGCCTTTATATATAAAGAAACACGTCTTTGTTCCCGAAACAATCTTTCTTTATGCTTATGAGATTCTTGTCTTGAATTCTTATGCAAGTGGTTACTTAAAGATTTTTATAACTAACTTTATAGCATAAAGATGGTTTATACATAAATATCTGTACATGTACTGTTGTGTTCCTTGATTTGTTTGACTTGCAGATCGAAGGAAGAAGAAGGGAACTACAAGAAGGGTTTGGACCCTAAAGGCCTTCTCGAACGTAGGACCTTAGGTACGTACCCTAAACATTAGAATTTGCTTAAAAGTAAAAATGATGGCTGTGTGTGTGTTTCTTTGAATAAGCAATTTTGAGTCTGGTAGAGTCTTAGCCCAAAGGACCCTAGGGGTACTTTCCCTTCAACCAATATATTAATTTAAAACTTAAATTATTTCATATACTCAAGCCCATCCAAGTTCAGTGTTGAACCATAGTTTGATACAAATTTGTCACACACCCAACCCACTGATCCTTTATCAAGGATTTAGGGCATCAAATTTTTCTCAAACTCAGTCCCTTAAATCTTGATTAAGGATATGGGGTGTTTTTTTCTTGTTTCATTTTTTCTTTTCTAACAAAACAATTAGTTTTGACTTCAAGAGCATTTAGGATACTAAACTTCCTTAAGGCATATCTCCAAAATTATAGAGAACCAAGATTTTAAACTTCTATCATAGGTACCTTGATATATATTCTCTATTTTATCCAAGTTTTAGGGTTTGAAGCCACAAAAAATAAATTTATAGTGAAAATAACATGCTAACCTATTTCAAGAGAATTCAGGATACCTATCTTCCTCATAGCATAGATCTGAAAGTATAGCAAACCAAGATCTAAAAATTGAAGCATATATTTAGTGATATTTCCCTTGATTATGGCTAAAGCTTTAGCCATTGAAACCTCCTATAAGGAAAGTTATAGTGAAAATTCCAAGATGACCAATTTGAAGAAACATTAAAAAATCCTAACTTACTAAGATAATATATCCAAAAATATAACAAACCAAGATCTGAAAATTGAACTAGATATTTAGTGACATTTCCCCTAACTATGGTCTAAGTTTCAACCTCTAATTCCCCCCAAAAATTATAATGATAATGCCAATATGACCTATTTACCCCATAAATCACATTTTGGCTTCCACCTTTAAACTCCAAGAATGACGCAATACCTCTTCCTCAACTCTTTTTTCACACCTTATATCTATTTAAATCAGAGGAAAAAATTGGGACTTATAACCTATAGATAAATTTAAAGAAAAAGAAGGATGCATGTGCATAATTGAACCATGAATATGAAAATTTATTAATATGATCTCTACCAGGAAGAAAATATTTCCCAAATCATTTCAATTATGTTTTTTTGTAAATAAGATCGATTATATTACTTCAAAAAGAGATATTTACGGTATGAGGAGGATGGCATGAGCTAAGTCCTCTAGCACCAGAGCCATGCTTTTGTATCATGATTTTTACAAAACAGACCTCCTTGGCATTTGCAGAACAAATTTGTATAGAGATTTTTACAAAAATTGTTTCTCCTTGACTGAGAGGGTTTTTCGCTTTTACAATTGCAGCATTCAACAAAAAACTTCTTCCTCTGTACTGTGAAGAGAGATGAGATGTGTTGCAAGAAGAAGGAGTTCTTCTGAAAGTGTCAAAATTGTCCCTTGTTCTGATGATTGGAGCGATGAGAGACTTGAGAGTCTGGCGAGATGCCTTGTTTCCAATATCTTGCTAGCCGCTTAGAGCCAACAGCTTCTTGAGAGCTGGAGTAAGATGCATTTAAAAAAAAAGACTGCTGCCCAAGGGCGATTTGCAGTTACCTCCGTAGGGTCATTTTTAAGGCTGATAGGCTGCACCCGTGTGTTGCCAAACTGCACTTCAATACCAGCCGGACGACTCGAGGAGGCCCCAGGCGCTTCTTTTTTAACACTTGGATATCCCTCACCGCTTGTAATACTTTTCTTGAGAAAGGCGTAGTGTGGATAATCTCGGGTAACAAAATGTCAATGATGTATAGACTCTACGTACATAGTTAACTTGTCAGTAAGCATATCGATATTTTCCTCCAAAACTTTTGTGTTTTCCGTTTGTTCCTGGAGAGCAAGCCCCAGGATGGTTTTTAGCTGCCATGATAGATCGATTGTTCTATTGTAGAGATTTTTCCTGGCCATAGTGAGAGCCGGTTCGGGGATCCATTCGAAATTAGTCACGACCTCCTCCAAGGTTACTCTTCACCTGATGATGTGTGCTTGTGTTTCCAGGTTGGATATTCTCTCTTGAGTCTCTAGGTTAACCACTATAACATAATTGATTACCGCATGTTTGGCCTAGGTATTTTCTCTTGTGTTGGGTGACATGTTGGGATTATTCCATCTGGAAGGATTGCGGCCACGGCTGCAACTGCATTGGGTAGCTGGGTTGGAACCACGTGGAGGGCCCATGAAGGGGAGGGAGTGGGAAACAGGGAGGCTAGAAGGAGCAGGGGCAGGAAGAGCAAAGGCGATGGTGCGAACACAATGGAGAGGAAGAGCGAAGGGGATGGGGTATTCATAGGGGCAAGAGATAATTGAGGGGTTGGATAGCGTAAGGTGGTAAGTGAATGAAGTCAAATAGAGGTATAATCGATTAATGAGGGAGCAGGTACAGATGATGGGTAAAAGGTTCGTTAGGCGGTTCCATGGAGTGGACGCAATGATCCTTTTTGTGCTCGCATCATGTCATGCCTTGGGATAACTGCTTAAGGAGAGATTCATAATGTACTACTACTGTAGGAGTGACTGCTTTGATCAGGAGTGCGACAAAATATTTTATTAAGGTTGGTGCATGTTGTCAGGTTGTCCCTATCATTTATGGTTTCACATTCCCGTCAAAGCATACCTTGCTCTAGGTCCATCTAAGAAAGTGAGCGTAACTTTAGGTTGTCAACTTTGCCCTCATTCGCCAACCTATCCACTAGGGTGTTCATTTTTCTCCTTAAAGCCTGGAAGTGGAACCCATTGGCCTCATCTATGTGTCATTTGATCCAATGAAGGATTTTTTTGAGGTGCTAGTTATCAGAGACTCTTGTGGCTATTGTTCCTTGTTGTAATTTGTGGCATGTTTGAGTGGCAAGCATGGAATCACCTTCAGTTATGAATGGCCAAAATCTGTGAGGTTTGGCAATTTCCAGCCCATGCTCCAGCACCTGTAGCTCTACAGTGTTGTTGGTGGAGTTGCCTAAATTTCCTGCATATATCCAGATTATTTTTCCTTGTGAGTTTTTGAAGACACCTCTGAAGCTTGCCTCCCTTGGGTTTCCATTTGTAGCTCCATCATAGTTTAACTTTAGAATTCCTATATCCGATGGAGACCACTCACCTGAGGCTTCCTGATTTATAGTTCCCTTTGATATGAAGTTATTAGAGCGGAATCGAAGATCGAGGAGGGATAGGATGTGATGATCTACTTGACTTGGAAGGTCGATGGTGATTTGGAGATTTGAGGAGGTCAACATTTCTCTGATCATTTGCTTGATGAAGGTTAGGATGAGTTCTTCCAACCTGTGAATGCCCTTGAAAATTCTCACGTTCCTTTCTTTCCACAAAGCCCAACATATGATGCCTGGAACTAAATTCCAGGCTTTGTTCACCATTGGATTGAGGGAGAAGGTAGTTCTCCAATTATCGATGGTGTTGAGGATGGAGGATATATCCCTGTCTGAGTCATTGAAAACCAAATTGGCCCAATCCCATAGATTGTTAGAGAAGATACATTCATTCAGTAATTGATTGGCAGTCTCTTCACTTTTTTCACAGAGGTTACATCTTGAGGGTCCGATGAAGCCTTTTTTCCTTAAATTGTCCCATGTTAAAATTTTATTTTGCATGGTTAGCCATAAGAATAGGGTGATTTTAGGCCATTTTTTCTTTCCCACAGGGTTTTCCACTTACGCTCAGGTTGGATTTGGTCATGGTTGCCCATATAACCGTATGCCTCCTTGAGATTGAAGTGTCCTACTATGTTCTTCCCCCATCTGATCTTGTCTTCCCCTATTTCAAATTGTATCTGTCTTTCTTGGAGTTCTCTAGATATAGCTAACCAGTCCAATTGATTGGGCATAGGTTCCCAGTCTATTTCTTCCAACCATTCCCTCCATTTGTCCCTGCCATTGTGAGGTTTCCAGTAATGGGCTACTTTGTTCTTTCCCTTGTCTTTCATGGTATTACGTATTTGGCTGAACTTCTCCCTATTTAGGTCCAGCCTTTGCTGCCAAGCGTCCTCCTAAAAGAGAGCCTTTCCTCCATTGCCAATTTCCCAAAAACTATGATTTTGGATGACTGCTTTGTTGTCCCAAGCTTGGTTCCATATTACTGAGCCTTTGATGTTCCCATTGAGCCTGATGAGGTTCTCAGTTGAGTGGGTTGGGACATATTTCTCTTTCCAAATAATACCCCAGGGAGAGTTTGGGTTTTCAAGCCATCGCCACCAAGTTTTGGTGCCAAGGGTTTTCCCCAAGATTTCTAGATCCCTTAAGCCAAGACCACCTGCATGTTTTGGTTTGCACAGCTTGTCCCAAGCCACCAGAGCCCATTTTTTCCTGTTTTCAGTGCCCCTCCAGAGGAAGTTTCTTTTGGAGGTTCCTAATCATGTTGGAGATAGATTTGGGGGTAGCAAGAGTGGAGAACATGTACATGGGTATAGCTTGCAAGATAGACTTGACTAGGACCAACCGACTGGCCAAGTTGAGGGCATGGAAGGTCTAGTTAACAAATATTTTTTCCATCTTGGTTATGAGTTCTTCCCATATGGATTGGGCAAGGGGTTTTTTCATTAAGGGGACCCCTAGGTATTTGGAGGGGAGATAGCATCTTTAAAATTCCATTATTCTGGAAATGTTCCTTTGAATAGCTAAGGGGGTGTTGAAGAAGAACAATTTAGATTTTTCTAAGTTAATAGAAGTGCTTGAAGCTTCTGAAAATTCATCGAGGATAGCTTTGAAGGAAGAGGCTTATTTTACAATGGGGAGTCCCATTAACAAAGTGTCATCGATGAATTTTTGATGAGTGGAGAGTGGAGCATTGGCATGGATCTTGAGGTCGGATAGGGCATTTCTATAAGAGGCTGCCGAAATTGATCTACTTATGCCTTCAGCCATGATGATGAAAAATGAAAGACAAAATGGGATGCCCCTGTTGAATACCTTTGGAGGAGCTGGTGATCCATTTAGGAGAATTGAAAAGAAAGCTCTAGAGACCATGGCCATGATCCACTTTATGAAGTACTTGTGGAAGAAAAAATCTCCTAAGACACCTTTCATGTATTCCCAGTTGATCTTGTCAAAGGCTTTTGACATGTCCAACTGCATCATCATCCCTCATTTTATTTTAAATTTAAGGGAATGAATCAGGTCATGGGAGAGGATGATGTTGTCTAGAATTTGTCTGTCTTCCACATAACCAAATTGATTTAGGGATATTAGGAGAGGCACGACAATTTTTATTCTATTGGCTAAGACTTTTGAAATGATTTTGTAGATAACATTGCAGAGAGCGATTGGTTGAAATTTTATCGAAGAGTTAGTGCCTTCCTCTTTGGGAATTAATCTTAGAAAAGTTTCATTTAGGGCCTTTAGAACTAAATTGTGGATTCCGGATTCTTCCACCAAGGTGTGAACCTCATCTTTAATCAGTGGATAGCAGGCTTTGAAGAAATCAGTGGTGAAACCATTTGGTCTCGGAGCTTTTCCATTTGGCATGGACATGATTTATTCTTCAACCTCTTGCATAGAGACTTTAATCAAGAGAATTTTGTTGTGGTCCTGGTTGAGGATGGCCAGAATGTTGTTGGTAATTTATTGTATAGACCTTGCCCTCTGTAAATTTGGTTCAGTAAGAAGATTGCTGAAGTACCGATTAGCAATGTCCTCATGATTATGGATTAGATTCCCCACTCTATTTTTTAGGCCCATGACTTTGTTTTGTCTTCTATGATGTATCATTGAGTGGTGAAAGAAGGTTGAGTTTCTTTCTCAGTATTTAAGCCAATTGATGTGAGATTTCTATTGCCATAGTTTTTCCTCTTGAGACACCCTTTCCTCCCAATTCTTTTGGAGATTGAGCTCTTCCTGCTTCATTTGGTCAGTAATGCCACTGCTAATGATTTGTTGTTGGAGAGTCTCCATTCTTTGTCCCAAGATTTTTTTTATCTGTAAGAATGTTACCAAATGTTTCTTTTTTCCAGATTTTGATCTCATTTTTAATGAGTTTCAGCCTCTGTTAGAATTGATGCATCTTGTTTCCTGAGTGAGGCATAGGGATTCTCCACCATTCTTTCATTTTTTCATAAATTATGGGTGCTCAAGCCATAATGGTTCAAATCTAAAAAGCTTGTTTTTTGGGCCAGAGGTTATTTGAGTATTCAAGGAGATGGGTCAGTGGTTGGATCCTGATTGAGGGAGGATCCGAGCCTCTGTTTCCCAGGAGGTCAAATAGATTTCTTCTGAGATAAGGAAATGGTCAAGTCTAGAAGCTATTTGATGGTCTCCTCCTCTTCTATTGTTCCAGGTGAATATACCATTATTTTTGGGGATATCTATAAGACTAAGCTCATCTATAGTTGATTGAAAGGCTTCCGAGTCTTTTTCCAATTTGTGGATACCTCCTTTTTTCCCCAAGGTTTAACACCATATTGAAGCCTCCTAATATGATTTTGAAAGGCTGGTGGATGGAATCCAAGAGTTTGTTGACATTTTGAAGCATTTTAGTTATTTCTATAGCTCTATGAGGTGTGTAGATGTTCGTGATATACTCTCATTGGTTCCAATGATTTTCAGAACAATAGTGATGGAGTGTTTAGTAGCTACATAGGAGGATAATTCATACTAAGAGCTTTTCCATAGGGTCATGATTCCTCCAACCAACCCAATAATGGAGTTCACTATGTAACTCTAAGTTTTGAAGTAGTTTTCTTGTAGAATGTTGAGATTCTCCATGTCCAATTTAGTTTCATGAATTAAGATTATATCCGGTTTGTCTGTCATGAGTCTATTTTTCTCGACTTTCTTCTTCCCAGGACCATTAAGGCCTCGAATGTTCCAAGAGATGCAATTCATTGATAATGAAGAGGAGTTAGGGTGAGGGCCTTTAACTTTCCTTCGTTAGGAGTATGGAACCGAGTTCTTAAAGGAGTTGTCCCGTTGTTTTTCTTCCTCTTTTCCTACTTGGCCCTTTTGGGTTGTATCTTTTTTCTATCATATTTGCTAGCATGCCATTGAATTCCTTATCCCTAGGTGGTTTTTGGATTGTACTATGTTTTAGTTCCTCCTGTAGGAGATAGGCTCCTTCTATTTTCTGAATTTGGTCTTATGGTATCACTGCTAAACCATTTTTCTTCCATTCTTCAGTTATAGAAATGAGGTCAACTCCCTCCAAGGCCTCCTCTATCACATTATCTTCCGGGGTGGATTCCAATGCTACTGGTTCCATTTCAGTGTCTTCCTATATGTAGTCCTCTTCTATGTGAATGTGTTCTGAATATTGCTCCCCTTGTTCTTGATTTTCTGTATTTTGTGGATTTCCATTTGTTTCCTTTTAGTTTTTGTTATTTGAGAGAGGGTCTTCTAGCATTTTATTCAGTGCTTCATATTTTTTGGACTTGTTGCCTGATATTGGTCATTTTTTACCTATGAATTTTTGTTGTTCTTATTTCTTGGACCGACTTTTGTGAAACCTTGTTCATCTTTTTTCTTGTGAGCTTGCTCATTGTTTTGAGGAGCTTTGTTTTGGGGACAGTCCCTGAAAAGGTGTCCATGTTCATGGAATTTTCTACACCAGAATGGTATATGTTCATAGTCGATGCTCTGGAGCTAGACTTCATCTCTGAATATCAGTTTTATTGCCTCAGGTAGGGCTCCTGAGACATCAATGTAGACGCAGATTCTTGCATAGGAGACATAATGTCCATTTTTTGTGCCCTCTGACATTTTTATGTATTCTCCTAGTTCGTCTCCTATGCCCTTGAGAACTGAAGGAGCCCATTAATCAGTTGGCAGAGAGTATAGTCTTACCCAGACCAAGACCCTTGTGAAATCCTCTTTCTCTGGGGTAAATTTCTCCTTCCAGAATCTCATATACACTCCTGCGAAGTTCAAGAAGTAGGGGCCTCCTTTGAAAATCATGTCTCTATCTTCCAAGAGGTCGAAGATGACCATGAAGAATCCTTTTGAGCCCAATTGTAGCCTGATTTATCCTTTTGGTTTCCATTTGGTTTGTATCCACCAGTTTAGGGATTTTTCCATGGGCCAAATGCCCATGAACTTGCATATGACTGCGTGCTCCTACATATAGTCTCTATAGACTGCTACATTAGGGTCTTGGATTTCCAGGATCGAAATTTTCTTGGCTTTCGGGTTGCAATTGTTTTTTTTTTTTTCTTTTGCCTTTTGTGGTTGGCCTAAGTGAGTTTGTCCTACCTCTGTTTCTTTTGTTTCCACTGTAGTCAAAGATTTTGCAAGGATAGTTCCTTTGGAAGCTTAGATCCCTACCTCTTTTCCCATTTCCTTCCATTTTTCTCTTTCCGAATGGCTTGTTCTCGATGAGTGAAAAGCATTATAGGTTCTTAGCTTGGTAAAGAAGGATGACTCTGGTTCTTTTTTCTTACCTATGTACATGTTGAGAAAGGAGGGGGCATCAAGACTCCCCTTCGTATTTGCCATGGGGTACCGAGTTTAGTGAGTGGGAACCTTAGTAGTCGAGCACAGAGATGTAGCAAGAGATTTCCTCCCCATCATTTAAATTATGTTACTCAAAGGTCAATAAAATAATTAAAAAGTTTACCAACAACAAAATTCATATCTTACACATGTTTATTTTTCATAAACAAATCTCATTAACAAGAAAAAAGACTTTCTAAGAATAAAATATTCAACTATTATAGTTTCATTCATATATTGTTGCAATGATCAACTTCATTTACCAAGAATGTAAGTATTTTATCTCATTTAGAAAAAGTGAATCTAGAACTAAAGAAGGTAAGCACTCTCCACCAAATCATAGGCAATATTGTGTTGTATCCTTTCTCACAACCAACCACCCCTGATCTAGATTCTTGATTCCTTGAGAGAAAAGTAAACTCAAGGATTTAGCACAAAGTTTTCAAACTATATTTAACATAAAAGTGAAGCCACTCTCTTTCACACATGGAAAAAACTCATTGTTCGACATTTCCATCTTTGATCAAGCTCATAAAAATTCGCAGAAAGACAATATAGGTATACACAAAACAAGGGATTCCTTATTTGATCTCTATAGTCCTCTACCCTCCCCTCTTCAATGCTCTATGTGCCAGACAGAAATAGGACCATTCCCAATCCTCAGAGCTATCTAATCCAAAAAAACGGTGTTTGAACACATTCACTTATTGTCACATAAGATATCACTCATAGCCCTTAGCCAATCACAAGGTTTGAACTCTCTGGGTTCTACCTCCAACTCTCTTTCCAATTAAAATTTCTTAGTGAGAGGGAAAATAATGAGAGAGAAAATGGATTAGGCTGAAAAGGTGAAGGTAGAAGAAGTTATTGATTCATCCTCTCTCTTGATTTTATAATCACACCTTGAACCTTCATATTCCCAACCTCTTGATGGAAGCTTCTTAGGAATATTAACCATCTCATGAAAAGGGAAAATTAAAACAAGGTAATTTTTCCTCTCAACACATCATAATTTGTTGACTATCCCCATTCCTTCAGCTCACACAATGGGATGTTATCCCCTCTACTTGGTTTTAAATCCCATAGGGGAATATCTTTGGCCCATTGTGACAAGGCTCAAGGAAAAGGCTCCAAGGGAAATTTTAAGGATGGAACTTTATCTTAAAGTTTAGAAACCTTGGCGAACCCCACTAGTCTAGAATATGAAAGATATAAAATGTTTGGAGATATTTTTGTAAAAATATTCAAATTTATAATATTTTTATATAGTCTATATATAATTTTTTAGCGACTTTTAGGGTAAAATAATTTCATTCTATAAAATTTGGGCGAATCATTTTTACAAAAAAATGGAAATTAGTGAATCTTTTTTTTTGAAAAAAAGTATAGGAAATTAGCCCATGGGCGAATATTATCCCCTAAAATTTTCCCTGATAGGCTCCCCTACCCTCATGGAGTATTCACTCTTGCTAAGTCATGAAAACCTGATTTTTCTAGCTTACGATCCATTGGATATACTCTAGGTGTTATAGTGGCAGCTACTAGATTTCATCTTGGGCCTCACCTAGATTACTCCAACAAGTTACCTATTCACCATGGTAAAAATGATATAGAACAACATAATTACATCATATCATAGATTTTTAACTCATAATATCAACGTTTGTAAATATGAATCATCCTGAAGAAACTGAACACTATGAAATTAGATGGGCTTGGAATAGTCTGAAATTTGAAAGGACACATCCTTGCCTTATCCAAGACCAATTATAATCCTATTGTTAACTACTTCTTCCCAAGGTTTGATGATGGCCTTGGGAAGTGCAGGTTAAACCTCTGCATCTTTATGCAAGTCTACTCCTAAAATGGCTTTGTTATCATTATTATGTAGACCTTAGCATCAACAAGAATGACTTTGTTGATTTTTACTGTGTCATAAACAATAGATAGAATCAAAGTATTTTGTAACTCTAATACTATATTAATTCTATCCATTTTACAGTAATTAAATATTAGAATATTAAGGGTGTTGAATTCAACAAAAAATGCACCCACTTACAAAGTAATTCAAAAAATAAACTTACAAAAGACTAGTTGCAACTTACAATGTGTCATTCATAACAACACCAAATCAATCAAAAGGCAATAATGAAAGCTTTCAATTTCACGTAGTCTCATAAATGTAACACATTCATGAAGTGCAATCACTTCTATAGGTGACATCCTCAAAAACCTGAAGGAAATTGCAACAATGTAATAAGATTCTCCTCTTCAAGGCACACATGAGGAAGGTGAGATGTTGTGGTCAAATTCCCCAATGGAATGCAAGCTTGGATCTTCTTCCAACAAATAGATATGGTAGAGTCACTTTTCCGATTCCACTCTTTTATGATCTTCACAAAGACTTTCCCCAAACCCTATTGTAGAAACGCCTTAGTTGAATACATGTTTGATCATTAACCTTAGATTATATGCTTTACTCTGAATTTATTTTCCAGGTTGTAGTGAAACACTTTCCAATATATTATCATCTCATGCAACTTCAATTTTTGGTTGAAGCACTATAATACCTTCACGTAGGTTAATTCATAGGGATCTGAATTCTTCCAATATCCTTTTAGATAGTAATTTGAATGGAAAATTGGTTGATTTAGGTATTTCAAGACCAATAATTGACAAAGAGGCAAGAATGATAAGATACCTAGATCCATAGTATGTTCGAGGAATTTCTTCCAATATTGTTGATTCCAAATGATTTCATTGTATTTTCTATTGTTGTATTTGTAAAAATATAATTTTATGGTGCAATATATTATACTACAAACAAAGAATGACCATGTGCTTATCTACAAGAAACATAGTATGTGGATGTGGTGATGAATGAAAATCTTGACAATATAGTTGAAATTATAGACAATAGGTTGGGTAAAAATTATAACATGAAATCCATGATTCATGTCGCCATACTAGCTATTCGATGAATTCAGGGTGAGCGATCATCTAGGCCCGCCATGAGCAAGATAGTGGCAATAATCAAAGAGGCCAACAATCTTGAATCAAATGCACAATATTGAACATGGAGATATGGATGCTAGACTGGTTTATTGATAGCTAAGTTCCAAGTTCCATATGGAATCCAACAACCCACAAGTAGGAGGAGAAGACTTTGAAACAAATCTCAAGCAGAGTCGATGATCACAATCAAGAGAATATATTGGATTTATTATTTTTAGAGAGCCATGTCATCAAGTTGTGATGGTTAGAAGTTGTATATAGATTGTAGAGAAAGGATATGCTTTTATCAAAATTGTAAAATAGAGGAGAATATATAATAATTATTTTTTTAAGCCAATTTATCTTTACACAACATCTCTGGGTGAGTTCTTTTTGTATTGAGAGGGAGATCTCTACTACACAACTGAAATATATTAAAATATTGCGAAAAAATAAAGCTTCAATAGAATGGTTTCGCCAACCGAAGGATAATTTATAGTGCTATCATTGAATGGCTATATTTACCACAAAGGTTCAATTCATAGTTCCTCCACCATGCTTCAACTTCCCTACATCTCCAAAAAAGTCATGAAGCCCAGGCTCTCCACACAAATCCAAGAATGGAAGGATAATTTCAATGATATTATTCACCACCTTCAATGCCATGAATGCACTGGGGATATGATAGCCCCATGTAGTGCCATGATTTATAGGCTTCCACCATCCCCAATACAATAAGCTTCAAGATCTATCTTTTTAGGAATATGTGTGGCAAGCACTATCTCTCGCAAAAATTCTCCAGGAGTGAAATTCTCCCCAAAGTCTCATGGATTTATTAATAATAATTCTCAAAAGGGATATGATCCAAATTTGGTGGAAGACATTAACATGATACTAGGACAGAAAATATTTGTACATCAAGTGGAGAAAGTTTCAAAAATAGGTTGAGTTCCTTGACATTCAAGAAGAATACATGAAAAGGGAACAAAAAAAACCTAAGAACAGAACTCATGAAGGTCCAATTAGTGCTGCTCCCAATCAGATGGGTGATCACCATGCTTACACTATGATGATTCTTCGAGCCAATTCTTGTTCTCCACGAAAGTCGCAAACACTATCAAAGCACGATCGTAATGAAAATCATCTAATTCATACTATATAATGTATTTGTGCGGAGGTATAATATTTATATCAACCACCACGAAGGGTTATCAGGGATGCAAAACTAATAGGGATACATGAGGGATTCTAGACTAAAGTCTGAGAAAGAGCACCAAGGAACGCTACAAAAATAGTAGCTCAAGATATTCAATAGTGGTATGAAAGCAGTGTTTATTTTCAGCAATGGTATATATTTACATCTTTCAAATAATTCATAAATAGGAACCAATTGAACCAAAATTGTAATTATTTTATCTATCCAATGGATATATATGCCTTGTTGAAATTGAGCCACTAGTTTTGTGGTCTTCCTAGTCTGTTGGAACATGCAAACTAGAATCAAGGATAAGCGTGAATTGCATTCATTAAATATTATACACATATAAATATAATGAGTGTTGGTTTTAACTTTCAAGGTCTCTTGGACTTCCAGTAATTGTCCACATTACATGCCATAACCCTAATGAATTAGGAGTCCAACAATATGCATTGACCATTTGAAGTGGAATGAGCAGATTTTGAAAAAACAAATGCATAATTTTAATAACATGTCGAGGTGAGATTCTACTCCTTTATAAGCACCAGTTAATTATATTAAATGGTATAGTTTTGCTAAAATATCAATTAAAAATCATTTATAAAATTTATAAGAACCAATAGGATTCAAGACGTCGATGTCAACCATGGGGGATGATTCACTAGTTTTGGAGTAAAAAAGTAAAAATATTAAAAAATAATAAAATAATAAAACTACTTTTTCAACTCGTATTTTCAACTTATCTCCCTAAAGTTTTACTCAATTTTCGAACGGGGGTACTCATTGGATGAAAAATTTAATTCCTCATCCAAGGAGTGCCCATGTTGCATATTTTCGATGGACCCTGCTACATGAAATATGAGAAATACATGAAAAAATGTGATTATAATAACACTTTTCATGTATTTTTCATTTTTCGTGTAGAAGGCTCCATTGAAAGTATGCAACATGGGTACTCCTTGGATGAGGAATTAAATTATGCATCCAATGAGTGTTTCTGCTCGAAATTTGAGTAAACCCACAGGGAGATAAGTTGAAAATGCGAGTTGAAAAATTAGTTTTTTCTTTTTTCCCTCTAAACTTTGTTGATGTAATCTAATCTTATTTTATTATTTCCACTATTATTTAATAATTTCCTTAGGAGGCCCATTTTAGACCTCAAAAATCCCCTAATGTGTCACTTTTTCAAATAGAAAGTGAAAAACTATATACACTCTTAATATTGATTTGGCTTTTACTTTAAATCCAATGACAAATAGAGAAATTTTGAGGTCTAAAATGAGCCTCAAAACAAAAATGTACAATCAAAATTAACTTTAAAAGAACCAATAGGATTCAAGATGATGATGTCAACCATGGGAGACGATTCACCATTTTTGGAGTAAAAAGATTAAAAAAATTAAAAAATTAAAATATAAAAAACAAACTTCATTTTCAACTTATCTCCCTATTGTTTTACTCAAGTTTCGAGCGGGAGCACTCGTGGGATGCGGAATTTAATTTCTCATCCAAGGAGAAGCGATGTTGTAAACTTTCAATGGACTGTGCTATACGAAAAATGAGAAATACATGAAAAACATGATTGCAATCAGGTTTTTCATGTATTTCTCATTTTTCTTGCAATCACATTTTTCATGTATTTCTCATTTTTCGTGTATCAAGTTCCATAGAACGTATTCAACATGGGTACTCCTTGGATGAGGAATTAAATTCTGCATCCCATGAGTGCTCATGCTTGAAAATTTAGTAAAATCATAGGGAGATAAGTTGAAAATACGAGTTGGAAAAGTAGGTTTTTTTTTTTTTTTTTACCTTCTGAAATTTGATGATGTAATCTAATGTTATTTTATTATTTCCACTATTATTTTATAAAAAAAGTCCAAGGAAAAAGGCACAATTTTCATTAATATATTAAGAAAATTACATGTTGTATCTTCAACATGTATGAGATGCATTCACTTGTGAACAAAACAGTCATTGTTCAATTACATATATACAGATAAAAACATAAGTTGCAGAGAATGAACTAGCAATAATAACATAAACCAAAAGGTGTCCAAAAAAATTGAGTGATGACAAAAAGAAAAAAACCAAGGAATGATCGAGATCATTCCGAGTAAATCCCATTCATCTTGATGAATGGACGATGGAAAAACTGAAAGAAAGCACCATCTCTGAATTCTTGAATTATCCATTGTCCCCTGTTCAGCTGCGTGGCCTCTTTGGAAAGACGATCAACGATCTCATTCCTTTCCCTATATATGTGAGAGCATACAATAAAATCAAAATGTGATTTTAGAGTAATGACATCATCCAGTGTATCCCTGAGTGTGTGCAAGTGACAATGATATACATCGTTGATCCAATTTATAACAAGCTGTGAATCCCCAAAGATCTGGATCTTGTGACAATTTTGTTCCAGAGAAAAAAGGAGAAGGTGTCTTAAACTGTTTAGCTCAACAAAATTATTTGTTCCCCTTCCAAACCCCACTTTGATTCTGAAAGATAGGTGCTCATTGATGTGGAGGATAGCCCCCCCCACAGCCCACGGCCTGGGTCGAGCCATCGAAATAACCCCATGGGAGATTTTATCAATAATTTCGGGAGTGATGACCCGAGGAGGTTGTTGTCAGGGTCGTCTAGAATCAGGTTGAAGATGGCAGCTGAATTGATACAAGTGACTGACTAGTTTATCTATGCATTTTGGAAGATAAGGTGGTTCTTGTTTAACCAAATGCCCCAACTAACTATCAGGGGGAGATTTCTGGCCTTTTGGGATGGTGCCTCAGTCCACCAACGAAGCCATGCTTCCTCAATATTTTGTCCATCCCATTTGATCTTCATGTTGAGGGTAGTAATAATTGTGGACCAAAATTGTGCCATAACAGGGCAGTGGAGGAAGAGATGGTTCGTGTCTTCTGCATCAGATTTGCATAAGCAGCGTTTGGAGGGACTATGGAAAGCCTGCTTCATGAGATTTATTTATGTTGGAGCTTTGTTCGAGAGGATACACCACATGAACAACCTTGACTTCTGGGGGGCTTTTAGTTTCCAAAGGTGGCGCCACCACCAGCAGTTTATTCCAATATCCTGGACTATCATAAGAGTTTCTATCCATATTTTGGGGAGTACCTCCCATGAGGGGCAGTGGCCCAGATGATCTCATCCTCCTTCTCTGTTATTCTGATATTGGCTTCCTCTAAAGCACCAATGAAGTGTTTCCAGACTCTGTGCCATTTATCTGGGATACCCAAAACCCTGTAATCCAGCCATCGTTGAGGAGCCCATTGGCCATTTCCAACTTCAGCAATTTGGGCAATCTGAGAGATACCAGTCCCTAAAAGAAATTGTCTTAGAGCTCTCGGGAGGATGTGAGCATTGCCGCATCTGGTCCAAGCATCAATGCCTAATCTCACCTGCTCACCATTACCAATTTTCCATGCTAAACCATTCTTGATTAAACTTAAGGATTGGGAAATGGCCTTCCAGATGATGGAGGCTCTGGTTGAAGACTAACTGGGTCTGTGGATCCAATCCATTATTGATAGGGGGTGGATGTACTTAAAATAGACTACCTCTTTCCATAGACTTTCAGATTTGATTATTTTCCAACCCATCTTTGCCGCAAGTGCCTTTGCAAAGATCTGGAGATCTTTTATTCCCCAACCACCCAGTTTTTTTGGCTTCCCAATCCTGTCCCAGCAGACCCAGGCAAAAGTCCTCCCCACATTTTGACCCCTCCATAGGAATCTACAACAAATTTGTTGAATCCTGTTGAGAATACCTTTAGGGATCCATGCCAGGGTCATCCAGTAAACCAGAATGGCCTCGAGCACCAATTTTATCAGAGTGAGCTTGCCCTCCCTAGAGAGCCAACGTTGCTGCCAGATGTTTATTCTGCTTTCAATTTTTGCGATAAGCCAGGCCCAGTCGGCGATGCGATACCCATTTGGCTTCAACCTGAACCCCAGGTATTTTAGGCTAGCATCTAGCTCTTGTCTGACAAAGGTGAAATGTTGGGACACATACCTTTCCTCGTTTTGGAGACAGGACACAAAAATGATAGTGGATTTTTCATAGTTTGGCACCATACCTGTAGCTTTACAAAAAAGAGATAGTATGTTCTTGAAACAATAGGAATCACAAAAAGAACCATTTAGAAAAATAAGAACATCGTCTACAAACAAAATATGAGAGAGAGATGTCATTTTTGATATCAAGACTCCCCCAAGATATCCCATCGCTCGGGCATTTTTATCACTCTGCTTAAACCTTTCATGATCAACAGGAAAAGGAGGGGGGAGAGAGGGCATTCTTATCGTAGGCCCTGTTCAGCACGAAAAAAACCAAATGCCACCCCATTGATGAGGATACTATAGGAGGCAGAAGAGAAAAAACACATGATCCAGGATATGAAGGAGTGGGGGAAGCTAATATGAGTGAGAATGAGCTGCAGGTAGGACCAACTAGCCCGATCAAAAGCTTTGGAAAGATCTATCTTAAGGATAATGGAATTTTTATTCTGTTTCTTGATTGAGTGGAGGCCTTCCTGGGTGATGCCAATGGCTTCATGGATCTGACGGTAACTAAGGAAGGAAAACTTTTCCTTGGATATCATCCTGGAAAGGATTGGTTTTACACGAATGGCGATGGTTTTGGATATAATTTTGTAGATGCAATTGTAGAGGGAAATTGGTCGATAATCGTCAAAGGTGAGGGGTTTGTCAACTTTTGGGATGAGGGCCAGGAAGGTCGAGTTAAAACCATCATGCATTCTGCCTGTGATTTTGCATTCCTCAATAGCCAATAGAAGATCTGACCCAATTAGCTCTATAAAGGTGTTGTAGAATTCCATAGGCCACCCGTCTAGCCCCGGGCTTTTGTCCTTGTTGAAACATTTCAGCACTGCTTCCAGTTCCCCTGCCGAACATGCGCATTTAGGGCCTCCACCTCTTCCGGCTCAACAAATCTAGGGAGTACCTCAGCAATGCGGAGAATCTCAGGGAGGGTGGCACCCCTAGGAGCCTTGTAAATATTTGAAAAGTGACGCATTCCCATATCAGCTAGCTGATTGAAAGTGCTAGCCTCCCTGCCTGCATGATCATGCAACTCCCATATGGTATTGATAGACTTTCTCCCTCGAGCATATTGTTGAAAGAACTTGGAGTTTTCATCACCCGCTTTTAGCCAAATCACTCTGCTCTTTAAGTGCCATGACTCCTCTTTCTGTCTCAAAAGTCTGATCTTCTTCGATTCTAGTTGGATTAGTTGTTCCTTTGATTCAGCAGAAGCATAACTAGCAAGCCCTGTGGCTTCCAAAAGTTTGAGGTCTCCTTCAATCCTTCGAAGATTGGCCTCATCCTTTTGTTGTTTGTTCCTCACCCAACTGATGGTTTTTGATTTTATGTAGGCCAAGTTATTTGCAATTACCTTGGCCGGGGAGGAACGATCGTCTAGCCTACAGTGTGTCCAAGAGTCTCTGACAATTTTATGGAATTCAGCTTCAGAAAGCCAGGTTGAGTTGAACTTGAAAGGCGACTGGGGTTTAAGGTTGTCATCCCGAATCTCCAAGAAGATCGGAGAATGATCTGATAATCCACCAGATCCCACCCACTGGTGAAAGCGGTCCAATCTGGTTAACAGTGGGGCCTTAATTAGGAAATGATCTAGCCGTCTGGCCAAAGCATCCTCCCCAGTCCTTCTATTCCTCTAGGTCAGCATAAGCTTTGTCATATCAATGTTTAGAAGATCATGGGAATCCATCAAGACTAAAAAAAAATTCGTTAGGGGGTCGCACTAGGCTCTGTTACCCCAAGATTCCGCAAGCCCTAAAGAGAAGTTTAGGTCCCCCCCAATAATCAAGTTTTCTATTTGCATGAAGTTGGCATCCAGGAGTCTTTCCCAGAAAATCTCCCTATTATGGCAGGGCCCGTAGATGTTGACAAGCCTGAGGGGGAGGTTGAAATCAGAAGAGATAATGTCTGCACCCAGGTAACCCTCACCACCCCAAACACTTTCCAACCTTATCGATCTTTTATTAAAGCCCATGGCACAGCCACTCGATCGCCCTCTAACATCCAAGAAATGGAAGACCCAATCTGAAAGAAAATTCATGAGCACTTTGTTTACTAGGCTCCCTTCCCCCAGGGTTTCTTGCAGAAAAATGACGTCTAATCTCTCTGAATTACATAGCCTCTTTAGTGCCAATTTTTTGTCTAGGCTAGAAAATCCCTTGCAGTTGAAGGAGAGGCACTTCATGGGGTAACCTTTGGAGGGTTCCCCTTTTCTCTAAGGACCCAGTCAATGGGGGTTTGTATGCCCGAAGCCACCTCGATGCCAGCCCTCTTGATGGCTTTAGATAGATGGGATTGTCTGCCTCTGGGGGGCTTCAAGGGGATGGAAGGGAGGGGATCCTCATCCAGGCTGAAGGAAGGGGTCTGTGAGGTAGGTAAGGATCGAAGGTAGTAGCAGTGAGAACCACTAGAGTTCAGGCTACCTCTGGGAGCCAGAGGAGGTGGAATCAAAATAATGGAGGGGTTTGAATTGAGGGGTGGGGGAGGAGCTGATATAACTAGACAAATAGGGGAACACAACTTGCTAACCCCAGAAACTGAAACAGACAATAACATAGATGTAGATACAATATCAGAAATCAGACATTCATTAGAAGACAAAGGAGGAGGAGAAGGAGTACCCAAGAAAGAAGATTCTCTGCCCCGAGCTCTCGTGAGAGGTGGTGTTGATGTCCTAAAGTCCGGCCATGAAGGTGACACCCCTAGGTCATCCTGTCTCAGCACCAAAACACCAGGAGGGACCTCTTGCAAAATAAAATCCACCTTCAATGCTTGGGTACTTGCCGAAACTAGTGACCTCGGAGGATCTAGTTATTTCCCAGATAGCATGGGGTATTCTTTATATAGGTGGCCCACCTCGTGACACTACCTACAATGAAAGGGTATACCTTCATAGTCAAGAATCTGCCACCTGGTGGTCTCTCCCATTTGTAATTGATAGCTCTCCACTAGTCCTTCCCTGGTGTCTAGGTACACTAGAATTCTTGCTATGGCCATGCATCCAGTGTCCTGGTAAGCCCTGTCATGATCAAGATACACCCCCATGTCGTCTCCAATGCACCGAAAGATGTCCTCCACCCAGAATTGGAGTGGAAGGCTAGGGAGGCGAACCCATATCAGACCTGCTCCCATGTTTTCCTTCTCAGGATCAAATAGCGGCGACCACCATTTTAGCAGGACTGGTGTCATTTCAATGTGCAATACCACATCAAGACCCAATCCACCGGTTCTACTATAGGAAGATGAGCGCGAACCACCCCCTTGATAAAGTGATGACCCCTGGTAGTTGCACCATCAGGTTCCCCCAAACCTTCGCAGTCCATTTCCTAAGGTGAGCTGGAGTATAATTTCTACCACAGACCCTTCCAACCAGAACCGTGCTCTCCATTAGAGCATCTTGAGCCATTGTTATCCCAACCCCAAACACAAGGAGTTGGCCACGTTCCTTGACTTTTGAAAGCTTTGATTTTTTCCCTCCCCTAGTTCTTTTTTGTGGGTCTGTGGGTGCTCCTTCTGCCTGAGGGTTCTTGTTAGAGTTCAAGGACCTATTTTCTTCCGGCCTAGTGTCCTGTCTATAGATGCCATCAAAAAAACACAAGGAATGTGTAGTAGCAGGGACCAGGTGTGAAAAGCCTTTAGATGTCGTTCCAAGAATGTTGTAGTGGGGAGGTGAAGTGCCCCTCACTTCTGGGGCTGTTCCACAAACCCCCATAGCTGGTACACTCACACAACCTTCAGGAAAATTTGTATTCATCTGAGCTTGTGACCAGGATTGGAGCTCCGATGGTGACGGGACGGTGAGGAAAGGAGAGGTGGAGCCCTCACCCAGATAAAACAACCCTTCCAATACCGCAACGACCAGTTGTGAATAGCCCAAACCCTGGAGGGAAACCTCCATATCTTCCATTAATGTCGAGATTTCGGCCACCTGCATAGCTGGTGGAAGGGTTTTCTTTGGTTCATTCCCTGCTTTTGACGTGTTTTTCTCTTCTACCCATATGTTTGTTGGGGTCAAGAAGTCATAGGAGTAGTCAAGAAACTCCTCTTACATTCACAAACTCAAAAATCCATTGGAGAAGTAACAAATTGTTCCAAGGAAACCGGGCGAAAGACCCCTGACAGACGCTAACCCTTGTCGAAAAACTTCCAAGGCTCCCGGAGACTGGAGGTCAAAAACCCTTTCACCGTGGCAGTAAAAACCCCAAACCATTATGGGAAGTTCAAACAGCAAAAACCCTTGGAAACTGAGACTGTTCATGATCTCTAACATTAAAACCAAGTAAAACCCTAGGGAGGCGATTAATGGTTAATAAAAAAACTCTTGCCAAGCTAAAGTCAAGGAGCCCACCGCGTCCCGAAACCGTGAATAGGTAAAAAAAAGGAGACTTTAGGAGGAGGGTCAAATCTCCTCATGGTAGAGTGAGTCTGGTTAAACTGAAGAAAATAGTTGTGGCAACCTCCCACTATGGCTCAGGTCCTGCAGTAACCTACAAACCCTAGCCCAACCATCGAAACCTCGTAGTGCCATCATCATCTCCTGTTCATCATGTTACTATACTAAATCTTGCTTTTACCCAGAAAACTACTATGTTCACTATTACTTATAATTCCTTAGGTGGCCCATTTTATACCCCAAAATTTCTCCAATAACTAGTCCAATAACTAATTTAGATATTGATATAGATTTTGACACTGAAAATAAAAGCATTTATCTGGGTGTTGAACCAAATATCGATAATGGAATCAAGCAAGTTGTGATGGTTTCATGAGATACATAAATGTATAAGGATATGTGAAGGTCAAAAATTCATAAAGAACGAGGTAGAAGAAACAACTTCACTATTTTTATTTATAAAATGGACAAATATTTTTTACTTTTAATATTAAAGTTTTAGTTTATTTTTAATATGTATGCTTGAATGAATTATATATTTGTGTGTGTATGTGTGTAAATTTTAATTTATTTTGTAATACGTATGTTTGAAATATGAAATGGAGTATTTTAAAATAATTATGAAAAAGGAGATAAGTAAATATTATTTTTAATTTTCTCTCAAAAAATAAATAAAAATGTAAATAAAATTTATATACAAATATATAACATTAAATTTGGTAGAGAGTTCCTTAACAAAATATTTATATAGTTTTTCTTTTGGGTGTAAAATTGTTTTTTTTTTCATCCTTAATGTTATTTTAGTTGATATTCCCAATGGGGGTGACAATACGGCAACAAATTTCCAGCAAGAGAAGTAACTGTGACAATATCAAATATAGTGACAAGGCTTTGTCATAACTCCATTTTTCTTATCAATGTTATAATTTGCATGATTGTTTTTTGTATGGGTAAAGAAGTGACGACCCTCGGTGTTAGAGCTAAGCTCTACACATGGCCTCACTTGGAATGTGCATGACATCTCCATGCTTGATGTACTTTAGGTCACCTCCCCAAGTCCTCTCAAATTAATTGTTTACAACTAGGACTTGCTGGTTTGATTTGCTACGAGATCATAAGTAAGGTCATCCCTTTTGTCTACTTCGATATGGTGTGCTCCTCCCTTGGAAGATTGGTTGCAGGAAGGGAACTATCTGATAGGTGGGTAAAGCTCATTTATGATATCATCATGTCACATTTCCTTGGGTTCATTAAGCTCTGATTCAACCTATACAGTTGTCCCATGTCCTACAAGTTGTATCATGCTCACCTCATTCATCATACTTGTCTCATCACATTTGAAATGTATTATATAGGCTTTACGCTGCTCTCAGGGTGGCGGAAAGGTGGTCGTTTTGTCATGGTGGTGCTCATTTTTCACCTAGAGGTTCATGTGTCTCTACTCATATGGTGGCTATAGGATATGTGGGTCAGAGCATTTAAAGGTCAGTTTCCACTCATATAGCCTCAAGTGGTCATACTAGGGTTGCATCGTTATCATCCTCACTGTTAGGTTTTACAGTCTTCGTTGGTCATTTACAATCAGAATTTAAGGGCTATACAAGGTTGTTTTCTTTCACTTCTGAAGAGTCAATGTTCTTTGTACTCTATTTAGACAACTCCAAGATGGGTCCATCCTTCGAATTGGTCATGGTCTTATCCTCGACGTCTATCTAGACCTTTGATTCCGTTGGGATTCCCCTTAGTTGTCTAGTGCTCGTCTGTGGATTTTGGTACCCATACACCTTCTCAATTTGGTTCTAAAACTTGTTATGGTGTTTCTCAATCTTTGGTTTTGTAACTTGTGTTAATTCAGGTCGCTTTGGGTTCACAAATATTTAGGGGATTTGTGCAGCTTGGGCAGTCATTAGCTTGGGTTCGTGATAGGTATTAATTACTCCTCTTCTGCTTCCCTACATATTCCTCTTGTTTTATAGTTAAGTTTTCATTTCAAATACTTGTGGGATTGCACTCTTGGTGGGTCAGTTTTTAGGTAATTGTTCATTTCTTTATGTTTCTTTTCGAGTAGTTTTTTTGCAGGTACTACATGGCTCCATGCCAAATATTACCCACCTGTCGGGGTGGTGCTTCCGGGGCATCCTCCTTAATTTAAAGGCATCTTTTAGGGTGGGAATCCATTTCAAATTATTTTGATGTTTCCCCTCTTGAGATCAGAAAGGAAATTTTAAATCTAGAAGCTAAGGAATTTGGGGATTGAAAATATTTCTCTGTTTCAGAGATAGGTGGGAGCATTTCCAAAAGTTTTCTTGATCTAGGAAAGTTTCAAATAAGAAGACTTTATTTTCTTCACTCCATCACCTAGCATCGTCAAATGGGGACACTGCTCCGCATGGTAATTCGTGACAAGCAATTTGATAACTGCAAAATCTTTTTTGGCCAGGGGGAGACTAAAAGAATATTGTGGGACATCAAATATATTCTTGATGATGTAGTGGTAAGACTGAGTCGTGTGGAACATTTTGTGGTTTCAGAATCAAACATCTACTCAAATGATCATTAGGAAGAGGCAACAGTCATTAACGCTTCACCTCTGTTACACAATATTTTTTCACTCTCCTGTCACTCCTTGTTCCTGATCCCAGAGAACCCTAGTAGTGACTATTGTGTTATAATTTCACCATGAAACCTATGCTCTTGCATACCTTGAAGTTTGAAGAAATTAGTCCCCACTCCCTTTAGAACATTTCCAGAGAATCTTTCTTAAAACCCAGTTTTTAAGATCAACGCTCTTTCCCAGTGTCTCACCTGCACTGATGACGGAAGTTTACAATGTGACATGCGAAGATTAGTGCTACTATTAGTCCAATACCCAAGTCAGTCTACTTCTGGAATTTTTTTATAAAAGCAAACAGAATTTCACATCTAGAAACTTTTAGCAGTGATGTGTTGGAGGTTCGTTTGGTTGGATAAGGGCCGAGAACTCCATATAAGTTTCTTTCCCTCTTAAAAGTGGACCTTCCCAAGGAGATAAGACCTTCTTCCCCCTTGATTGGATGTCATTCTTATCCTCCTGTCCCTATATAAACCACTTCCTCTTACTGTTTTTTGGTTACAAATCACATAATACAACACATAGTGAAGCTGCAAAATTCTGAAATATTTAGATTTTGATAGAAGAAGATTAGTCTTAGATGAAAAAAGACTAGTCTTTGGTAGCTAAAGTATGAGGAAAGGGAGTTAGAGCTTGGAAGCCATTTCATGTCAAGCTAGGGGAGGAAAAGAGTGCTGAAAAGGCATGTAGCAGGACTTGGATACAACAAAGGAGATATCCAACGTCAAGGCTTCAGTTGTATTTCTCTTTGAAGTTTATATTAATAAAACTAATGGTTTATTTCCTATATCATGTGTAATATTACATTTGATAGCTTAAAACTCCTTGACCTTTTAAGTAGATTGAATTCGATTTTATGCTATCATGTTTGTCGTTGTTTCTTGCATGTTTGTTTCAGATATTTGAACGAAAGGAATGAAAGGAAGATGGAGCAAGGAAGCAAGATCACCATCAAGTGGATTAGAATTATAAGAGGTAGGCCCTATTATTTGATTCTAATCGAAGGAAATTTACATTTTATTGTCTTGTTTGTGGCTAGACCCACTCTCTTGGGCTAGAGGGATCATCTCTGTCTGTAGAGAGGATATTCCTACACCACAACCTCTCAACACTATTCATGCAAACTCTGATTTTCCTATGAACTCCGCCCACACAAACTCTTATCCACATTCGACAGTCAGCATTTTGGACTAAAATGTGCACCAAGCAAGTGGTTTTAGCTTTTGACGCTGGAAGGAATTTACCCTGTCTAGTGATCTTAGTTTATTTTTCTATCTTTGTAAGAGTTTCCAACTTGTCTCCTATATATGAATACTTTGTAAGGTAGTTACTTTTTGTAAAGCTTGTTAATGGTGGTTTCCTCTATGCGTATGGTAATATTGGTGGACTCATAATCCTCCACACCCGCTGATGAAATGAAGAGATATCAATGTAACATGCTGATGAAATGAAGAGATATCAATGTAACATATTATGTAATACATTTTGATATCAATAGAAATACATGGATGGAATTTATATATATATATATATATATATATATATATATATATATATATATATATATATATATATATATATATATAGTTTTAATTGATCAATGAACTTATGAAATGTAACATTTTTTTAACTTGAAAAAAGTTATATATTTCTTTTTGTTGAAATAATGAATGTCGTGATTAAATATTCACACTTTAATTTAAGACCACTCTATATTTTATTCTATAGTAAGTGGTATGTGTAGATTAAGAAAAAATTTCCTTATTTATATTTTTATGTAATGAGTAGGGATTAAATGTATGCCATTTAGGATTTGAGATATATTCATAAAAGAACATAAATTTGGCATATGTGTTGCTATATTAAACTTGTGGATTATTACGTAGGTAAATTTACTATTCAAAGTGAAATAATTCTTAGTACCAATAATAAGCTTAAGTTAAAGTCAATTACAATTATTAAACATATTTATGACAATTACAAGAAGGAATTTATTGCACGTATACTTGAATCATTCAATAATGAAACACACAAAACACTATATTTTTTTTTGGTGATTTACCATCCAAAATATATATATCTATCTTGACAATCCATAAAATTCTTGCTTCTCCAACCAATGGTCTCATTGTCATTATAATGTCTATAAAACTTCCTTAGAAAATTATATAGACACATGTTCAATTACATCTACTAAGGTAACCACTAAAACATCATCTCTAGTGAAAAAATCATGAAATAAAATCATGAAATTTATTATTGAGTCTCATAAAGATACCATGGAAAATGTTCAATATAATAATATTAATTAGAACCATAATAAATAAGAAATAAGAAATTAATTAGTAGTAGTAATGAACATAATTACACTGAAGAAATTTTTTAACATTGAAACTCTACTACTCAAGTTTTGCATCCTTTTCCAGTGGCATCTTGCAACCCACCATCTAACCTTTTAGTCATAACCAATCTCAAATCACCATGAATCATATAGTCCTTGTATCCTCATATAATCTATTAATGTGGTGTGCCCTCCATTAAATTCCCTCTTCAACTTGGACCACCCCCAACTAACACCCCCTCTATTTCTCTTTTCATTATATACTTGATAGAGGTATTGATTCTAATCATTTCCATTTTGGATATTTTTTTCACTTGGATCTAGTTCCTATTGATTTCCCAAGTTGAGGCAGTCCTTCCCACTCCTTAATTGTAAGTTGGAAAGATGGATATTTTATGAGATGCTTGAAATTCACATACCAAAGAGCTACATAATTTTATGGGATGATCATGGTTACATTTTTTGTTCACCCTCAATTGATGCCCTTCTAAGAATGGTCTACATAGGCCAAGTTGTGAAATATGAAGTCTCCATAGTAGATATGTTAAGGTAATGTAATGGCATTATAGTGGTTGTCTCTTCACTAATGTCTATGTCATTTGAATTAATGGAAAATTAAAGGATAACATGTATACATTCAATATGGTGAGGTACTATTGTTGATTTATTACTAACTCTAATAGGAACTACCATTAAAATGCATGATCTGTAACCATGGATATTGCACTAGACAACTAGTCAAAACATGTATGATAAAAAAATAGACTGAAATATGAAATATAAACTGAGGGTTAATTTTTCCTTAGATTTATGGATTTATTAATTATTATTTTTATACTTATGCATGCAATAAATTAAATGTGTAGAATAGATAATGTGTAAAAACAATCACTCACAAAACTCTATAATGCCAAGATGTGACTTAGGAATCCTTTCAGGAGAAAACCCACATCGAAGGTGAGCCTATTGTATTCTCTCTTTATCTAAATGGAAATGGCGAAAATATAAATGAGTTGCCTTTGTGGCTCATGAGATGTTACAAAACAAAAAAAAAACTTCTTTTTTCTTTCCTCTCTCTATCAATTCTCAACTACTCTTATCTTTTGTGGAACAAAATGCACTCAAATATAATAGAACCCCTTTTCCTCTTAGTGGCTCAATTATAACACAAATTGATAGCTGATTAGGAGTTCACTTTCACCCATTTAATCCTCAAAAAGAGTTACAATTTGACTCTTCTAGAGCCTTCTTCATATGGATCACGTGTCTAGCCCCATTTCCATGAGTAAATATGGTTGACATGGGATCCTCTAGAATTATGGTGGTCAAACACAATAAGTCAACTTCTAGGATGCATAAATTTTACATCTAAACTTTGATTGATGTAATATTTGCATCATTGGAAAGGTATTTGAATGTAGATAACGCTAGGCATTGTTTTAGTTAAGAAGAAAATTTTACCCTCAAAAAATTCCATTTAAGGACTAAATTATCCTTGAAACGTATCTGACCTCAATTCTCTAGACTAGGTCTTGTCATTAAAATTTCTCCAATAATTTTATTTTTATTATTTTTCCACCCTGAAAGGATAGAGATCAATGTTAAATAATATAATGATCCAATCCATATCATAACTCCCCATTTTGGGAGGTTTTTGGTCCCCAAAAGATTTTACTAAATGAGTTGATGAATATTTCCCTCTATCTTCTCCTTATATTACCATTTAGCCTTTCTTTGAAGTTGTCCATTCAACTTAATTCATTCAAGATCATGTTGTTTTTTTTCTTGTATTTATATACCTCTTCTACAAAATTGTATACTCTGTCAACTCTACTTGAGCATCTGGTGTTAAATCCTTTATAGAATGTAGAAACCAATCCTCTTCCCGATCCATCATGGAAGGCTCATAGAGTTTCAGGTTTTCCAAATTAACCATTAATTAAATGCACATGCATGGTAGTAGACTAAATCCATATGCTTTATCTCTCATCCTTTCTAGTGTCTCAAATGTAACATTTCATAAATATTTGATTTTCTTACCAAGACCCTATAACCTCTCCTTGTTCAACTATAATTATACTCTATCTCCCACCTTGAATAATTTCTCTTTTCTTTGTTGATCATTCTTGGCCCATACTTTTCCCGTGACTAATTTAGTGTCTCATACACTTGTAGATAGATCTTCTTGATCTTCTCAACAAATTTATTTGTCATTAAAGCATACCCCATGAGATCTTCCCTTGCTCATCCTTGTTAATGATATGCAATATCCAAAGGTGAAGGTGGAAAATATCCAAAACAAGTTTCAAATAGAGAGTTACCAATAGAGGTGTGGATTTCTTTGTTATAACAATGGTGTAAATATACTAGTTTTTCATTCCAAGTATTCAAATGATTTTGATTGTAAACCTTAAAAACTTACACCAAATTCTTTTTGACTGCTTTTATTTTCCCTTTCTTATGCGGATGGAATGTTGTATACCTCTTCAACTTTGTATCCATATTCTATCACAATGTAGTCCAAAATTCACTAAGAAATATTTTGTCCCTATCTAAAACAATTCTCCTTGTATCCCAAATTGCACCTATGCCTATCCAAAGAATAAGTGTGTTTCTTATTTCCTACTAAGTATCTTCTTACAAGGCATGAGAACACATATCTTACTAAACTTATCAACTACCACAAAAACATATTCATGTCCCTCCTTAGTTATTGGTAAAAATCCAAAAAAATCAATGGAAATTCTTTCCCAAGGATGAGTGGGTATAGGTAGGGGATGATATAAGCCTTGTTTCATGTTACTAATCTTGTTGGTATAACAAAACATATATCCTCTTATGAATATAGCTACATATTCTTGCATCTTGGTCCAATACACATACCTTTATCAGTTGGCCACTATTTCCCGTAGAGTTGGTGAAACACCTCTTTGAATTCCTTATCCTCTATATATGCCTCTTCGTATGAATCACAGGTGAAAGGTTTCATATGCACCATAGTTTCCAAAGATATGATATATGATATGGGTGGCCTCGAAATCATGTCAGCCAATTTATTTGTGATATCCTTCTTGTACCTAATCACTAAATGAAACTAGTATAAAAACCCCATCTACTTGTACTACATTGTCTGTTGTAACTTACTTTGGGCCTGTAGGTATTACAGTGGTTGGAAATCTTCATGGATAACTATCTTCGTTATTATAACACATTGTATCCAATTTTTAAGAGCATTTACTATGGGATAAATATCCTTTTCAGAATGATAGCATACAACTCCTACATCAACACTTCTCCCATAGCATACCCACTCACATTTATCTCTAATTTGAAGGGTTGTTTCAAGTTTAGTAATGCAAGAACTAGTTCTTGACTAATTTTGTTATTTAGCTCCTAAAGAGGCATTCTACTAACCCTTTCCCACTATAAAGTCTTGCCACTCAGTATTATGGCATGGGGTGGTGCTACTATTACTAAAAATATGAATTTCCTCAGGTACTATGTTGTCATAACGAAACTGCTAACCTCATAAACATTGGTAGGCACAAACCACTTCATGATGGCCCTAGGGAAAATTTTAAGGATGGAAGTTTATCTTAAAGTTTAGAAACCTTGGCGAATCTTACTAGCCCCTAATATGAAAATTGTAAAAAATTTGGTGATATTTTTGTATGATTATTTAGATTTCCAATTATTTTGTATTAGTCGATATAATATTTTGACAATTTTTAAGGTAAAATAATGGTGTACTATAAAATTTGGGTGAATCATTTTAAAAAAAATGGAAATTGGAGATTTTTTATTTTTTTTTAAACATGGAAAATTAGTCCACCTAAAAATATTAGCCCCTAAAATTTTCTCTGAATGGCCCCCATCTTCTCAGGATATATTTTTAACTATCTTCTACTAATCACATATCCTAAATACACCAAATAATTTTATCAAAACTCACATTTCTTAAGATTTTCTAATAGTTGGTACTTCTTAAATGTCTCTAATGCTTGCATCAAATGTGATATGTGCTCCTCTTAGGTATAACTATATACTAATATATCATCCAAATACATAATGATAAATGAATATAAATATGGGAAGTGTATCACTCATTAATCTCATGAATATAGTTGGTGCATTACATAAACTGATTAGCATGACTAACCACTCATACAAATCTTGTATGGTTTGGAAGGCGGTTTCCTGGGTATCTTCTTCTTTGAGTTGAACTTGGTGATAACTTGATTTTAAGCTTATCTTGGTGAATTATTTAATTCAATTGGTCCAATATATCATTTATCCTTGGTAGGGGGTATCTATTCTTGAGTTTATTTTTGTTTAATTCTCTATCATCAATGCACATTCACCAATTCCCATCCTTCTTTGGAACAATTTTGATGGGTGACCACCTGTTGAGGTACTTGGTTGAATAACACCCTACTCCAACAACTTCTTCTTCACATCATTTGGTTCTATAATATATTGCCTATATATTATGATATTTGGAAATGAAGATTCCAACAATAGTTGGATCTCATGCTCCACTTCCCTCTTGGGTGGTAACCTTTAAGGCTTTTGGAACACTCCCTTATATGCATATAACAACATTTCCAATTGTTATCTCTACTATTTAGTACACCCCTCCTAGGATGCATTTTATTTCATTGACTAGTCTAGATATTTTTTTTTTGTCTTAAAAACAATAAAACATACTTCTTGCTCAAATTGATCAGTTTCTTGGCTTGGTGGGTACTTACCAAAGAAATTTTAGAGTTTCCCTTGTGGCCTTGGTAGTGAACTATTTTTTGTCCTTGATGAGGAAATATTGGTTAGATGTTTGCATGAATATTTCATCTTGCATGTACATATAGGGAATCCCAAACACTACTCCACATATATCAAGTGGAAATACATATGATTCTACTTCATCAATAAAATCAACAATGATAACAAATTTTATTTTACACTATTTTATTATCTTGATTTCTACATCCTTATTTACCCATACTAATGGATATGGGTTAGGATTATCTCTAACCTACAAACCCATTTTATTGACTACATCTATTGCAATGACATTTTCCTATGATCTTAAGTTGAACAAAGCATCACATTTTGTCTTCTTGACTTATATCGTTATGTGGAAGTGTTTAGTCATATCCCTATCTTCTTGTTGTTAAAGGCTACTTAGATTCATCCCCTTCTTCATTGATGTAGAAAAAATCTTCTCATCCATGCATGAATTACTTTCCACATAATTGCTTAGATCTGTGGCCATGAGATTTTTCTTCTTTCCATCCTTTTTCTACTTCTTTGGATTGAGTTCTATATGTAATTTTTTACATTTCTCCTCTATTTTATTATCAATGACATAGTGGTTGTAGTGATTTTTGGGATCCTTGCATGAGTGTGTGGTGGTTGTTGTCTTCTTGACCTCCCCCCATTTCCATTTCTTCTTCACTTCTTTGGAAACTTATTCAGTGATCTTTTTTCTTTGAAATAGTCGACTACCTTTTATTTTGGCTTATGTTTTTAAGATATTGATATTCTACATAAGCCTCATCCACTATTTTGGGTGTGAACAACATCACTTCCTTCCATAGATCATTGTGTAGACCCCTTAGATACTTGAGAATCATGTTGGGTCCTGGGGAGAGATACCCAACAATATTGGCATCTTTCTATATTCTATGGTGTACTCCTATACACTCTTCCCTTTTCTCTTCCAAAAGTAATGCCATCAAATCCACTGGTCCTCTACATACTTGATAGGGTAGAACGAATACTTTATAATAGTTTTAAAATCCTCCTTCTTGGTCACTGAAGGATCCCCCTCAAGCCTCAAAGTTTCCATGTGGATTTCCCATCGACTTGAGGTATGACCCTGTAGTTTGAAATGAGAAAATGGGGTATTTGTCCTTAAGTGAGGATGTGTTTGTATTTAAGTGAGATATTTATGATCCGTGACCTTGAAGCCTACCCTTGACTTTGTAAGGAAGGGGTTACCTTGTTCTTATTTCTCATTAGCTCCTTTTGAAGGGATTGTTGGTCTTCCTTTAGCATATTCAGAAGGTGTGTTTCATCATATATTTTTGAGAGTTGGTAATGTCTTCGGTGTAGTCAAGTTATTCCTCCTCTTATTGGGTTTATCACCTCCCTATAAATCCATTTATATTTCTTCAAGAGGGGTTATTTCATTTACTTGGAGACTATACATTTTTCTATTTCCTGGATTGTTGAGTCCCTTTTCATTCATTTAATGTCCCCCTACATTGTCTTTGGTTAGGGTTGTAACTCTTTAGCCACCTATCCTACAATAATCTCTTGGTTATACTAATTTGATGCTAGTGATTGGAAACTACTATTTGTTTTGGAAGCAAGGGGAGTTTCTTGAGCTTCTTACTTCTTGCATAATTTTCTTTTGTAGGGGACTTTGATTAAACACTCTATCAACATTTTCTTCTTTTTTATTAGTATTGATCATGGTAGAAATAGGTGGATAATATTTGAATAAGTGTCCACGCTTAGGAAATTTCCTACACTTCAAACGATTATGTTCATAGTCTAAAGTTTGGCTCCATTTTGATTTTAAAGCTTATACAAATAAATTCAAGAAATGTCCCCAAACACTTTCATATAAACATAAATAATTCACGTGAAATATACTTAATATTCCTTTGATTTCATATGTTTTGATATATTTTAACATATTCCTTATCGTTGTGAAGATTCCTTCATCGAAAAACGCCTACAGAAGAGAGTATATATGGATTCAAGCTAAAGATATTATGAATTCCTCCTTTCCTAGCCTTCACTTCTCCATATAGAAACACATATATAAGCCTATATAGTTAAATAAACATGGCATATCTTAAAATGTGTGCTCCTTCTCCTTAATACTAATGAATATTATTGTAAAACTTATTTGGACACAAGTTTTAAGTCTACATGGATTTTTGGCTTCCAACATGAGCTGATCCATCATATTAACAATTTCTTTTAGGGCTATATCCCCATGAGAATTATTATAACTACATGATATTTCAAAAGTACTATGTAGCTTCCTAACCCAACAAAATTAAAGATTCATACCTTTGATTCTTTGTCATTTCAGCTAATCATCCTCTCACTCAATTCTTGTTTTACCTATTCAGATCCTTGTTTTTGTCTATACTCTCTAATTTTCATATCATACCCTAATTTACATATGCTCCTTATTTTCCTTTGGTCCCCATCCCATTTGATTCATTGGACTTACTTGGTAAACATCCCTAAACGATGGAAAATCATTACATCCCTTTGGTTACAAGGCCTATGACTTATCATTGTTCTAAGTGCCTCTTGAAAATCCTTATGTTGTTTCCTTACCTACGATCACTAATGGGATTACTTCCACTATTTCATCCTTTTCCTCATGCACACCTACTTCTTGCATATTTTTCAATCCATTATAATACAATTTACACTAGGAATATAGACATAATTTGCATTACCAAAACAAAACCTTAAAAGCTATATCAATTTAATAGAGACCAAGCCATTTCATTCAAGGCCTTTGAAATATCTAAGAAGTTAGAGCCTAATCTAAATCTTCCATTTTCTTTTTGAAAATTTTTAACTTTCAAATATAATTTCCCACTAAGATACTTTTTATGTTATCACTTGTCTATAATCATTGTCATTATTACATTTGGTAGTAAATATATTATAATATCAAGTCATAAAAAATAGTTTATAAATTCATACTCAATAAATATTAATAAATATAAATTAAATGACACTAAAGGTATTTTACACTCACAATTTTGTTTTTGTTTTATATTGATAAACATAAACATCAAGTTACAATACTATATAACTATCAATTACACTAGATGTTGAAAAGGAAGCGTCATAAGGAAGTAGCATAAGAATTGTTGAGAAATCTAAGGCATCGATACTATATTGTTTCTCTTCTATTAGTAATTGCTTGTGAGTGATTTTTACTTTTTTAGATTAGGATCTTCTTTTACTTAGGTTATTAATGTTCTTCTTCATCAAACAGTTAACAATGCATAAACCATAAAGAGACAAGAGACACATAATATAGGCTATCAGCCAGGGCCAAAACCTCTCACTCTTTGAGAGGAAAACTAGAACAAATTCTTCTTCTTATAGAGATTCCAATTGACAAATACCAAGACCAATACCCTTCACCTATCTGCCACTCTAAGACCAAGACACAAACCCTTCCTTCCAGCTTCGTCTTCTTAACAAACTCAAAATTATTCAAACTACCTTCCTTTACTGCTAATCTCAGTTACTCTAAAATTCAACCTTCTTTCATGGACCTACAAATTTTGTATTTTAGCAAATTTTCACGTGTGAGGAGATGGAGAGGATTTAGGCTACTATAATCCTTTGATTTACTATAGTGCTTCTCTTATTGATCTCAGCTAGCATAGAAGGTGTCATGTAGACATTCTCGGTGACTTCTTTAGGATGTATATATTACATCAGCAACAACCCTAGATTATGACATATGTGTGAGGAGATAAGCCCTAAAAATAGTGCTAAAAACTTTAATCTTCTTCTTCCCTTCCTCATTGGTTAGTAGGCTCCCGTCTTGTGAACTTTGCACTCCCTTTCTCACTTTAGAATTCAATCGAATTACAAACTTGCAGATCCCTATACCTCACACTTTTCTGAATTTTTTGTGTTCTGAGATTAGGCCAAGCTGCCTATTTATAGTGGTTGGAGTCTCATAATTAGTTGACATGATTTTTGGTGAAGCGACATGTCCTTTTTATGAAGATATTATTATTTCTTTGAAGTCGACCTATAGGAGGATGCGTGTGCTTGTCTTGGAGGGTTGTTTGACACTTCTATTGACTCATATACAAGTGTATCATTCCCAAGAAGGGTCCTTCATACATGACATTAACTAAATTTGAATTTTATCACTAGATGACTCAATCCTAAAGGCTCACAATGGGAGCCATTACTAAAATAAAATTCATTTCTCATGAAACCCATGAGACAAGCATTACAATAATTTTATTTTTCTTTCTTTTCATCAATTACATAAAATCACAATTACACATGTCATTATGAAGACTGAACCTAGTTACTTTTCAATGCTCCCTCTTAACTAGGGAGGTCTTCATAATGATACTTGGGCATTCTCAATCTCAAGAATTTATCATAAGAAGAGTCGGATTGGTAACCCATCTGTATAGCATCATATAAACTAGCATTGCCACATAGCAAGGCCTTGATTAACATCTATATCTCTCCACAAGATCAGAGCATAATCTTGGGGACACTAATGATGTATAGCCACCCTCATCATTGTCTCTCTTGGAACATACCCCACCTGAGTTCTCTGGGTGTGTTCCACCAGGACTATTCTTATCTTGGATTCTCAATCCTCAAACAATATCGGTCCTCAATGACTACTCTTATCTTGGATGCCCTAATACATCCTCAAAGAGCATCAAAATCCAAATGCTCACCCAATCCTCCATTTTGTCTTCCCAAGTGAAGACAAGAATGATGTGTCTATCTCTCCCTCTTAATTAGGGAGGACATATCTATTCCAATAAAGGAATGTACTCATTCCTACATAAGGAATGTACCTAAGTTCCCTCTTGGCTTAGGAATTTCCAAGTTTCTTATAAGTAAGAAACTTGTTTCTGGTCTCCCCCTTAATTAGGCACTTACAGGAGCTCCTAAGATGGATATAATGGGACAAGCAACTGCTTGAAGAACTCCTCCTCACGATGTCATGAAGTTCTTTTCATTATCCATGAGTCTTTGTGTTTGGGACTTCTACATAGGGCACCAACCATCCATCACTTGCATCCATGAGTCATCCTTGTCATGATCGGAAAGTGATCCATCAGTCCATATCTAGCCTCCCTTCATTCCATGTTTCCTTATTTCATGCCATGTTTACTTAAGGATATTTCATTCTACTACATGTGCATCTATGGTGGAAGACATCCATAGATCTTCCCTTGGAAGTCTTGCATGAACCCATTCAGATATAAAAATAAATGAAGGAATGAACATTAAAAGAAATATTACCTTTGTGATGGTATTTCATCATGACATATTTTAGTTTGCATCAGCATCCTGCATACGTATCAACACATCTCCCAAAGATATATATTTTCAAGGGTATCTTTCCTCTTCAGACTTCATTAGAGTCTTCATATATTCCATGGAGATATCCTAGGAAAATCTTCTTGGTCTTTCAGATGTTGATTTTCTTTACCATGGTTTCATATTCCATGATCTCTTCCTTCTTTTCTTCACACATTACATTCCCAAGAGCTTACAATTAGAGTTCCTCAATTGTAATCAACCACCTCATACTTCATATGACGACATTTTATGTTGATTTCATCTAGTGAATATGTGACCCATGCATTCCTGCATTCCTTTGAGGGAGTATATCCTTACTTTTGATCATGCTCTCAAGATAGAACACTGATCCATGTTACCTGCAACCATATGACATGATTTCCACAATATCAAATGTAAGCATACATCATTTTTTCTTTGGGTCATCCAAACTTCGTGCAACATCTTCCTTGATTGAAAGAGCTTCAATCCCTTGATCTACTTAAATTTTATGTCATCACATCATCATCCCATGAATTCCATAAGATTGGAGTTCTTGTTGAAACACTTGCTTCTCCTCAAGATCAGCGAACCTTTCAATGAAGATTCCATCAGATAATCTTGAGGATTTGAAGTATCCCCATTAGAAAATGTTTCCTTTTTTTCAGATGTATGATGAATATTTTATTAGATGACCTTTCCACTTATGTTTCCAATGAGATTTCCAAGAGATATATCCTTGACTTCCATAGATTCTAACCATATTTCATGCTTCTATATGATAATGTCCAAATCTCTTTCTTTGAATGCTTCTATGATGCCTTGATGCATCCCATTTAGTGAATTATGATAGCCATATCTTACAATAGAATACTTAGTAATTTGAAAAGAACTTAGGTGAGGAATACTATTTCAAACATTGTAGAGATCTCTTACTTCCTTTATATTGGATTTCTTCTTTTCAGTTTCCTCCACTTCTTTGTGATATGAGCTTCTTATTTTGTTATTGTCCTTCTTGATCTTAGGACAATCTCTTTTGGAGTGTCTATATTCTTGACACCCATAGCATTGGATTTTATCTGTGTTCTTTTGTTTTTATGAGGACCAAAATTTCCAAATTCTCCCTTTCTTTTTGTCATTGCAGCATAAGCTTGATTTTGCTCACCTGCCCCCACATCAAATTTGGCCTTTAGTATAGATTCTTCAAACTTTCATAGTGACCATAGATCTTGGAATGGAGTAGCTTATTTCTTCCCATAAATACTTGAATTAAAGTTACCCTACTCCTCTGGTAGTGAATTTAATACAACTGTAGTCATTTCACTATTAGACATGACTTCTCCTAGATCATGTAACTAATCCTGGATCTCAGATATCCTCACAAAATATGACGATATTCCATATTCCCTAGACATATGTAGCTTGTAGAGTTATTTTCTTAATGAGATGGGCTCTCCAACAGTGCTTATGGAATACAACTCTACCAGTTTGTTATATATTTCTTTTGAAGTTTTGAGTTTAGATACATATGGGATGAGGGGATCCTTGATGGATTCAATGAGAATCCTTTGAGCCCTAACTTTCCTTTTCATATACTTTTGAAGTTCTTAAGGATATTATTCTCTTGGTTTGGTGATAGATCTTTTGACATGATCCATGACTTCATTTTCAATGCGATTTAGATATGTCCTTTTGTTCCATGCAAGATAGTTTGAAGCCCCAACCAATCTGTTGCTTTCCTACAAAAAATACATTTTGACATATTTAGATAAGATAATATACTTACTTGATAGGATTATCCTTTCTCCTTGCTGCTTTCTTGATGTTGATGATGATATAGAGGATAGAAAACTTCTCCTTGATGAAGGTAGTTTTCTTCAAGAATGATCCTTGATCCCACAAAAAGTGAGATGACATCACCTTTTTGATATAGCTTCCTTTGGATGAATAGTCTTCAAAATACTTTATCTTAAGTAGATGTAGGGTTTTGGCCATCTTTTCTTGATGACGATCTTAATACTTCTTTGTATACTTCTTGACTTCAAGATTATCTTCGCTTGCATGCCTTCCTTGAGATTTGATCCTTAAGTGTCTCTTGATAAGATGTCCTTACTTGATTTATTCACCTTAGCTGTGATACCATGTTGAGAAATATAGGGAATTGATATTAGGTGATTTCTCTTCTATTAGTAACTGCTTGTGAGTGATTTTTACTTTTTTAGATTAGGATCTTATTTTACTTAGGTTATTAGTGTTCTTCTTCATCAAACAGTTACCAATGCATAAACCATAAAGATACAAGAGACACATAATATAGGATATCACCTAGGGCCAAAATATCTCACTATTTATGAGGAAAACCAGAAAAAATTATTTTTCTTATAGAGATTCCAATTGATGAATACTATGACCAATACCCTTGACCTATCTTCCACTCCAAGACCAAGACACAAACCCTCACTTCAAGCTTCATCTTCTTGATTAAGTCAACATTAGTCAAACTTTCTTCCTTTACTACTAATCTCAATTACTCTGAAATTTTTCCTTATTTCATGGACCTGCAAATTTCGTACTTCAACAATTATGCATGTGTGAGGATATGGAGAGGATTTAGGCTACTATCTGACTTCACTTTACTAGAGTTCTTCTCCTAATGATCTCGACTAGCATAGAAGGTGTCTTGTAGACCTTCTCGATGACTTCTTTATGAATTATATATTACAACAACAACAACCCTAGATTATGCCATATGTGTGACGAGATAAGTCTTAAAAATAGTGCTAAAAAATTCGATCTTCTTCCCTTCCTCATTGGTTAGTAGGCTTCCTTCTTGTAAACTTTGCACTCCCTTTCTCACTTCAGACTTCAACCAAATTGTAGACTTGTAGATCCCTGTACCTCACACTTCTCTCAATTTATGTGTTCTAAGATTAGGCCGAGCTGCCTATTTATAGTGGTTGGAGTCTCATAATTAGCCGACATGACTTTTCGTGAATCAACATGTCCTTTTTATGAAGAAATTATTATTTCTCTGAACTTGTCATGTATAAGGATGTTTGTGCTTGCCTTGGACGCTTATTTAACACTTGTATTGACTCATATACAAGTGTATCATGCCGAAGAAGTGTCCTTCATACATGGCATTGACTAAATGTCTCAATCCTAAGGGCTCACAATGGGAATCATTACTAAAATAAAATTCCTCGCTCATGAAACCCATGAGACAAGCATTACAATAATTTTATTTTTCTTTCTTTTCATTAATTACATAAAATCACAATTGCACATGTCATTATGAAGATCAAACCTAGTTACTTTTCAACTAGAACCATGTCATAGAAGAAAGAAGATGTTACCAGAGTACTCTATAAGGGTTTGGGAGATAGGGGTAGCCTACCTACCTAAGTAAATTTCTAAACTGAATGTGGTGTCATTGTCTGCAATGATGGATGATTATGCGATGTGGGGATTTTATGAGGAGGCATTGTATTTTCACTATGATATGCAAAAAATAGGTGTCGAACCTAACCATTTCACATTCACCCTTTTTCTCTCCACATGTGCTAATTTGATAGATCTTTAACATGGAAAAGGAGTCCGCCATGACATAATTATGAGTGAACTAGATTGTAATGCCATTGTGAGGAGTTCTCTTATAAATATGTATGTTAAATGTGGTTGCATAGAGAATGCACAACAAATTTTTGAAATAATTCCTAAATGAAATTTAGTATCTTGGAATGTTACAATATCATGGTATGTAGAGGATGGAAATGTAGATGAGGCCATGAATTTTTTTCTTCAAATGCCTAAATGGGACGTGGTTTCATGGACTACAATACTTGTTGGATATGTAGGTAAGGGGTATCTTGATAAAGATATGGATCTCTATCTGTAGATACCTAAAAAGTGTGGTTTCATGGAATTTGTTGATTGCAGGGTATCTCAACATGGACATTTTAGAGAAGCCCGGAAGCTCTTCGATGAAACTCCTGAATGAAAGGTGATATCATGGAATTTAATGGTTATAGGATATACATAAAGGGGTTTTTTTAATGAACCTCTAAGGCTCTTACCATCTATGTAATTATCAGGAGTGAAACCAAACTCCATCACCTTCATAAGTATTCTACCAGCTTGTTGCCATTTTCCACTTTCACAGTATGGTGAGAAGTTTGGTGTACATATTATTAAAAATGGAATTTAATATGATATATTTGTAGGAAATAACCTTTTTGGTATGTAATCCAATTTTGGTAGCATGACTAATGCATGGAAAGTTTTTGAGAAAATGCCTAGGCAAGACGTGGTATCATGGAGTGTGTTCATTTCAAGGTATGTGTGAAATGGGTATTTTGATGTGTCTCTCAAAATATTCCAACAAATTAAATTGGAATGTGTGATACCAACATTTGTCACCTTTGCAAGTGTTCTTCCAGCATTTACAAACATTGTAGTTCTGAAACATGGCAAGAAAGTCCATGAGGACATAATGCAAAGTGGATTTCATTATTACATGTTTATGGAAAATGCACTTGTATACATGTATGCCAAATGTGGGAGTATAGAAGATGCAGATAAAATGTTCAGTAAAATATCTAAACAGGATGTTGTATCTTGGACTTCTATTATTGTAGGATATGTTATTCATGGATTTTTCAAGGAAACCCTTCAACTATTTGAATAGATGCAACACTCTAGCATAAAACCCAACAATGTCACATTTTTTGGTGTTCTGTTTGCATGTGGCCATCCAAGTTTAGTAGACCATGCTTGGAAATACTTCTATTCCATGAATAAATATTACAATATCATTCATACAATGGAGAATTACTATTGTATGGTTGATATTCTAGGTCGTGCTGGGCACCTTTACGAGGCACAAAATTTTATCAACAACATGCCATCAGAACCTAATGTAGCTATATGGGGGTCTTTTCTTAGTGCATTCAGAGTCCATAACAATATAGAGTACCAGACATGCAACAAATTGGCTTTTTGAGTCAAACCCCCAAAATTCAGCACATTATATGTTGTTGTCAAACATATATGAAAAGTCTAACAGTTGGGATGAAGCATAAAATGTAAGAAATTTTATGAAAGACCAGAAGTTAGAAACAATACCAGGGCATAACTGGATTGATATCAATAACAAGGTATATTCATTCCAGGTAGGAGACTGAATACACTCACCAACACCATAGATTTATGTGCAATTGGAGTAATTGGATGAAGATATGGAGACAGGTTATGTGCCTAACCCAAAATTTTTGTTGCATGATGTGGATGAGGAGCAGAAGAATCATGCTTTATCTCATCACAATGAAAATTTTTCCATTGCATTTGGGCTTATTAATACTTCTCATGGTTGGCTATTCAAGAACCTTCACATTTGTGCTAACTTCCATTCATATTTTCAAGGATGGACTCTGTGCTTGTGGAGATTATTCATGATGTTAGGGAGATAATGATTCATCATCAACTTGTGTGGAAACAATTAGATTTGTTAGTAGCTTTGCAGAGGTAAGTTGGCCTATTTACGATTGATTGTGTTGTTAAGAGCATTGTTTGAGACTGTCTCCCTTTATGTTGTAGTGTTGAAGCTTGAAATTTTATGAATGTTAGGTTCAATGAAGCGAGGTATTCCACCCATGCACAGATGGTTTCTATTCCTACTCTACTTGTCTGCACCTAACACAATCACCCCCAACATGTGTCTAATAGTGGGTTTATTTGGTCACCTGGGAGAAAGTTCAAGTGCATGGAGGGAGTGGTTGTGCATGATACACGAGGAGTTCATGCATGCAAAATGAATAGTTTATGATTGATTTCTTTATGAAGAGCACTATTTGGGAATGTCTCCTTTAGGTTGCAGATATTGAAGCTTGAATTTTTTGTGATGCCTGTCAATCAAGCCAGGGATTGCACCCATGCACAGATGGTTGTTATTCCCACTTTACTTGTCTGCACCTAATTCAATCATCCCCAACATATGTATCTAACTGTGGTTTTATTTTCTTATGAGCGAGAAAGTTCAAGCACATTGGAGGGAGTGGTGGTGCTTGAAGACATTATAAAAGGGGATGATATGCAAGGAGCTCATGCCTGCTGAATGAAGAACCTATGATTGACCTTTTCACTAAGAGCACTCTTTGGATTTATTTCCTTTAGATTATACTAAGTGGATGTTTGAGCTTGAAATTTTTTGTGAATGTCTAGGTCAATGAAGCCAGGGATTCCACCCATGTACATATGGTTGTTATTCCTACTCTATTTGTCTACCCCTAACTCAATCACCCCCAACATCTATATCTGATGGTGGGTTTATTTGCTTGTGAGGGAGAAATTTCAAGTACAATAGGGGTAGTGGTTTTTCAACGTGCGTAAATCCTAGAAGAAATGATAAAAGGGGATGATACACAAGGTGCTCATTCTTGCAAAATGAAAAGTAAATAGTTCTTGTGCACTGCCCTTGAGAATGATGTGATGGGATCCTACTCTTCCTACTGGCTTGGATTCATGATGATGGGAGCTATAAATATTAAATTTAAGGCATGTGTGAGTGACGTCAGGGAACATATTTTTTTATTTTCTAGGGAAGTTCTAAATTCTGGTGACAATCATTGTTGGCTCAAAATTGTAATGTTATGACATATGATGGTTTGTAGAATGGACTAACGATTTATTTTTAATCTGATGCTAGGACTTTCAAATGTTTAGATGTTCAGTGGAAACTATATACTTACATGAATTTGTCAATATTTTTTAATTTCTTTTGATTTCTAGTTGTGATTGCCTAATTAAATAAGTGAATTATATTTCCAAAGCTCAGTTGTTATAAATTTCCAAAATATTATCATTATTTTGAGTGGGTGGTTAGTCTGATGTTCCTAGTTGAGTAGTTAGTCCAAGTAATTGATTCCTAATGATATTCTTAATTGACCAATTAGTTGGCACCACTATTAATATACACCCTAAATCATTGTGAGAGCTAGACTCACTTAAGGCCTTAATAAGGACTACAACAACGAGATGCCATTAAATTGCATTCGTAATCAACTTCTGGCTCATTGCTTCTATATTTTCCCCTCTTCCTATGATGGTTATTTTGGCTGACAAACCCCCAGTGGGGATAAAGTGGCAACATAACTCAATTAAAATTAATTATAAGGTAAGCAGACCTACAAACCATGGACCCTATACCCTAAAAATTCTATGAACTCTCAAAATTGTTGTTTGTATGCTATATCAATGAACATGTAGCTAATTGAATATATGAATTGAAAAGCATAAATGTACAACACTCAAAACTCCATATATTAACTCAAAACAAGAGCTCACATTTTTGTCTCTCTTACTAACACTCTAAGACTTGTGTAGAGAGAAAACAAGGAAGCTTCTAGAAAATAGGCTCGGAGCAACAAATAAAACTAATAGTTCCACAATTATTTTCAGTGGAGCTTCAACCAATCTTGCACCCTTCCACTAACCGGAAAGATTGAAGAAAGAAACAGAGGAAAAATGTTACACACTCTTGAATGTTAAACTTCATTAGCAAGGACATGTAATATCAATGATCATATATTTAGAAATTTTAAAGCAGTTACTTGGAAGATGGGTCTAAGTGTGATAGTTGTAATTAGCTACCTTGGAGAAGGGGTCAAAATTTAACCCATATTGTGAATACCCAAAAAAAAGCACCACTGAAGAAGAAGCATGCTTTATCTCATCACAGTGAGAAGTTGGCCATTGTATTTGGGCTTATTAATTCTTCTCATGGTTGGCTATTTAAGAACCTTCAACCTTCACATTTGTGCTAACTACCATTCATATTTTCAAGGATGGACTTTGTGCTTTTGGAGATTATTCACGATGTTAGGGAGATAATGATTCAATATCAACTTGTGTGTCCACAATCAAATCTGTTAGCAGATTTGTAGAGGTAAGCTGGCATATTTACAATTGATTGTGTTGTTAAGAGAACTGTTTGAGATTGTCTCCCTTTATGTTGAAATTTTATGAATGTCAGGTTGAATGAAACGAGGTATTCCACCCATGCACAGATGGTTTATATTCCTACTCTACATGTCTGCACCTAACACAATCACCCCCAACATGTGTCTAATAGTGGGTTTATTTGGTCACCTGGGAGAAATTTCAAGTGCATGGAGGGAGTGGTTGTGCATGATACATGAGGAGTTCATGCTTGTAGAATGAATAGTTTATGATTGATTTCTTTATAAAGAGAACTATTTGGGAACGTCTCCTTTAGGTTGCAGATATTGAAGCTTGAATTGTTTGTGATGTTTGTCAATCAAGCCAGGGATTGCACCCATGCACAGATGGTCGTTATTCCCACTTTACTTGTATGTACCTAATTCAATCATCCCCAACATTTGTATCTAAATGTGGTTTTATTTGCTTGTGAGCAAGAAAGTTTAAGAACATTTGAGGGAATGGCAGTGCTTGAAGACATTATAAAAGGGGATGATACACAAGGAGATCATGCCTGGTGAATGAAGAGACTATTATTGACCTTTTCACTAAAAGCACTCTTTGGAGTTATTTCCTTTAGATTGTACTATGTAGATGTTTGAGCTTCAATTTTTTTGTGAATGTCTGAGTCAATGAATCCAGAGATTCCACCCATGTACGGATGGTTTTTATTCCTACTCTGTTTGTCTGCACCTAACTCAACCACCCCCAACATCTATATCTGATGGTGGGTTTATTTTCTTGTGAGGGAGAAAGTTCAAGCACAACGGGGGTAGTGGTTGTGCAATGTTCTTAAAGCCTAGAAGACATTATAAAAGGGGATGATACACAAGGTGCTCATGCCTGCAAAATGAAAAGTATATAGATCTTGTGCACTGCCCTTGAGAAGGATGTGATGGGATTCTACTTTTCCTACTGGCTTGGATTCCTGATGATGGGAGCTACAAATATTAAAGTTAATACATTTATGAGTGATGTTAGGGGACATCTTTTTGTATTTTCTAGGGAAGTGACAACTTCTAGTGAACAACATTGTTGGCTCAAAATTGTAATGATTACGACACATGATAGTTTGTAGAATGGACTAACGCTTTATTGTTAATGTGATGCTAGGACTTTCAAATGGTTGGATGTTTAGTGGAAACTATATACTTACAGGAATTTGTCAATATTTATTTATTTATTTTGATTTCTAGTTGTGATTCCCTAATTAAATATGTATGTTCCTTCTCTGTTATCCCCTCTTCCTATGCTGATTATTTTGACTAACAACCCCTGAGTGGGGATAAAGTGGAAACATAACTCAATTCAGAAAGGGAAATAGTCTTTATGCTAGATCAATAAACATGTAGCTAATTGAATATAGGAATTGAAAAATAGAAATGTACAACACTCAAAACTCCATATATTAACTTGAAACAAGAGCTCACATTTTTGCCTCTCTTACTAACACTCTAAGACTTGTGTAGGGAGAAAATAAGGAAGCTTCTAGAAATATGATTGGAGAAACAAATAAAACTAATACTTCCTCAGTTATTTTTAGTGGAGTTTCAACCAATCTTGCACCCTTCTACTGACCAGAAAGATTGAAGAAAGAAACAAAGGAAAAAAGTTACACACTCTTGAATGTTAAACATCCTCAGCAAGGACATGTAATATCAATGATCATATCTTTAGAAAGTTTAAAGCAGTTACTTGGAAGATAGGTTTAAGTGTGATAGTTGTAATTAACTACCTTGGATAAGCGATCAAAATTTAACCCATACAATGAATACCCAAACAAAAACTAAAGCACCACAATTATCATCAAATATCATCAAATTTTGATTTCCACCCAATGGATCGTTCATAAAGAGGAAAAAAGAGCATATAAAGTCTAAAAATGAAATGCATATTAGACATGGGTGTTGAAAAATGCAACAAGAAAATCCTAATTTAATTTTGTCCTTGAATTAAATTAGGAATTAAATTGTAATTCTAATTCTCATAACAACTTGTAATAGTTAACTAAGTTAATTTGACTTAGTTGACTCAGTTAATTCGAGTTGGGAGTCTATCTAGAGTCATGTAGAGTGGTTCCTAAATTTTAGGGGGCCAGGTTGAGTTCTTTTGAGTTGTAATTATTTAATTTAGTTTAACTAAGTTAAATTCAGTTAAACTAGTTCCAACTGATGGAGGAATTAGTGGGAGATCCAGTAGTGGGGTGTAACCAACACTTAACTAATAAAATGAAGATTCACTCATAATTAACTCATGCATGCCATATCAGAGAAAGACCCAGTTGAGATTAGATTTCAGGTACAATGTACTAGCAGTTGTATAATCATATGAATTGTACATGTGGTGCATGCAATCAGAGGAAGGCCTATGATGGATTGCACAGTTGTGGATGAGGAATTTCCCAATTAAATATGGGCTAATTCCCTATGAAACTACACAAGGAAATATGATCTTGGCAGGCAACAGATTTGGCTAAGTATTGGCTGGAGCTTGTTTGTGAAGCAATGAGATATATTGTGATAGTGAAAAGTTTGCTCGGGCTTGAGAAAAACATTGTAATATTCTCAAATTTTCTTATTAATACAATATACAGATAGCAGGGGTTTTTAGCTATGGTTTTCCCTGGAAAATTATTGTGTTATGTGTGCTTTAAGTCTTCCTTCTCTGCTTCGTGCCTTCATCGATCAATTATTGTTTCCGCTGATAAGTAGAGTAGATCCAAGTCAATTGTCTTAGCATATTACAATATGCAGTTTGAATATACAAGGAATTGTTGCATGGTATCGGAGCTAAAATCACTATAGAAGAGGAGAATGCGAGTTTGTATTTTGTAGGAGAAATCGAATTTGCAGCATCATACTTTAGAGCTAGCAGGATGTCGTCCTACGGATTGAGGCTCGAATATGCCCTTGAGGGAAATTAAAACTATATTTCTTGGAAAGATAGGATGGAGGCAGTGTTGGAAGAAAATATTCTCAAGGAATTCATAGACAATGATATTCCTAAGCCTCCAACAATTGATGCTCAAAATCTGGCAGAGTGGAGAAAGTGTGTGGCAAAAGCGTGAAGGATTATCTTAGAAGGAGTTCGAGATCATATTGTCTCGAACCTCCATGATAAGGAAAATACATTTGCAATGTGGAAGGCCTTGATGGACCTATTTCAAAACGATAATGACCACAAGAAGCTAGCACTGAAGGACAATCTTAGAAAGATCAAGATGGAGAAGGGCGATACAATACTGAAGTACTTTACCAAGTTCACCAAATGTCAGGATGATCTTGGAAGTGTTCGTGTTACATTTACTGATGATGATTTGGTGAGCCTATCACTTCTAAGACTTCCCAAGAGCTAGCACAACTACTAGGACTCAGTTAATGGGATGGAGAAGCTATTAGAGTGGGAGCAATTGTGGTTCGACTTGGTACAAGAAGAGATTTGATGAAACAATAGGGATGGATCCTCATCCAAGCATAATGATGAGGAGAAATGTGCCTTAGCTGGAAAGGCAATGAAAGGGAAGGGGGAGTCATCCCATTCCAAATTAGATTCCAGTCAGGGTGGCAAGAATAATGGCATGTCAAATATTAAATGTTTTGACTATCATGAGTTGGGACAGTATACCACAAAGTGTCCGCAGAAGAAGGCTGGTAAGAATCCCTCAGGAGGAGTGGCTGGTGAAGCTCTTCCTTCATAATTTGAACTGGATTTCACCCTCATCGCTTTTATGGTGACATTGGTTATGGGTAGTGTGTGGTACCTTGATAGTGGAGCCTCATTCCATATGAACAACAACAAAGAGTTCTTCAATGACTTGGAGGAGAAGGACCTCCAGATTCACATTGAGATGGGAGATGATGGGAGGTATAGTGCGACCAACATCGGTAATGTTACCTTTCAGGGGGGTCTAGTTCTCCCCTCACATTAAAATTTGTCATGTATGTTACGGGTTTGAAGAAGAATTTTGTTTCAGTTGCCATGTTGGAGGATCGTGGCTACAATGTGATATTTAGTAAGGTAAAGGATTTCCTTCTTCATATAGCCTCAAAATAGGTGAAGCAGATTGGGGTTTGGGTGAAGAACCACTACAACTTGGATGTAGAATATTGTGCTTCTTTGAGCACAAAAGAAAAGAGGGTGCAGAGTTGAGACATCAGTGAGTTGTGGCATAGAATATTGGGTCACTTGCACCATGGAGCTTTGAAGATCATGAAAAAAATATCTACAAGACTTCCCAAGGGTACACTAGAGCAAACAGAAACATGAAAAGGGTGTACATAGGGGAAGTACACCAATGCCTCCTTTTATGATAAAGACATTTGAGCGGAAGTGATCCTTGATCAATTTCACTAAAATGTGTGTGGACTATTCTCGACAGCATCCACAACCAAGCACATGTATTATGTAATATTTGTTGATGATTTTTCTCATAAATTTTGGTTTTTCTTCATGCAGAAGAAAGATCAAATGTTTACTAAATTTTAGGAATTTAAAGCAGTTGTTGAGAAAGATACTGGCAGGAAAGTTAAAGCTCTCAGAAGCGATAATGATGGAGAATATGTGTCGAATGAATTGAAGAACTTCTATACATCAGAAGGAATTTAAAGGGAGTTAATAACACCTCATAACCCACAAAAAAAGGAGGTGGCTGAAAGGAAGAACATAAGTATTATGGGAGTTGCATGGGCGATGTTACATGATCAGTGCCTACCATTTCACCTGTGGGCTGAAGCATGCAACAAAATGGTTTATTTGCAAAACATAATCCCTCGTTGAATTCTCGGGATGAGTACATCAAAAGAAATTTTTTCAGGTAAGAAACAAGATGCGGCACACTTCAAGATATTTGGTTCATCAGTCTACTATCATGTTATGAAGGATGCATGGAAAAATCTAGAGCCAATAGCTGAGTTGGGCATATTTGTGGGGTACAATGATACACCTCACACCTATCGAGCATACCTTCCATCCAGCAGGATGACATTAGTTCCTAAAGATATGAAGTTTGATGAAGAGAAGGCCATGAGATGTTCCCTTAAGAGGGAGTTTCAGTTACATGTAGAAGAGGAGCTTTTAGCTCCAAATGAGGAACCTCAGGATGATGTGGAGCAGCCACATGAAAAGGAACAGAGAGTGGAAGCACCCATTCATGCAGAGACTTCCAGAGATGGAAGGAAGCACGCCAGAGAGGCTAACATATTGATGCATGATGATAGAAATAATGTGGGAGCACCCACATCATAGCACATGCATAGTAGATCACAAGATCGGTACACTAGCTACATGGATCTGATGTGCGAGAGTGTAGAGGTTGATCCACGCTCATTCGAGGAAGAAGTGTAGCAACTAGTATGGGTCGATGCCATCATTGAGGAGTATGACTTCATTATCAGAAGCAATATTTGGGAAGTGGTCCCACGACAAGAAGACAAGTCTGTGGTGAGTTCTAGATGGATTTACAAGGTAAAGCAAGTAGTAGATGGGAGTGTGGACAAGTACAAGGCCATATTTTTTTCCAAAAGGTTCTCTCAGGTGGAGGGAATTGATTACAAAGAGACCTTTTCTCTACTAGCTAGGTACTCATCAATCAAATATATTCTAGCACTGTCAGCACAGATGGGATGGAAGATACATCAGATGGGTGTAAAGATGACATTCCTCAACAACATGATTGAGGAAGAGGTGTATATTGAGAAACCGAAAGGATTTAATACCTTCAACAGAGAGTCACATGTTTGTAGACTCAAGCAAGTTTTGCATGGACTAAAATAATCACCCCATGCTTGGTATACCAGAATTGATAACTATGTCACTCGGTTGGGCTTCACCAAAAGTGAAGAAGATGTGAACATTTACCATGTTGTTGTTGAAGGTTAATTGTGGAATATAGTATTATATGCTAATTATTTGATTCTAACAGGTGATGAGAAGCTAATAAAATATTGCAAAGAGAATCTTGCAAGAGAATTCGAGATGAAGGACTTTGGGCTCATGCATTACTTTATTGGTATGGAAGTATGGCAAGGAGATGAGGAATTATTTTCCTCTCAGGGAAAGTATGCCAATGAGATATTGAATAAGTTCCATATGGAGATCAGCAAACCCAAGGAGACTCCTCTAGCAAGTAACTAGAGGAAAGAAGATGTTACTTCAGGTGAAGTAGTAGATGATACTATTTATAGACAACTTGTCGGTTCACTTATGTATTTGGTGAACACACGATCGAACATGTGTTTTGTAGTTAACCAGCTTAGTCAAACCATGGTTAATCCAACCAAACCTTATTGGAAGGCACCTAAACATGTGTTGAGATACCTTTGAGGCACCACTCAATTTGGTATTTGGTACAAACAGATAGAGGGAGTGAAGCTTGAAGGCTTCACAGATGCAGATTAGGTAGGGAGTACATCTGACAAAAAGAGCACATAAGGGGGAATATTCAATATTGGGTCAGCAATAGTTTCTTGGTACAACATGAAGTAGAGATTAGTTGCACTCAGTTCAGCAGAAGCAGATTACATGGATGATATTCAAGCAGCTTGTGAGGATATCTAGATGAGGAAGATCCTTGTTGGGTTATTTGGTTAGCAGATGGATGTTACAGTGATTTACTGTGACAACCGTAGTTGTATCAAACTCTATGAGAATCCATTTTTTCATGATTGGTCCAAGCATATCAACATATGATATCACCATCTATGAGATTATGTGCATATGAGAATCATGTTGCTGGAATACATTCCTACAGAGGAGCGGGATGCAGATATTTTGACAAAGGCATTGTTAAGATGAAAATTCAAGTTTCACATAGGCAAGATCGGGGTAGTAGATATCCCTTTTTGTTGAGAGGGAGTGTTGAAAAATGCAATAAGAGAATCCTAATTTAATTTTCTCCTTGAATTAAATTAGGAGTTAGATTGTAATTCTAATTCTCATAGGAACTTGTAATAGTTAACAAAGTTAATTTGACTTAGTTGGCTCAGTTAATTCGATTGGGAGTCTATCTAGAGTCATGTAGAGTGGTTCCTAAATTTTAGGGGTTAATTCGAGTTGGGAGCCTATCTAGAGCCATGTAGAGTGATTCCTAAACTTGAGGGGCCCAAGTTGAGTTCTTTTGATTTGTAATTATTTAATCCAGTTTAACTGAGTTAAATTCAGTTAAACTAGTTCCAAATGATGGAGGAATTAGTGGGAGATCCAGTAGTGGGGTGTAATTATGCACTGTACAACTCGTAAACTGAATATTCAATCATAATTAACTCATGCATGTCAGATAAGAGAAATACCCAATTGAGATTAGAGTTCAAGGACAATGTAATATCAGTTGTATAGTCATCTGAATTGTACATGTGGTGCATGTAATCAGAGGAAGGCCTATGATGGATTGCACAATTATGGATGAGGAATTTATCAATTAAATATGGGCTAATAACCTAAGAAACTTGCAAGGAAATAGGAGCTTGGAAGGCAACAAATTTGGCTAAGAATTGGCTGGAGCTTGTTTGTGAAGCACTGATATAGATTGTGATAGTACATAGTTTGCTCAAACTTGAGAAAAGCATTGTAATCTTCTCAAATTTTCTTATTAATGAAATATATAGATAGCGTGGGTTTTTAGTTGTGTCTTTCCCTAGAAAATTATTGTGTTCTGTGTGATTGAATTATTCCTTTTCTGTTTCATGATTTCATTGATCAATTATTGTTTTCGTTGATGAGTAGAGTAGATTCAATCCAATTGTTTTAGAATATTATAATATGTAGTTTGAATCTATAAGGAATTTCTATAATGGGATATTTTACATTTTCCCAAGGAAAGCTACAATATGTTTGACAGGCTTGAAATTTAAAATAAATCATCAAAAAATAAACATTTAAAATGTGAAATAATATAAGATTGAAACACCAGGTAGACAGAGGAAAAAATATGAAAAATCAAATAGCATGGATATATCTCCCTTTGAAGCTTGAACTTTGCAACATAAAGTTTGGTTCTAGTGTTTGATGTAACCAGGAGATAGGACAGGGCACCTGCATTCATAGAGCCAACTACAAATTTGTGTAGTAATCTGCATCCAGTTAGCTGCATTCCGAATTTAAATTGTTCTGTGATCACCTCCCATGAGGATTCACCAATTGTGAGAACACAACACTTGTGGTTGCATCTTCTAAATCATCATCACTTCCACCAACACCTCTGCCAATAATGCTAGTATCAAAAGTCTCAGGCTTTAGGCAGTGCAAAGGAACATAATGCATGTGCCCTCAATCTCTTCTACATAACTGTAGCTCTCCTCCCAAACCAAAGCCACTAGTTTTGTGTGTTCACTTTGCCATGAATCCTGTGCAAACATCCTGAGGTAAGGAACTACTGTGCCAAGGTATGGATCCACTATGTGTCATATCCACTGAAGGAGAACATGTTCCAAACAATAGGTAAATTCTCACAAGTATCCCTCCGTGGGATGTTGAGAACTCCAAAATTCCACACACTCATTAATGAAACCTATAAATTGAGAACTTTCATACAAGACTTGAAGTCACACTAAACTTGGACCAAAAGGCTCAGGCTTTGGGTAGCGCAAAGGAACCTCTTTGATATGATTTGTATTATTCTCATCTAGATCATTTTTCATGGTTGCCTCTTGGAGTTCAAATGCATATTCCATGTTCCATAGAACATCTGTTGGCATTATGATTCAAGTGTTGTCCTTGATGGCAACTCACTCAGAGGTTGGTACAGGTGCTCAGAGACTGGTACAGGTGATGACAACTTAACTAATGGACAGATCTCAGTACAGCAGGACAAGAAAGAGATATACGCAGGTTCAGCAAGGCGAATCAGCGTGTACACGCAGGTTGGCTTCATCAAAAGCGCGTGTATGTGGAAACGTACCTTTGGTCCATGGCGGTTAGTCCTTGGAAGTTGTGCCTATGGTTTCGGACCATTGTGTCTCGACGGGCGTGTCGATCCCTAGTATTGAAGTTGATGGTATTGTGTTACTATGGTTTTGGCTCTTGGCATTGAGCAAGGCCTAAGGCTATATAAGGAAAAGATCACTAGGCCAAAGTGTGCAAGAGTGAGAGAGTGTATGAGTGATGAAGATCTGAGGAAGTGTGTGATCCAAGTGCTGGTTATGGGTTGGTGATCTGAACCAAGGTTTCACCCATGTGGAGGATGATGAATGATGGAACGAGATCTCAAGGCTTGGAATGATTATCTTCATATGGTTTGACTGTGGATAGATCAGATCTACTGACACATGTTTATTATTATGATCTGGGTATGTTTTGATGTCTGATATAGCTGCAGAGCTATAAGTTAGAATTTGCAGATCTGTACGCGGGTTGGCTTTGGTAAAAGAGCGTATACACGCAGGTTGGGTTCATCCAAGTAGCGTATACAATGTGAAGTATGATATTTGAAGATGGAGTTGGATCTGGTTGTTGTTATGTTGTTGTTGACAGGGTTACAGTGATTCAGAATTGGGTGTTTCAGTGATTGATGATGCAGGCTGTACTACAATGATGATTGTCTTATGGATCTAGTATGAAAATGTATGAAACATGGTCCCGGGAAGATCGTAGGCCGGCACCTACGTACTGGTAAACATATCAGCCAGTACAAGAGCCAAGGGGGGTTGTAGCTCCCTTCCAGGAGCAGCTGGAAAACGAGTGAAGGTTGTAGCCTTCTGTAGGGTTGGCACCTACGTACTAGTAAATGGATCGGCTAGTACAAAAGCTATGAGGGTTGTAGCCCTCTGCAGGTTGCAGCCTGCGTGCTGGTAAATGACTGCACCAGTGCATTGTAAAAGAAGTTTCTTATTAAAGAAGAAAGAGACGAATTGCAGCAGGTGGTTTTCACCCACATTGGGTTTCCACCTTATATCATGGTGTTCATGTGTGTGGCTCTTGTGTGATGTTCTGTTCTGTTATTCTGCACCTGTTTACTGTTAATATGCTTAATAATGATCTGATGCATTTACTGAAGATTAAGATAACTGAATTATAAGATCTCTGGATATACGCGGGTTTCATTAGACACAGTAGCGTGTACACGCGGGTTCACTTAATTGAAGTAGCGTATATGTTTCTGAGTATGAAATAGAAAAGTTTGATTGATCTGATAATACTGATTCACCCCCCCTCTCAGTATTATTTCCAACAATTGGTATCGGAGCAGGTCCTTCAGAGAAGCTTGATCGCTTGAAGGAGATTCGTAGAACAATGGGGAAGAAAGCACGTCAGAAGAAGAAGACAGCTCAAAAGAACAATGACAACCTGTCGTTGTGTGGAAGCAAGTATTCAGATCCAGAAGCACCTCAGATTGAAGATGGACAAGCAAATGAAGCGTCAGATCAAATCATAGATCAACAAGATCTACCTAGCAAAAGGGAGAATGCCCTCAAAGAAGAAATCATCAGATTAGAAGAACAGTTGGAATGTGCCTTCAAAGTTCGAGAAATGCTGCTAGCACTGAATAAAGAGCAAGAAAACGAGATCCTCAAACTAAGGCATCAGTTGGATGAAGAAAGGAAAGTTGGAGAGACCTTGAAGAAGCAATGTCTTGAAAAAGAAGAACAACATCAAGTTGAGGTAAATATCTTGAAAAGCAAATTAGAAGAAAAGGATAAGCTTTTACGATTTCAAGATAGCTCTAAAGTCTTGGATGATATTCTTAGTAGTCAAAGATCTCCTGCTATCAAGACTGGTCTTGGTTTTCATGAATATGTTGAAGGTGAATCTAGTTCACAAGGTGAGGCAAGAAACTCTAATGAGAAATCTGAAATGCCCAAAAAGGAACAACCAAGGAAAGAAATTCCTCAAGGAAGATTCTCTACTCCTAACTATGGACGTGATAGACGATTATTTCCTCCACTGAATAATGTTGAATGTTATGTGTGTCATAATCTTGGACATGTTGCAGCCATATGTAGAAGAAGACGGTTTCAAGACCATCATGCAGAAAGATCATCACATTCAAGATACTTTAATGGATATTGCTTTTCTTGCAATATGTTTGGCCACAAAGCTGCTGATTGCTACAAGAGGAATATGAAACATGTAAGATGCTATGCATGTAACAAGTTTGGACATAAAGCAAGAGATTGCAGGAACAAAGCTCATGATAAGAAGAAATCATCAACATGCGTGAAGATATGGAAGAAGAAGGAAGTTCAGTCAGAAAGATGTGGCACAGCACAGGGTACTCAGCACAGCACAGACATAACAGACTCAGGGGGAGCTGAAGGTATAGAACTTCAGTGTTCTGATTCTCATACGCAAGTTTCATGAAGACAAGTCGCGTATATACGCGAGTTACAGGCTGCAAAGTCGCGTATATGGAGAAAGGGCAGCAGAATAGACCCAGGTTCAGTCATGGTTGGCTCAGGCTCAGGGGGAGCAGAACAGACTCAGGAAATGGTTCAGACATGGTTGGCTCACACTCAGGGGGAGAATATTCTTCGAATAATGCATTGTTGGCATTATGGTTAGAAGGTGTTGATAAAGTCTATGAAGCTAAATGATACATCTTACTGTTTAGGAATGGTATTGCAGGCTGATCATGATGCTGTTGGTGGCTTTCATAAGTCTTGGTCTAGATATTTCATCACTATGTCATGTATCTCTTTTATGATGTCAAGGTCATGTAACGGCCTATGTTGGTTTCCCCACTATGCCTGGGATGAATGATGAATGTATGTTGAGTCTTTTGGTGATAGGAAGGTCTTCTATGATGTATAAGTCTTTGTTCTTTTTGTAGAACATCTTTTACAGATCTTGCCTACAGTCAAGGGGAGCATGAACAGCACAATTCAGCAAGAGCAGGATGGATAGATTGGTACACTTTGGCATACACAAAGGGGGAGCACATTTGGAGATTTCAGCATGTACTCAGGGGGAGTATGGACAGCAGTATGGACAGCAGAAGGTATACCAAGGAAGAGAATATCTTGGTCCACCCTTTGCCCTTGATGTCAAAGGGGAGAGTGACTTGGTGTGGTGGTTGCCATCAAGTCCAAAGGGGGAGATTGTTGGCATTATGATTCAAGTGTTGTCCTTGATGGCAACTCACTCAGAGGTTGGTACAGGTGCTCAGAGACTGGTACAGGTGATGACAACTTAACTAATGGACAGATCTCAGTACAGCAGGACAAGAAAGAGATATACGCAGGTTCAGCAAGGCGAATCAGCGTGTACACGCAGGTTGGCTTCATCAAAAGCGCGTGTATGTGGAAACGTACCTTTGGTCCATGGCGGTTAGTCCTTGGAAGTTGTGCCTATGGTTTCGGACCATTGTGTCTCGACGGGCGTGTCGATCCCTAGTATTGAAGTTGATGGTATTGTGTTACTATGGTTTTGGCTCTTGGCATTGAGCAAGGCCTAAGGCTATATAAGGAAAAGATCACTAGGCCAAAGTGTGCAAGAGTGAGAGAGTGTATGAGTGATGAAGATCTGAGGAAGTGTGTGATCCAAGTGCTGGTTATGGGTTGGTGATCTGAACCAAGGTTTCACCCATGTGGAGGATGATGAATGATGGAACGAGATCTCAAGGCTTGGAATGATTATCTTCATATGGTTTGACTGTGGATAGATCAGATCTACTGACGCATGTTTATTATTATGATCTGGGTATGTTTTGATGTCTGATATAGCTTCAGAGCTATAAGTTAGAATTTGCAGATCTGTACGCGGGTTGGCTTTGGTAAAAGAGCGTATACACGCAGGTTGGGTTCATCCAAGTAGCGTATACAATGTGAAGTATGATATTTGAAGATGGAGTTGGATCTGGTTGTTGTTATGTTGTTGTTGACAGGGTTACAGTGATTCAGAATTGGGTGTTTCAGTGATTGATGATGCAGGCTGTACTACAATGATGATTGTCTTATGGATCTAGTATGAAAATGTATGAAACATGGTCCCGGGAAGATCGTAGGCCGGCACCTACGTACTGGTAAACATATCAGCCAGTACAAGAGCCAAGGGGGGTTGTAGCTCCCTTCCAGGAGCAGCTGGAAAACGAGTGAAGGTTGTAGCCTTCTGTAGGGTTGGCACCTACGTACTAGTAAATGGATCGGCTAGTACAAAAGCTATGAGGGTTGTAGCCCTCTGCAGGTTGCAGCCTGCGTGCTGGTAAATGACTGCACCAGTGCATTGTAAAAGAAGTTTCTTATTAAAGAAGAAAGAGACGAATTGCAGCAGGTGGTTTTCACCCACATTGGGTTTCCACCTTATATCATGGTGTTCATGTGTGTGGCTCTTGTGTGATGTTATGTTCTGTTATTCTGCACCTGTTTACTGTTAATATGCTTAATAATGATCTGATGCATTTACTGAAGATTAAGATAACTGAATTATAAGATCTCTGGATATATGCGGGTTTCATTAGACACAGTAGCGTGTACACGCGGGTTCACTTAATTGAAGTAGCGTATATGTTTCTGAGTATGAAATAGAAAAGTTTGATTGATCTGATAATACTGATTCACCCCCCCTCTCAGTATTATTTCCAACAACATCTCCCATGGTAGGCTTATTAATGCCCTGCTCTTCCAAGCACTTTTCGACAGTCTCCCCAAGATTTTTTAGAGAACCAGGGTTGATGGTCCCAACAAGGTGAGGGTCAATGATTTTTTCAAGCTTGCCCTTTTTCTTCCAGTGCATTGCCCACTCTGTTATATTGACTTGTTCTTTGGGCAGAATAGGATTAAGAGTTGGCCTTGCACACAAGACCTCCAGTAACACTACTCCAAAAGAATACACATCAGATTTCTCTGTCAGTTGTTGCTCTTGAAGTATTCAGGATCAAGGTACCCAAAACTACCTTTCACTGTAGTACTTACATGAGTCTGATCTAGAGTGGGTCCAGTCTTTGAATGTCCAAAGTTTGCCACCTTTTCCTATGAACCTATTATCATGAAGATCTCTAAGATTTAGATAAGCACAAATGATTCACGACAGGGGAATCAAAATGCAAGATTGACCAGATATTGAAGCTTTGTTAGAATCCAGTCGGTTAAATAGTTTACTGACAAGTCGAGGGAGTGAAAATTGGTGCAGTTGTAAATGGAAGGCAAGATAGTTCCTCCAAGGCCAAATCTCACGACACTGAGCTCAAAAACCTTCTCATTATTGCAGATCACGCCTTTGAGCTTCGACATGGTGATGTTGCAAGGGTTTTGATCTTGTCTTTGGTCCACGGTCACGCCTTCGAGCTCTAAGATGGTGACATTGCAGGGGTTTTGATCTTGTCTCTGGTCCACTACATGAGCTTGGGTCCATAACCTGGCAACCCGTCGGGTTAAGGGGCATTATCAGTATTTGACAGATAAATCTCGATAGATAAATGGAATTCTGGAGACATTGGTTATCATACATCTTTCTAAGCTTTGTTTCTTTTGTCGATGTATCAAAGTCGTCGATCCTCCAAAACATGCCTTCTTCCCATTATTTCCTCGAAAACTAGGGTTCATTGGTGCTTCCATCTCTCCTAATCAACCCCCTTCATTGTCTCCTACATCTGGGAATCTGAGTTGTCTCACCATTGTCAAGGGTTATATCGCATGTCTTGTAACTATATCAATTTAAAACAGTTGAAACTGTATCAATTCAACGACACAATATTCTTCAATCATCTAACATACAATCCTACGACGCTGACCAGTGTAGAGTGGCCATTGGGGTAGTTCTTTTTAAAAGGGAACACCTTACAACGTAATTAGGGAAATCGATATCCATTTAGATACTCGGACTATGTCAATGTTAAATCTCCTCTCTACTATGATAGTTCTCTATGAGTGGTTTTCCTGGTTCATTGTACTTAATGAATGTTAAATATGATATTGAAATCAAAGATAATGTCTTTGCTAACTAGAAGAAGAATAATAATTCGAAAGCAAGATTTAACATTTTAAAACTTTTTAAATTAAATACATTTAAAAAAGCTAACAAAATTATTTAATTTTGTATCAAACTTTTCAAAAGTTATTAAGTCCAATAACATAAAAAGTTAAAATTTCAACCCATCTAAATCTCTAATCATTTTTTTTAATATAGAATTAAGCAAAACCTCCAACAACTACTAAATCTAAAAAGACATACATACTCTACCCCTCTGGTTTTGAACCCGTGTCCTCTTAAAAAGAAACACACACCCTTAACTATTAAAAACACTCAAATTATATATATATATATATATATATATATATAATCTTAAATCACTTCTTGAAACACCCTAAATATTTTAAACCAAAAAACAAATATTTAAACAATGTTTTGAAAAGGAAAAAACGCTTTCTTTATCACCTCAAACCCATTTACCAAAGAAGAGAAGCCCATTTATCCAGGAATTTCAAATGTAAAGAGCAAATCTATTTAATAATATTGATGACATTTTTCTTCTTATACGTTGCAAGATGCAACAGCAAAAGTTCTTTAACATTAAAAGTTTATAAAAATATTGTTGTGGATTTTTTTTCAATGCTTGCTCATCATTAAAGATGATAAGTGTTGATAACTTTGGAGCAATATTTTACTCATTAAAATAAATTAATATAAATATTATTTTAAAATATATTTTATATTTTAATTTATATAATAAAAATAATAATTTTAAAATTATTGAATGGAGAATAAATTTAAAATTTGTTACTTTAAATTTTAATTAATATCAATTATTTATAAATTAATACTTTGTCCCCAGAAAAAATACAATTTAGTAAATTTAAGATATCCAAAAACACTTTATTGACCTTTTCATAACTATGTTTTATTAAAATTTTGAAATTGAGTAAAGAAAGCACTAAAGTTATTTTTCATCATTCAAATTATTACTTTTCAATTTTAATCTGATATTTTATACACCAATGTGATTCGAAATAGGTCAACCAAAAATTTCCTTCATATAATTTTTATAAAAAACCTTTTACTTAATTAATAAATTTTTTGTATTTAAAAATATACAAAATATATCCACAATAATTAAACTTTTAATTTTAAAAATAATTAAATATTATAAAAATTGAAAATCCACATATCTTCCTTTACCCTTATTTTTATCTACAAACACGCTAATCTTCATATTAACTTTTACTTAATTAATAAATTTTTTGCATTTAAAAATATACAAAATATATCAACCATAATTAAACTTTTAATTTTAAAAATAATTAAATATTATAAAAATTGAAAATCCACATATCTTCCTTTACCCTTATTTTTATCTACAAACACGCTAATCTTCATATTATAGAAAACATAGAAAGGAAATAAAATACATCTACACAAATCCATAAACTATACACATCAAACGTGAGTCTAGAACCTTCCTAATAATGGATTCCAAAGCAGAAGTACCATAAAATATATAAAATCAAACATGAGTCCAAAACCTTAGTAATAGTTGATCTCAAAGCAAAAATAAAATATTATTCAACATTTTAATAAAACTAAAAACATTTTGTAATACCATATATTGCACCCATTCAAAGCATCTACATGCATCTATCTAGAGCCTCTACTATTAAATAATATTTATATAATTGGGACATGGGGCTCTTAGACTATTTGTGAGGGAATGAAGAAACAACCATGTGCTTACCATATTAGAAAAGCCCATGTGCCTTCTGTAATATGTTTACCACATTAGAGAGTTGACTCGTTTTGCATGTTACTTTTATGTCCTTATATTTAGAGTCAAAGTCTCCATTTGTTCCTGCCCCTCATTCTATGTAAGGGATTCCTATATTTAAAGATGATGTACCACAACGCATAGTTCTTGCTCTAACCGAATCTAGAGTATTCTTGTTTGTACACCACTACCAGGTCCCTAATATAATCTAAATGGCATGTGTAGTTTGTTTTATAATATAGTTTTGTAGTTTATTTTTATAATATAAATTTCAAATTTTATTTCATGTTAGATTATATTTTTAACTTATAAAAGTTATTCTTTTTAATATATTTATGTATTAAATAATATTCATAAAAACTAATGAGAAAAATTATATATATTAAAGTATATAATTTAGATGTATTAAAGTTTATCAATTATATAATTAAATAATATTAATAATGTTTGGTTTGAGTTATATTAAATTAATTTTATATTAAATTAGTTTCTACTTTTAATATTTTAGAAAAAATTATTTTGAATTTATTTCCATAGTTGCACACTTTTAACATATACATTTTAAATTGAAGTCAATTTCTTTTGTATGGTTTATTTTTTTTTATTATTAATCTAACTATAACATATAATTCTATATGTTATTAGGTTAAGTTGTTGAAGAACATTGGATATGGTATAGAATCTCAATAATAACTATTTGATCCAACTCAATGTCATCTTACAATTTAGAGGATTGGCATCTCTAATTAGTTGGTAATTGAAATTGACTGGTCAATCTAGAATTATCATATTAAATCAAGTTAATGGACAACTTAGTCTCTTCATCCATTACGCTTGATATTTTCACTTAAGGACTACCTCTATTAAGGAATTTGATCATTCAAATTTGAAATGAATTCTTACAAGCAAACCCAAAGAATGTTTCTTCATAGTAGTGGATTATATCCCTAGAAAACCCATCAACTTATACTAGTATGTGTCACGTAAGAGGATTTGGACACCTATCGGCATGAAACTAGCTACATGCCTAAGGACATTAACGATAACTAGTTGAAATAACCCCTTGGGCTATAATGTTTGAAACATCATCTTCCCACCCTTAAAGACTTACTAGCCACATGCCTAGCGACATTGCAGTAATTGGTTGAGATAACCCTCTAGGTTATAATGTTTGAAACATTATCATCCCACCCTTAAGAACTTAAGTGACAGATACCTTGCCAAGAACAATAAACATGCAACTCATGTGTATTCTAAATAGACTCGATGATTCTCTATCTTTCTAATTAAAAAAAAAAACCATTAAAAAAACAATCTAAATAGATAGGGGAAAAATCTTCTTACTTTCCTATCTCACCACATTTATGTGCTATTTTTTTGCCAAATTTTTTTAATAAAAAAATTCAAAAATATACTTATAAAAATCCCATCATAACTTATCTATATATATTATAATTCAAACAATGATAAACTTAGACCTAGATTTAAAAAGATAAAACACATACAATTATCTAAAATAAAACGATATCTATATATGTCGTCTAAATGGTAATTCAAACAATGATAACCTAGTCCTGAATTCAGTATCATTCCATTCTATGTGGTTTGGAAAAGGAGTCTCCAGCTTAGTTCTGGACGGAGTTCTAGTCTTAGGTTTTCATATGTTCTCTTTTAAATGATAGGTTTTCATATGTTTTCTTTTTAATGATAAAATGAGATAAATCAAAGTCAGGGCCAAACTGTTATATCATTTTTCTACCAAAATCCGGTGTGTTATATGTGCAGTGTATGTTATATAGTGAATATATAAAAACATTATTGGTAAAATTATCTCTCATTAAAATTTGGGTTTAAAAATTAGTAATAGTAAAAATTGGTAATAGTAAAGTAAATGTTTTATTTCAGTTATATATATATATATATATAAAAGTATTTATGTAATTTGATTAAGTCAAAATATTTATATAAAAGATAATATAACATATTACAACATTTTCAACATCTCCACACAATAAATGAGATAAAATAATAATAATATTAAAAAATATAATATTTTTAATTAAAAAATAATAAATTGATTAAATTCAATTTAGTTTAGTATATTGTAACTTTTTTAATGATAAAAAAAATCGAAAAAACAAAATATAGATATCACATTAAAATAAATTTAAATAATAATAATTCATACTGGAATGTGAATTTATGGAGGATCAATAACTTCCAAATATCCTTTACTATCATTACATAAATTACAATTATTTCATAAATGTCACAAACCGACCAGTTAGAACATTTAATTGGAGACTTGAATAATCCACCTTGATAGAGGAACAATTTGTTCACCAAACCATTCGAGCTAATACCTTTTAAAACATATAAAAAATTAGTAAATTCAATTAATAAACATATAATTAGAAATAAAATAAAAATTTCCTATAAATTATAAATTAAAATCCACATACATATATATATAATAACATAATAATTCATATTAATAATCATTATATTTTATATATTAATATTTAAATTTAACTAATAAATAGACAAAAACTTAATATTTACATTAAACATTCTTAAATGTATAGATATTTTTCTATAAATATAAATAATATTATTAAGAATTAGTGTAAATTCATCTTAATTTTAGATAAGTGTAAAATTTTTTGTCAAATTTAACACTCAACAAAAAATTTGTATCTTGAGAAATCTGATTTCTCTCAATATTTGATAAATTAAAAATTAAAATAAATCTATACTATAACATATATCTTGATATTTATATATATCTTTTATCTTAACACTTACATACAGAGTATATCAGCAATATAATAAATATTGCAATTATTCAATTGAATAAAAACAATCCAGTCAATGGCATTGTTTATTTCTTTCAAAATAGTTATTTCTTTTCTTCTCTTTTTTCCAACCTGCATGTTACATTTGGTTATTAATAAAAAATCAATCATTATATTATTAAAACGAACCATACCTATCTACACACCTTATTAGTCCCTGCCATCTGGCAATGGCATGAGACTATAGTAATCTAAATTTTGGAGTTAGTATTAGTTCAATTGGTTTTAGGCAAAGTTTTTAGGTCGACACTGCATATTTTACATATTTTACACTGCATTTTATTTTGTAGTCTTATTTGGCCTCTTCCCGAGGGGGGGAGGCAAAACCATATCATATATTTATCTGTTTGCTCCGCATTTTAAAACTGGTTGCTTGGCATTTTGAAACCAGTGAACTAATGCTTGCATTAGTTTATAACAATGAATGCTAGCTCATAAACAACCACTCTACTGGGTATTATCATAAGTTTTGAGACAGGTCATCTATGCCATGTCAAACCATGCCTACCCTGCCGTGTCAAAATTTTCCTGCATGTCAAAATTGTAGTTTGTAGTTTACATGAGAGAAAATGAATTTACTTGCCTGCCTTAGGCTTAAAATGAAAGAAAAATCATCTGTTAAGATGAAAAAATGATGAAAGAACATGCGCCTCTGCCAATGGAACATGAGCAAGAACATGTCTGTCCTCTACCTCTGCGAGTTCTGGAACGATTAAAGAACCTGTGCCTTTGCGAGTGGAATAGGAGCAAGAACCTGTCCAACCTATGCCTCTGCAAGTTCCTCTGCCTCTACCTCTACCTCTGTGACTTTTGGAATGCCTCTCTTATCGTTCCTCTCTATAGTGGCATTCTTTTGTCCGAGCGCGTATGAAAAAACTTTTGTCCGAACTATGCCTCTGTGAAAACTATTTTGTTCGCTCTGTGAACATGACCCCTGATCTTTTGTTCATTTTGTTCCTTCTTTCAACAATACTTAGGTTTGGAACAATTTATGTTTATGTTCAGCTTAATTGGAATAAGCTATATGCTGACAAGCACTATATGCTATCAGGAAACACACCTGCACACCACTATTTTGTTCATTGTGTTCATTCTATTCGCTTGGTGACTATTATGTTCGCTCTGTCAACATGACACATGGATCACAATATGCTATAGCTATTAGATATAGCACAAACTTCAACCAACACAAATGTTTTATAAATAATAAAATCTAATTGGATTCCAGAGAAGAGCCATCACTCACAATCCACTTGTAATATGGAAAACCTTCACTTCTACCCATGGAACCAAAAGAATAACACAGCCACTCATAAACTTCTCGGGTCCGATTCTTGAATTAACCCATGTGCACCTTTTCCACATGATCACCATTAGATTGCGCCCTTCACAATGAACGAATTCGATTGATCCGAAACCCAACTGGATTAAACCACATTTGATAACTCATCGGGTCCGAAAATGAAATTAACGTACGTGCATTTTTCCGTGCGATATCTATTGGATCTACCTCCTTTAATCAGACGTCTCAGATTAACTGAGCTATCAACCTAGTTTAATAAAATATCATGTCCGATTTTGGATTAACCTTCGTGCTTTTTAACCATGCGATGACCGTAGATTTGTCAATTTGTTGATCAGACGACTTTCGCTCTTCTTTTGGATTTAGCGCGAATTTGTCAGGGTTCCGCCAAGACTTAGCCCTTCCGCTAAGTTTAGTCCTTCTCTAAACTTTATACACCAGGATCTCAAATACATCCATGCACAACATTCACACAATGCAGAGGAATTTAGTTGCCAATTGAAGAGAATCTAATACACGTAGCACTTCATCAAAAAGTTTCCTATTGTGCCTGTGTACAGTGATGCAGGAGCATTCAGCCCAAGGAAAATCATTGTAAATAGTAGACATAGGGGGTCATGCATTTTAGGAATTAGTTTCCTAAGTTCCAAGTCAAAGTAATATTTAGGCCTTTAAGTGTGATTTTATTAGAAATGGGAGAATATGTAAATGCTCTCAAAACAAATAAATGAGAACATGAGTAGTTCCATGATCCTAGGAGCAAGGGAGAGCTTTTAGGCATAAAAGGAAGAATAGATGTGGACCATTGAGCAAAACAGGGGGCTTTTCTGTTTTAAAACAGAGAAAAAGCTAGAGTGGATAAAGTCTGCCACATATGCATGCATGTAGCGAGCTTTAGGCTTTTGTTAAAGGATGGGATCAGGTCCTTCATAGTAATCCAATCCCAGTTTCCATATAAACATATGTAAGCCTACGGGCAGAGGAGGAGGCCACTAATAGGAAATCAGGCCTCTGTATGTGTGTGTGTGTGAGAGCGAAACTGAGGAGTCTCGAATGTAATCCGTCCTTTATATATATATATATATATATACACACACACACAAAGTTATTTATGAATGTTTCAATAGAGTGTGAATTGTGTGTTAATGATGAATTATGAATTGAATTCGTAGGTTCTGTTACATAAAGTGTGCAGGCAGAGTTCTGCGGAACACGCAAAGGAGACATTGAGGACTGTTCAATCAAAACAACGAAGTGAATTTGGCGAGACAGAACCCAAGTGGACAACAGAGAGAGGATAATGATTCAGAAGAATCGAAGGGATCATTGAATCCAATTGGAGCATTAGAGTGGCACAACAGAGCAGTGAAGGATCAGAACCTTTAAAGAAGCCAAATCACTGAGAAATTGAAGAAACAACGACGAGCGGAGAAGTCCAGAATTGATACTTAGTAGCCGTTGGATCTTCAAAGATCAACGACTACGATTGAAATTTCAATCACAATTCAGAGGTGCCAAGGGTTGGCGATAACAAACCAGCGATACTCCGATGAGCGATTGGCGATATCGCTGATAATCCAATCGGTGATCGTGCAATCGGAAGTTCACAGTGGAAGAGGAATTGCGCGGATGGATGAGTAATATCTGATAGCGATTATCGGAATATCGGAGCTCGGAATCATCAAAGATTAGTGTAGCGGAAGTGGGGAGCGATAAAGTATGGACCCGACAACTATTATGAATGCCAGTGCATAAACTTTGAAGCCCACTTATTATATGATTCGGCAGAAGGTTAGTGCATTTCCATGTATTCCCTTTATGTTATGATAAGTGTTACGAGCCTTTTTAAGGCTTAATGGTATGTGTTATCAACCCGATAGTCAGATCAGAGTCGGAGGAGGGTGCATATATGTGTATGACCCATTGAGATAGCGATAGCGATAGCGATTGTGATAGAGGTTTCAACCTCGAAATATGTGCTAAAGTCATAACCGCTGTGGAAAGTATGTGTATTGTGTGCTAATCCTTTGTATAAGGATTACGAAAGGAATAAAGGCGCTGATAGTGCAAGTCGTGCGATATAGCATATATTAACCAAGATTTAGAAAGGGAAGGTTATATATGCGTGGATAAAGGATTTTAAAGGTTCTAAAAGAATAATATAGTCCAGATAGAGGATTACAACGGGGTGATTGAAGTTCCTATACACAGGAACTGTAAAAAAGGGCCACTTGACCATTAAAGGTCTGAAGATTTAACTCCTTCGTTGAGTTAAATATCCTGGGACAAGAGTTGTGAATGCATCACTGAAGAATGCATACTGTGCGTATGTGCGGGTGTTTACCCTGGCATCAGTTTGACTAAGGATGGTTATATGCCGGGCGGTAACCCTACACCATACAGGAAACTCAACTTCAACGGCTTTAAAACATGTCACCGCCATTGAAACATTAATACTCAAAACATGAATATGAATCTGAAATAGATAGATAATAGGTTAATTTTCACACCCCCTTTTATGTGGACCAATAATATGATGGGAAGGGCAATGGAGTCCCCTTGGCATCTTTTTTCTCATTAGGATCTAACATGTTCAGCTGCAGGAGAATCTCCCTCTCTGGATCCCCCACTATGGGATACCTCACCTTTTTTCCCATTATGTCAAAATCACAAATGACCACCATATAGATCCATCATTTTCAATTCCAGTTCATCATTATCAAATATAGTGCATCTTCGACAGGTCTTGATTTCATTACAAGAGCAATAGAACAAATACAATATGAAAGCGTGCCAGCTGAGTTCGGGATCATCTTTGCTGAGTTGCTCAGGGAAGCGAAATCGCTTCAGCTGAACCTCCCATATGAGCTACCTTGCCTCCGATCACTGTGGAGGAAGCGGGAAGCAACTTTTGCTAGGTAAGACCTCAAGTTTTACACATTTATAACGTTCAAAACTATTGATTCAACAATTTGAAAACGATACTGATGTGATCCTGTACACTGTTTCAATGAACAGAGTTGCCATGCCAGCGTTGTTTTCGTTGGAAAGAAGCGAGATCACATGATGAATACTGACTGGAACGGAACTATGGCCGTTGGATCGTTCCTAAGCTCGCCCGCTTCCACTACTATTGCTTTAGTGCTCACTGAAGATTCAAAATGTCTCGCAGATTCTAACAATGTTTTCAATAAGTTCGGCAATTACGGTACATTTATCATTTTGGTTCACGATTGCATACAATTCTCAAATCACAGTGTCTATTATTATCATGATACCTTTCCATTTAAAATAAACGTAAACTATTATTTTCATTCATATATCCTTAAAAATTCTAAGATCTAAGATTAATATGAATTTAAGTATGCATTTTAAATTGCAGAGCCTCGTATATGTTCCATGGATATCTTTCAACGCCTTTGGATGGTGGATACCATTGAATGTTTAGGAATCGATAGACATTTCAAAGCTAGTTCGGCTAATGTATATGCTTATGCTGGTGGGTATATTTAAACCACTGCTGTTGGTGCAGGATATGAATCTGGGTATAGAGCTGCTCATACTTATGCTACTACTGGTGGTTATCCAACTGGCTCTTAAGCTGCTTAGTTGACTATGTAAACTGCTATAGGTGGTGATTACTGATGCTTAGTCAACTGAATAATCTACTGAATCAACCGCTTAATCTACTAGTTCTGCTTGAATTGACTGGATCATATCAGACTGGTGCTAGATCAACTGGTTTTTACATAGGTGCATGGTTGCCACTAAAGCATGGTATTTGCAAGGGACCATTCGTGTCTGCTTATCGTTCTTTATAGCTGGCTAATCACATTATGGCTAGTAAGGACTAGCTTCCATGCAACCTCCCTTGTTAATATAAAAACCATAGTTTGCTCTAAGGTCCCACTACAACAAGGTATTGTGTTAGACAAAGCTTAATTCATGTGATTGATCTAGAGTAAGAGAGTTGTTTAGCATATCTCTGGGTTGGTAAGGTGGGTGAAAATAGAGTTGAGGGTTAAAACCATCTTTTAACTTCAAGTTGGTTGACTACAATATAATTTAATTTAGTTTAGCATTAACTGTAAGTGTTAAATCGTTAAGTTGGCAAAGCAAGATGTTTTCCTAGTAAAAAAAAAAGCCCTACTCAAGTACATCCCAATGCACTACCATTATTTACGCTGTGCTCATTATAAACACGGTATAATGATTTAGTTTGCAACATGACTCCCTTTGTGTTGTATGAGTGACTAATCAGTGGTTTTGCTATGTTTCCTTGAGATAGGAAAAAAACATCTTAACATATTAGAAGTTAGGAATTTTGTGATAGAAAAGTTCAAAAATATTAACTCGGAAAATTAATGAAATTTTTTTAATGATGAAAAAGGAAGCAAATAGTATTTATATACATTTTTAAGGATCATAGAAAAGGAAACGAGTGGTATTCAACATGGGTACGAGAATGTTGTAGGGAGAGAATCTTGAGAGTGAAAAAGGATTTAAGCTTTTCATCATCAATAACACTCTACAGGGAAGGTTAGGATTTGATTTTTTTTTTAATATATCATAATATTTTTTGAATATATGATAATGCAGGGATTTCCTTTCTTAACTTTATTTGATATAGATTTAACTATTTTTGGATTTGATCATATGAATAAGATTAAGATTGATTAAAATAATGAAATTGGCGTATTAATATTAATGTTGATTCAATTTAATTACTAAATACTCATCTCTAGATCATCACATCAAAATTGATTATTAAATCAACTAACACAACAAGTTAACTTGTCCAAATTCTTAAATTCAAATAATAAAGGCTATAGAAACCCAAACATTAAGGATGTTGATTTACAATGCTAAAAATGTATTTGGCATCAACAATGAGTATAAGTAAAACATCATGTTAGATCATTGAGTTCAGAGGTTTATTGAGCCTAGAGGCTCATTGAACCTAGAGACTCATTCTATGATGCAGCCTAAGCCACACAAACCCACATTATGCAAATAAAATTGCATGTCACACTATGTACCTGTCACGTACATGTCTCGGGAATTCTAAAATTCCATACTTAGGGAAAATTCTCTTAAATCAAGGTTTAACTAGCAGAAATATAACATCTGATGAAAACCCACTTTATCAAAGTTCAATTCCTTAAGTGGAAATATTTCATCTAATTATCCCAAGTTTAGACTTTATAGACCTTTGAGCGGAACCTTATACAACCCTTCATAATCTTGGTTAATTTATTCACCCACGCATATTAACCATACCATGGTCTTTAGACTTTGGTTAAACTCAAACATAACCTATAATAATTAATCCTGCTTTTTCTATTATAATTCCCATATAATAGAAATATTTCATGAACCACACTTAAACCTTACCTTTCTGCCTTTCCACAAACCTTTGCACATTTACCGACACTCAACCCGCGCTTCAAATCTCCCCCGCTAATCTCTTCCTTCAGATCCAACGACTATCACATCATCCGCTCACCAACTATCCTGAATAATCTCTACCATCGATCTGCTCCTGCTTGATCTAACAAATATCGCACCATCTCGCACTCCAACTTGCACGACAGTTAATAATCTGAAAGCACAAGAGAAAAGTTGTTTTCCCGTGCTATGTGTCAACTGCTGAGGTTAATCGTGTAGAATTTAGAAATATAGATTCCCACCTTAGGGCACGTGAGATACCACTTCCCGTCTTTGGAAACCGCTTCACTATTTTGCACGTGGGTTTAATCTCCACCACTCATTTTTTTTACTTTATTTTGCGTGACTTAATCTTGGCCGTCTATCTCACACAATCTCGTCCATTGATCTGACTGATCCAATGGTTCCTGTGCACTGTTATTTTATTTTGTTTCTTCCTGTGTAATAGCCATTCACCTTCTCTAATTGTGTATTAATTCTCGCCTTACAGTCTTCAACGGTTCTGATTCCGATCTTCAGCTCTCTTACTTCATCCCTTCACACCTTTACGCTTCCGCTGCACAACTCCTTAGGCTTTAATAACCTTACAATATACTTTCACTATAACATTAAAGGTTTACTCCAATACTGTCTATGTGTAAACCCGTACACTCTTCTCTGCACTTTTCTCTGATTCTGCACACCTGTAACCTATGTCACATAAAATTACTCTAGTCCACACACAATTTATAATTCAATTACTCAATACACACCACGCAAACTCAGAATCGAGTTATCTGTATTAATAACCAAATATATACACAAGAGTTCCTTCTCTCTAGCCTGATCTTCTATATCAGTGGCCTTTTGACACTCCTGCCCATAGGCTTATAGTCAAACCCTATCTAATCTCTGAAATCTAATTCACACTCTAATTAACTAACTCTCTCTATGCCTTTTAAGCTTACATTTATAAAAAAGGTTTTTCTAACCAATTCTGGTTCAGATCCTTAATTTGCTGAACTAAATCCTGAATATCCTCTAAGTCCACTTTTGACTCAACTCATCCCTAAGGATTCTCGCTAATCCCACAAATCACGAAACCACTTTCTAGTCTGAGACTTACAATTGATTTCCAACTCTCTCATAATCACTCATTATCACTCACGTTTTCCTACATTTGAGAGAATTTACAAATATACTCACAATATCTAATTAATTCCTATTCCACTCATGCAAAACGTTAATAATTACATTCATTTGATACATAGGAATCCAACTTCCTTGAAAACACAAGACCCCCTATGTCTACTAAAATACAATGATATTTCTGAGCCGAATGCTCCTGCATCAGACTCCCAAGGTTTAAAATATTCATGATCTCCTGATCATGTGTTCTCATATGTTGATAGAAAACCTCCAGGGTCCCAAACTTTAATTTGTAACTGTCCAAATGCTCTGCACCTTTGCTCTTGCTATATGTCTGATATCTTATGTTTCATCTTCCTCTCCTTGTCATTCAGTTTTAAATTCTGATTGATCATTCTTCCTGTTACTATTAATCTCTTCCATCTGGATTGCTTCATCATTAATTGCCACAATTCTTCAATCTCTATCTCTAGCACATCCTTAGTCTGATGCATACACTGCCATTTGTTGTTGTACTCTGTTCACTTATCTTCAAACTGTTGTTCATTATCTTCTCTTTGAAGTTGTAGGATTCTTACTACTGCCCTTTCATCCTTACCCTCTTGCGACTTTCCAAAAAACCTCTGTTCATTATCTGTAAATTTACTTTCAAAAAATAAATTGTCCTCCAATTTCCTTTGTACTTGATTCCCCTCAAATACATCACTATGTTTTTCATTGATTCCAACATATGTTCTTTCCTCTTTCATGATTATCTCTTTCTACATCAAATCCTCATTCTCTAGCATTCTTTCCAGCAACATAATATCTCTATTCCATGGATTAAATACTTCCACAAAATCTTCCTCTTCCATATTTACCTGGCTGCTCATCTGTGCCAAATTTTCTCCAGCATCTGTAACAAAACCTACATTCACAAAACAATGATTAAGATAAAAAACATAAGGCCTCAGTACATCTTCTTCCTTTGACAACATTTCAGTATGCTGCTCTGATTTTTCCTCCTTTATTAGCACATCAGTATGCTGATTCAATCTCTTTAAAGAATTCTCTAAAGGATTCTCGAGACTGTTAGCAAATCTCTCTTCCACACCATCTGCTTTAATGATGTCTTTCTACTCTTGTCCACTGTAGTGAACTCCTTCTTCTGCAATCACACTGTCATACTCTGAGTTTTCCAGCAAATACTCCAGCAATTCAAGTTCTCTATGACACTTCATAAGTATTTCATCATCACTTATAATTCCTGCATTTGTACACAATTTATCAGTTTGAGAATTACAAGGTTCAACAGTCTCAACTGTTGCTTCACATATCAATTCTTCAGACTGAATCTCATCTCCTTCTTTCATAAGAAATTGTTCCTGTGTTATAACAGCTTCAAACATCAATGTATTACTAAATTCCTTCTATTGCAATAATTCATTTCTTTTCTCATTCAAGAGACATTCTCCATCATTATTTACTTTAGAGTGTCTATCTTCTGAAAGATACTCTTCCATATTTTTGACAGCTTCAAAAGACTGCTCATCCTCTGCAAAACCTATAATCACATCAAAATTATTAGATTCAAATATACAAGGTTTTACATCCTCCTCCTGATCTAAATTTGTCCAACAGTTCAGAAAATCATTAATAATTCCTTCCTCAGCATGGTAAACTTCTCGTTGTCCTGAATTCTCACAATAATTCATAAGATCTTTCATAGATCTCCAGTCTTCATCTTCTCCCAGAACTTCACCCTGTTCTGCTTCACAAATGGAAACTTCCATTCTCAACTCAGCTTCTCTGAGTTCTTCAAATTTCGATTGAACATTCATTACCTATTCAAGCTTCCTCAGCTCTTCTGCTAACTGCATAGTCACCTGTTGATTTCTCTTCTCTTGTAGCCTCTGCCACTTTACTTGCCTCTGTTGTAGCCTTCTTTGTAACTTAGGCCATTTCACTGTCTTTTTCCTCAAGACCCAACCTTGTCTTTGGTTTTCCTCTAGTATCATCTTTAATACATTGAGTTGTTCTTTTAATTGCACAATCTCCTTGTCAAGCTCCTCTTGACTCATTCTCTTTCCATTTGCCTTGGCATCTTCCTTCTTCACTTTCCTTCTATTGTGGTCTTCCTCAAAACCTCTGTTATCTCTGTTATGACTATCAATAGTCATCTTCTTCTCTATCTTCATGAGTTCCTCACTCACTTACTATGAGCTGCATTAAAGCCTTTGCAACAACAAGTCCTCCCTGCTGCCACTTACCTCACCAAGATTTCCTTTGTATTTGGTCTTTTGGCAAGCACTTGGTTCTTTATTCTCTGAAACCTCCTTGAGCACTTCTCTCTGCTCCTTTTAGGCTTCAACTCATTTGCGCCTTTTAAGAACACAATTGTCTCTTTATCCAACCTATGTTGGAATTCTTCAAGGTTCTGCCACATTCTACTTTCATTCAGAAACTCTTACCAGCTTTCTTCATCCTTTAGTAATTCTACCCACATCCTTTGTGAAATTTCCTTTATGATCTTTCCGTGAGCTGCAACAAACCTCTGCAATAACAAGTCTCCTTCTTGCTACACATGTCTCACTAAGCTTATCTCCTCTGAGCTCAATCTTTTGGCATCTCTCTAGTTCTTTCCTCCGAAACCAATTGAGCACTCCTTGTTCTAGGTTGCTGCAATCTTCTCACCTTCTTCTTCCACTACTTGTGTCACAATATAAAGACCACAAGCTCTCCAATATTCAAACCAAATTAAAACAAAAACATATCATCTCACCTTCAAGACCTCTGCATGATCTTGTTCTACCATTCACCTTTACTTTGAATGGATTGTTCTTTGTTTCTTTGCATCTGCAAATTCTGCTACACTTTATCTTTGTGTGCTTACTGTTTGTCACATTTAAAATCTGATCACCTCTTGTCTGCATACACACCTTCAAAACATAACTTTGTTCTAAGTTTTCTCAAAGAATTCTTAGAAACATAATTTCCTTGTTCGGCTCTGATACCAAAAATGATGGCGGCTAAGCCACACATACCCACATTATGCAAATAAAATTTCATGTCACACTATGTACCTATCACGTACATGTCCCAAGAATTCTAAAATTCCATACTTAGTGAAAATTCACTTAAATCAAGGTTTAACCAATGGAAATATAACATCTGATGAAACCAACTTGATCAAAGTTCAATTCCTTAAGTGGAAATATTTCATCTAACTATCCCAAGTTTAGACTTTATAGACATTTGAGCAGAACCTTATACAACCCTTCATAATCTTGGTTAATTTATTCACCCGCGCATATTAACCATACCATGGTGTTTAGACTTTGGTTAAACTCAAACTTAACCCATAATCATTAATCCCGCTTATTCTATTATAATTCCCATATAATAGAAATATTTCACAAACCACACTTAAACCTTACCTTTCCGTCTTTCCACAAACCTTTGCACATTTACAGACGCTCAACCTGCGCTTCAAATCTCCCCCATTGATCTCTTCCTTCAGATCCAACGACTATTGCATCGTCCACTCGCCAACTAGCCCAAACAATCTCTACCGTTGATCTGCTTCTGCTTGATCTAATGGATATCATGCAATCTCGTGCTCCAACTAGCACGACGGTTAATACTTCAAAAGCACGCAAGAAAAGTTCTTTTCTCGTGCTACATGTCAACCGCTGAGGTTAATTGCATAGAATTTAGAAATATAGCTTCCTACCTTTAGGGCGTGCGAGATACCACTTCCCGTCTTTGGAAACCGCTTCACTATTTTTCACGTGGGTTTAATCTCTGCCACTCATTTTCTTGACTTTATTTTGCGCAACATAATCTCAATCGTTTATCTCACACAATCTTATCTGTTGATCTGATTGATCCAATGGTTCCTGTGCACTATTACGTTCTTTTGTTTCTAACTGTGTAATATTCATTCGCCTTCTCTAACTGTGTATTAATTCTCACCTTATAGTCTTCAACGGTTCTGATTCTGATCTTTAGCTCCGTTACTTCATCCCTTCGCACCTTTACGCTTCTATTGCACAACTCCTTAGGTTTTAATAACGTTACAGTATACTTTCACTGTAACATTAAAGGTTTACTCCAATATTGTCTGTGTGTAAACTCGTACACTCTTCTCTGCACTTTTATCCAATTCTTCACACCTGCAACCTATGTCACACAAAATTACTCTAGTCCACACACAATTTATAATTCAATTACTCAACACACACCACACAAACTCAGAATCAAGTTATTTGTATTAATAACCAAATATTTACACAAGAGTTCCTTCTCTCAGGCTTGATCTTTTATATCAGTGGCCTTTTGACACTCCTTCCCATAGGCTTACAGTCAAACCCTATCTAAACTCTGAACTCTAATTCACACTCTAATTGACTAACTCTTTTTATGCCTTTTAGGCTTACATTTATACAAAATGTTCTCCTAACCAATTCTGGTTCAGATCCTTAATTTGCAGAACTAAATCCTAAATATCCTCTAAGTCCACTTTTGACTCAAATAATCCCTAAGGATCCTCTCTAATCCCACAAATCATGAAACCACTTTCTAGTGTAAGACTTACAATTGATTTCCAACTCTCTCATCATCACTCATTATCACTCATGTTTTCCTAAATTTGAGAGCATTTACAGATATCATCACAATATCTAATTAGTTCCTATTCCACTCACTCAAAACATTAATAATTACATTCATTTGATACATAGGAATACAACTTCCTTGAAAACACAAGACCCCCTATGTCTACTAAAATACAATGATATATCTAAGCTGAATGCTCCTGCATCATTCTACAACCCAGTATGAGGGGGATGTGTAAGTTTGTCCTTCCATAGATGGAGTTGACACATGCTCCTTTAAAATAAATATAAATAAATTATGGGCCTATAATAATAAAAAAAAGTATATCCTCTAAAGTGATTAGAAGTGAAAAACCATATACTTTCCAAAAATATTTCAACAAGAGATATAAGTAAACTATTTTAAAATCTATGATAACTAATTTATGTCGATATCAACTTCATATATATCTATATGTAGAAACAAAATGATTAAAATAAAATATTTTAATAGAAATTAATATTAACATATACATAAAAATATATTAATAATAAAAAACCATTTTAATTTGTGTTGATGTTATGTAAAACATTTTAATGTCAAATATGTATATATTATATATTATTTAAAAAAATTATGTATATATAGTGAAAAAAATAAGTTGTATGGTTAAAACGTTTATTTAAACAATACAATTTAAACAATGAAAAATTACACATTGTATTTTGTACACTAAAGAATTTTGCACATCAAGAAATTTGATCCCTCTCAGCTCATGTTAGATTTGTACTTAAGATGGATCTATGTTGGTTTAAGCAAGAATTGGGGAGGCCTAAGGTGCAGATATGAGGAATCACAATAAATAAATATAAGTATAAATATGATGATTAGAACATGAACATGTAAGGAGCATATAAAGGGGTGTTCTTTTGGCGTAGATACATAAGAAAGTGGTGTTATAGGTTGAGTTAAAGTGCATTGAGATTATATGTTTGGACAAATGATGTAACCATTACACATGGTGTGCATTGAGTATTTGAAATGGAATGATTGAAAAGTTGAAGAAACAACGATATAATTTTAAGGTGTAGGAGTGAAACTCTACTTAGTTACAAACTATTAGCCAATTATTTTGAGGGCATAATTTTTTTTTTGAATAATATCAATGAATCATTTACAAGAAACTACAAGTAATAGTTATCCTTAATATTAATTTAGAACTAAACAAGTATAAATCCATCTTAACTTCCTCTACGCAGTGCTAAGAAGATCAAATCTTTTGAGGTAAAAACCATTTTTAGAGTGCAAAACATAAGAAGATTAGCACCAATTTAAAGTGTTTATATATATATATATATATATATATATATATATATATATATTGTCATCATTCTCATATATATGTACCATGTACCAACTTCATGTTGAGTATATAAGGATGTAAATATATATAAAGTTGATATAAAATTATGTTAGTTAATATGAATATCAAAATATTATTTTTAGCGGTGATAGTGAAATGCTTTTTTTTGTTAACTTTTTAAAATATTTTATTTATCGGTGATAGTGTTGTAGCATTTTTTGGTTTTAGTAAGTTAGTATCAATTAGTCAAAAAATGAAAATATATTTCAGAAAATGTTAAGTTAGGATATGGACAAAAAATAATATTAAATAAAAAATGTTAGGGATATTTTATGAATAAGTCCATATCAAATAAAATGTTAGAATAGATGTCCTAAAAAATGAAGGAAAAAATGTTAGGTTAGAAAGAAAAGCAAAAATAATAAACTTTGAAAGTGTTGCAAATCCAAGTGCCACTACTCTTAGTCCAGTTTAGTTTTGCAAATAAAAGTTGTGAGCAGATTGTTTAAATGCCACACAGTTTATACAATCCAATTGTACAGTTTAATCATAATTGGATTTTATTTAAATTATTTGTCAATAGGTAGCAAATAAAATTAGCTCAATAGTTTAATCTGAGCCAATGGAGTAAATAAGGGATAGAAGTAGATTAGTCATTAAAAGGAAAATATTGAGTTGCTAGTCTAAATGCACTTGGAGAAATAAGTGAAAATGTTAAGAGAGTAAAGGGTAGGTAGCCATATGAGATATAATTGGAGCATGAAAAGATTTTATCCTAAGTTGTAACATTGTAAATGTGTACATACAATGATGGGTTTTAATTAACCATAACTTCTAAGAACCAATGTTATTTTGTAAATATCCTAACTTCATTCATCCATTTATTCGCCCATAACCCACGATTGTCACATCCTCCATAAATCTTGACACCACCATCAGTTTCTGTCTCACGTTGTTAAATCCCTTTCATCCTGCCTTACATCCCACACACTCCCTCAAGATCTGATGGCCCACATCGCTCCTCGGCCCTCATTTGTCGTCTAAACTTCTTTTTTTGTGGGGGGGGGGGGGGGGGGTCCAAAGTGGAAAGTTTTGGAAACTGACATCTTAAAATACTTTTCCCTCATTCTAGTTTTTTGGGACTTAAAATCCCAAAATAACTTACCAGCAGAAGTTGCTCCGAAACACGGTTTACATTTGACAGTTTACCGTCACTCCAACGTCATTGTCCACATCCGCTCCATGTCACATCCTCCGTCCAATCAGTTGCCACCTATCCGTTATTCATTTAATTCGCAACTCCCGCAAATTTATGCCCCATAAACCTGTTTATCAGTCCTGTTGGATAATTAATGAGGATTTATTTGTTCATTAAATAGCCCCGCTCCATTTTTGTTCATTATAAGACTTGTTCCTTCATGAAAACCATTACAAAGTATAATTCTGAAACTCAATTCATCACTGGAGATTTCATGCTTACAACATAAATGGTAGACTCATATTTCAACCGAATTCGTCATTCTATTCAGAACCAAGCCGACATCCAGGTCCGCCAATATACTTTCAATTATACTGTTATACTGTTTTTCTGTTTCCACTGTGTTTCAGACCGATTTCTTCCATTTTTGTTACTTTCAACCTGTAATTCACTTTATAAGATGCCTCCTAAGGGAAAATAAATTGCAGAAATCCCAAATCCTCTTATTCATCCACAATTTGACTTCCATCATACTCCCCTCATCGACAAAGATTGTAAAATCATTGAGTCTTCCTCTCAATTTGATTTATATGAAATTTACTGCTGGATGGAGGACCAATTAATTGATTAGACAGATGAAATAGTACTTTGGGACTCCCACCTTCCCCACTAAATTTTTCCTCAGATACATAGAGCACCTGCATTTGTCAGGAAATGCCATGAATCCTATGATCCCACTCAAAGAGAAATCATTTCACCCACAGGAGAAATCCTTTGTTTCATCAATGTTGAGTCCATTGAAAAGATGTTGCAGGCCCCAAATATGGCACTAACCCATCCTTTTTCTCATGAAAGCTTGATAGAAGCCTATCAAAAGCTATATTTTACTAAAAGATCTCAAATTCTTGAAATTTTCCTAGTTGTAGATAGCCCTTTGCCTAAAAGAAACCCCCCCTATGATTCATCCATGTTCCCAGATAGAACCAATCAAATCACCACCATTTTGTCTTATCTTCTTGGTTACAATTCTGATCAATATGTTAATGAAGCCATCTTAGGTTTCTTGTCTATATTTTTTGTTGATTCCAAACCCACTATTATTTATAACTTCAACCAATTCCTAGCTGAAAACATAAATGAATTTTTTTTTCTAGTTTAACACTGAAGAAGTATTCAAGTATGCTTTAGTGCTTGTATATCATTTTATATATTTTTAGGGAGACAAGTTTCCATTCACCTTATAGAAGCTATATGAGGAAGGCAATTAGCAATCAGTGATCTTTTGGACTTCAATGGGAATGAAGGAGAAATAATAATTTACATATAAAAAGTTCATAGAATTTTTTATTCATCCAGCTATTAGTCTTATGGGCAGCACTCCAGTACCAAGAATTAGTGATGAAATTGTGAAAGTGTTCAGCTAGTTGATCAAGACACAATAGGAGATTGGTATCTTTACCAAAACTATACAGAAATTAGGGTTTATGGTTGTGAGCTTCCACCCTACAAACTTCCTAAGTGCCTCCCCATCAGAATCTTTTCATTGGAATATATTAGGTAGAGGTTAAATGCAGATGAAGTACACTTTGTGGCTGCAAATAAGAAATCACAATTCAAGCTAAAAGCTCAGGCCGGTCCATTCATCTACAACACTAGAGTAGCAGAAGAAGAAGCAGATAGGTTATTAAAGGAAATGAAGTTTGGTATCAGTTTCACTTGGTCTTATGACCCAATGGGAGTGATTTCTAAACTTGGGGTTGAAAATAAGTTTACTGCATATCACCACATAACCAGACCTGAAATAGAGCACTACAAAAATCAGTTGGAATGGAAACAGAACACCCTTCAAGAAGCTGAAGAGTAGGCAATTTCTACTTCAAATGTACAAACTCCACTTGCACAGGAAAAGAAATCTAAATGAGGAAGGGAAGAACAGTCATCCCCTACAACTGAAGCATCAAGCCAGGGCTTTAGGATTGTGCATAGAAAGAAGAAACCTAGGATCTCTGTGATTGTTGGTGCAACAAATGAGTCTCAGAAAACAACATTTGATGGACTTGGAGAGACTGTACTCTATACACATTTTGGTGGACAGTCTACCCATTCCCCAACTCATTCCACTACTTCTTAGGAACAACAGGGAATTCAGACCAGTGGAAGCATTAAAAAGGACAAGGAGGAGGACATCTTTCATGTTTTTAGTGAGATTAAAAATAATTAAGAATTGAAATTGAACACCTATACCCAATTCTGGAAACATTCCTCCAGCTCTCAAGCCAGACTTCTTTCAGTCTTTGACTCTAAGAAGGGAAAGATGCATATGGCTTTCCTGCAAGCTCAAATTCCACAGTCCAGGACTCCTGCACATTATCAAAAGCAATCCTCATTTGAGTTTAATGTAAAAGATGTACATCCAATTAACCAAATTGAGATGCACAAATAGACTGGCCAGATGATTTCTTCCACTTTAACTGATACTGCCATGTGTTTGTCAAAGTTGCAGGTCACCCTAGCCAATACACAGTCACAACTCAAGTTGGAAAAAGTTTCCTCACTAGCAAAGGACACCAAGATCAAATCCTTGGAATATTTGGTGTTGAAGACGGGATATGATCCCTCAAATATAAATGTAGTAGAAGAAATATTCAAGAAGAAAAATGTTGAGCTCTCAACATTAGGAAGCAGCTCAAACTGCCAGCTTTTGAGGACCCAATGACCAAGGAGATTGAAGAAACCAAGACTCAGAAATCGGACATGATGAAGCTCATCATGGAACAAAATATCCAAATAAAACAGATGGAGGAGAAAATGGAAAAATTGGTCAAAGAGAAAGAAGAAGCTATAAAAAGGACTCAAATTCCAATGGATGTAGTTCCTATTTCAACAGTCTCTATAACCAGAGTTTCTACCTCAGGCACAACACCAACTACAGGTACAACAGAAGGAGTTGAACAACTTGCAGAAGTTGTTCAGAACCTCTCCATTCAAATAGTTGAAATTAAGAATTTGCAGAATGAACTGAAGGAATTAAAACATATGAAGGCAGTTGCAGACAGTTCACATGTAGCTGAGTTGCAGAGGACAAAAATTCAAATTGAAGTTTTGTAGAAGGAAATCAAAGAGTCTTACCTTGGAAACAAACTAGGTTTGGCAAAGGAGATTCTATGGGAAGAAATTATTGAATCAGTCAAGGATATCTGGCCCTACATCAAGATAATCTTTGACCAAAAATACTTGTTGGTGAGAGCTCAGGAAGATATTGAAACTATCTTCAAGGAAATTGAGGACATTCCAGAAGTTGCCACTGAGGTAATTAAGTTTTTGAATTCTAAAGACAACTATGAGCTTAAATAATTAGGTATAAATGACAGGACAACAACCATACTTGAAGTGAAGAAAATCATCACAAAGAAAAACGTCATTCTTCAGTTGGAGGAAAAATGCAACAATGTCAATGTCATAATTCAAAGATTTTTCAGTAGGTTAGAACCCTTGACTAGCAAGGGTTTGCCCTCTATGCTTGTGATAAATGAAAAATTAATTCCCATTGAAGATTACAGAGATAGGCACCAATGTAGCTTCAGTTTCAAACATAAGAGGTGCAGCAACACCAAGGGTTGTGCTGAATGCACTCAGAGATTCCTTTTTCATTCTGAATGAAATCAAACATGTATTTCTAGTAAAACCCACTTTTACTAAATATACAGAGATGGATGAAGTTTATAGAAGGGTAACTAAGTTATCTATCCCAGATAAGAAACGCTGGGAAGAGTTAACTGATTTACTTAACTAAAAGGGTGATCAAACAACATTCAGTATTTTCAGGAATAATCATCACCAATTCAACAATTCTCAGTTTTTCTAGCAACAGTCATCAACAATTCAACACCAAAATAGTGACAGATCAACTATCATTTTATATTCCTGATTTTGTATTTATCTATTTTTGTAAAATAGTTTAAGATATGTTCTCAGTTCTAAGATTGTATAAATAACTCTCTTCCACGAGTTATTAAGGGTTGCACCCTTGAAGAAGCATTTCTAAACATTAAATGTACTTGACTTTTCTGAATCATTAATACAAAAGCAAAGGATTCTAAATTCTGATTCATATAGTTTCATTTTTACTGTAATTTTTTCCACTTTTATTTCACAATGTTTTCTTCATATTCTTATGTTTTACAAAGATAACCAGGTAGGAGTAATTGTGTTTCAATTTATTCCTATAAGCTTCTGAAGTGATCATTTGATAGAGAGAATGAATTATACAAACTGTTTGTTTTATTAACTCCCTCTAAATCATAAAATCATCAGCATCTTTTGTAAGCTTAAGCATATTTTGTTAAACCTTATAAACATAGTTTAAAGGTTTTCTTACTTATGATTATTAATTTTCATTTTGAAGACTGTGATAGTCATATCATCTACCTATTTTTTCTCACCACCGTACAAGCTATATCACTGTGTGAATTTTAATAGTATCCCTCTTTTAAATATTAATACTATTCAAAAGGTTAGGCATCACTGTTTTAAATCTGTTTCATACATTGGTCCTCCAAATTAAAACAAAACCCCCAAAACAAACATCTTAGATGCCTTGGCATGATAACTGACCATTATCATCTAAGAGATACAACAGATAGTAAAATGTTTTTTTCTTATTAATTTTTATTTTGAATAACACATGTCAACTAAATATTAAACATGAAGGAATTACACATCTTCTCATTGTTTTGTTAAATCAAGAAAATAATGCTTTTAATTAAAATTGATCAAATATGTATATTCATTTTTTATTTTGAGACAACATTTCTTTTTTATTTAGTAAATATTATATTTTAATTTTAAAAGGGACATGTATAATTCAAAGTTGGTTATGATAAGTTTTAAGTTTTCTCACCAAAACTGACCAAATATGTATATTTATTTTTGTTTTGATGATCATTGACATTGTTTTTTTCCTTTTAAGTAAAGTATATATATTTTTAAAATTTTCTTACCTTTATAAATCAAGAAAAAAAAAAACTACATGCACTTTTAGTATTGATTTCACTTTTCCCTTTTCCAATAGCTAAATTTGACGTTATGAAATGTTAAAATCTTATTTTAATGAGCAGTTTCATGTGCATACACTCTACCCCTTTGGAATTGAACTTATGGCACTTAGGAGGAAATATATGTTTTTTTAAACTGAAAAAAAAGTGTATTTGTATTATATAATACTAGGCATGGTTTGCAAAAAATACATCATGCATTAGTAACCTAATTCATAAAAAAATTCCAATTTTATTCTCCTTTCAAATAGGAATACATGAATTTACTAAGGAGAATATATCTGAACAACAAAAAGGAGAATATATCTGAGCAACAAAAAGAGGGGTTTTTTAGGTTAATCCCTTACAAAAATTTCCCCAACAAAACACAAAATTGACAACACAAATGCGACTACAATTTTTTTTTAATAAACTTCATCTACCATTAGGGAATTATAACAGGCCTAATTTGGTCATTAATCTTTAATTCAATCATCTTCAATTTACACCCCTCATTAATATACTTTTTTTTTTTTCACGTGTGGTTCACGGACACCCGCGGTCACTGGATGGCCACTACATCCACGAAAATACTGAGCTTGATCAAGGGTATCAAGCCCTGCGGCCAATAGCTAGGTCTAATCCCAAGGGCTTAGGGGAGAATTGACCCTGTGACCTCCTGAACGGTGAGACACTTATTTGACCAGTTGAGCTAACCCTTGGGGCTTCCCTCATTAATATACTTGTCTACTTCTCTATTGAATTATCTTAGGACATGGAAATATGCTTTGGATGTGATATCTTCCAGAATTTTCTCATTCTTTTCATGGTTTTTTCCATAGATTTGTTCTTTAGGAGGGAGCCTTTGACCAGATGATGTAAGATTAGGAGAGAATATCCCATAACCATAAGGGTTTCCACCCGATTTTATTTGGCTAAAAAAATTCCTTGGTAGAGACCATATATATATACTTGATTATTTGAAATATGACCAAGTCCCCATGAGTACATGAACACTCTTCCATCCTTAGGTCCATAGAGTACCCCTCCCCCTCCTTCCACCCCTAGGTTTCATTGAGATCCCCTGTCAAAATAGAAAATCCAACCTTGTCGTGAGCTCTTCCATGCTCTTAATTCTAAATTTTCCAGTCTTAATTTTTGGCTTTCATTTGTTTTAGGCTTGTTCCATCATGTGTTTTGGGAAAAGTTATCCCAAACTATAAAATTTATGAGCCAATCTCATTCCATTTGATCTAAGGTTTGTTGAGAAGAGTTATGGTCTATCTTTTGAGAACCAAACACAACACACAATGAGATTACTTTCATTGTTGTGATGTGGGGAGGAGTATTCATGTTAGTAAAGATTTGATTATTCCTTGCTAACTATACTTTCCAAAATATAAATTTTGGGAGAGATTCCCAATAATTTTTGAAGAGAGGTTACCTCGAAAATCTTCTAACATATTTTTTTGTCCAGGAAGAGAAGAATTCTTGAAAAGTAGAAGGCCATTTCACTCTATTGGAGAGGGGAAATTTCTTCCATCCAAACCGATCTAGTATAATCATAGTCCAGAAATATATGGGAGATGTCTTCCACTTGATGAAAGAAGAAAGGACACCAAGAAGGTCCATGAATGTCTCTCTTTCTTAAATTCTCGACTATTAGAATTTTTCTATGAGCAAGAAGCCAACACAAGAATTTACCTTTGGATTGGCATTCACTTCCCATATATGCTTCATTTGATCTCCATGGTGCACATCCCACCGATTGATCATGAAGCTTAAAGGCCATGTGCTCAAATTCCATGGGATATTTCTAAGGTTCCATCCATTCCAATTACTTTGCTTGTCCCAACTTGGAATATAGGCCATGGTGAATTTTCTTTGAGCATATAAGAATTCTATTAGAGGAAGAAACTCGTAGAAATGTTCCATTGGTTGATGATCCATTATTTTATCCATCCATATGCTTATATTTCCCCATTTCCTAGCTTCCAATATAAACTTGAGCGAATGAGAGAGGTCATTGATACAGATAATTTCCAGATTGGAGAGCACCCTCTTGAGGCTTGAATTGAATCCAAAATTCCTATTCTTTCTCCTTGAATGTATTTTTCCTTGAGAACTACCTTCCACCAATCTTTTTCTTGGGTGTTGAATCTCCAAACTAGTTCTTCCCCTATTTCTTTATTCCTTAGCATAAGGTCCCTAATTCCAACCCCTCCATGATTTTTAGGATGCTTCACAGTAGCCCATTTAATCAGATGGAATTTCTATGTACCTACTTTTCCTCGTTCTCATAGACACTTGCAAATTTCTTTTACCAAAATAGAGAGAATGCTTTGTGGGGCAATAAGTGATGAGAATTGATAAAGTGGTAAAGTAGAGAGAACTACTTTGAACAAACCAACATGCCCTACAAGATTGAGCCACCTAGGCTTCAATGTGATGAATTTTACTTTGAATTTTGAAAGAAACCTTCCCAAGCTTGGGTTGAGTGTGATTTCAGGAAAATAGGAATGACTAAATACTTAAATTATTTCCATGTTTCTACTTATTGAAGGCCCATTATTCTTCCAAATGAAATATTGCATATATAAATTTAAGATTTTCTAGAATTTGTTTGACCTCCCTAAGCTTTAAGAAAATTATTTGAACCCTTTTTAAATTTATTTCTATTATTGAATAAGATTCACCTATCAAAAACATATCATAAACAAATTGAGAGTGATTGATGCTCTTAATACCATTAGCAAACCTAAATTTCGTAGGAGGTGTTGACATCTTCTTTCAAATTTTAATCTATGATTGAGGGAATTCACCATAATGATATACAACAAGGGAGATAAGGGGAATCCTTGGAGAAGGCCTCGTGAGGCTTGAAAAAACCTAACCTCTCTCCCATTAACCATGGGGGGGAATCCGAGAAGATTTTATGCAAAGAATAACCCAATGAATGAATTTAGAATTAACTCCAAATTTTGTCATCACCTTAAATAGGAATTCATTACTCACTTTATCAAAGACACTTTCAATGTCAAGTTTGATAATCATGCCTTTGTATCATTTATTTTAACTAGAATTGATAGGCTCTTGAATAAGAATGATGTTATCAAATATTTTCCTAAATGCAAAAAACATCCTTGATTTTCTAATATTATTTTTGGGAAATGGGATTTAATTCTTGTAGCCAAAATATTATAGATCACTTTATGTGAAACACTACAAAGTGAAATGTGATTGAATCTTGAAAAATAAGTAGGGCTTTATCCTTTTTGAATCAATGATGAAATGGAAGAGTTAATTCCACCCCCTGCGTAGTTATTCCTAAAAGTGTAACCCGCCATTTTGTAAAAATCATATTTTATTATCTCTCAAAAATGAAGATATAAGTTGGAAGAAATTTCATCCAGTCCCTGAGCTTTGTCCAAGTTGAAGGAGAATACTTCCTGGTGGATTTCCTCTTCGGTGATCTCTTTTATCAAAGCAACACTATCCTCGTGAGACACAGATTCCAAAATATGTTCCAACATTGATAATTTTGCTTAAGAGTTTCTTAGGGCCATGACGTTGTACAAATAATTAAAGTGAAAAACCTCCTCCTCCTTGAGTTGAGAAAAGTCTAAGGCTTAGGTACCTCTTGTTATTTCTTTAATGTTATTTTTATAAACTTGATTCTTTTACTGTTTATGAATTTTTTTTGTATTCATATCTCCTTCCTTTAACCAAATACTCTGAGACTTTAAATGCCAAATTTCCTCTTCCTCTTTTAATGCTTTATGATAAGCTGCAAATTCTTCCCTTTCTTCCTTAAGCAAGTCATTTTTCATAGGGCCATCCTCTATTTTGGATTGTATAATTTCCACTCTTTTCATGTGCCTATATCATTGATTGTTTCTTTGTTTGTTGTTCTCGAGCCCACATTTTTAATGTGTTTTTCTTATTTCCTAATATTTTGTTCCTAGATCATCACTAGGATGTGCATGATCCATTTTCTCTAGACTTACTCTGCTAGATCGAGGAAACCCATCGTTCTTGCCTAGATTGGATAATAATGGAAGGGAAGGGGCCCAAAATCAATACTTTCAATGATTCCAAGAACAATTGGTTTGTAATCTGAACTATTTCAAGGAGTGTTTTGAGAACAAACCAATATATTTGAGACAAAAATGACTTTTCTACTAAGGATCTATCTAAATGAGTAGCATATGATCCAATCTAGATTGTTTATTGCTCGAAGTAAATTTATTGGAGAATGTTTTATGTCTAGAAAAAATAATTTATGGATGAAATCTTCCAAATTTTCTTGAAATTGATCTCTAACTTGAGATCCCCAGTTCTTTTCCAACTAATGTATAGTTGTATTAAAATATCCTCTGAAGATGTAACCGAAGCCAAAAATGGAATCCCCAAGAGCCAAAAAATGATCCCAACATTCTTTTTTTCATTGAAATAATACTGGCATGTAAATATTAACAAAAAACTAGTTTGAGGGGATATGAAGAAATATGGTGGTCAACCCGTGGGTGGATGACTGATGATTGAGCCCATAAGATTAACACACCACCTGAGGCTCCTCTTGAACTAACAAAAAAGAATCTCACTGCCATTCCAGATCTTATGCCATTTTTGAAGGATCTCTTGATCCACCATTTTTTTCTAATGGAGCTAGAGAACTAAGGGCATTCTTTCTTAATTAATGACTTCACCTCCTGTATTCTTTTTTTCGACCGTAATACCCTATAATTCTAGGAGACAAACTTCATTACTTATTGCTTGTATGAGTTTCCCCTCACTGAGGGGTAAAATTTCCTCCTTTCCTAATGTTTCTGTATTCTTTGAGTTTTAGGTCTATAATTGATTGAGTGCCCATTTGTTTATCCTATTCCATTTTAAACAATCTCACCTCTCTGTTAGCCTTTCAACCTGCTTTCATTAGAGCCTCTCTAGTTCTTTTCCTTCTCAACATCTGATTTATCATCCATCGAACCCAAAAAAGATGACCCCATCCTAGTGTTTTTAAGGGAGATAAATTCTTCCTCCTCCGTGGAAGACTACATGATGTACTGTGCTAGTGTCATATCTTCTTCAAAAATTGGCATATTTTCATCAATTCTTTTTGGATCTAGAGTTGGTACCAATTTTTTATATTTCTCTTACAAGGAGGGGTTATTTTGTTGAATTTCCCCTTCATTCACCATATTTAATTCCTCATAGCTATTATTAGTCTCTTTCTTCCTTTTCTAGTTCCTTCTATGCTTCTAGGATTGGTTTTTTTTTGGGAGGCTAGTCCTTTCCTTTTATTTCTAGCCTGATCTGGTTTCCTTGGTTAATTGTTTTGTTGTTATACTAGGCCCTTCTCCTTCTTTTTATATTTCCATTGTTCTCCTTCCTCCACTTATTTTTGTTGCACCTCCTATTTATTTTTGTAGATTCTTGTAAAGTGGCTATATCCATGACATTTTTTGCATTTGAATGGAAGTTTATCATAGTCCACCTCTTAGATATAGGACCAATTGTCTAGATTGATATTTATGGCTACTAGGAGTCCCTTGTCTAGATCTACTTCCACGTAGATCTTGGTGTGGGATAAAATCCTGTCTTGTGGCTTGGCACGATTAATATGTTTTCTGAGGGCATCACAAATACTTCTAAAAGTGGTATAATTCCAACATTGCAATGGAAAAATGGGAGTTTCACCATAATGGGACAATAGACAAAACATCACTTTTAGGGTTTAAATATTGACTTCACCAATCCAGATATAACCCTTGATCCCCTATGAAATAAGGCCCACTTTTGAAGGTCAAGTCTCGAATTCCCTTTTTTCTGAAGAAGAAAGTAAAAATCCTTTTTTTGTAGAAGGCCAAAGAGACAAAACTCTTCATCATGGGTTTCTAATTTTTTTCCACCCACATCCTCACAGAATGTGGAGAGGGCCAGATCTGCATGAACTGGCTAAGAAAGCAACACTCAACTAGTTGCAAATCTATAGTTCTTGATTGAGGCATAAATAACTCCGCATTTGAGATTTCCTCCAATTTTTTGACAAAAGGAGAATGTTTTTTCCTTTTGAAACCTCGATACTTGCAACCAATGAGCTAAAAGCATTTATATCAGGAGAAGGTGGAGGGGATGGGGAACAAACCCTCCTGAACTAGTCATCGAGCCATTGAAAACATCAATGCGTAAAAAACCCTCAGAGCTAATTAATCTCAAACGTATTAAAATTTATAGTAAATACATCTTCTTAACCATTAAACTCACTCAAATTAGGTCATATATAATAGTTGTTAAACTAAAAATAGAAAATTTTCTCAAGAACATTGCAATGATTTTATGAAATACAAAGAAGTATAGAGATATGCAAATACCACATTTTAATTAAAAATGAAACATATGAAATAATTTAAGAGAGAAAATATAAAAATTTATTTATGTTTATTCTTATAATTAAAGTTTTCATTTATTGTTAATGTAAATATTTTAATTTATTATTAATAATTAACTAATTAATTTGAGAAAAAAATATCTAAATGGAAAGGGAGAATTTAAAATAATTATAAATAATTATGAAAAAGGAGAAATGAAAATCTATTTTTTTAAATTTTAGTTTAAATAATTAAATAAAATGAAGATATATGTACACATATATAATATTAAATTTGTTATTCTATACTAGAATTTTAAAGTGATAAATGGTTGTATAAAATTTAACAACTTTTTAATTGAGATGAAATTTATGTTTTTTCAGTTTAAAAAAGAAAAAGATATATTTAGATTTAGATATTCAAGCTTTTAATTTAATATCATTTTATTTATATTGTGCGGTATTCGCATGTATAGATTAAGCAAAAAGGATTAATTGTAAGTGATCTAAAACTTGAGATATGGTGAGAAGAGATCATATATTTTATATAGAAAATGTAGCTATTACGTTAAGCTCGTGTGTTATTAAGTATGGAATTTCATTATTCATAATGAAATAGTGCATAGTATTAATATTAAGATTAATGCAATTATAATGATTAAATGCATTTATAAAATCAATTACAATGACTAAATATATTTATAAGTATTTAATAAGATTAAGTTAATTACAATGATTAAATGCATTTATAAAATCAATTACAATGATTAAATATATTTATAATAGTGATAAGAAGGAAAGTATTATGTATAAGTTTGAACTACTTAATAATAAAACACAAAAAACACTACAAGTTTTTGTCTTTTTTTAATTTACCATCCAAAAAACATATTTGTTTATCTAATTAATGGTCTTTATGTTATTAGTAATCTCTATAAAAACATATTTAGAAAATTGTATAGAAATATGTTGAATTATATATACCAATACAACCACTAAAACATAGTGAACATTATTGAGTCTCATAAAGATATGACACAAATTGTTTAGTATGATAATATTAATAACAACAATAATAGATAATAAATAAAAAATTAATTAATAGTAGTAATGAAAATAATTGTAGTGGAAGCATTTTTTCCAAGTTGTGGCTTTATTCATTTTTTCATCCTTTCTAAGTGGCCTCTTACCATGCACCATCTATCATTTTATTGACAGCCAATTCCAAACAATCCTCCTATGATCTATTAATGTGGTGTGCCCTCCATTAAGGTCCCTCTTCAACTTGGATCATCTTCTTTCTTATTAGTCTTGCCTCCATTGATCTTCCCTTTATAACCTCGCCAAAGTTCTTAATCTCAATCATTGCAATTTTTGGTATTTTTCTCACTCAAATTAAGTGCTTGTTCATGTTCCAAGTTAAGATAGTGCTTTTCCACTCACTAAATGGAAGATGAGGAGATGTATATTTTATGGCAAACTCATATTTCACATACCAAAGTGTTATATACTTATGTGGGACAATCATGATTATATTGTTGTACTTTCTTAGATCATCCCTTTCTCAGATCAATCTACATAGATTAAGTTGTGAAATAACAAATATTTGTTGTGGCTAAGTTACGGTTATATACTAGCATTATAAGGAGTGTCTCTCCACTAACGTCTATATCATTTGAAGTAACGAGGATAATATATTTATGTGCAATATGGTGAGGTAATCATGTTCATTTATTTCTAACTTTAATAGGCACTACCATTTCCATGCCATAAGTCTTATGACTCTTTAAAACAAAACACTTCATCAACAATTTGTCACCATGGTTCAATAAAATGACTACATTACAAGCACAATAGAAAACAGTTTGAGATATACACATTTATCTAACGTTTATTTGAAGGATGATATATGTATTTCCATTTGTATGCATATTGTATTGCATGTATTCATAATGGTTCAAGAAATATTCCTTGTCTTCCCTGTATAGTCTAAGTAGGTTTCCTTTCCTCATTATCCAAATCAAGGTTGTGATTTTCGTGGTAGATTTGGTTATGACAAATGTGTTTGCATACATATATATTCATACATACATTTTTGTGTGTAATTATTTTCAAACTTCAAAAACACAAAAATAATAATTTTTTTTTTTCGAATTCGTCGAACAACACTTAATGGAAAAAATGGAGTCAGGACACAATATATTCCTACCATGTTCAAGATTTAATCAAGGATTGTGAGTGAAAACATAATGAAAATTAAAATTTCAAATTCATTCATATCTTTACATGCTATTATGTTATTGTAGGTCCTAGAAACTAGGATCTAAAAGTGCCCATATTTTTATTCAAATGGTCAATAATGAAGATGAGTGTACAAACTAAATGAAAACTCTATTAATGAAACTTATAGGCCCTACATGAGTTGTGATTATTTATCCCTTGTTGAATAAACAAGAAATAGTTGGAAATTGCATTGCAAACCTATAAAAGAGACATTTGAATCCTACAATTGTTCAAGATTATCATAGAAGGGATCTCCCCACCATGGCTCTATATGGGTGCATCAATTCCATCAAACCATTCCAATAATTAATTGTTTAAAATAATGTTTTAATCTTAATTGAAGAAATAAATATGCACATTTTATCTCTCTTCTATCCATCACACATCATCTCATTATAATTTATGAAATCTATGGAAATAATCATTGCCTAGTTCTCCTCTACTTGCCACAAATGTTGAGGATTAGTCTTAGGACTAATAAAGAAAACATATTTAAGGGAAGGATACTCCTATGGAACATATAGATCTTGAATGGTTTGCAGAAGATAAAAGAGTGATAAGAAATTAGTTGTATAGTAGCAATGCCACCCACTATCTAGAAAAAAACTCTACTTTCCTTTGCAACATATCCATCCTTGAATTTCTTCAACATTCCTTTCCCTCAATTCACCCATTTATTTCTTCAAATAATTCTTAAAAAAACGAATTGAAAAGTGCACATAAACTTCTAGCCAAATTCATCTCAGAAAGCATGATAAATTATATAGAATTTGACAACCAGTGTTGTGGAATATAACCCAAATATATGTGGCATGAAGATTACGAATAGAGATTATCCTTAATAATTTCTACCCTCCACATGATGTTTATATCTTTGGCGAATTCCTCCAACAACCTCCCTACCACATCCATGGGCTCCATTGCCACCATTCTTAATATGCAAACAATGCTTTATGTAAATTGTGGCGTTCTTTTTCTTAATATATTTACTTGAAATTGGTGTATATCACATTATAAGAACTTAACTTAACGTCTAAATATGGCTTGTAATGTAGCTACACTCCACTTAAGCCATTACCTTTAGGGATGTACTAAACCTTATTAGATGGGTGCTTGCTTCTTACATCTCATAAAACTTATGGCATATGAGACATATGTAGCATAATTTGCTTGCTTAGGGCTATGCTATTTTGGAAGTGTGAATTTTAGAGGGTGGAAAAGTTTATGAAGAGGTGATGAAGGTGAGGGTGAGGGAGCGGGTGGATGCAAATACGTGGAAGATTATTATAATTTTCCCCATTCCCCCCACCCCCATGCTTATGAGATAAATTTTATCTAGTCCTTTATACTATTTGAGCACTATGATGTAAGAGATGAGAATGGTGTCAAAAGAGTTGGTTGGTAATTACATGCCAAAGAAGAAGGAAACACTTTGAAATGGGCTTTATATCTTAAGTCATGGAACACATATAAGCTAATAAGTCATTCTTGTTAGAAAAAAGTTGACATAATAACTCTCTCAAATATTGTGGATTTAAATTAATTTCATGTAAATTGGTAATTTCTAGCCCATAACTGAGTTTTACTAACAACCCATGAATAATTCCCCACACATAACAATGATTCTTGATTTCCTCCCAATGAAATATTCATTAAGAGCACCATACTTGACACTATGTCATTTGGTCTCTAACTCATAAAAATTCTTATTAAAACAATGTGAAAAATTCAAAACATGATTAACAATATTATTGTGAACCTAGCATTGATTTAATAATATTTAGAATTATGTCATGAGCTCCTACCTCACATCTTTCTACCATAAGTTGATTCACATTTAATTTTCTAAATTATCCTTTCAACTAATTATTTATAGACCCTATTCAAAACCTGATTTTTTTTTTACTTTAAACCATGTAAAAACCCAAATTTACTTGAGAATCCCTTTTCCTTTACAAACCTTTTCCACCCCTTTTCCACATTGACAATCCCTTTTCCTTAAGTTTTCTATACAATTTCTAACGATCTAGCTGCAAAGATTTATAATGTGGTCAACTATGATACTATGGTAATGCTCCAATTGTTTGTTACTCTATGCTCGGTATAATGGGTCTTCACACAAGGAGATGCTAAACCGAAGCATGCAATCACTGATCAGAGTTACCTGCTATTCCATATTTATGATGCATGTGTTGATAGCAAGAAACCTATTATTCTGAAGAAGATTCACAGTGGTCTAGTAAAAGTTATGAAGTACAAGCATGCTTTTGACATGGTCATCTCTGCAGATGCTAAGGGGCTGATTGAGTACAGGTCTCCTACAACACTGAAGTTTTCAAATAAAGGAGTGAGTTCAAGTTTAAGACAGAGATGAATGACTACTGTTTCTGCACTACAGGTCAATGCTGATTGGACCATTTCTGACTAGATCACCTAAACAGGTCAGTGCTGACTGAACAATTTCTGACTAGATCACGTAATGGTGCTATTAAATTGACTCTAGAGGATAAGATGGCTATAATTGAGAGCACCATGGTGGAAATAAGTGCCAGTAATAAGCACTTGCCCTCCATTAAGCAGCCATTAGGCACTTGACCATCTTGAACTGGATACTATTTTATCCGTTGGAATGATGGAACATTCTGTAGGCCCTGTACGTCTAGATCTGCACCGTTATATTATAAATGCACACAAGAAATATTCACATGTGATTATAAATGCACACAAGAAATATTCCCCTGTGATTCAAGAACTAATAGACAAATTTCCACTCGAGAATAATTTTTTATTAGTTATATGAAAATACTATGAACAAAACAATGAATTACTGAAATCTTGAATTTGTAAATTACTAATGACGATATCATATTAACTTGATAACCTAATTAGTCATCTAAAAAATGGAACTTGAACTGTTTTTTTTTTTTTTTAAATCATAAAAGTATGCAAATCATGAAAGCATGCAAATCATGAAAAGTGAAGTCCCGTTTTGGTGTTGTTTAATTATCAGAGGTTTTGAAGTTTTTAGTGGGAATTTGGTAAAAAAAATTGTCGCATATTGTTTTGTATTATTTAATCTGATTTTTGATTTTATATATGAATTCAATACTTTAAAAAAATTAGTATATGAATTCAATATTTTAAAAAAATTAGTAAGACACTTAAATGGTAGAAAATTAATAATTCAAAAGTGTGATTCCAATTAAAAAAATAAACTTAAACTTATGCACGTTGCAAATTCCCAAAAAAAAATATCCGAGAAACTTAAATTGCTCTCCATCAGTTTCTAAAATATTCCCCTATTCTACCATCAGAATTAAAATGCCCATACTCCAGCCATGGTTCAGAATTAAAATGCCCATACTCCAGCCATGGTTGAGAAATTTTTGCAGAAGTGTCTTGCTGCTCAACTTGGGCCATTTCTTCAATGATAAAATTTATGCTATTCAGGGTATGTGATTGATGCTATAAATAAACTCTGTTGATATGAGAGAAATCCCTCGATTCCGAGGGCCGCTTTACTAGGGTATTATGTATAACAGTTTTTGAAGACTGTGCGACCGACAAAGGAGGTACAGGAGACACGATCAAACGCGAGGCATATTTACTAGGTTATCTAGTCATAAATACATAAATATGTGGGGAAGTATATATCATTGCTGGATAATGTATTTGTTTAGAGGTAACTGTGAGCATATATTGTCTCTGTATATTTATGGCTCAATAGTCTTGGATATATTGGTTTCCGTGATTAACAAGTTGGTTGTTTTTAAGAAAACAATCTTGCACGGGTGGTCTGGTTAGGTTTTTTAAATGTTTAATTGTAGAATTTTTGGTTTTTTTCCTATATTTTGTTATGGATTCTGAGACAACTCCCTTAAAATATAACAATATGCTTGCCATATATATTATTAACTTGTAAATAGCCTTTGTTACAATACTATGGGCCAATACCACGGCTCATCAATACAATATGCCCATAAACCATCTCTCATTTCACAATCAAAATGTTTTATAAATATTTTACTTGAATTGAATTTTATAATATATATTTTTTATTAAATCTAAAAGAAAAAAATATATAATTATTTTTGAGATATATCTATACCTCTATCACATTAAAATATATCAAATATAAACAATGGTTATAAATCAAGATCCATTTGACCATATGTATTAAAATATTAATTTTGTAACTATATTTAAATTTCATTAACAAGCACATAAAAAATTAATACTTAAAATATAACAAGATTTTTAACTATGGATATTCACCCCCACTTTACCATGGATATTATCAACCATACCATACCATGGGCCAATATGATAACTCATCAATAACACATGCCCAAAAACCATCTCTTATTTCACAATCAAAATAATACTTACAATATAACAAGATTTTTAACCATGGATACTCACCCCACTTTACCATGAATATTATTAACCATACCATACCATAGGCTAATACCATGGCTCATCAATACCACATGCCTAAAAACCACTTCTCATTTCACAATCAAAACATATTGTTTATTTTATTACATTTTTTTGTCATAGACACTCTCTATCCCGGTATGAAAGAGATGTTGTAATGTCCTGTTATATTATGTTACCTAAGCATTTTGACCCAATCAAATTACATAAAAAAAAATAAATAAAACATTTTGACTTAGTGAATTACATAAATTAAAAATTAAACTAAAAAAATAAACCAACCTAAATCCACCTCTAGAGTGTGCTCAGGTTTGAACACAGAAAAGAGTTTTGCACCTCCAGAAATTTGATCCCTCTCGGAGCTTGATATATCTAGAGTTAAGATGGATCTAATATGGTATGAGATAAAGATATAGTTAATGTTAAATCAATAAAAAATAAAAATTAATAAAAATAATAATAAAAGCAATAAGTTAATCTAATTTATTATATTGTAATTGGTTTTATTAATAAAATTACAAATAAATTTATAATAAAAATGATATATTAAAATAAATTTAAATAATAATTATTTATATCTATAACATTTAACAACTTCATATTTGAATTTAATTAATATAAATAAAATTTAATTAATATAAATATAACATTTAAAAATTTTATATTTAAATTTAATTAATGATGATGATGGTTAATGTCCACTGAGACCAAACTTTAATAGTTAAACTTAATAGTTAGAATAAACTTGTTTTCTAAATACTCTATTTATTTATATAAAAAAAAATCACAAAAAAGTTTAAACTTTTATTTATATATATATATATATATATATATATATATATATAATCAAGATTTTACTATAATTAAAAATAAAAATATTTCTATTAATTTATTTCAAATTTGATCTTTTAAATATTTGAAAAATCTAAAGTTAAAATGAATATATATTGATTAAAAGAAACTTTCACTATTTAAAAAGTCAAATCTAAATTTAATAAAATATCTAGCATGCAAATATTTTTAATAATACTCATGAGCTAAATACTAAATTTGGCTAAGATAACATCAAAAGTTGTACCTGTTGTTTTTTTCACTCCATATTATCTATTTTCAAATGCATTTCCAACTTTTCTCCCAATAAATATAGATATTTTAAATTTGAATAGAAAGATTAATTTAATTTTATATTTATATAATTTTTTCCTGTCAATACCACACCTCAAAGCTTTAATGGTTTTAATGAATCAAGTGCATAGAGTGCTTGGGGTGGGTGGCAGTGTCAAGTTCACCCCTCTCTTGCATTTAAAGCACATTAAGCACATGGTGATGAGTCCCTCAATTTTCGTTAAAACATAGGGTGCTCTCAACATGGCCATCCATTTCCTCAGCTACACAAAGGTGGAGACTTTGTTCATTTTTAGGGCATTGCATTTGATCTCTCTGCAATCATGGTTCGAGAACGAGGGCAGTCTAACAAAGGCGATCAAGGAAGAGGAAAACCTCCCCTCACTCCTTGGCATGGGCACAAGAACGAACATTTTTATTGCAGTAATCCGCACTACTATAGATGAATGGTGGCAGACACAGAAGCATGGGAGCTCCAAGTCACGGGAAACCATCTTTGAGCCCTACATAAACTCTTGGGCCGCCATTACTAGGATCAAGCAAATACCAGTGTATTCTTGGAAGGAAATTCCCTTGGTATGAAATTCCATTTACATCATGCAAAGTCAGCTTACAACCACCACATTTCCAGGCTGCTAGGTATACAACTTTAGGGTTTAGAGTCTCCCTCAACTCAAATAATGGATGACTCCTTGCTTTCTCAAGTACACACAAACGCTCCCCACAACATGTTGATGAGGCTCATCAATAGGTAAATTATATGGACCTAAATTCACTCTCCATCTTCTTAAAATAAACTTTTCTCACATTTCTTTACATGTTTTGTTATATTTTGCTGGTGAGAAGGGTAAAGATGAGATGTTGTGTCAAGTGGCCTAATGTGCATTAATTGTAGGATTTGGAGCAATTTTGGCTAATTAAAGTGTAGGAACTCGAAGTAGACAAGCAAGAGGGATTTTATGAGATTGGATCTCCCTCCTTAAATCCTTACTCACTCGAATATTCCTCCACCAGATCTCATCAGCTCGGAGTTACGAGTAGCGAAGCCACTCAGGTCATTGGAAACCAAGCCAATGATAGTTGAAGACAAGTTGATCTTGAGTTGGGAGCCAAAACTCCCTAAATTTAAGGAAGTTGTTGGTAGCTTCAGTTGTATAAATAAGAAGGCCTAGAGGCTCATTAGGATTAGACTTTTTTTGTTGTAGACAAGAGGCATTTTTGAGCTAAGACATTGTGACTAATAACTCTTATGTATTTTTTATATTTTAATGAAAATGAGAAGCATTCCCTTGATACTTCACTAAGTTGACTTAGAGGGATGAAGTTCTTGGGTTAGGGCCCAACCCCAGCAGGAGAGGTTCCTCTTTTTGTACATGTATGATTAGATTACATTCATAGTTAACTGTTGAAGTGATTTTGGTTTTGTTTAATCTGCAAGTATTTGGATGATTACTTAGTTTTCTTCAATTTGTGGATAGATAGATCAGTGGTATCATAGTGACAGTAAAAACTTCAAAGAAGCTCGCGATAGTGGCCTTGACCTCATCTCCCTTATGGGATTTGATTTGAGGATTCCATTCACACAGCCAAAAAACAGATTTATTATTTGATTACTGCATAACCTAGGGTTTCTTGTTGAATAGATCACTGTCTCTAAATTTCTTAGAAGTATATGCAATTTTCATTTTGATCTCTTGAGTTTTCTATGGTTTAGAAGCACTTCCATTCATAAAATTAGCCATTAGCTATTGATGACTATGTTTTTCCTCCATTTAGTTCATCTTTTCTATGTATAAATGAAATTGTGCATAAATGAAGAAAAGAGTGTATGTTGTTGCAGGAGCTTCTAATCTGTAGGGAGACCTCATCTCATTCACCTCATCCAAGTCTTCTCCACCTACACTGCCAAAGTCCACCAAACCCTAATCCAAATCCTTGTTTTGTAAGCAAAGTGGGCATTTTCAATGAGCAAATCCAACCATCTTGAAGGATTTGACTAAGCCTTGGATAATGTGCACCTCATGTATACCTTATTCCCCATCAGACACCTTTCCCACACTTCATTCTACCTTTCCTACCCCCTTATAAGCTTTCCGTCTATTTCCTGTAGTAAAATAAGGCATCAAGTAGTAGAAATAGGACATCATTTAGTACTACAGGAAACCTTGTAGCAACCTATTTTAAGCCTGAATTAAGAAAAAATGGTCATTTGAGCTTAGGTTGGGCATTCACTTGGCTTGCATACCCTTGAAACTAGTCCTGAACTTTTCCCACATACCTGTCTCGCCTGCCAAAGAACAAGTTGGAAATTAGCATTTGCATTCATAAAACTAAAAATCCAAAAAGGCTTTTTATGAGATTTCTAAGTCAGTGCATGCATGCATCAATCATAACAGTTCTTAGATAAAATTCCATGCTCAATTAGTCCAGGTCACTAAATGTTATAAACAAGGTTAAGTTAGGTCTCTTTTGCAAGCAAAATGTGTAGATGCTTAGCTAGATGATTTCATGTCACTTTATAGCACCTTCCAATTCAACACTTTCATTTCCTAGAGTAGGCAACATTCCCTTTTTGCATTAAGGATAATTTTCCCTTTTCCATTTGGTAGTCAGACTCCTTCTAGTCAATAGAAGATTGGTTTGAAAAACCCTAGTGGTCTATTGCCCTAGTTGAAAAGTGACAAGAGTAGACCATTGCATCTATTGTGTATACAACACTGTCACCTCCAAGTTTGTATGAACCCCAGGTTGATGAAGTAAAGTTGGTAGCCCCAGGAGTTGCAACATTCTTGTTGCAATACTGGTGCTCATCACTTTTTGGCATCGTTGTCGGGGAGGTGTCTAAGTAGATGTGATTTATGCTTTCTTTCTTTCTTTATTTCCAATTCTGCAAATAGTTCCATTCAAAAAATAGTTTCAATATTTACTTTCTTCCAATTCTACAAGTAGTTCCATTCAACAAATAGTTGCAAATATTTTTTCTTTCCATTTTGCAAGTAATTCTGAAAAAAACCTTGAAAAAAACAAACTCCTTTCATGCCTCATAGGAGTAGAGACAACTTAGGGAATTTTTTTCCAAATACCCCCACCACATCTAACAACCAACCTTCCCTCTGTTTTGTGGTTGTGAGGTAGAGGACCCATTAGGCAAACAACAAAGATCTTTGAAGAGCCTATTAGGGAAGAATAAGAGACCATTCCATTGACCTACACCATGGCTGAAAATAGAAATGGGACTAGAGACAGAGAATGAGTTGAGAATAGAGGTGAGGCTGCTTTTCCCATCAAAGAAACTAATGGAGATGCCAGGATGAAAAACATAAGCTCCTATTCCCTTCCTCACTTCCATGGCCTAACCTCAGAGGACCCAAATACGTTTCTGTTTGAGTTTGCTATAATATGCAGAAGTTACAATTACAAATATGATGACTAGAACTTGAAATTCTTCCCATCCACCCTCAAAGATGCAACCTTGCGCTGGTTCACGAGTTTACCTGGGGACAACATCACCACCTGGGCTCAGATGCAGCAAGCCTTCAACAATAAGTATAGGGACTATTTCAAGTCCAAAGATACCAAAGATACCAAAGAGGACATTTTTAGAATGACCTTGGGAGATGACGAATCTTTGGAACATTATGAGGAAAGGTCCCAACTCAGCTACAAAAGGGTCAAGTACACCCTTGATCCTGAATCACTTAAGCTAGTCCTTCTTAGAGGGATCAGGGAAGATCTCTTAGAAACCCTAAACATGTTGTCAGGAGGGGACATCTATCAGTTACCCTATGATGATATCAAGATAGTTTTTAAAAATCATTATAGGGTAGCCAAAAAGAAGGGTAGGGCTAGTCAAGCTTTGGCCAGTTCATCCTCCTCCAACACATCCATAAAAAGTGAAATTGGGAACATGTTGGAAGACTTCAAGAGTGAAATGTTGCATACCCTTGCTTTGTAAATGGACACCATGCAGATCAAGAGGAAGCAGGAGGAAGTAGAAAGAGCCTTAGTTATCTTCTGCCCTAGATGCACTAGAAGGCACCCTAGGAATGAATATCCATTGAATCTTATAGAGATCTGCTCGGTCTGTGAGGAGAACCACTCCACAGACAAGTGCCCTTCTCTGCCTATATTGAAATCTGTGTATCAAGGAATTGAAGGGGTGACTGAACAACTCTGTTATATCAACCAAAGGAGGCCTCAAGGACCTCGACCATACCAGCAAGGCATGCAAGGGGCATCCTATTCATATTACAACCCTAACCAGAATGCATCCATTCCCCCTTGGTGCCCTCCTACTCATCCTTCATGGTCCACACCTTCTCCCTGGTCTTTTGCACCTCAATACCATTCCCAACTTGCCAACCAACCATTTCAGCCATATAATCCTCCACAACCTCAGTGGAATGCACCATCCCAGGGGTGGAGGTCCCCATACAACCAATCTCTAGCCTTACTACCTCCACCTCCATCTCAACCACAACTCCTTCACCCTGCTCCACCTAAGCAACCTCAGATGCCTGCTCAACCAAATTCGAACCTGAACAATAGACAAGCACAACAGGCATACAGTGGGGAAACAACTTACCTTGCCTATGCTATGGAAATTCAAGAAATCAACCTTAGGTCTAGAAGAGTACTTCTAGATAATCAACCTCCATCTCCACTTGAGGAGCTTGAAGAGGAAAAGGAGGAGAGTGCCCCTCAAGAAAATCTACCTCCTTTTCCTAAGAGATTAATCCATCCTATCCAGCACACCCCAGAAGAGATTGAACTTCTGAGTGAACTGAAAAACCCGTGTTAAAATCCCGCTTCTCCAAGCTATCAAGGATGTCCCCATCTACAACAAGTTAATCAAGGATAAATGTTTCAAACATCCTGGGAGGCGAAAGAAATACACCCCTACCATTAATGTCATTGGACAACTATCCAACTTAATGTTGGGGCAGGTGATTTTCCCAAAGCATCTAGATCCTCAAAATCCTATGTTAGATGTGCACATCAACGGTATCATTTTCCCCCATACCTTGATCGATCGTGGGGATTCCATCAATGTGATGACTAAGGAGACTATGCTTAAACTGAATCTCCAAGGATCATTAAGAAAGACCACAATAGTCTTGTAGCTTGCAGACAGGTCCACAATAGCTCTTGAGGGAGTTATCGAGGATGTGATGGTCTCCATTGATTCCTAGGAATACCCTGCTGACTTCTGAGTTCTCCAACCTAAGAGAAAGTTCAATGGTTATCCTCTCATCCTTGGAAGGCCATGGTTAACCACTGCTTATGCTTACATAAGTTCCAGGGCTAGGAATATGACCATTAAAAATCGACATTTTTCCAAGAAATTGGTCTTATACCCTCCTGCCCAACCATCTCTGGAGCATGACTTACCTTTATGGTTAGAAGAGGAGGAGGAATATGAAGTCTACTCTTCCCAAATATGTACCCTAGATGCTACTATAGGAGGGGGCAACCTGATGAAGATGACCTAATTGAGAAAATCCTCCAGAATCATCCCCCCAACACCATGTCTCTTGAGGAGTTAGTGAAGAAAGCTGAAGATAACCCTTGGACTGATTTGTGCCTAGCTGACTCAAGTCCTACTCATGTCAAGATGATAGAATTTGGTCCAAAAATAACATTGAAAATCAACCCCTCTCTCTCTGCACATCAAGAAGAGGAGTTATGTGACATGCTAAGAAAGAATCTAGATGCCTTTTCCTAGAGTTACAAGGAAATGAAGGGAGTGAACCCTTAGGTGTGTAATCACCACATTTACATCAAGGAAGGATGCAAGCTAGTGCACCAAAATTAGAGGAGAATGAAACCAGCCCCCAAGGATATTGTCAAAGAAGAACTGCATAAGTTGTTGGATGCAAGATTCATTTACCCCATCTCAGATAGTGAGTGGGTGTCTCCTCTAGTTCTGGTTCCAAATAAAAATGGGAAGTGGAGGATCTATGTGGACTATAGAGAGATAAACAAAGCCACAAAAAAGGACCATTTCCCTCTACTCTTCATTGACCAAGTATTAGATGGTCTGGCAGGAAAGAAGTTCTTCTCTTTCCTGGATGGATTCAGTGGTTACAATCAGATCCAGACCAACCCAGAGGACTTAGGATGAAACCACCTTCACCTGTCCTTTGGGTAACTTTTCTTATAGGGTCCTTCCTTTTGGGTTATCCCTACCACTTTTCATAGGGTAGTCCTGAGCATCTTTGGAGAGCTAGTCCATGACTCTGTGGAAATTTATATGGATAATTTCACCCCCTATGGGTGTGATTTCCTGTAGGTTCTCTCTAACTTGGGAAAATTGTTAAACCAAGGCATTGAAATGAACTTATCCCTTAGTCCTAAGAAGTGTGATTTCTTGATGACTGTAGACACTGTTCTAGATCACTCAATATCCCAAGAAGGATTGCAAGTGGACCCAATTAAGATAGCTATCATAAAGAGGGTCCCTACTCCTTAGAAGCAGAGGCATGTCAGAAGTTTCTTAGGTTTATCTAGATACTATAGGAGATTCATAAAATACTTCAATAAGGTAGCCTCACCTTTGATTGGACTATTGGCCAAGGACTTTGAATTTTTATGGCCAGAAAGCTGCCAAGAGGCCCTGCAAACCCTAAAGGACAACTTGACTACTACACCTATACTCCGAGGCCTAATTGGGCTCTTCCTTTCCACATCCATGTTGTTTCCTCTAACAAAGCTATAGGAGTATCTCTATGCCAAATAGATGACAAGTTACCTTATGCCATTTACTTCATCAACAAAAATTTGTCCAACGCTGAATTGAACTATATCGTGACTTAAAAAGAGACCCTAGTTGTTGTCCCCTCAAATACATTTAGACATTACATCACTAGTTACCAGACCTTTGTACATACTGACCATGATGCTATTAAATATTTGATGAAAAAACCTGAACTGAATGCCTAAATTATTAGATGGTTTCTTTTGTTACAATAGTTTGATCTAACTATCATTGATAAGCCTGGTAGAGAAAATGTAGTTGCAGATTTTTTGTCCAGATTGGCTTTGCCTACAGGTGAGGAAGGAATGGTTGATGACTAGCTGCTAGATGAGAATTTATTCACTATTTCAGTTCTCTCTCCATGGTTTGCTAACATAGGAAACTACTTAGTAGCTGCACAGTTCCCTCCAAATATGTCCTCCAAGGAAAATAACAGAATTATAAGGAAAAGTGCCCCATTCACTTGGATTGGGGGCAATCTCTCCAAGCTAGGCCTAGATCAAATTATGAGAACAAGTGCACCCATTCAAGTTGGGGCTTCTCTTCATAAGCCTAAGCCCATTTGGCCGAGAGCACGTACGGTTCATCCTGCCCATCATATTTGTCTGTTATTCGCACCTTTGACTTCCCAAAGCGTGTTCTCATCATCCTCCTACATTCATGGCAATCAACAAAGCTTCCCTTGTGCGTACCCCACCATCTTGCAAATGTAGCGTGCAGTGCCTAGTCCAACACCTGAAAGCACTGCTTCTCTGGTACCTCCCTTTCAAATGCATCCAAAAATATATCTACATCATTTAGGCCATCATAAGTGGGAAGATTCCTTACCTTCGATGACACACAGTGCAGCGACCGGGTCATCATGTTACAGCTCAATGTAGTTACTTCATGTAACTGATTCTGCCAGTGCTCTAATTCTTCATCAGAGTCTGAGGTGCATGAACTCTCGCGATCCCATGTAATTCGTCCATCCACTGTTGGATTCACCCAATCTTGATCTCACACTGTTATCTTATAAATACAATCTAGATCGTCATCACTCTCATAATCGCGAACTAGTTCTATATAGCGTGATCCTTTAGTAGGATCTAGGGGTACTATCACACGTAGCGATTTCTTCTCAAATATCATCTTTCACTTCTTTAGGTTGATTACCCCGTTCATATCAGTAGCCCAATCAATTCCAAGGAGCGTAGGGTAGGGGTTGCTATCATCCATAATTTTTATTACTTCAAATTTAGCCAGTGCGCTCACACCTTCAATATCTACATTCACCCCTTGCAGCCGCCCCATGGGGATGATCTTTTGTTGATTCGCCATCCTTAGCTAAATTAGAGACCACTGTAGCGTGGGTCTTCCCATCCGTTCCCAAGTTTTTTTTGGTAGGACGTTCGCGTTTGACCCCAGGTGCAAGATAACTTGATCCATCTCATACTCTCCTATATGTGCAGTCAGTCTCATCTCCTGTCCCATCCTTGTTTTATGCTTACCAATCTTCTGTACTACGCACAGCTCAGTCGGAGTGTTTCCGGCGCATCTATTTATGAGCTCCTGTAGTCCCTTCACAGCCTCGCGATCGCACAGTAGCTTCATGCAAGTCTCCAAGAAGGTAGTAAGCATAGAAGGGTCCATCTCTTGATTAGGCTTATCCTTTCTCCCTGAGGTGGAGGCCTTAGCGAAGCTCTTCTTCACCTCCATGAATGTTTCACGTACGTGCTCCAAATTGAACTTAGTCTCCTTCACTGGAGCTTTGCGAACCCAGGTACTATCTTCGGGATGTTTCCCCTTATCATCTCCTGTTGTGATTCCACTTCGGAGCACTATATTTACATTCAGATCCTCTTCGCATGGCTCAGACCTCATCATCTGTATATTCTGAGTCAGCCGAGGTGGTAGTGCCCCTTTGTCATGTATCCTTGCTATCAGCGTAGGACAGTCTTTTGTTTTGTGATCAAGCAGAGTGAAATACTTGTACGACGGATGTGTAGGGTTAGTGTAATCATGGGCATAATGTCCTAGTCCTTCGAAATTGTAGCACATTAACTATCCCCGGCCTCTTCCAGGTCCTCCTCCGCCTTGGCCTCATCCGCACCCATGAAAGCCTATCCGCGCCATCCCTACGCACTGGTCAGGGGGCCGCGTTTATGCCTAAACCCTATAGGCAGGAGTTCTATCCATCATCAATTCGTAAATTCTGTAATTATGCTCATCATGCCCTACCGACCTACATAAGTTGCATAATAGTTGTTGCGGTGTCTATACAAACTTTTGCAACAAATGACAGTTATCCGTGGCATGAATTCTTGCCACCTGATATATAGCACACCAAAAAGAAGGCCCCACGCTTGGTCTTGCTTGAGCTTCCGACCTCAAAGGCATCGGTCCTCCTCCTGCAATATAGTTCACAAAGACTATACAATGGTCCTTGTCATGCCCCTGACTCTTGCATTTCAAACACCACACCTCTTCACATACCTTTGGTCGAACTGTTCTGTCCTGCTTCAAACATTGCATCTCAAGGCAAATATTTTTCAACTGCGCATGGATCTGCTAAACCTTGAGATTTGGATCTTGCATCAGTGTTTCATGTAGTCTCATTGTAATCTCCAAGGCCTCTACTAGAGTCGTTATCTTCTATTGTGATAGCGCAATTTTCAGGTGAGGCAAGAGCGAAGCCACAAACCAATTGTGATGTTGTTCATCTGTTAAGTTCATGTTAGCTTTGCGGATTTTACATTTCAATCTCTGATCTAATTCCCAAGGTGTCTCACCTGGTTGCATCACGATTTATTTGAACCCCACAATAGACTGAGCTTCAGATTTAGGCCTACTAAATTCTTTGTTCAACACGGTCTGGATGTTTGCCACTCTAGCATTCAGGTTGTCATTAGAGTACTTGATGTACCAGGTTAGCGTGCGATCCTAGAGATAACTAACCAGGGTTGACTTCTTTATGTTATCATCTGTGACACCCTAAGCTTCCCATACAGCTTTCACCATGAACCAAAACTGGTCCGGGTCCTCATTTCCCAAGCCTTTGAACAAAGGCAGCTTCATAGAATTTGCCATACTGAACTGTGGTGGAGGCGGAGGTGGTACAGATGAAGTCACAGGTGATGGAGGTGAAGTTTGTGGTGGAGTGAGTCGAGGTCACAGTCATGGCAATCCTTGTCTTATTAACTGAATAGCACTTCACAGAGAAACATGCACTATTCCCTCTTCATCACCTCGTGGAGGTGAAATCAATGGACTATATTCAAGACCCTTTATTCCTTCATTCCTGTAAGTTTTTCTGCTTCATGTAGCTCCAATCATCAAGGTAGATGTATAACCCATTTTTCACATAATAACATTTTAAACCAGGTATTCAAAGATTTCACGTACTTACCTCGCTAACCTTTGAAAAAGCATTGCTCCACCTCACTGTAGTTGACTGAGGTGTCGACCATGAATTCAGTTACAAATCCTCCTATGACGCGATCGAGCCAATGATCAACAGCACGATCGATCTTATCCTCAGATGTTTCCAATCTTTGCATTAGTTCTAGGGTCGAAATAATAGGACCATCAAGTTTCCACCTTCCTTGGCTATCTACTAGCTTTGCGATCCACTCGTATAGTTCAACCAGAAAGGAATAGAAAAATATCTTGTGGATCTCTGTATATATGTACTTGTCCAAGCACTGTTCCTTTGTTAGTCGCAGACTTCTATTTTCTTGCACAGTGAATTCGTGGATCTTCCTATCCAACCAGTCTCTGATATCTTTCTTAGTTGGATTCCAGTGATATGAAATCACACACCTCTTATGAAGATTCCAGTCCCAACAATGAAACCATTTGTTGGCATGTTGGGGCCTGACCCAGGTTCAACATTAATTAGCCAAACAAATCCCTACACTACTGGCCCTTTTGGCATCAGCCCACGAAGTGCAGACCGAAGTCTCACCCGAAGCAGTATGGGGGGATGCTGGAACCAAGTTTCCGCACCCTGAGATGGTCATGATTTCATTTTATTCCTTCTCATCGTGATTTCACACAGGTCACTCAGTTCTAGGGCTTGCTAGACTAGCCCTATACTCCGGCCTTCAGTACCTCTCTGAAAGGGTATGATTGACCTTCATGCAGCCCCAACTTGCAGCTCAGGTACTTTTGCGTTGCTAGGGCAGCATACCATGTAGATTCCAAAATTAGACTAAGTGTCTTACATATCTTATTAGATAATAATAGTCAGCACCGCATAAACATATATCCTTATTTGCGTTTAGTTATCCAATGTAATTACATTCATTTGCGCACCATATAAGCATTATAAAGGAAATTCATACATAAAATGACAAGATGTATTAATCGGAACAAAGACACAGAAATTTTAGAATACTTCTCTTTATTGATATCTTCAAGCGATTACAGACTCTATTTGCCCTGCGCACACAACTACAGGGGTCCGCGCACTCAGATGTGAACTTCCACCCTAGGCCTCTGCATACTCAGCTTTAGAGCCTCTACCTATGCTATGACCTGGAACTTAGACTTCTTACTTCAGAGCTATGACTCTCTTAGTGACTACTAAACTACTTAGAGCTTACTTACTTAGCTCTTTTTATACAATCCCATGGTCCGTGGACCATGGGTAGGTCTTTTACAGCCGACTTTACTTTACAAAACTAAGGGCAGACAAGCCTTTATGACTCATGACACCTTCGCACTCCGCGAAGTCTTTACAAGTTTATTATAAAATTTGACCCAAAACATGGGCTTTTAGCCCCAAAACTCTCCTTGGGGATCCCGTTCCCAACCCCAAGTTCACTCATTGTTGAGATGAGCTTGGAAGTGTTGGAATAACTATTGCCGAGGATGATATGGTGAGCCCAGATCTTCTAAGACTCCCTAAGACTTGGCATAATTATCAAGAATTTGTCAATGGGAGAGAGAAGCTTCCAGATTGGGAACGACTATGGTCGGATTTGGTATAGGAAGAGATTCGAATGAGCACTAGGGACAAATCCTCATCAAAGACTGATGATGAGGAAAATTGTGCCTTAGCAAGTCAAGAAAAGAAATGGAAGGGGGATAAGTCCCATTCGAAATCAGATTCTTGTCATGGAGGCAAGAAGGACATGTCAAAATTCAAGTGCTTTCACTGTCATGGGATGGGACAGTTTGCTACAAATTTTCTGCTCAAGAATTCCAAGAGGAAGTCCTCAGAAGGAGTTTCAGGTGAGTCTCTTGCCTCTCAATTCACATTGGATTTTACCCTCATTATATGCATGGTGTCATCAATGATGGGTAGTGTATGGTACCTAGATAGTAGATCATCATTCCACATGACTGACAACAAGGAGCTCTTCAGTGACCTGGAGGAGAAGGATCTCTAGATGCATATCGAGATGGGTGATGATGGGAGGTATAATGCTATTGGATTGGGTACAGTTACCTTTCAAAGGGAGTTGGGTGCCCTTCTCACCTTGAGAGATGTTTATGTATTTTCCCAGGTTGAATAAGAACTTTGTATCCATTACCATGCTAGAGGATAGATGCTATGATGTGACCTTTAGTAAGGGAAAGGCATTCCTTCGTCACATAGTCACAGGATAGGTAAAGAAGATAGGGATTCAAGTGAAAAATATTTACAAGTTGGAGATATAATATTGTGCTTCCTTGAGCACAAAAGTAGAGAAGGTGTAGAATCAAGACATCAGTGAGTTGTAGCACAAGCAATTGGGTCACTTGCATCATGGGGATTTGAAAATGTTGCAGAAGATTTCTAGCGGTCTTCTGAGAGGTATGCTAGAGCAAGTTTATACATGCAAGGGGTGTAATTTGGGAAAATTCACTAAAGCTTCCTTTCATGACAGAGACAATCATAGGCGATTCTAGAGTGATTCCATTCAGATGTTTGTGGACGAGTCTCGACAGCATCCACATCCAAGCACAGGTATTATTTTATATTTGTTAATGTTTTTTCTCGAAAATGTTGGATCTTTTTCATGCAGAATAAAGATAAAACTTTCACAAAGTTTTGTGAATTTAAAGCATCGGTCGAGAAAGAGTCTGGCAAGATGGTTAAAGCTCTGAGGAGTGATAACAGTGGCGAATATGTCTCAAATGAGTTTAGGAACTTCTATGTGGTAGAATGGATTAAATGGGAGTTGAAGGCACCCCATAACCCACAGTAGAATGGGGTGGCCGAACAAAGAACAAAAGCATTGTAGGGGCATCACTGGAAATGTTGCATGATCAGAGCCTACCACTACACTTGTGGGCTAAGGCATGCAACACAACTGTTTATTTGCAGCAGGAGCCCGCATCAGATTCTTGGGATGAGTACATTAGAAGAGGATTTCTCAGGGAAGAGACCAAATGTTGGTCACTTCATGATTTTTTGGTCATCATTATATTTCCATCTAACCAAAGATGCATGGAAGAAGCTTGAGACGACGACAGAGTTGGGGATATTTGTGGGGTACATTGATACACCTCACAACTATCGGGTGTACCTTCCTACCAACAAGATGACAATGGTTTGTAGAGATGTCAAATTATATGAGGAGAAGGCCATGCGATGTTCCCTTGAGAGGGAGATTCAACTACATGCGTTTGAGGAGATTTTAGCTCCTAAGGTTGAGGAGACTCATATTGATGTGGAGAAGCCACATGCAGAGGATCTGGGAGTGGAGACATCCACTCAGGCATAGCCTTCCAGAGATGGGAGAAATCACACCAGATAGGCTGACAAGTTATTGTAGGATGCAAGAGAGAATGTGGGAGCACCCACATCACATCACAGACAAAGGAGGTCACCTGAGAAGTACATTGGATACATGACTCTTATGAGAAGATGTGTTGAGACAGAGCCATCTTCCTTTGAGGAGGAAATGCAGAAACCAAATTGGGTTGATGCCATGGTGGAGGAGTATGACTCCATTGTTCGTAACAGTGTTTGGGATGTGGTCCCAAGACAGGCGGATAAGTCAGTGGTGAGCTCCTGATGGATTTACAAGGTAAAGAAAGTAGTAGATGGTAGTGTACAGAAACATAAGGCTAGGTTCATGGCCCGAGGATTTTCTCGGGTAGAGGGGATTGACTATGATGAGACCTTTTCTCCTGTTGCAAGGTACTCATCAATCAAATCCATATTGGTGTTAGAAAATTATATATTATAAAGAAATGGAACACATAAAATATATTGCAGAAATATAAACACAGAAAATGCATAAAACAAGAGAGACACAGATATACTTGGTTCACCCAATTTGGGCTACGTCCACGGAGAAACAACCAGTCCTTCCTTTATATTATCCAGCAAAATGAAAAGATACAACCTACAAAAAATTCGTTGTAATTCCCTCTTCACTCTCACACAATCTCCTCTCTCTTTCTCACTCAGAATATTGATCTAAATAGATGCAATACAATTCCCTCATATATAGTGAGGGGTTGCCTTCTAGGGGAAAAAAAAAAAAAAAAACAAAAAAAACTAAATTAAACATAACTTATACCGTCAAATCTCTTCCTAATGAATGGCCCAGATTGAATACGAAATTACAAAATTTTACATGGCAATTTTACATCTATTTTTAGCTTTGGGGGCACTGCTCCTAATCCCCTGCCGGTGGGGGGGCTCCAAATAATCATTGTCACCCCCCTCGACCCCCCTAGCAGCGTACATTTTACAGGCGGTGTTGCCGCCACGTTACGAAATGGAGTCCAATGCGACGATACCTTTGAATAAGGAAGATAATCAAGCTCCACACCCAACAATTGGCACTATCAGCACAGATGGGTTGGAAGATACATTAGATGGATGTAAAGACAAACTTCCTTAATGGAAAGATTGAGGAAGAGGTGTACATTAAGCAGCTTGAAGGCTTTGAGACCATTGACTATGAGTCGCATGCATGCCAACTCAAGTGAGTGTTGTATGGGCTAAAGAAATCACCCCCTGCTTGGTAAACCAGGATCGATAGCTACTTCACCGGGTTGGGCTTCACCAAAAGTGAAGCAAATGCGAACCTGTACCACATTGTGGTGGAAGGTAAATTGTTGATTTTTTTTTATATGTCGATGATTTGATTTTGAGAAGTGATGATAAGCTGATCAAGTCTTGCAAGGAGGATCTTGCAAGAGAGTTCAAGATGAAGGACTTGGGGCTCATGCATTACTTTTTGGGCATGGAAGTATGGAAAGGTGATGGGGAACTTTTTGTCTCTCAGGGAAAGTATGCCAATGAGATACTAAAAAGGTTCCACATGGAGAGAAGTAAACCCATGGAGACTCCTCTAGTAGGTAACTGGAGGAAGGAGGATACTACTTCAGGTGAAGTAGTGGAAGCTATTGTTTATAGGCAGCTTGTGGGTTCACTCATGTATTTGGTGAACACACGATTGAACATGTGCTATGCAGTTAACTAGCTTAGTCAAGCGACAGTTAGGCCTACCAAGCTATATTGGAAGGCGGCCAAGCATGTGTTGAGATAGTTTAGAGGCACTACTCAATATGGATTGTGATACATATAGATAGAGGGAGTGAAGCTTCAAGGCTTCACCGATGCAGATTGGGTAGGGAGTCCATCTGACAGGAAGAGCACATCAAGAGGGATCTTCAGTATTGGGTCAGTAGTTTTTTCTTGGTACAACAGGAAACAGAGATCAGTTGCACTCAGTTCAGTAGAGGCAGAGTACATGGCTGCTAGTCAAGCAGCTTGTGAGGCCATCTAGATGAGGAAGATTTTGGTTGGTTTGTTTGGTCAGCAGATGGATCCAACTATGATTTACTGTGATAATAAAAGTTGTATCAAACTCTCTGAAAATCTAATTTTTCATGATTAATCCAAGCATATTGATATCTGATATCATCATCTTAGAGATTGTGTATTGATGTAGATTATGTTGTTGGAGTACATCCCCACAGAGGCGCAGGACGCTGATATTTTGAAAAAAGGCATTGTGAAGATGTAAATTAGAGTTTCACAAAGACATGATCAGGGTAGCTAATAATCCCTTTCTTATTGAGAGGGAGTGTTGAGAAATGGCAATAAGAAATTCTAGTTTAATTTTTCCTTGAATTAAATTGTGAATTAAAATCGAATTCTATTCTCATAGCAACTTGTAAATAGTTAATTAAGTTTAATTGACTTAATTAACTTAGGAATTTCAAGTTGGAAGTATTTCTATAGTCATGTATGTGTGATCCCTAAATTTTAGGGGTCTAGGATGAGTTTATTTGAGTTGTAATTAGATAATTCAGTTTGACCAGGTTATGGTTAGTTAAACTAGTTCTAACTATTGGAGGAACTAGTAGAGGTCTAGTAGTGAGCTGGTGCAGTAGTGCATCCTCCATGCTACTCCAGCTGATTGGAGATTCACTAAAGAGAAACACATGAATTTCAATTTAGAGAAAGACCCAGTTGAGTCTAAAGTGAAAGGACAGTGTACTATTAGTTGTATGATTTTCGAAGTTGTATAGATCATGTATGTAATCATTTATGAACCTAAGTTTGGATTGCACATTTTTGGAAGATAGGTTTCCCAATTAAATATGGGTTGATTCTCTTAGGAATTGCGCAAGGAAATAGGGGCTTGGCAGGCAGTAGAATTGGCTAAGTGTTGGTTAGAGCGAGCTTGTGAGACAAAGAGTTGATTATACTTGTGTAGGGATTGTTTTAGTAAGAAAAAGCATTGTATTTTCTTCTTGGATTTTTGATTAATGAAATATAGATAGTTGGGTTTTGGAGCAGTTGCTTTCCATAGAGAAATATCATTTTATGTGTGATTGATATTCTTCCTCTTGCTAATTATTGTTTTGATCGATAATTATTGGTTTCCACTATTTAGAGTAGAGTAGATTCTTGTCTTATGTTTTAGAAATTACATGAGTTGTTGAATCTAAAGAAAAATCTACATGAATATAAACCAGGCTTTACCATAATCCACACTAGATCACTAGGCCAACACAATAAACATATAACAACAGGCTTTACCATGATCACCACCAGATCACTATGCCAAAACAAGCATGGATGCCACCAGATTCTCCACCTACACTGTGAGGAATTTTCCTGTCTTCTAGTCTCTCAGGTTTTATCGTAATCTAGAGTCCTATCCAGGGATCACTAGGCCCTAAACTGAGACACCAACCAACCTCTAGGATTTACCGTATATCCCACCATTCACTGGTAAGGATTCCTAAGCCTAATCAAGGGCAACCACCTCTAGGCTTTGTTGTATATCCCACTATTCACTGGTCAAGGATTCCTAGGTCCACCGAGGCAACACAACATCTGCCTTTACTGCAACTTGCAACCCAGTTCAGGGGTTACTATGCCATTTGTTCTATCATTCAAAGATCCACCTCACTCAACTTCAAATCCATCCGAAAATCCAGCTCAACCAAAACATGAGAACCCCATCACACCATGATTATCCAAAAATGGAAAGGCTAGGCTGAAAACACTGTCACACCTGGCAAAACCCATGCCATAACAACAAAGAACCACATGCAATAAAATGCATGCCAAATCTTGCAATGAAACCACACATGCAAATTGATACTTGCAAAGAATCATGTTGTAGTTTCTTGATCCTGCTCTTCCTTACTTTCTCCTTCCTTCCTCTTGCCTTCTTTGCCTTTCTTGATCCAATGCCAAAGTGCTCCAAGAAAAATCTAAGTGTCCAAGAGTGAGAGAGAGAGAGAGAGAATAATGAGAGAACTCCAAAATTGAATTTAAGAAAGGTTACAAACTGATCCTTAGAAGACTTTTTATCAATTAGGCCTCTATTTTCTTCATTTTCCATTATTTTCCTTCATTTTCCTCCTGACATGCAACCTATGACCTTTGACATTCCTTTTCTCCTAATTTCCATTATTTTCATAAATAAATGTGCCAAAATGTCATTTTGCCTTTCCAAATTCTTAGCCATTGCCTTTGCAAATTTCCTTAGCCATAATAAACCAAATAAACACCCGCACTAGGATGTCTTGCCCAACATTCAACTTCGAATAAGTGTCCCATCAACAGTGGTTATTATTTTCCCTTTATTAACTTTTATTACATGGAATTTTCACCAAGGTTGTTACATGGCTAGTCCTTTCCTTTTATTTCTAGCCTGATTTATTTTCCTTGACTGATTATGTTGTTTTACTAGGCCTCCTCTCCTTTTTTTCTATTGCCATTGTTCTCCTTCCTCCCATTATTTTTGTTGCACCTCCTATTTCTTTTTGTAGGTTCTTGCAAAGTGGTCATATTCATGGCATGCTTTACATTTGAATGGAAGTTGATCATAGTATACCTCTTGGATATAGGATCAATTGTCTAGATTGAAATTTATGGCTACTAGGAGTCCCTTATCTAGAACTACTTCCACGTAGATCCTGGTGTAAGAGAAAAATTCCTCTTGTGGCTTGGCACGATTAATATACTTTCTAAGGGCATCACAAATACTTCTAAAAGTGGTATCATTCCAACATTGCAATGGAAAAAAGGGGAGTTTCCCTCGTAATGGGACTGTAGACGAAACATCACTTTCATGGTTCAAATATGGACTTCACCGATCTAGATATAACCCTTGATCCCCTATGAAATAAGGCCCACTTTTGAAGGTCAAGTCTCGAATTTCCTTTTTCCTGAAGAAGAAAGTAAAAATCCACTTTTTGTAGAAGGAAAAATAGGCAAAACCCTTGATCATGGGTTTCTAATTTTTTTCCACCCATAACCTCACAGAACATGGAGAGGGCCAGATCCCCATGAACTAGCTAACCAGGAAACAGTCGACCAACTACAAAGCTTGAGTTCTTGACTGAGGTGCAAAAACCTCTGCATTTGGGATTTTCTCCAATTTCTTGATGAAAGGAGAAGGTTTTCCCTTTTGAAACCTCGACACATTTGCAACTAATGAGATAAAATCATTTATTTCAGTAGGTGGAGGTGACGAAAGCGTAAACCCTCCCAAACTAATCATCAAGCTATTGAAATCATTAATGTGTCAAAAACCATCGACTAATTAATCTCAAATTTATTAAACTATATAAGAAATTCACCTTCTTCTAAACCCACTCAAATTGATTCACATATAATGAATACTGCACTAAAATTAGAAAATTGTCTCAAAAACATTACAACAATTTCATAAAATGAAAAATGCAAAGTAACGAGATATGCAAAGGCCAAATTTTGATTAAGAACGAATGATATGAAATAACTTAAGTAATTCATTTAGAGAAAGTATACGAATATTTTTATATTTATTCTTATAACTAAAGTTTTCATTTGTTGTTAATGTAAATGTTTTAATTTATTATTAATATTTAACTAATTAATTTGAGAAAAAGAACTCTAAATGGAAAGGGTGAATTTAGAATAATTATGAAAAAGGAAAAAAGTAAATTTTATTTTTTTAAATTTTATTTTAAAGAATTAACTAAAATGGGAAGAGAATATATGTAAATATATAATATTAAATTAGGTAGAAAATTTATTAAAAATATGTTGTATTTTTGTATATGAAGTTGCTTTTATATCACTTTAGATGTTATTCTATTGTATAATTTTAATGTGATAAATTTGTATATAAAGTTTAACACTTTTTAAATTGAAATTAAATTTATGATTTTCTGGTTTATAAAAAAATCCAAGTAAGATATATATAGATTTAGATATTTAAGTTTTTTATTTAACATCATTTTATATTATATTATGTGGGAATGACATATTATATTATGTGCGAATGACATGTATATGTTAAGTAAAAATATCATTTCATATTATATTATGTGATAATGACATGTATAGATTGATAATGACATTTTTATCTAACAAGTATTAATGTTATGAGGGGATTATTAGTAAGTGATTTAAAAGTTGAGATACATTCAAAATAAATCATATATTTTGTATAGAAAATGTAACTAATAGGTTAAGTTTATACAAACTATAATTAATATGTTAAGCTTTTGTATTATATTAAGTAGGGAATTTCAATATTTATAATGAAATAATGTTTAGTATCAATAATAAGTTTCAATAAATTACAATTATTGAATGCATTTGTAGAGTCAATTATAATGATTAAATATATTTATAATAGGGATAAGAAGGAAAGTATTATGGATAAGTTTGAACTACTCAATAATGAAACACACAAAACACTACAAGTTGTTTTTGGTGATTTACCATCTAAAAAACATGCTTGCTTATCTAACTAATGGTCTCTATGTCACTAGTAATGTATATAAAAACATCTTAGAAATTTCTATAAAAACATGTTGGATTACATATATCAACACAACCTCTAAAACATCGTCCTTGGTAAAAAAAATCATGCAAGACATTATTGAGTCTCATAAAGATATCAGACAAAATATTCAGAGTGATAATATTAATATTAACAATAATAGATAATACACAAAAATGAATTAATAGTAGTAATGAAAATAATTGCACTGAAAACAATTTTTCCAAATTGTAGCTCTATTCAATTTTTTCATCCTTTTTAAGTGGCCTCTTACAATGCACCATCTATCATTTTATTGACAACCAATTCCAAATCACCATGGATCCAATAATCCTCCTATGATCTATTAATGTGGTGTGCCCTTCGTTAAAGTCCCTCTTCAACTTGGATCATCCTCTTTCTAATTAATGCCCCCTCCATTGATCTTCCTTTCATAACCTTGACAAAGGTCTTAATCCCAATCATTGCAGTTTTTGGTATTTTGTTCACTCAAAGTAAGTGCTTGTTCATGTGCCAAGTTAAGGTAGTGCTTTTCCACTCACTAAATGGAAGATGAAGAGATGTGTATTTTATCACAAACTCAAATTTCACATACCAAATAGCTATATACGTATGTGGGACAATCATGATTATATTGTTGGTATTTCTTAGATCATTCGTTGCTAAGATCAATCTACAAATATTAAGTTGTGAAATAGAAAATATTTGTGGTGACCAAGTTAGGGTTATATACTAGCATTATAAGGAGTGCCTCTCCATTTATTTGTATGTCATTTGAAGTAATACAGATAATATATTTATGTGCAATATGGTGACGTTATGATATTCATTGATTTCTAACTTTGATAAGCACTACCATTACCATGCCATAAGTCTTATCAGCTCTTTAAAACAAAGAATTTCATCAAATTTGTTACCCTTGTTGATTGGTAAAATGGTTATATTACAAACACAATGGAAAATAGTTTGAGCTATACACAATTATCTAATGTGCATTTGAATATATATATATATATATATATATATATATATATATATATATATATATATATATATATATATATATATATATCGTATTACATGTATTCGTAATGGTTCAAGAAATATTCCTTGCCTTCACTGTATAATCTAAAGTAGGTTTCCTTTCCTCATTATCCAAATCAAGGTTATGATTTCCGTGCTAGATTTGGTTATGATAAATGTGTTTGCATACATATATATTAATACATACATTGTTGTGTGTGTAATTATTTTCAAACTTCAAAAACACAAAAATAATAAGTTTTTTTCCAATTCACTGAACAACACTTAATGGAAAAAAGGGAGTTAGCACACAATATATTCCTGCCATGGAAAGCATTGTGATTCAAGATTCAAGAAAAGATTGTGAATGAAAACATGATGAGAATTAAAATTTCAAATTTATTCATATCTTTACTTTCTATTATGTTATTGTAGGTCCTGGAAACTAGGATCTAAAAGTGCCCATAATTTTATTCAAATGGTCAACAATGAAGATGAGCGTGCAAACTAAATGAAAACTCTATTAATAAAACTTATAGGCCCTCAACAAGTTGTGATTATTTCTCCCTTGTTGAAGTAAGAAGAAATAGATGGAAATTGCATTGGAAACCTATAAAATAGACATTTGAATCCTAACATTGTTTACGATTATCATAGCAGGGATCTGCCCACCATGGTTCTCTATGGGTGCATCAATTCCATCAAATTATGCTAATAATTGATTATTTAAAATAATCTTTTAATCTTTTAATTGAATAAATAAATAATCAATTATTTAAAATAATGTTTGAATCTTAATTGAACAAAGAAATATGCACCTTTTATATCTCTTCTAGCCATCACACATCATCTCATTATAATTTAGGAAATAAATAGAAATAATTGTTGCATAGTTCTCCTCTACTTGCCACAAAGAATTGATGAAAGACTTCATATCTTTTAGGATCACTCTTAGGACTAGTCAAGAAAACATATTTAAGGGAAGGATACTCCTATGGAAAATATACATCTTGAATGGTTTGCAGAAGATAAAAAGTTCATAAGAAATAATTTGGATAGTAATAATGCCACCCATTATCTAGAAAAAATATGTACTTCTCTTTGCAACATATCCATCCTCAAATTTCTTCAACATTCCTTTCCCTCAATTCACCCATTTATTTCTTCAAATAATTCTTAAAAAATTAATTTGAAAAGTGCACATAAGCTTCTAGTCAAATTTATCTAGGAAAGAATGATAAATTATATAGACTTTGACAACGAGTGTCGTGAAATATAACCCAAATATAGGTGGTGTGAAGATTACAAATACAACATCTCTTTTTTCTACCTTCCACATGATGTTCATATCTTTGGCTAATTCCTCCAACAACCTCCCTACCACATCCATGGGCTCCATTGCCATTATTCACTATATGTTGACAATGCTTTATGTAAATTGTGGCATTCTTTTTCTTAATAGATTTGCTTGAAATTGGCATATACCACATTATAAGAACTCAACTTATCATCTAAATCTGGCTTGTAATGTAGCTAGACTCCATTTATGCCATTACCTTTAGGGATGTACTAAACCTTAATAGATGGGTGTGTGCTTCCTACATCTCATAAAACTTATGGCATCTGAGACATATATAGCATAATTTGTTTGTTTAGGGCTATATTATTTTGAAAGTGTGAATTTTACAAGGTGGCAAAGTTTATGATGAGGGTGACGGTGAGGGTGGAGGGAAATATATGGAAAATTATTATAATTTTCCCCATTTCCTCCCCACCCCCATGCTTATAAGATAGATTCTATCTACCTTTTATAATATTTGAGCACTATGATGTAAGAGATGAGAATGGTGTCAAAAGAGTTGGTTGGTAATGACAAGTCAATGAAGAAGGAAATGCTTTGAAATGGGCTTCATGTCTTAACTTATGAAACACATATAAGCTAATAAATCATTCTTGTTAGAAAAAAATTAACTTGTAGATTTAAATTAATTTCATTTAAATTAGTAGTTTCTATCCCATAATTAAATTTTACTCACAATCCATGAAAATTTTCCCCACACATAACAATGATTCTTGATTCCCAATCAAATATCCCCTTGGGATCACTATGCTTAACACTATATCACTGAGTCTCTAACGATCAAAATTCTTATTAAAACTATGTGAAAACTTCATAACATGATTATTGTGAACCTAACATTGATTTAACAATTTTTAACATTATGTCATAACCTGTCTCACATCTTTCTACCATACGTTGATTCACATTTAATTCTCTGTATTATCCTTTCAACTCATTATTCATAAACCCTATTCAAAACACGAAAAAAGATCTTGCATATTTAAACAATGTAAGAACCCAAATTAGCTGCAAAGATTTATAATGTTGTCAACTACGATACGATGGTAATGCTTCAATTGTTTGTTACTCCATGCACCATATAAAGGGTCTTCATACAAGTTGATGCTAAACCAAAGCTTGCAATCACTGATCAGACTTACCTGTTATTCCATATTTATGGTGCATGTGCTGATAGCAAGAAGCCTGTCATTCTGAAGAAGATTCACAGTGGTCCACTGATAGCAAGAAGCCTGTTATTCTGAAGAAGATTCACAGTGGTCCACTAAAAGTTATGAAGTACAACCACGCTTTTGACATGGTCATTTCTGCAGATGCTAAGGGGCTGATTGAGTACTGGTCTCCTGCAACACTGAAGTTTTCAAATAAAGGAGTGAGTTCAAGTTTAAGACAGAGATGAATGACTACTGTTTCTGCACTACAGGTCAATGCTGACTGGACAATTTCTAGAGGATAAGATGGCTATGGTTGAGAGCACCGTGGTGGAAATAAGTGCCAGACTGTAATAAGCACTTGGCCTCCATTAGACAGGCACTAGGCACTTGACCATCTTGAACTCGATACTCTTTTACCCGTTGGAATGATGGAACATTCTGTAGACCCTGTACGTCTAGATCTGCACCGTTATATTATAAATGCACACAAGAAATATTCACCTGTGATTATAAATGCACACGAGAAATGTTCACCTGTGATTCAAGAACTAATAGATAAATTTCCACCCGAGAATATTTTTTTTATTAGTTATATGAAAATATTATGAACAAAACAATGAATTACTGAAAGCTTGAATTTGTAAATTACTAATGGCGATATCATATTAATTTGATAACCTAATTAATCATCTAAAAAATGGAACTTGAACTGTATTTTTTTAAAGTAAAATCATAACAGTATGCAAATCATGGAAGCATGCTTATGATCTAGCATTTTGGTTTTAAAGGTGAAGTAAGTCCAGTTTTGGTGTTGTTTAATTATTAAAGGTTTTGAAGTTTTTAGTGGGAAATTGGTAAAAAAAATGGGCACATATTTAATCTAACTTTTAATTATATATAGATTCAATATTCTAAAAACCTTAATAAAACACCTAAAATTAGAAAATTAATAATTCAAAATTATGATTCCAATTGAAACAATAAACTTATCGACATTGCAAATTCCCAAAATATCGGAGAATCTTAAATTGCTCTCCATCAGTTTCTAAAATACTCCCCTATTCTACCATCAGAATTAAAATGCCCATACTCCAGCCATGGTTGAGAGATTTTTGCAGAAGTGTTTTGCTGCTCAACTTTGGCCATTTCTTCAATGATAAAATTTATGCTATTCAGGGTATGTCATTGATGCTATAAATAAACTCTGTTGATATCTGAGAAATCCCTCGATTCCGAGAGCCGCTTTACTAGGGTATGATGTATAACAGTTTTTGGAAGACTGTGCGACCGACAAACGAGGTACAGAGACATGATCAAACGCGAGGCTTATTTACTAGGTTATTTAGTCATAAATACATAAATATGTGAGAACTAAATACATAAATATGGGGAAGTATATATCATTACTGGATAATGTACTTGTTTCAATGTAACTGTGAGCATATATTGTCTCTGTATATTTATGGTGTCTTGGATATATTGGTTGCCTTGATTAACAAGCAGGTTTCTTTTTAAAAAAACAATTTTACATTGGTCCTCAGGTCAGGTTAGGTTTTTTTATATGTTTAATTGTAGGTATTTTGGTTTTTTCCATATGTTTTGTTGTGTATTCTGGGAATATCTGGAAATTTGATTGTCAGGAGAAAGGTCAATTGTTGTTTACTGATCAGATTCTGTTGTATATGTATTTGATTATAGATTTTGAAAATATCTAGAAATTTGACTGTCAGAAAATAGTTAAACAATTGACTCCTCTTCTCACTACAAATTCTAAAATATTACCAAAACCTGCCATTAACATAAACTCAGCATGACCATTATTCTAAAATATTATCAAAATCTACGATTAACCTAAACTGGGCATGAACATTCCCTGAAGTTCAAGAACAAGGTTATGAAAGTGACGGTTCCATGAAGTTCAAGAACAAGGTTATGAAAGTGAACATGCTTGCCAGTCTTCTCGACATGGTACCTGCAACGATGTAGAATTTCAAAAAACTGCCATGGAAACTTCGGGAAGGGTCGCCTCTGGACGATTTTTACGAGTAGTTGGAACAACGTGGGCCAAAAACAACACCACAAAAATTTGTAGCTTCATTATAGATGTTTTATTCTCTTTTCTTCAGTGGATTAAGAGAGGCACTGAGTCCAAGTGTCGAGGAATTTTAAATTGTATTCTGATCACATAATCTAATTCATTCTTAGATGGATCTCTTGCCAGAAGAATCCTCGCATCACATTTATTTAGGTTGTAAGAAAAACTAAACATAATGGAGGCTACCGTTTTCTAGACTCATTCCTGGCATCTCCAGAGTATGTGAAGACATTGAACTTTAATTAACCCATAGGAAATGGTATGGATCTCAAGGGAGAATATTAAAAAAAAAATAAGTATTAAATTTTTAATATGTTGAAGTTAGTATAAGAATGATGTGTAGGTGTCATGTAATAAAGTTTGTAAATATTTTTATATGTTTGTTTAATATGTAGAATTTATATTAATATGTCTAATTTATAATATATAAAAAATTGGTAAATATGTGCATGTTGATAAAATTCAGTAAAAAATTGAGAGATGTGTTTTTGAAAAGTTAAAAATAATAAAAATAATAAAATTCAATTTGTTATATTGTAATTTTGTTTTCATTAGAGAGAGAGAGAGCAACAATAAGTTAAGATCCATTTTACCATACAAAATAAAATAATGATTCAAGAACCATATTTAAGTTTAATTGATAAGCACATCAAAACTTTAATACTTAAAATATAACAATATGTTTGCCATATATATTATTAAATTGTAAATAGGCTTTGCTACAATATCATGGCTTATCAATACAATATGCCCATAAACCATCTCTCATTTCACAATCAAAATGTTTTATAAATATTTTACTTGAATTGAATTTTATAATATTTTTTATTAAATCTAAAAGAAATATATATATATATATATACTTTTGACATATATCTACACCTCTATCACATTAAAATATATCAAATATAAACAATAGTTATAAATCAAGATCCATTTTACCATATGTATTAAAATATTAATTTTGTAACTATATTTAAATTTCATTAACAAGCACATAAAAACTTAATACTTAAAATATAACAAGATTTTTAACCATGGATATTCACCCCCACTTTACCATGGATATTATTAACCATACCACACCATGAGCCAATATGATGGCTTATCAATACAACATGCCCAAAAACAATCTGTTATTTCACAATCAAAATAATACTTACAATATAACAAGATTTTTAACCATAGATACTCACCCCACTTTACCATGAATATTACTAGAAATTGCCCCTAAAGGTGCTAAGATACACTGAAGGTATAGAAGATTTGGGAAGATCATCTTGCCAAGATTTGGGAAGATTTGTCTTTGATCAATGTGCTTGAAGTAGCAAATTTGTCTTGTGGTTATGCGTACAACATCTTGAGTGAATTATCACCAAAATATGTGACTTGTGAGTGTAGTTGTAGCAACTGTCCCAAGGATTGTGAGTGTCGTATGCAAAAATATGTTACCGCACATTTTAACCATGACCATGTAGGGTGTACAGATAATCCCGCTAATGTAATATCAGCACCAGGACATAAGGCTAAAATCCATGCTAATCATGTAACTATTGGAAATTGACTAGAAAACCCATGTTATTGTGAGGACATGAATATGTATGTTTATTGTGACTTGGCTCAATGTGGTGATTCCCCTAAAATGGTCGCAATAGAGAGTGTTGTTGCCTTGTCATCATCTGAGTCAATTCAGAAATGTCTTCAATTTTCCATGTAACTAGTAGTAGTCACTTTGTCTTAGCTATGCCATGAATTTGAAAATATTTAAGTAAATATTTCCAAGTTAAGAAAAATCCAAAAGTTGATACTTACAATTTTCTTAATATAAACATAATAGTGAGCCTTTACAAACTATACTTGAACTCATTGTTTGAAGGCTTGCACTCTCTGGGGTTTATTTCTACTTATTGTTTGGCTTTCAATTGTGAGGTTTATTTCTACTTATTTTCTGGCTTGTAGTTTTTAAGGAAATGGTGCAGTTACTGGTGTTCTTTCTTGTGCCATATGACAATTCCATGTTACTAGTTTGGATCGAAAATGGTTTTTCCACCCTAGAGTGGTGAATGCAATAACATAGTTGATCACCTCTATGGTTGTGAAAGTGATTATTAAATCTCTAACACATTTTGTCTGTGTTTCTTTTGAATTTTAGGGACTCTATCAGAACAATTATTGTGTAGACTAAGAAGAGGAAAATGGTAATCAAATGCAATCTCTATTGTGTATGCTTTCTCATGTATGTTTGAACATCAAAACAACCCATTACAAAACAAGAAGGTTGTTTTCTTTATATTCATATGGTTTTCTTGGCTTTAATGTCCAATTGAAATTGTACTCAATTTGTACATGTAGAACTTCCTAAAACCATATATAAAGATGAAGCTAATGTCATTGTGCATTGTTATTTTTCATCGTATAACTTTACATTGATGGTAATTTGGTCACCATATCTAGTAAAAAACATAGAGGCATATTTTGAGGGCATCCCTAAAGGAGTAATCAAGTTGCATTTTGATGTTTTAGACCCACAGTGAGTGACTGTGCTACAAAATATTGATGCCATCATTTTATCCTCTCGTCAATGGTTTCTAAGATCAAGTGTCTACATTATGAAATATAAGGTAATGGATTGTCACAAGTGTCAAGAAATGAATGTCAAGTAGTTGGACTTTTATTTTTCCTTCAAACATACTATTCAAGATGCACTCAATCGGATCCGCTTACAGTTAGGATTCAAAGGCATATTCTTACTTCATTTTTCATCATTGAAGAGGCTAAGAAAATTAATTGTATAATATATTATTTCCTCGTCTATTTTTCTAAGGAATTTGACACGATCCCTTGGCACTTGTTAACTCATAGGATTAAGGTAGCTTTGGGTCTTGCACCCTTGGTGGTATTGCATGTAATGACACTTCACAAGACCATCTTATGCAAAGTACATAATGAACATTAGTGAGATAAATGAGATCCATTGTACTATAATAGCTAAACAAGGCTATGGGCTCCCCCTACACTTTTTGGACCTTAAATTCATGAGTTATATGAAATCACATTAGATTCATTGAGTACCTCAAATAGTTTCTTACTATTTCATTACTATTTTCCTATTTGTAGTTATCCTCATGTCCCACTTGATGAAGGATCTTTAGAGACAACTTGACATCCTAGCTCCTATTGTGACACTCATTAGCTTCAAGTTGATTTTGTGAAAACAAAACTCATGGTCATTAACACCCCTAAAAAGGGACAAACATTGTGATTATTATTTACATAGGTGGTCTTGTCATATGTATATTTGAGGGCCCTCTTCTCCATATATTTTTTTATCTTGACTCTAGTGATAGAGGTTAGATTAAGAAAGGGATATGTTACTCTCACCACTCTTGCAAAGAAATGTTTTGATCTTCCATTTCATGACATTCAATCAAAGATCCACTTATTTCACTCATTGGTCGCACTTACCCTCTTGTATGGGTGTGAGGTATGGAGATTATAAGTGTGGACCAAAACATGATAGAGAGAGAATGTTTATTACAATGTTACCTGAATATCATGCCATGAGATTAGTGATTCACGGTATCATTCTTGCAAAGTTTGGCACAACCCCACTCATTGCTTCAATGATCTTTCATGTGTTGAAAATGATATACAAGTTTAGATGGATGGGAAACACATAGAATGGTCACTCTTAGATATCTGTATCTTGCTCCCAAATCCTCTATAGAGCAAGAAAAATATGAGATTGATTCAATTTGGTGAGAGTATTTTCAATGCTTCAACTCATTGACCTTGAAATCAACAAACCATCATAACATAGATTTTTAATTCATGATTACGATATCTCTAAGGGTGATTTGACTTCTTAAAGCCTAAAATTGGGCACCCCTTTATATTTCCAGATTTTCCCTATTATGAGATTAGAAGGTGATTCTTTTAACTCTTCAAAGATTAACTTGGTTATCTCCTCACACTCCTAACTTTTAAAGGCCAAAGATGCTTAGCCTTCTTCCTCCAAGAGATGTTTGGCCTTCACTAATGACTGGCTTGAAGCTAATTCCTCAAATCAACATCTACCAAATTGATTGCTGCTTACTTCCAACCCTTTAACACTAGTAGGAAGAGACCCCATGACCAATTTACAAGCTCACATGAGAGACTTGTGAGGTGTCATACACATAATTATTACCATGGCCTTCAATGATAGACGTGTTTCTCTTAAGAAACATATCTTCACTATGAAAATGTCCTTCACAAACTTCTTTATTGGATCATGATTTCCTAGTTATTTATTATTTTCCCTTTAAAATGCATTTCTACCTTCTTCTTTTTTATGATATTCACATATTATTTCTCCATAAACCAACTTTAATATTAAATATAAAAAATAAATAATATTATTAAAAACTAAATCATCTTAATCATATACCCTATATTTTGTCCAACTTTCTTAGCCAAGTCTAATTTATATTATTCTTCCCACTTTTATAATTAAATTATATGCAACAAAGATTCTAGTATTCTATGCTTAATGAAAAGTACCTTTGTTTTTCCAATATTTTCATTATAATTAATTGTTATAAACTAAATTTACAAAGAATATATATATATATATATATATATATATATATATATATATATATATATATATATCAAATAAACAAATGTGTGTTTTTTTACTTTCCTTTCCATCCATTAGAGAGATTTCTTTTAAAATTAATTATGTAAAAAATCATAATATATTAAAAAACAGATTTTAATTAATAATTATTTCTCATATATTTCAAATATATATATATATAAAACTTCAAAATAAATATATATATATATATATTTCTTTGATATTTTTTTTGTTCATTTAATATTTTATTTAGAAAAAAAAATATTAAACAAATATTTTCAATAAAAGATTAAGTATTTTAACTTTAAATTTAGATCATAATTTTTTTATTAAAATCAAAATTTTAAATTATTTAAAAATTAATTTTAATATAATATGGATTTTTATTAAACAAATTTATTTTATAATATTAACTAAATTAATTTTCATTATAAATTATTTTCGGCAATTAAAAATGAAAAAAGATTTCCTCTATTTAAAATAAAATAAAATTAAATAAACCAATCAAATTCATAAAACTTTAAAATAATGACATCTTATTATGATTAATATAATAAACACATATATAACAATTATATTTTTTAAATATTTCCACTTACTCTTGCAACACGACTTTGAGGACGGATGTAGAGGAGTACACCAGAGTTTCGGAAGGGCATGTCTCTATGAATTCTGGTACTCGCCATTCATCACAGCAATCCTCATACAACTTCTCGTTCAATTTTTTTTGTTTCGAAGTAAGATAGATTGGATTATTCTAGTTGTTCGAGAATATTAATATTCCCTTCCTTTATATATTATGTCTGAAAGAGTAACTGGAACCAATTAAGTCAAACACATTTTAGTATTCAATGCACATTTACATTAGTTTGGTAAATGGTGCACGTGCTACGACTATAAATAACTTCTAGTAAATTAAGTTGAGAAGGATAGTTAATTGGTTAAATATGTTATTTGAATAATTATCACTATTGTTGGATCAACTATGGGGGAGAAGATTCCAACGAGTTCAATCCAAAACGGTTTGCAGAAGGCATGCAAGCATAAGATGGCATAAGATGGGATTCCCACCATTCTCCTCTCGACCTTATGTGAACTACATAACCATATTGTTCTCCTCTGGACCCTATGTGAACTACATAACCCCTCCTCTATGTGTTGTGTCAATGCACAGGAAGTGCAACCATCATGTTCTTGAACTGATTCACACCTCTGGCGGCTAGTGCATTTTGTTGTAATTGTAAGATGAGGGACACTGGAGTGGAGGTGATCCCCTGTAATCTTTGGAACTATGTCCCCCCATTTTCTTCAACAAGCTCAGCAAGTTACTATGGGCAAGTAATAGATGCTTGCTTCTTGAATTCTGCATCCCTGATGACCAGGAGCTGCATATTATGGACCTTGACAAGTCTTGCATGGCGCACACAAGCCAAGAGCGAAATTTATGAAGGCGAAGTATGGTCAGCGCATAGTGCATGATAACATGCCTTGACATATTGAACAATGGAAAACATTATAGCTATTTTTTCGAATCAATGGCAGAAAACAAAAAGGTAGATGATTCTGGGTAGTGAACCCATTCAAAAAGAAACATTTTCATTGTAATTAATCATCTCATAGCATGGGCCAATACCATGGCTCATCAATATCACATGCCAAAAAACCACCTCTCATTTCACAATCAAAACGTATTGTAAATAGGTATATTTTTTTAATTTTATTTTATTACATCTTTGGGTCAAAGACACTCTCCATCCCGGTATGGAAGAGATGTTGTAATGTCCTGTTATATTATGTTATCTAAATATTTTGACCCAATCAAATTACATAAGAATCAAAATGAAAATAAAAAATTAAATTATTAATTAAAACATTTTGACTTAGTGAAATTACATAGTATAAAAAATAAATGAAAAGAAATAATAATTAAATGAGCCTAGATCCACCTCTCGAGGTGAAAACCTTTCTTAAAGTTTGCACAATGAAAAATTGTTTACACCTTAAGAAATTTGATCCCTCCCGGGGCTTGATAGATCTAGAGTTAAGATGGATCTAAGCTGGTATTAAATAAAGATATAGTTGATGATGATGATGATGATGATGATGGTTAACATCCACTGAGACCAAACTTTGGTCTATCAAACCTAAAGAAATGAATTATTTAGTTTGATTTAAGATTTTATTCCTATGCTCAAAACAATTGGAGAGAAGCCTCTCGAGCTCACTGTAATTTTGACAAAGTAAAAGGCTAGGAAGGTCATTATTGCAACAAATATTTTGAAATTGATATCTAATGTGGTTGTACACGGGGTACTCTAAGAGGAAGTGATTTTCATCCTCGATGTTCATATTCTCACAGAGATGGGAGAACCTTTCCATCCATGGTGTTTTAGGAACTGCCCACCGACCTGTTTCACTATGGAGCTCATGAGAGTTCATTCTAATCTTGGCTATATTAATTCTCTTTTTTGAGCTAGTTAAAATAGAGAGATACTTTTGATCTTCTAGGGTGGGGTTGATGAGCTCCTTATAATATATTAATTTTCTTTTAACTGCTAAATCTTTCTCACACCACATTTTTTCTTTGAACTTATAAGTAACAATATTTTTAGTGTTATTAATGTTTTGCAATGCAACATTCTCATCGATATCCCAATGGTTTAACCAGGCCCTAGTGTCTTTATACCAACCTTGTTTGAGCCTTAGGTGGTTTTGGCTGGAATTTAAAGCTAGCTTGGGAAGTCTATGGTCTCCTATGTTATTGAGTTTGTGCCTGTACAACATAAGCCTAGTCATAGCTAGGCTCTCGATAGGGGAAAGACCCACTTCTATAAGGAGAATAGGATAGGGTGTGTTGCTTTTAGTTTTGAGGTTATACATTATAAAACGCTTTTGGATTTTCTCATTATTTCTCCAGGATTCTCTAGAGATGCTACAACTCCAAACCTCACATCCATATAAGATAATCAGAGTGACTAAAGTTTCAAAGAGGAACTTCTTTCTATCCCTCGTTACGAGGTTTGTCATTTTACAATTATTTTCAAGACCAAAATAAGCTTTCCATCCCCCATTAATCCTTTTCTCAATGCTATATTTCCAGTTGAGCTTGTGATGAATATAAATTCCTAGGTACTTGTAGGAAGACACTTCCTCCAAGTTACTATTGTCATACATAAAATTAGCGTAAGTGTCCTTGTTGGATTTGATAACCATAAATTTTGTTTTGTTAGTGTTAACAATCATACCCATGGTAGAGCAGAAATCCTTAAGAAGTATAAGTTGCTTATCAAGATCATATGGGCACCTTGTGAGAAGAACAATATTGTTAGCTTAGAGAAGATGGATGATGAGTATCCCAGCTAAGATTGTGCCAGCACATCCTGCTTCCTCTAAACAACCTTCTAGCTTGTCGATGTAAATTCCAAATAGGGTAGGGGAGAGGGGGCAACCTTGTTTAACCCAATATTTCACGTAATATCTTTTGACCACCCCTCATTTCTTTTTAACTTGGCAATTACATTCTAATATAACCTTATAGCGGCAGCTCTCAACTCAAAAGGAACCTTTAGCTCTTCTAATTTGTTCCAAATGTTGTTTCTAGGAATTGTATCGAAAGCCTTTCTGAAGTCCACAAAGCAACAAAAGAGATTGGTTTTATCATTGCGGCATTCCTCCACAATGATCCTAAGTGTAACAAGGTGGTATGTTGTTAACTGGTGCTTTCTAAAAACTGCTTGGCCTTTAGCCCGCTTACCTTCACTTTCAAACTATATGCTCAACTTCCTTTCCAAACTAATACCATATAACCTGGCTAGGAGACGGTTGATCATAATTGTCCGATAATTAGAGGGGTTATTTGTATCCCCACTTTTAAAAATAGGGATAATGAGGCTTTGAGTCCATGGTTTAGGGAACACTTGCTTGATCGCTTGATTGAAAAGCTTGTGAATGTGGGGGATGACGACAAGACCTCCAATTTTTAAGATTTCCACCTGGTAACCTTCAATGTCCTTAGCTCTCCCATTAGCCAAGTGATTAACCCCAAAATTAATGTCTTCTAATGAGAAAACTTTTTCGTTGTGAGCGGGGTTTCAAAGTTATCCATGACATTTGGAGATTCATAAAGCTTTTTAAGATAGGAATTCTAGTCGTGTAAAGCAATTTTATTATTATCTTTAGTTTTCCTAGTTAGAATTTGCCTCCAGAATTTATTAGGAGCTACCTTAGAGAGGTGTAAGAGATTATCTTGTCTTTTACGAATATACTGCCTTTTTTTCTTTTAGTTAGGGCTTTGTATATTTTTATTTTACCAATTTTAAGAGATTCATCAACAACTTCCTTAATTTCTCTCCTCGCTCTTTTACAATCTTTGTCATACCTTGAGTTGGTTTTGATATTTCCTTTATTACTTGAAACTTCAATTGAGGACTTGTTAGTAGAATATGAGAGGGTTGTAGTAAAATTATGATAGAGATCTTCTATGTTGTATATTAGATAAAGGAAGCAAATTAGTTTTTAATTCATTTAGAAAGAGATATTTTTTATTTCTATAAAAGATTAACTTCTTTTGGCTATAAGGATTATCTTCTATGGGATCTCTATGTATGAAAAAATTGAGAGTTATAAGTAAAGGCTTATAATTAGAGTTAGGCTCGTGGTCGTTTAAGATGTCAAAATTTGTTATTTCGTTGTAAAGAGGGAGATTGGAGATAACATAGTATACCACGCTACTACCAAGCCCATGGATGCAGGTCATCTAGCTAGAATTGGGCCACTTCTTTAGACCGTTGCAAATTATGAGATCATGAGCACTACAGAGCTTGACTAGCTCCAACCTAAACAAATTCTCCATGAGGTCTTCAGAGCTCCTTTTGTACCAGCTAGCTACAGGAAGGTCTTCGTCTAACCAAAGAGGATTAGGGTTGGAATGATTTCTTAGAAGAACAGCTTGGTTGCTTGAAGTTCGAGCAATAAAGTCACCCATTAAAAGGATATTGCCTTCATTCCTTAGGCTAGAAATATCATTCTCTAAACCATTGTAAGGAATATTTTTATCTAGATTCTTTTTCTTATAGAAGTTAGAATTGATGGGGGGGAAATAACAGATTGCTATGTAGGTCTTTTTATCATAAATGTCAATAATTTCCATCTAACTATATTGGTTATAAGGGTCATTTTTATAAATCCGAGCATGGGGAGAGATGTTCTTCTTAATGTAACAAGTTATACCCCCAATGCCTCTACAGGAGTATCGCTTATTCCAGGTGACCATAATGTAAATCCATCTATGTTAGGGACCTTAGATTCTTCGTGCTCCCAAGTTTCAACAAGAAAAATAATATCAACATCATTCAAGATCCAACTTAGCTTGGGGCCTTTGTTCCATGGAAAGCCCCGATAGTTCCAAGAAAGAATCCGGAGCATGTTGAATTGCTATGTATTATTATCTTTTTGGTTTCTATCTTTAATAACGACATTTCTATTTCTAATTATTTCCCATTTTCCTTCCTTCCGAGCTTCCTTTACCTTTTGAACCTCCTTTCTCAATTCTATTTGATCTTTTGGAATGAGATCTTCATTTATAAATATTTAGGTTCCTTTTAGACTTGAGGTTTTACCAAGCATGTCATACTTATGGTCAGTAAAGCTCACCTTTATTTGGATCAGCCTTCCTTTATTCCTTAATGTTAATTCAATAAAAAATAATAAAAATAATAATAAAAACAATAAATTAATCTAATTTGTTATATTGTAATTACTTTTATTAACAAAATTACAAATAAATTTATAATATCAATGTTATATTAAAAGAAATTTAAATAATAATTATTTGTATCTATAATATTTAAGAACTTTATATTTGAATTTAATTAATATGAATATATAAATTTAATTGTTAAACTCAATAGTTAGATTAAACTTCTCTATATATATATATAATCAAGTTTTTTATATAATTAAAAATAAAAATATTTCTATTAATTTATTTCAAATTTGATCTTTTAAATATTTGAAAAATCCAAAGTTAAAATGAATCTATATTTATTAAAGAAACTTTCACGATTGAAAATGTTAAATCTAAATTTAATAAAATATCTAATATGCAAATATTTATAATAACACTCATAACCTAAATACTAAATTTGACTACAATAACATCAAAAGTTGTACCCAGTTTTTTTTTCCAAGCAAAACACTCCATATTATCTCTTTTCAAATGCATTTCCAACTTTTCTCTAAATAAATATAGATATTTTAAATTTGAATAAAAAAAATAATTTAATTTTATATTTCTATATTTTTTTCCTTGTCAATCTGACAACTCAAAGCTTTAATGGTTTTAATGAATCGAGAGTGCTTCGGGTGGGTGGCCATGTCAAGTCCACCCCTCTCTTGCATTTAAAGCACATTAAGCACATAATGATACAACTTTTCGTCTACCTCCCTCAATCTTTGTTAAAACATAGGGTGCTTTCAACATGGTCATCCATTCCCTCAGCTACATAAAGGTGGAGACTCTGCTCATTTTTAGGGCATTGCATTTGATCTCTCTACAATCATGGTCTTAGAAGGCAGTCTAGCAAAGGTGGTCAAGGAAGAGGAAAATCTCCCCTCACTTTTTGGCATGGACATGGGAATGAACATTTTGATTGCAGTAATCTGCACTACTACAGATGAATAGTGGCAGACACAGAAGCATGGGAGATTCGAGTCACAAGAAACCATCTTTGGGCCCTGCATAACCCTCATGGGCCACCATTACTAGGATCAAGAAGATACCAATGTGTTGTTGGAAGGAAATTCCCTTGACATGAAATTCCATTTACATCATGCAAAGTCAGCTTACAACCACCACATTGCCAGGCTGCTGGGTATGCAACTTTAGGGTTTAGAGTCTCCCTCGACCCAAATAGTGGATGATTCCTTGCTTTCTCAAGTGCACACAGATGCTCCCCACAACATGCCTTGTAGCCCCTTGTGATGGTGATGCCAATCAAACATTGATTTGAATCTTGTCTCTAATGGTTTGGGCCCCTCGTATGGTAAAGGTGGAAATCATGGTGGTGAGGTTTATGGTCGTGGTGTCTAGTTCAGTGGCTCTTTCCAACAACATTATGAGTTTCCAACCTCCTCCAACTAGCCAACTTCCTTGGGGTTCCCTCTGCGAGATGACCTAGACTATTACAAACCATGCCTCATGATCTAGGAGAACTCTGCTGAGCGTTAACTGGCATTGCTAATCTTTCAAGGTATCCTAACTTGTCTATGTCTAATTATTCTCGACCTTAAATATGGTTTTGCTTATTTTATTACAATATAATTGTGAAGGTATTCTCTAGTTTCTCTTCTGTGAGCAAAGAACTCCCACACTTACCTTCATCCTCTGTTTTCTAAACTTCAAACCCAGGTTCATGGCCACTCTCTACTAAGCTCTAACACAAATATGTAATTTTTTCGTATATATATCATTGTTAACCAATGTTATTATAATGAGAAGTTTATATGGCTAGCTGGGTGGACTAGTGTACCTTAAATAGTAAATAAAATTATAACTAATTTATAGTTTTTTTTTAAATGGAATAAATATCTCGCGATTTCATCAACATTTTTTAAGAGAGAAAAATATGCGTAGTAGCTTTTACAAAGGGATTTCCTTATCCTTAATATAATTGAAAAACTTGGAATCGACCTACTTCTTCATTGTGTCTATCTACTCTATAGCCTTCGTTGACTTGAATTGTATGACAACAACGAGAACACCACTCCCCTCCCCTCCATGATTTATGGTCAATTTATTGATATTTTGATTTACTATTTAATTTACATCCTATTTAAATTTAAAATGAAAGATGATTAAATATAAAGAAGAAATGGGATCTTCTCTTATTTTAGTTTTTAAGACTATTTTTACTTAAAATTTAAATATGGATTATTAAAATTACATAATTAAAATATAAATAATTTTTTTAATCATATTCAAATAAAATTAGTATATTTTTATAGATTAAATAGTTGATAAGTATTAATTTATAAAAATTATCAGTTATTAAATTTATAATAGTTATCAAATTTATAATAGACATTAAGAAACTTATTTTATAATACATTTCACATTGTTAAAATTAAAAAGAAAAAAAAAATGAATTAAATTATAGCATTTTTTACTTGTTGAGAGTGTTAGCTTTTTTGCAATGAGTGTGTTAACAAAGTTCGCACTTTTGCAAAAAATGCCTTAACAATATACTAATTCTGTGTTAACTATTATTATTATTAATTATAAAATTATTAATATATGTGTTAAATATATATCTAAAAACAAATGAAACAAGAAAAGCATACTATGCAACGCTTATATATAGGCTAATTTATTTAATTAAATTAAAAAGAAAAAAAACTATAACTATTTTTCAAATATATTTCAATCTTATATATTAACTATTATTATAAATATTTCACAAAATATTATGAATAAATTAAATAACTCATATCACTTAACAATTAAATTAAAATTCTAAAAATCCTATCCAAAATAAACAAAAATCACCATCCTAATTACATAATTCCTTGTAAACCAATTAATTACATTTTGCCATGCTGGCCCATTTTAACCTATATTGTCCTTCATGATTAAAAGGAACTCCCATGAAATGCTAAACTCCTTATTTATATAAATTAGGTCATTATTAAAAACCTTCAACGCTTTTGAGACATTGCAGGGTATAATATTAAATTCATAGCTACATTAAAATTTTTATAATACTGTACATTCTAAAAATACTATTTTGTAAAATATTATAGTCTGTATTTACAGTGATGTATACACCTTTTATTTCAGCGAGTCGCTCCATGGACTTTTTGTCTCCGAGTGAAGGAGCAACCATGTGCTTTCCAGGTTCCCTTTTATTGTTGTCAGTGCCTTCATCTTCCCTTATGTGCCATGCACGTAAAATATATTAAATTGGAAAAAATAAAATATATATATTTTTTATTTTATAAAAATAAAATAACAAAAAAAATATAAAATTTATTTTATTTTAATTTTATGAAAATATTAATATTTTAATAATATTTATTAAAAATAAAAATAAAATTATAAATTATAAATATTATATTAAAATAATTTATTTAATGTAATTTTAAAAAAAAGACTTTACTTATGAATCACAAAAACTGAATACAAAAATAAAATTAATTAATCTTTTATATTTATAATTATATTTATTTTAATTTATTAAATTATATTAATTATTATATATATACCTCTAAAATAACTTTTAATGTACACATCACATTAATCAACATAAATGCAAATGTTCTATTGGAACGATAAAGTTATCAAAATTGATAGAACCCCTCAATATCATTACCGGATCATTTCATGTTTTTATTTTCATTTCTTATATTTAATTATTTAAAGATAATATATTGTATTTTTTCTTACTTAGTATACTGTCTATAATAAATATATATATATATATATATTTTTTTTTCTTTTTTCATGGATTGTTTTGCCTTTGATTTTGCTCGAAAATTCTGAAGTATTTTACGTATATACACAATGTAAAAAAAGTTATATGAAATGAAAGTTTTTATTTATTTTTAATAAAAAATAAATATTAAAACTAAATAAATATTAAAAGACAATAAAATTTAAATATCAAATTTTATGTGAATATTATTTTATATTATATCATATAAATTAAGGAAATTTTAATAACTCTTTTATATTTATATGTATGACAATTTAATAAATGGTATATATAAATCATGGAAAATTTCAATAACCTTTTTATATTTACATGTATTGTAGTTTAATAGATGGAGAAATCTTTCTGATACATAGTTAATTATAAATTTTTAGCTAATGTTTCACTAAATTATAAAATCTTGTAACTCTTCATGAATTATAAAATTTTATTAACTTTTTACTAACATTTTTTTATGAACTATAAAAACCATATAAAATAATAGGAAGATTTATTTTAAGTAAACTTGACTACGCAAAAGACTCAGGGTTGTTAGTCAATAGTGGTGATTTTGAGCACTGGGATTGATGGCTCATTATATTACTTGTAGTTAAAGCCTTTAAAAGGATTGGAGATTCTCCATTGTAATGTGCTACAATTGAGTAGAAGGCCCATTTGGCTAGGGTGAGGGTGTTATCCAACTTGACTATGTTTGAGTCAAGCATATTGGTTGCTTTTAAGCCATATGATAACATATTTATTTTTGGTTGGTTTCACTTAGTTGGGGTTTTATAGGGTAACTAATGCGTGTTTTTACTATGTATGTAATTGATTTGCAATTATTTTCTTCTCACATCAATTTAATTATCAACAAGAGGTATCATAATGTGCTGAAAAGTTATAATGATAACAAATATGTGTGTGAAGCTAATTAATTATTTGTTTTCTGTTAGTGCATGATAAGAGATATTTGTGGTGGAACTTATTAGGGTCCTATAATTTATAGGATCTCAAGGTGATTGAGTATCCCATATTTGGAAGATTTCATATTGTTCATAGATTTCAATATTCAATTGACTTCACAAAAAAAATAAAATGAAAAGAGGGTATATAAAAGAAAAGAAAAGAAAAGAAAACCCCAAATATTGTTCAATCCATATAGTCTAAGCATGATTGAACAAATTTCAATTTCTGTTGATAGGATAGAAAATAAAGATCTGCCAAATAGTTTAAGCTTGGCAAATTAGTAGCTAGGTAGAAATAAAATTGGTTCAACTGTTCAATCTGGACCAATGGGAGAGATAAGAGATAGAGTAGGTTAGAAAAAAAAGAGAGAAAATGAAAAAGGGTCTGCAAGTCAAAATACACCCTGTAAATGCAAAAAGCAAAAATGTTAGATTAGAAAATAAGGGTAGGTAGGTTGAAAAAAATTACAAAGGGAAACAGACATGAAAAGCTCTTTTTAAAAAAGTTTTATGACATAGTCATGTTTTTTCCTAATGTCGGGAAAAGAAATTAAGAAGGGAAAGGAGTCTCATATCATTTGTTGGCTTATTGGGGCCTGACCCAGGTTCTGAGTTAATTAGCCAAACAAATCGTTGTACTACTGGCGCTTTCAACAATAGTGCGTGGAGCGCGGACTGAGGTCTCACTTGAAGTAGTATGGGAGGGTGCAAGAACTAGGTTTCCACACCCTTGGGATGTCTGAGAGGTATGACTGGTCCTTTGTTTTTTCCTGCGTGCAGGTTGCTTCGCGCACTTCCCGTTTCTCGTCGCCTGATACACTGCCTTCGCGCAGCCCTAACCAGGGGCTATGTCGCGCTCTGTGCTATTACCTGAGATCCTACTTATCTTCCAGTGTTAATTAATTACCTTCGCCTACTTGAATGTTTTAAGTTATAATTAGTAATACAAAACATTCATACGCGATCACGTAGTAAATAAAAATTATACTTGCAAATTATATCCAATCATGCATTAAACCAAGAAAATATACACAGAATTATAGCAAAACTTCTCCTTATTGATTCTACCAACGATTACAGACTCGACCTGCCCTGTGCACTCAGTTGCAGGGATCTGCGCACTTAGCTGCAGACTACTAGGCCTCTTTGCACTCAACTCCAGAGCCTTCTCCTACTCTACGACCCACAGACACACTTTACACTTTGACTCAATCACTTAGACTTCTCATGTGTCCCTTCTTTTCCTTCTTCCTTTTTTCTATACACTTAGAGCCTCTCTCTATTTATACAATCCCATGGTCTGCGGACTATGGGTAGGTTTATCCAGCCGACATTATATTACAAAAACTAGGGTGGAAAACCCTGTGACTCTATTATACTTTCGCGCCCTGCGCCCTCAATTCGCGGATCTTTTACAAAAAGATTCAGTCAAAAATTGGGCTTTAAGCCCCAAAACATGCCTTGAGGGGATTCCATGCCCAACAGGCCCCCAACACAAACATCGTGACTTGCCCTCGAGTCACTCTATCGACACAGAGATCTTTTCGCGGAGTCGTACAACTGTGCTCTGAGGGCCCCCAACATAATCTGGTTTTCCTGCATGAAATTTTAGAGGGCCTCAAAGGTGACATCTCACACTGTGTCACCGATGTCATGCAGATTACCCTCAGTTAGGGTGATTGGGTCAATAGACAACTTCGATGCCTTGACCTTCTTGTGTGACCCTATTCGCTTGATTGGGTGTTGGCACTTGAAATGTGTTGACGCGTTTTGTGGATTCGTGCCTTCCTCTTCTTTCTCTGCTTCCTGCCCATGCGAAGGCGACGTTTCGCCCTCACGCACCTTCATGGCTGCCTCCTATGTTGCCGCTGCTGCTATGGCCTTTTCCTGCTCAGATGTTGTCTATGTCGTGTCCCGAGTCGCCCACACTTCTACTGCCGCTACCTCCTTCCTTCTCTTTTCTTCCAACTGTGTGATGCACAGCTTGGCCTCATCTTTATTCCTTTGTGTCGACGACTTCTCTATCTCCGCAATGTCGGAAGCGCTCCACTCTGGCGGCCATGTGTCCAGGACATTAAAGATGACAGCGTCTATGGCTACAAAGGGTAGCTTCCTCCATTGTTTGGTCAGGCCCTTGCACGCTCTAATGTAAATGCTATGGATGTCTGCTTTAAATTTCGCAAAACTCTGAAGGCTATTGTAGACAGTGGGTGACAACCGCGGCTTGCTCTTAATCCCCATTCTGAGGTTCATCTCCATGAAAACCTAGAATATTTTACTGCCACGGATCCTAGTGGCATCCTTTGTCGCCCAGAGCGAAGCATACTTCGCAGCCTCCAAGAGATCTCTGTCAATTGTGGGGAATTGACTATCCTCTGGTAATTCCCCTGCCATGATCACTATGGGCAATAGAAGCCATGCAAAGTGGAACGTTTTTCTCTATTCCTAAGCTTCATGACAACTCTGTAAAAACTCCTTGCAGAGGAACTCAGACCAGTTAAACTGGACCCCCTCCACGCACTGCTCAGCCAATGCTACCACCGGCGTGGGTACCTTGTCTACCGCGGCACTTGCACATAACCTTACTTGCCAGTATTTGGGTTGCCACTTTCACTGCTTTGTCACTGATGCTGGATATGGCGTAGCCCCTTTTCTTCTTCGCCAGCTTGTTTTTTTTCTTCTTGGCCTCCGTGATGGCCAAGTCATTGCTCTTCCCCTTCGAGATGTCTGTGGGGTCCTCTCCTTTGCATGGAAGCTAGGAAATGTGGTGAATCAAGTCTGCAGTGATGGGGATGGGCTCCTCTAGCCACAGACACCCATCATGCACTAGGAAGAGCAGCTGCCTGGTGACGAAAATGGTTATTAGGACATGGTGGAAATGCAGCACCCAGAGCAGGTTCAGTAGCCCAGCCTTTTCCACTCTGCACAACCACTTTCATAGCTCTAATTCTGTAACCCTCATTGTGGTGTTCTGCTTGGGCTTCATGAGGTGTGAGGTCTCAAGGTGAGGGAACTTCTCGTGGTTAGCAAGGTCCCAGTCTTCGAATTTTAAGCTCGGCACCGGTCCCAGGTGCGTGCCTAAAAACTAATGTTTTCTACGAGGAGCGGGGTCTGGAACGAGCTCTTGGTCTCATTGAGGTCCTTGGGCACTCTAGAATTCCTTTCTGCAGGGGGACATAGGCGGGAAACTTTGTCGGGGGGTGCGCAGGCTGAGTTTCCTCCTCCATGTCTTCGTCCTCATCTTCTATGATGATTAGGTCCTCCAGGTCTTCCTCTTCTTCATAGGTTTCTATGGTGACAGCTTTCCCCTTCTCCTCCATTGACATCTTGGTGCACAGCGGGTTCCACGAGGACACACGTATGGGAACCATTGCTTGTTTGTCCTTCTTGGGTCTTGGCGTGCACAGTGACTTCAGGATTTATGCCTCAATCTTGGCACCTTCTGGAGCATCCCCCACAGTTAGGGCCTGTGCAGCCTCGTCGGCGGTCATTTCTATTATCTCCATAACGTCCTCAGTTTTTGCCATCATGTTCGTCAAGAAATCTAGCACTCGTGAACTCAAGGGCTCAATCAACGCTCGGCATAGAACAATCAGGGCTCTGCTCAATAGCTCAATTCGTAAATTACCAAGTGTTATTTGCTAGACAGCCCTTTGTAATTTATAGCGCTTTTTGAATTTGAATTCAACCGTTCCCCCCAAATCCAGTTCATTAATGCTCCCTTGGAGACAAATTTTCCCAAATCTTGACCATAAATCACGTCTTAAATGCTTGCCACCCGCTCCATTTGGTCTCAAGTTTTGCATCCCATCATGAATAGTGACTTCAACGGTCACTTTCTGGCCAACTCGTGCGGCAGCGTAGCTCCCCATGCGCAGGTACAAACCTTGTGACTCTTTGCTTATGCGCGCAGATCTAACATCGCACAGCTTCTGGGAAAAATAGTTTATAGTCTCGTGCTTCCTTTCAACTGCCTCGAGCACTAAGGCTGTGCTTCCTTCGGCTAGTCAAGTGGTCGTACCACCCAGTGAAGTTTCATCCTATCATCCATCATGTTTCCTGGAGAATACACACCTTTTATTGTTACGGTCGGCATCGCGCACTTTACCATATGCAACGCGTAACCCTAGTCAATACGCTTAGTAATGTGCAGTCCAAGCCAAGGCATCAGACTGATCAATTCGCGGTGATAGGCCTTAAACCTATCATCGCGATCGTATGAAACCTGCCTTATCACCCTGATGTTTTTGCCAATAAAATCTTCCTTTATCTCGTCCTCTAACTTCTTGACTTCCGCATCCACCAAAGTGCTTTTCTTCCTTAATCGTACCCTTTCTTCTTCAAGTTCTTGGAGTCTAAAATTTCCCTGTTGGATTTCTGCTTCCAAGGTTCCACGAACCGTCATATCTACCGGTGCTATCATGTGCGGTCTAAGCTCTCCAAGTACTATAGGGCTTACTGTAGTTACTTCATACTCCAGTGTTGGTGATGCTTGTGTGGTCAGGTTTTTGCATGCAGTCCTATAATCCCAAAGAACCGCTAGTACACGCATGTCCTAGTCAGTCTACTTCACATTGTGGACCTTGTTCAATGCTTCACATACTTTGTTAAAATCTTCTCTGTGGATATTCTTCTGTGCACTTGGTCTTTCCATACTTCGTGGTCCCAATTGGAGGTGTCATTTATGACATTGCATTACCCACACCTGCTTACTGATCGTGTCCCCTACCACGAGGACGGTGTGCATCCGTACAGGTTTCGCACCATATGCAAGTATCCACCTGGATAGGTGGGTTCACGGGCCGGTTCATCTGACAATTTTGTCTGTTAATTGCATCAGAGGCTTCCCAAACTGCATGCACATCATCCTTGTGCATTCGCATCAGTCCTCAAAACTTCGTTGGTATGTACCCCACCATCTTGCGGGTGTAGCTTGCAGTACCCATTTTAGGGCATCAAAACGCTACTATTCTGGTACTTCTCTTTCAAATTTTTTTAGGAATTCATCCACCTCACTTAACTCGTTATATGTTGGTAGGTCTCTTACCTCTGTTTCTACATAGCGCAGTGACCTTGTCATCATGTCACAGTTGAGTGTGGTTACCTCATGTAACCGATTCTTCCATCGTTCTATCTCGTCAGAATCGATGTGCAGGATATTTTGCGCTCCCATGAGATTTGGCCATCCACGGTTGGATTTACCCAGTCTTGCTCCCATGCGGTTATCTTGAAGATGCAGTCCAAGTCATCGTTGCTATCGTAGTCGCACACCGGCTCTGTGTAGCACAATCCTTCTGCAGGGTCTAAAGGTACCACTATGCACAGAGACGTTTTCTCAAAGATCATCTTATGCTTCTTTAGATTTATCACTCCATCCATGTCAGTGGCCCAATCTATTCCCAATAGCGCGGGGTAGGGGTTGTTGTCATCAACAATCTCTATCACTTCGAAATCCGCTAGCGCACTTTCTCCTTCGATATCTACTGTGATTCCATGCAATCTCCCCATAGGTAGGATCTTTTTTTGGTTCGCCATCCACAGTTAGATTGGAGACCATTGCAACGCAGGCCTGCCCCTGCGCTCCCATGTCTGCTTGGGCAAGACATATGTGTCCAACCCTAGATCCAGAATCACTTGCTCTATCTCATATTCCCTTATCTTCGCAGTCAATCTCATCTCCCTTCCTATTTGCGTCGTGTGCTTCTTGAGCTTCTGGACTATGCGCAGTTTGCCTGGCGCAATCCCAGTGCAACTAGTTATGAGTTCTTGCAACCCCTTTATAGCTTATTGTCGCGAAGCAGCTTCATGCATGTCTCCAAGAATGTAATGAGCATCGATGGGTCCATTTCTGGCTCCAGTCTGTCTTTACTTCCTGAAGTGGAGGCATCAGTGAAGCTCCCCTTAGCTTCCATGAAGGTCTCCTTAGCGCGCTCCAAATCAAATTCTGGTTCCTTCATTGGAGCCTTCCGAACCCAGGTACTTTCTTCAAGCTGCTTGCCTTTATCACCCCCTATTGTAATACCACTTCGGAGCACGATATTTACATTAGGGTCTTCCTCACACAGCTCAGACCTCATCATTTGCAGGTTCTGAGTCAGGAGAGGTTGGAGTGCTCCTTTATCGCGCAACCTCGCTATCAGTGTGGGACAATCCTCTATATCATGGTCAAACAACATACAATACAAGCATGATGGTCTTATTGGATTCATACAATCGCGGGCATAATGCCCTAGCCCTCTGCAATTGTAACATATTAGTTGTCCACGACCTCTTCCTAGCCCCCCTCCACCTCGGCCTCGTCCGCACCCCTGAAATTCGATGCGCACCATTCCTGCATTTTGATCGAGGGGTCGTGTTTTGGCCTGAACTCTGTAGGTAGGAGTTCGATCCATCATCAACTCATAACTTCTACAGGTGCAATCATCATGTCCTACTGACCTGCATAAATTACAAAACAACTGCTGTGAATTATGCGTATACTTCTGTAGTATATGGTAGTTATCTGTAGCATGCTTTCCTCCTATCTGATAAATCACGCACCATAGTGCAAATGCTGCGCTTGGTCCTACTTGTGCCTCCGGTCTTAGTGGCATTGTCCCTCCTCCCGTAAGGTAATTCACGAACACCGAGCAGTGATCCTTGCCGTGCCCCTGGCCCTTGCATTTTACGCACCATACCTCATCGCGCATCTCTGGGCGGGTTTTCCTGTCTTGTTTCAAACTCTGCATCTCCAAGCACAAGTTTTTCAACTGCATGTGAATCTGTTGAACTCCCAGGTTAGGATCTTGTATTGGAGTCTCGTGCAATCTCATCGTGACCTCCAAAGCCTCAGCCTTAGTGGTTAGCCTTTGTTGCAACACTGTGTTCCGTAGATGCAGCATTAACAATGCTACAAACCATTCGTGATGTTTCCCATCTGTTAATGTCATGTTCACTTCATGAATTGTGCACTTCAGTCTTTGATCCAACTCCCATGGGGTCTCGCCTAGTATCATTGTGATTTCCTTGAATCTAATGATCGATTGTGCCTCTAACTTTGGCCTGCTAAATTCTTTGTTTAGCGCATCTTAGATATCTGCGATCCTTGCATTCGGATTGTCATTGGAATGCTTAATATACCAAGTCAGTGCGCGATCCTGCAAAGTGCTGACCAATGTTTCCTTCTTTATATTATCATCTGTGACACCCTGTGCTTCCCATATAGCTTTTATCATGAACTGAAACTAGTCCAGATCTTCATTCCCTACTCCCTTTAACATTGGTAGCTTTATCACGCTTTCCATACTGCTTTGTGGGGGTGGCAGAGGTGGTATGGGAAAAGACGGGGGTGAAGACGATGAAACTGGTGGTGGTGTGGGTGGGGGTGGTATGCGTGGAATTCTCTTCCTTATTAGATTGATCACACTTATTAGCAACACTTTCGCGAGCTCTTCTTCACCCCCTCACGAAGGTGAAATCAAGGGCTAGTGTCTAGTCGTGTGCTACCTTCGTTTCTGTAGATTCTCCCACTCCGTGTAGCCCCAAACATCAATTTATTCGCATTACCAGATTTTCACACAGCAACATTTTAATCCAAGTGTTCAAATATTTAGCATAGTTACCTTGTGGTCCCTTGACGAAGCGTCATTCTTCCTCACTATAGTTGACTGAAGTATCTACTGCAAATTCGATAATGAATCCTCCGATGATTCGATTGAGCCAGTGATCGACAACATGCGCAATCTTATCTTTTGATGCTTCCAGACTACACACCAATTCTAAAAGTCCACATAATAGGTTTTTCGAGTTTACACCTTCCTTGGCTATCTGCTAGCTTTGCAATCCACTCATACAACTCAATAGGGAAGGATGTAGAGAAAATTTCGTGGATCTCCATATACAAGTAGCAATCTAACCATTCTTCCTTCAATAGTCACAGATTCCTGTTTTCCTGTGCCATGAACTCGTGAATCTTTCTATCCAACCAATCTCCAATTCCTTTCTTTGTCGGATTCCAGTGATACAACATCAAATATCTCTATGCAGATCCTAGTCTCGGTAATAGAACCATTGGTTGGCTTGTTGGGGCTTGACCTAGGTTTGGAGTTAATTAGCCAAACAAATCCCTATACTACTGGCCCTTTCGACAACAGTCCGCAGAGCCCGGACTGAGGTCTCACCCAAAGTAGTATGGGAGGGTGCTAGAACCAGGTTTTTGCACCCTTGAGATGTCTGAGAGGTACGACTGGTCCTTTGTTTGTTCCTACATGCAGGTCACTTCACGCACTTCCCGTTCCTCGTGGCCTGATACACAGCCTTAGCACAGCCCTAACCAGGGGCTGTGTCATGCTCTGTGCTATTACCCGAGATCCTACTTATCTTCCAGTGTTAATTAATTACCTTCACCTACTTTAATGTCTTAAGTTATAATTAGCAATACAAAACATTCATACATTATTGCGTAGTAAATAAATAGTATACTTGCAAATTATATCCAATCATGCATTAAACCAGGAAAATATACACTGAATTATAGCAAAACTTCTCTTTATTGATTCTCCCAATAGTTACAGACTCGACCTACCCTACGCACTCAGTTGCAGGGATCTGCGCACTCAACTACAAGGATCTACGCACTCAGCTGCAAACTACTAGGCCTTTGCACACTTAGCTGCAGAGCCTTCTCCTACTCTATGACCCACAGACACACTTTACACTTTGACTTAATCACTTAGACTTCTCATTCTTCCCTTCTATTCATTCTTCGTTTTTTCTATGCACTTAGAGCCTCACTCTATTTATACAATCCCATGGTCCGTGAACCATGGGTAGGTTTATCCAGCCAACATTACATTACAAAAACTAGGGTGGACAACCTTGTGACTCTATTATACTTTCGCGCCCTATGCCACAATTCAGGGAGCTTTTATAAAATGATTCGGTCAAAACTTGGGCTTTAAGCCCCAAAACATGCCTTGGGGGGATTCCATGCCCAACAGGAGAGATAAGAGATAGAGTAGGTTAGAAATAAAAAATTAAAAAAAGAGAAAATGAAAAAGGGTCTGCAAGTCCAAATACACCCTGCAAATGCAAAAAGCAAAAATGTTAGATTAGAAGATAAGGTTAGGTAGGTTGAAAAGAATTACAAAGGACAAAGACATGAAAAGCTCTTTTTAAAAAAGTTTTATGACATAGTCATGTTTTTTCCTAATGTCGGGAAAAGAAATTAAGAAGGGAAAGGAGTCTCATATCATTATTCCTAACTTCATTTTATACTCCTATACTCCGCCCCCTATTAATTCTCCTACCCCACCATTCACTTACCCATCACATCAAATATTACCCACCCCTCACCTCTCATCTAATCTCCGCACCCGCCATATGATCTGATGGCCCATATGACTTTCTGGCCCCCCCCCCCCCCCAACCCTCCGAATGTTAATGTGGGGGCGGGGGGGGGGGTCCGAAATCAGTGGTTTCAAGTCATGTACGTGTCACGTTGTCAGGATTTCACACCCCCCCCCACTCATTCCACTTACCTCTCCAAGGGCCCCCCGAAAAGTGGTTTCCGCCTTCACTAAACCACCTCCCCTATTGTGACCATTCACCAAGCCCGCCACCTCACGATGCCACTCCATCCCATCTGCCTATCACCTCCATTCCCATGCTATTCCGTTGCGCATTCAATTCGCTGGACCGTTAGCCAACTGACCTGCGCCACTTCAGGCCAATCCAACGAGAACACTCCTAAAAACTACAAATGCACCATTTCCCACCCATTTACAAATTTTAACATGCTCTCTCTACTTATAGGTGCAATTCAAGATTCATCCAAGCATGTACAGAGAAAAAAGTGAGCACACTAATACAACAATATAGTTGCAGAAGGCCCTAGTTTTCTGCATGGATCAAACTTTCCCCTTCTTGAATCCTGCTTTCATTCCCTTTTATTTTCCCCTCTCTGAATTCTCGTTTCTTCTCATCCCTTTCTGTTGCAGTTCAACTGCAAATTCAACATAATTTAGGTTTAAAAATTGCAGAAGATAACCATGCCACCAAAGAAGAAATAACATGAGATCTTCAATCAATTGGTGCACCCACGAGTGGACTTGGGCCACATTCCACTAGCAGAGAAAGACTTCAAAATACATGAGACACTCTTAGAATTTGATCTGTTTGACATCTATTGCTAGTGGGAAGATAAATTTGTTGATGAAGTAGATGACATAGAGATCTGGGAAACCAATTTGCCTTTTTGTATCTTTCCAAAAACCCATAACTGCCCAGAACTAATAAGAAAATGCCATTCATGCTATAATCCACAGCAAAGGGTAGTGATATCCCCAGCAGGAGACATATTGTTTACCATTGATGCAAAATCTACAATGCAGATGATGCAAGATCCTATCATTGAAGGAGCCAATCCTTTTTCCAATGAGATCCTCAGTGAAATGTATCAGAGGCTAGAATTCACCAAAAGAGCTAAAACCTTAGAACTCTTCGTGACTGAACAGACCCCACTACCTTTCAAGAATCCTCCTTATTCCTCCTCTTCTTTCCTTTATAGAACCAGGCATATTGTCACTGTACTTTCATATTTGGTAGGCTATTATTTAGATCAGTGGCTTGATGAGGCTATTATAGGTTTCCTTTCCATCTTATCAGCATAATCAAAGCCCTCTATCCTATTCAATTTCATTCAATTCCTAGCAGATGCCATCCATGAGTAATTTGTAAATTTCCTCACAGAGGAAGTTTTTCAGTACTCATCAATACTAGTATATATGTTTGTTTATTTTCAGGCAGACAGATTTCAATACACAATGACCAAGTTAAATGAAGAAGGTGAATCCCAATATGTTATTTTCTATACCACCTTAGTGATGAAGGATGAAAATAACTTCAACTACATGACATTTGTAGAAATGTTTGTTCATCTAGCTATGAGCCTCCTCAGTGGGACTGCAGAACCTAGAACCAGTGAAGAAATTAAAAGGATCATGCAGTAGACAGACCAAGTAATAACATGAGATTGGTACTTGTACCAAAATTATATAGAATTAAGAGTGTATGGATGTGAGTTGGTCCCTTACAAGGTGCCAAAGTTCCTCCCCGTGAGGATATTTGCACTTGAATATATCAGGCAGATGATTAATGCAAATGAAATACATTTTGTAGCAGCAAAGAAGAAGTCACAATTTAGGATCAAATCCTAGATTGGTCCTTTCATTTGCAATAGCAGGGCAGCAGATGACGAGGCAGACAAAAAATTGAAGGAAATGAAGTTCTCTCACAGTTTTACATGGTCCTATGACCCATGGGGCATCATCTCCAAGAAAAGGGTAGAGAATAAGTCAACACCCTACATTCACACTCAAAGGCCTGAGATAGAGAAATTTATGAACCAGATTGAGTGGATTCCTAACATGCTGCAAGAAGCCGAGGAACAAATAATTTATTCTTCAAGTGCACAGACTTCTAGGCAGCAAGAAAAATAGGGTACATAAGACACATCAGAGAAGGGCAAGGAACAAGAAAAAGGAGCAACTGGGAAAAGGCCAAGAGAAGATGAGTCACCAAGGACTGATACTTCTATGAAAGAGTTCAAACTGAAATTTAGAAAAAGAGGCAGGAAGAACACAGACATAGGCAAGGAATCACCACAACAAACAGTCATTAATCTTAGTGATATTCCTGATTCATTCCCAACTGGAGGTCAATCTCTTCCTGCTACTCCAATCTCAGAAAGGCAATAGTGTCTTCAAGTTTCCACATCTACCAATGTAACTAGAGAAAAGGAGGAGACCGTCTTTGATACTTTCAGGGAAATTAAGATCATAAATGAGGTATTGAAAAAGAGTACTTATGCTCAATTCTGGAAGCAAAGTGCAACTTCTCAAGGCAGACTCCTCTCAGCATTTGATTCAGAAAAAGGCAAAATGCATATGGCATTCTTGGAAGCACAGATAACAGAGCCTAAAAATCCAGTTGATTACAAATATACCTCTTTTGAGTTTGATGCCAAGAACATTCATCCTATTGATCAACTGGAAATGCACAAGCAAATAGGTGAAATGATATCTTCTACTCTAACCAGTACCTCCATGAATTTGTTTAAAATGCAAGTGGCCTTGTCAAATGCCCAATCTTAGCTAAAGATGGAAAATATTTCATCCCATTCAAAGGACAACAAAATTAAGTCTTTGGAAGACTTAGTAGTGAAAACTGGATATGATCCCTTAGATGTAAAAGAAGCAGAAGAAGTAATTAATAAAAGGGAGATGGATATAGCAGCTTTGAAAAAGCAGCTCAAAATGCCTACAACACATGATCCATTGACCAAAGAGATAGAGGAAACAGAGAGTCAAAAGGCTGAAATGATGAAATTAATAATGGAGCAGTCTCTCCAAATAAAACAAATGGACCACTATGGAGGCTCTTCCTCTTACAGCTATTCCTACAGCCACTCCAACAACTACTACTACAGGGATAGGAAGCAGCACAAAACAACTAGCTAAGTCCATGTAAAGCATGAATATTCAGACTGAGGAAATCAAGAGACTAGAAACCCAAGTCAATGTTTTGTAGGACCAAATCAAACGATCTAAAAGTGAATACTTAGGAGAGATGCAGAGGGCAAGGACCTTAATTGAAAGTTTGCAAAAATCTAAAAATGAATCATCCATTGGTAACACTCTAGGAAGGGTGAAAGAGATGATCTGGAACAACATCATCAATGGCATAAATGAAATATGGCTCAACATCCAAATTATATTTGAACAGAAGGAGTTAGTGGAAAAATCTAGAGAAGCTATTTCATCTACTAATCTAGAACTGGGAGACATGCCAGCAAAAACCAACAGGATTATTAAAATTCTTAAATTCAAGGAATAGGTATGAGCTAGAAGATATGGGAGTAGCAGACAGGACAGAATCTATTCTACAAGTGAAAAAGGTATTGACGAAGAAAAACCTAAATGTACAGCTTGAGGAAAAATGCCAGAATTTGGAGCTTACAGTGAACAGGTTTTTCAACAGAATTGAGCCTTTAACACAGAAAGGTCTCCCTTATCTATTTGTCATTAATGAAAAACTCATGGCCAGAGAAGATTATGTCAAGAGGCTCCAAGGCATAGCCCTGGATGTTGTGAATCTCTCCAACATTAAAGGAAACATAACAGGAAAAGCATTGCTAGAAGCTATCAACAATCCAATTTATATTGAGCATGAACTGAAGCACATTTTTATAGTTAAACCCACTTTTGCAAGGTACACTGAAGCTGATGAAATATACTGTAGGTTAATCAAGATCAAGATTCTGGATGAAGAAGCATGGAGTGACCTGTGTGATTACCAAGAGGAACAAGACAAGGATGATTGAAGGGACAACGCAGATTTGAGTCAGCACCAACCATGTCAGCAGAGCCACTACAACAAAATTAATTTCTCAGCAACAACATCCCAAAAAAGAGGACCAAATGTCCAAGTTTTCTCATCATGGTTACATTAGTCAGATTTTCTTTCATTGTAATTAATAACAAATTTCCAAGTGTATAAGGAAATCGTTGTAGGCTTTTGTTAAATACTTCATGCATTGGAAGTATTAGGGGTTGGACCCAAGTTATTGAACAATATTTCTTTTGGAGCACTGTAATTTTTGAGTTGGAGCATCAATAATAAAAGACCGTTTGCAAGATACTTGAGTTGTTTTTACCCTAGTGATGTATTCTTCTTGTGTCTAATATATTCCTGTTTTATTCATTATGCATCATTAAATCTTATTGTAAGACAGAAATTCTAGATTAAGATATGTTGTTAGAGCACCTTACTTCTATCTGTGTTTACAATCTAAATGTTTTCCTCTGATGTATGATTAAGAAATACTTAATTGCTTTTTAATCATTACTGATTTCACTGTTTTGTCATCTCATTTTTCATTCTACTTTTAGATCCAGTAAAGATAGTTAGCTTGCCTTGCAAACACTCTGGAAAAGTTGATGTTACCACCCAACCTTTGACTCCATAGCCCAATGGAAAATATCTAAATCTGACTTGCCCCAACCAAACAATCAAGCAATCAAGAAATAAAACCCTTTCATCATTATAGCTAGCCTAATACATTAAAACACTGGAAATAAAGATAAATCTTTAAAATATAGAGAGATAGCCCTCTCTGAGTCTAGGAGGTCTATATCCTAGACTCCTAAGTGGTTTGATGTATCCTTTATGATTTTGTCTTGCCAATCTTCAAAATCATAGAGCAATAACAGAACCAATCCAATGATAGAGGAAAATAGTAAGCAAAGACCATGCAAGGAAATATCATGAGATTTGACTTAAGAGGAGCATCCAATATTGATTGTTAAAGTTCACATGGATTAGTGAAGGAAGTGTACAAAAGTAGACTTGCTGGCATATTTTCTATAGAGGTGAATCAGATGGATTTGAGGTTACAATGAAGTTGGAAAGAAAGAGCAAGAACACTGAGAAATGGTGTGGAGATGCACCATGAATCCTAATATTTAGAGCCTCACAAAACATTGTTGTTGAGAAACCAAGTTGAGGAAAGTGGTTTCATGGCTACTCGATGGATCTGTGTAAGATCAAATTTGAGAACTAGGTAGATGAGAGATCACATGGATTTGGTGAGCGAAAATGATGTTGGAAATTATTGAGTACAAGCACAAAAGATGATTGTTGAGTGGAGACAAAGGAGTACATGGAAATTATGGATTGGCATATGCTCTAGATATAGGAAGAGAGAATGTGCATAGCAACATGGATGAGAAAACGTAGGCAGAGTCAATAGTGTTGAGGTTTGGTGAAGGAGAGAACATGTTATGGAGAGTCATAGTAGTGCATGAACACCTTAGAGGTTTTTTGTCCAAGTTGTAAATCCTAGCTATAGGTAGGTTGTATTCCCCAAGGTTGTTGTAAGACTTGTTATTTAGGCATACATGTAGTGTGGTAGCATATGAGGTCATCACTCTCATGCATAGATAGGATGGATGATCAAGTTATGGAATGGACTATTTAAATAGGTATGGAGGTAGTAGGTGTACTCATATGCTAGCTTGAGGTTAGTTTGTGGTAATACCTATTATTTAAGCATACATGTTGTAGTGTAGTGGTGCATGGAGTGATGTATGATTAAATTGTGGAATGAACCACTTGAATAGGTACAAGGATAGCAAGTGTACTCTTATGCTAGCTTGAGGGGGGAATGTGAAATCTTAAGACATGAAATGGTTGATGAATCATGTACGAGAAAACGTGTCCTATAAATCTGGCATGTATAATGACTAGTTAGCTAGGTATTTTGGTGGATGATAACATTTTTATATGGACTTCAACAAAGTTATTAGGACCATGATAATCTCTCCAAGAAAGTTTTAGGGGGGGATTGTTAGGGTAGTTTAGGTAAAATTGACTTGGTCATAAAGTCAATTTACTGTTGGTGGTTTATAGGTTAGTAGTTTTCACAACCCATGGTTTTTTCTATGGCATTCTAATGTAATGTACCCTATTTAAAGGCATGAAGACTGTTGAGAAATGGTAACAAGAAATTCTAGTTTAATTTTTCCTTGAATTAAACTGAGAATTAAAAATCAAATTCTATTCTCATAACAACATGTAAATAGTTAATTAAGTTTAATTAACTTAATTAGCTTAGGAATTTTGAGTTGGAAGTCTTTCTGTAGTCATATATATGTTCTCCCTAAGTTTTAGGGACCTAGTATGAGTATAAATTGAGTTGGAAATTAGATCACTCAGTTTACTGAGTTAAGTTTAGTTAAATTAGTTCTAAATTATTTTTGGAACTAATAGAGGAATAACAGTCAGTTGGTGCAGTAATGCATTCGCTAGTTCTACTCCAATTAACTGAATATTTCCTCATGAGAAACTCATGCATGTCAGTTCAGAGAAAGACCCAATCGAGACTAGAGTGCAGGGACAATGTACAGTCATTTGTATGATTTACTGAGTTGTATAGATCATGCATGCAATCAGGAATCAAACCTAGTTTGGATTGCACAGTTTTGGATGCACTGGATTCCAATTAATATGGGTTATTTAGCCATAGGAATTGCGCAAGGAAATAGGGGCTTGGAGAGCTACAGAATTGGATAAGTGTTGACCAAAAGCTTTCTTGTGAGTTGAGAGATTTTAGCATACTTGTGTGGAATTGTTCTAGTGAGAACACGATTTGTATATTCTCTCATATTTATGATATATGCAATACAGATAGTGGGCTTTTGAGCAATGGCTTTCCCCAGATACTTCTTATGTTATGTTCCATTGATTTGTCTTCTTCTTGTTCTTATTGTTTTCATCGATCTATTGACTTCCACTGGTTGAAAGTAGAGGTAGATTCTTGTCATGTGATTTAGTAAATTGCATGAGCTTGTGAATCTACAAGATTTTCTACATGGTATCGGCACTAAGAACAATATAATAGAGGAGATTTCAAAGTTTTGAGTTTTCATTTACAGGTGAAATTTGAATTTGCAATACATACTTCAGGATCGACAGATGGCATTCTACAGTTTGTGGCTCGAGTATGCCTTGGAATGCAACTCGAATTTTATAGCTCGCAAGGACAAAATGGAGGTTGTTCTAGAGGACAATGGCTTGAACGAATTTGTTGATCAGGAAATTCCTAAGCCAACAACATTAGATGCATAGAATTTGGCCAAATTGAAGAAGTGTGTGGCGAAGGCAAGGCGGATAATCCTTAAGGGAGTTCGAGACCACATTGTCTCGAGTCTCCATAAAAAGGAAACTCTGTATGCTATGTGGAAAGCATTGACAGACTTGTATCAAAACAACAACGACCAAAGGAAATTGGCATTGAAGGACAAACTTTGGAAAATCAAAATGGAGAAAGGCGAGACTATTCCAAAATACTTGACCAACTTCACTCAATATCGTGATGAACTTGGAAGTGTTGGAGTCACGGTTGCCGAGGATGATATAGTGAGTCTTTCTCTTCTAGGACTCCCAAAGAGTTGGAATAGTTATTAGGACTCTACTAATGGTCGGGAGAAGCTGCCAGATTGGGAACGACTGTGGTCGGATTTGACGCAGGAGGAGATTAGGAGGAACAAAAAGGATGGCTCTTCATCAAAGACTCATGATGAAGAGAATTTTGCCTTAGCGATTAAGGTGAAGAAGGGGAAATGGAAAGCTTCCCATTCCAAATTGGATTCTTATCATGGAGGTAAGAAGAAAGACATGATGAAATTTAAGTGCTTTCATTGTCATGAGCTGGGCCATTTTGCTACAAATTGTCCACTCAAGAAATCCAAGAGTTCCTCAGGAGGAGAAACGGGTGAGGCTTTGGCCTCTCAATTCAAATTGAACTTTTCCCTCATTGCATGCATGGTGTCATCAATGATGGGAAGTGTATGGTACTTAGACAGTGGAGCTTCATTCCACATGACTAGCAGCAAAGATTTATTTAGTGACCCATAGGAGATAGATCTCCAGATGCATATCGAGATGTGTGACGATGGGAAGTATAGTGTTATTGGATTGGGCACAATTACTTTTCATAGGGAGCATGGGGCTCCACTCACTTTGAAGAATGTTATGTGTGTGCCCGAGCTGAAGAAGAACTTGGTATATGTTGCCATGCTTGAGGATAGAGGCTATGATGTGATCTTCTCATAATGAAAGGCATTCCTTTGACACATAGCCATGGGTCAGGTAAAGAAGATAGGGATTTAGGTGAAGAATCTCTCTAAGTTGGAGGTAGAGGAATGTGATACTTTGAGCACAAAAGCAGAAAGGGTGCAAAGCCGAGATGTTGGTGAGTTGTGGCACAGGCGATTGGGCCACTTGCATCATGGAGCATTGAAGATATTGCAACAGATCTCTACTGGTCTTCCCAAAGGTATTCTTGAGCAAGTTGATACATGCAAGCTGTGTACTTTGGGAAAATACACCAAGTCTTCCTTTCACGATAGAGACAGTCGAGAAGAGGTTATGCTAGAGAGAGTCCATTCAGATTTGTGTGGACCATTCTCGACAGCATGCATGAAAAAACACAGGTATTATGTTATATTTTTTGATGACTATTCTCATAAATGTTGGATATATTTCATGCAGAAAAAAAAGATCAAACTTTCAGAAAGTTTTGTGAATTTAAAGCATTGGTGGAGAAAGAGTCGTCCAAGAAGGTTAAATCTCTACAGAGTGATAACGGTGGTGAGCATCTCTCAAACAAGTTTAAAAACTTCTGTCCAGTGGAAGGGATTAAGAGGAAGTTGACGAGACCCCATAACCCTCAGCAGAAAGGGGTGACCGAGAGGAAGAATAGAAGCATAGTAGGGGAAGTGATGGAAATGTTGCATGATCAAGGCCTACCACTACACTTATGGGTTGAAGCATGCAGCACAACAGTTTATGTTTAGAATCATAGCCCACATCGGATACTTGAGATGAAGACACCAGAGGAGGCTTATTCCGGTAAGAGGCTAGATGTTGGTCACTTCAGGATTTTTGGGTCATCGGTATATTGCATGTGCCCAAAGATGCACAGAAGAAGCTTGAGCCAACAACAGAGTTGGGGATAGTTTTGGGGTACACTGATACACCTCAAAACTATCAAGTGTACTTTTCAACCAGCAAGATGACAGTGGTTTGCAGGGATGTCATATTCAATGAGGAGAAGGCCATGTGAGTTTCCATTGAGAGGGAGCTTGAGCTACATGCAAATGAGGAGCATTTAGATCCTAAGATTGAGGAGCCTCAAATTGATGTGGAGCAACCACATGCAGAGGATCCGAGAGAGGAGACATCCACTCAGGAAAAGTCTTCCAGAGAGGGAAGAAAGCACATCAGAGAGGCTTAAACATTTTTGGATGATGCATGAGAGAATGTGGGAGAACCCACTTCTCAGCATACGTAGAGGAGGTCACCTGAGAGGTACAGTGGATACATGGCTATTATGGGTGAATGTGTTGTGACAAATCCAATGTCTTCCTTTAAGGAAGCAATGCAACAGTCAGTGTGGGTTGATGCCATGGAGGAGGAGTATGAATCCATTGTTCGTAATAGTGTTTAGGATGTGGTCCCAAGACTGGAGGACAAGTCAGTGGTGAGCTCCTGCTGGCTTTACAAGGTAGAGCAAGTTGCGGATGGTAGTGTGGAGAAGCATAAGGCTAGATTTATGGCCCATGGCTTTTCACAAGTAGAGGGGATTGACTATTATGAGACCTTTGCTCATGTTGGTACTTGTCAATTAGATATATATTGGCACTATCAGCACAAATGGGTTGGAAGATACATCAGATGGATGTGGAGACAACCTTCCTTAATGGCATGATTGAAGAATAGGTGTACATAGAGTAGCCTGAAGGTTTTGAAACCTTTGACCATGAGTCGCATGTGCGCCGGCTCAAGAGAGCGTTGTATGGGTTGAAGCAAGCACCCCATGCTTGGTACACTAGGATAGATAGCTACTTCATCAGGTTGGGATTCATGAAGAGTTAAGCGGATGCAAACTTGTACCACATAGTGGTGGAAGGTAAGTTGTTGATCATTGTATTTTATGTTGATGATGTCATACTCACAGGTGACAATCAACTGATCAAATCTTGGAAGGAGGACCTTAGAAGAGAGTTTGAGATGAAGGACATGGGCATCATGCATTACTTTCTTGGCATGGAGGTATGGCGGAGAGATGGGGAGTTGCTTGTGTCTCAAGGAAAATATGCCAACGAGATACTTAGGAGATTCCATATAGAGAGCAACAAACCCATGGAGATTCCTCTAGCAGGCAACTAGAGGAAGGAGGATGCTACTTCAGGGGAAGTAGTGGAAGCTATTGTTTACAGGCAACTTTTGGGTTCACTCATGTACTTGGTGAACACACGACCAGATATGTGCTATGCAGTTAACCATCTTGGTTAAGTGATGGTTAGGCATACCAAGTTGTATTGGAAGGCAGAAAAGCATGTGTCGAGATACCTCAGGGGCACTTCTTAGTATAGATTATGGTACAGATGGATAGAGGGAGTGAAGCTTCAAGGCTTCATCGATGTAGATTGGGCAGGGAGTCCATTTGATAGGAAGAGCACATTAGGAGGGATATTCAGTATTGGGTCAGTGACAGTTTCTTCATACATAAGGAAATAGAGATCGGTTTAACTCAGTTTGGCAGAGGCTAACTACACAGCTACAAGTCAAGCAACATGTAAGCCCATCTAGATGAGGAAGATCCTGGTTGGTTTGTTTGGTCAGTAGATGGATCCAACTGCGATTTACTGCAATAATCAAAGTTGTATCAAACTCTCTGAAAATCCATTTTTTCATGATCGGTCCAAGCATATTGATATCTGATAGCATCATCTCATAGATTATGTATTGAGGCAGAGTATGTTGTTAGAGTACATTTCCATAGAGGAACAAGATGCTAACATTTTGACAAAGTCATTTTCAATATGTAAATTCGAGTTTCACAGAGATAGGATCAGGGTAGCTGATAATCCCTTTCTTGTTGAGAGGGAGTGTTGAGAAATGGCAACAAGAAATTCTAGTTTAATTTGTCCTTGAATTAAACTGAGAATTAAAAATCGAATTCTATTCTCATAGAAACTTATAAATAGTTAGTTAAGTTTAATTAACTTAATTAGCTTAGGAATTTCAATTTGGAAGTCTTTCTATAGTCATGTGTATGCTCTCCCTAAGTTTTAGGGGTCCAGTATGAGTTTAAAATGAGTTGGAAATTAGATCACTCAGGTTACTAAGTTAATTTAACTTAAATTAGTTCTAAATTGTTTTTGGAACTAATAGAGGACTAATAGTCAGTTGGTGCAGTAATGCATCCACTAGTGCTACTCTAGTTAACCGAAGATTTCCTCATGAGAAACTCATGCATGTCAGTTAAGAGAAAGACCCAGTTAAGACTAGAGTGCAGCGACAATGTACTATAAGTTTTATGATTTACTAAGTTGTATAGATCATGCATGAAATCACGAGCTTGACCTAGTTTGGATTGCGCAGTTTTGGATGCACTGGATTCCCATTAATATGGGCTATTCAGTCCATGGGGGCTTCACTGGGGGAGAAATACCATACCACGTGGGTTCATATTGGGGGATATATATTGAGGAAAACATGACATAATATCTTGGAAGATATATATGGGGTAAAGGGTTTTTATATTAGCAGGTATAAAAAATGGAGCTCAAAGTTAATGGAAAAATATAAAGGGGTATAAAAAATGTTCATGAAAAAATAGATACCTACAATATCTAGTAAAAGTAGGGGTTTTTTAAATTGGGAAGGTGTATTTTGTTTGTATTGGTAGGGGGTTAAATAATGTGATTTCTAAGGGTATTTTTGAATATGTAGTCAAATTAGGGGTATTGTTTAGTATGCCACGAATGCAGGTGATATGTCAGAGGTTAATTGAGTGAAGCCCCTGTGATTCATCCATAGGAATTGTGTAAGGAAATAGGGGCTTGGAGAGCTGTAGAATTGGCTAGGTGTTGGCCAAGAGCTTGCTTGTGAGCTGAGAGAGTTGAGCATACTTGTGCAGAATTGTTCTAGTGAAAACAATATTTGTATATTCACTCATATTTATGATACATGCAATAAATATAGCGGCATTTTGAGAAGTGGCTTTCCAGAGATACAACTTGGGTTATGTGCCATTGATTTGTCTTTTTCTCGTTCTTATTGTTTTCATTGATCTATTGACTTCTGCTAGTTGAAAGTAGAAGTAGATTCTTGTCCTATGCTTTAGTAAATTGCATGAGTTTTTGAATCTACCAGATTTTCTACAAAGAGTCCATTGTTATTTTCCTTTGGGTTAGGAATAATATATTTATTTTTCAGATCTAGTTTTCCCACAAGGGTTTCCAATTTAAAATATGGTGTCTGATGAACCCTCATTTTTTCTATATTTTAAGGTATGAGAACTACTTTATTTACCATAATCCATAAATATTTTTTATTATGTTCAATATACCTATTGTGATGCTTTTATTAAATATGTTGCTTCCATATCTTTCTCTTTTCTACTTTTTCAATAGACATTAAAGTGTGTTTTAGAAGTATATTAGACTATTGTATGAATGTGTGTGCCTTTATGGTTAATTTAATGGTTTATATCTAATACTTCTTCAAGAAATTCTTTGATTATAGGACCACACATTCTTTCATGCAATGATAAAGAGGTAAAGCCCAAATTTTAATAGCAATAATGGATGACGGATGAAACTGAAAAAAATAAAAAATGTATAGGTAAAAGGGATGAAACCTTAAATTTCAAAGGAAAACTATAATAAACTGTGGTATCCTGATTTTGAGGTTGGAAATATAAGGCATGAATTCTGAGTTTCAAAGGTCAACATACAATCGTAGTAGGTGGCATACATCCCCTAAATTCCAACAGGTGGCATTTGAACCTTGAATCTCAACAAAGGTGATGTAAAGAACGAACCCCAAATCTTTATGCTTGGAAATGATGGTTACAAAGCCTGATTACAAAGGATTGTTGTAAGGTTACAAGCGACATCCCATTCAATCATCTCAACCATAAATATCATTATCATCACCATGATTATCTGTATCACATGAACCTCACCGTGGAAATATTGAATGTATGTTGATTTTTTGTTCAACGGTGCACATCACAATGATATACAACTAGTTAAAAACGAGTGTGGGCATCTTTGTCAATTGTTTTAGAGGTAGCAGTGGAATGTTTTTATCCTTGTCTTACATACGATATAGTTGAAAGATTATGGCATACCATAACCACAAATATTATATGAAAGGGACTATTGTGTAAGACACATCTTTTCACTAAAGAATGCATAACATCTTTGTTAGATTCAAAACCACATTTGTGGCTAGGAAGGGTCGACAAGTTAACAATTTTGGACCTTTCATGGACATAACTCTATTTTATTTTTATTTTTGAACTTAATTTATTTTAAATATTATGGAACATTTTGTTCCATGTTTGGAACAAATAGGTTCCCTTAAAATTATCTATATGCATATCTTGTCTTGGCACAGTGGTTCTACTTTGTGGTTTCTAATGACAAGATAAGGATTGTAAAGAGATATATTGCATACTTAATATGATAACTCTAGTTTGATGTGTGGTTTTACATATACTCTATGATCTAATGCTAGTGACTCAATGAGCTTAGGCATAGGCCACACCTAGATTTGGCCCTGCTCTATGTGAGGTATTGTGTCGAATTAGTTTCTTTTCTTCTGCAAGTTATTTTTAATTAGATAATTTCCAATCATGTTATTTTATTGCAGTATGTTTACTATATTGCATATTGTATATCATATTGTTGTGTGGTTTCATTTTGTTTCATAATGTCTTACAAAATGAGCTACAGAATGGGTTGTAACAATTTTTGTGCCATAAAAAGCTTTTAGTTTGAAATAGAGTTGCTTGCCTTGAGTCATACTATCTTCTTTTGATAAAAGGTCTATAGAGTGATGTACTATACCATGAACATGTGTTCCATCAACTCTCATATGTGAAATGTATTAGTGAATTATACAATCGGGGATAGTATTGAACTTCTTAGTATAAGTTTGTTTCTTTTGATTAAAGGAAAGTAGAATCTACATTTTTTCCTTTCTTTATAAAACAGTTTAAAGAATTCCCTAATATGTTATATTTCTATGTTACCTACACTAGGAGCCTCACAAGTTCCTAATGAACCATGGGTTGAAAAATTAAATGGTTCTATTTCTAATAGATTCTCCTAAACTTAGGAAAATTGTTAGGCCTCCGAATTGTCCTGATATTACCATTCATTTTCACACCATACCACTTACCCATTAGTACCATTTTTCTCCAGAAATACACCAAATCTCCCTCATACATGTTTACATAGTCTATTGTTATTATTTCCTTTACTTTTAATGAATAAAAAATAGTTTTGTTTGGTTTTGTTAATGATAGTTTGCTAGATGAGTTTCTAGATCTCCATCGAAGTTTATGTAGCCATCTCCATGATCGAGGTATTAGCACCATTCTAGAAGGAAATCGGGCACATGGATTTTGTTTCTATAAGCTCCAATATGGATTTTTGTTGGTTAAAGTTCACCCATCTTGCAAGTGTGAACCTCCAACTTGAGATCAAAGGAAAAATGTAGTAGTTTTTACGAGTCCACTTTAGGTGTAGTTTTTGAGCAAATGAAAACGAATTTCAAAAAACAAAAACATGGGATTTTCGTAAAACGAGCCAATTTAGGCTTTGCATGGGAAATTTCCTAAAATTTGTTACGATTTGGTATATTTTCTTGGTTCTTTGAAGCCCTATTTTGCAGATTATGTGTCATTCAAAAGCACAGTCACCAAATAGGAAAGAACGAGCTATGTTTTAGCAACCTTGTGGCAGGGAGATAAGATTGATAAGATTTGAGCTCTTCTTTGATTCTAAAACCCATCAAAATATATTTGATTCTCAAGCATTCATGGCTAGATTCAAGCAATGAAATTATGAGGTTATTGTTACTTCAAAGCTCTATAAAACATTGTAATCTCTTTGATGAAGGGGAAGGAGTGTACCTTGATTTGAATCTATGATTGCATTGAATCCGTTTGTTAATCAAACTTATTAGTTTTATGACTACATTTTAATGGAAGAAGATTGTTTTTGATTTAAAGTTCGTGTTTTGAGGTATAATCACTTGTGCTTCTTAGGACGCCCCCTGCAAAAGTACAAGACAAAGTAATTTGGTTCCCAATCTAGAATTTGTTTAATTCTTTATACTTTGCTTTATTCATAGCTCTAACACTCTGTTTTATAGTGTATTTTTCGTTTACAACTTTAGCTCCGCCTCTTTCTTATTTTATTTGTTACCTTTGCAAAAGTGAAGCACTTGAGTAAACCATAAAAACAACAGAGACATTTACTTTCAGTCTTGCACTCAATTTTCAAAAGTTTGCAATAGTTGTTAAGTTTGAATAATTAGCTCTAATTTATGTGCACACATTCACATGCTTTCATAGTTAATTCTCAAGTCAAAATACTCTTAAAATAAAATTTGTATTGCCTTGATTGTAGAATAGAAGTTTAATGCTTAAATTTCATTTTTTATTAGGTTAATGGTCAATTGAATTTCTATAAAATAGATAGTTTTCATAGAATAGATTCATTTTCATTTGATTTAGAGTTAGAACTTAGATTTAATAATTTAAGAAAAAACTTTCATGAACTAAAATAGGGTTGTCATTTCAATTCAGTAGATTAAAAAAATTGTTTCTTTCTAGTTTAGATGTTAATGCTTTCCATAGGCTAAGATTTTATTGAGTATTGTCTTGCTTTATCAAGTGTTGTTTGTTTTTATTTTAGATGTCATTTTATAGATAAGAACTTCATTTAAGCTTTCCAAATTTATTTCATATAGACTAGATTTGTCATAGATAAAAAACTAATTCCCTAGCATATATAGTGCAAGTATACTTCACAAGAATCTGAACCATGGTTTGAAATTTAATTACAAGTAATTTATCTCACAACTAAATTTACCAACAAAAACTATATAAAAACGTCATCATTTTTGGCATCATTATCGAGGAGGCACCTAGAGAAGTATGACATTATTTTATAATAAGATACTAGGTCAAGATAAGCATTGGAGACCATCAAATACCCTTTGAATATCCTTTTCCTTAGTATCTTGCATTACGACATGAGTTATATGCATAAAACAAAACCAAACCTAAGCTCTACAATAGGAGTCAACCATCCTAAAACATAGGTAGGTAGACAAGGACTAGAAACCTGAACAAAGAAAGAACAAGTAGAGGCTAAAGATAGATAGGGTCAAATAATATGACACAAGAAAGAACAATTGGAGACTAGGGATAAACATGCTCTAAGGATTCTACTCAGGAAACCAAGAGAACAAGTAGCACCCAACATTGTAAGTGCACCTCTTGGAATTGAGTTAACAACTGATGTAGTAATTGACACTCCAACCCCAAAATCTTGTAGATCTAAGGATGAAAATCCTGTAAGTGACCCAAAACCTTTGGTTAGATCTAACAACTCATATTTATGGGAAAGCTTTTATCTTAACATTGGAGAGGAATCATAAATTCTACCACCAAAAGGACCAGCCATCTTTGAATTCCCCATCAAAAACCTTGATGGATTGGTGAAAATGAAAAATACTCCACCTTATGCTCTTTCGAATATTTGAGGATTGGAAAGTGAGGACCTATATACATTTCTTTTTAAATTCAATGTCTTATGTCCGAGTTATGATAACTCCATAGATGCCTAGAAACTTAAGTTGTTTTCAACCACCTTAAAGAAGTAGCTCTTTAATGGTTCATAGGACTTCGGGGAAACTATATTAAAAAATGAGAAGAAATGAGGCATAAATTTTTAAACAAGTATGAGGACTATTACAAAGTAAGGGACATTAGAGAAGAAATATTTAAGATGAAATAAAGATAAAAGGAAAGTTTAGAAGACTATATTGAGAGGTTTCACTATAATTTATAAAGAACTAGACAAAATGGATTAAACGCCAAAACACAACATATCATTTTTATTCATGGATTCATTAGAGACAATTTCATGGACGGATTAAAAATTATGGGATGTTAGACATCTCCCAATTAACCTATGATGGAATTTGTGATTTTTTTAGATGATATTCATAAGGTACTTTGAAATCTAGGAGACGCTCCAAGGACTTTGTCTCAAGAATCACAAAAGTTGCAAATGGAGGAGGAGTCACTAGAGATGAGATAGGAATCTTGTTATTAAATTTTAAAATTGATATCCTATGTTCATTAAGCCCCTAGGATGACATCATGAAATAAAACATGAAGGAGGAGACAAAATAATCTTTGGCCTTATTTTGTTATCATTGTAGGAAAAGAACCCCCTTCAAGAATTGTCATTGGAGAACATCAAAATATGTGTTATTTGTGAGGAGAAGCATGAAACCAAAGAGTGTCCTTCCTTGTTAGGATTAAATGAAATATATAAATGGACTAGGAAATAAATAGAACAAATTTCTTTGTAACTCAAAATAAACCATGAATATCTCAACCATTATTTATGGCATAAGACCAATACTTTGTTCCATATCAATTTTCTCCACAAAACTGGTATCAACCTACACAATGGAAATAATGGCATAGCCATAACTAAGCTCAATATTGGTAGTAGGGCTAGCGATCTCCTGTACTCTTTGGAAACTTACATTCTCCTAACCAACAATACCCCTCTCAACCTCATACACCATTCCAACAACCACCAAAATTACAATTTCCACCCAACAAACCTTCTTAGAGGCCATCACAAATAAATGTCCAACTAATACTCAACTCGAATACTAATAAGCTTGTACAACCCAACTGTAATATTGAACTTCCTTCCTTTCAAACATATCCCAACTCTCCCACATATTGTAGAGATAACCACCTATAATTGGGAAAGGTGGCACCTGATCAAACATTCCCCATTATCAAGGAATAGGATGATGAGGGTATTCATATTGAATTGGATCAAAACCTTGAAAATTCCCCATCAAATAAAAGAAACTATCCCAAATCCTCCATATCTAGAAAGATTATGCATAGAAAAACCTCTTTTAAAACTAGAATTTGAACTATTAGGAGAACTTAGGAATGTGTGTGTTAAGATTACCATGTTTTATGTCATCTAGGATGTTTCGATATATGCTAAATCAATTCAATATATTTATATAAAAGGACTAGGGAGGAATAAAAATGATCAAAAAATTGTTTGTCATAAAGAAAATCGCAAATTTGATCAATACATGGACCCAGGAAGTCTAGTCCTTAGTGTTAAAATCAACAATTCTTCCATTCCTTACACTTTGATTGATTTAGGGGAATCCTTATATGTCATGAATAAGGAAACAATGGAGAAGCTTCAATGTCTTGGACTCTGAAAAACACCTACGATCCTTCAGCTAGTATATATATATATATATATATATATATATATATATATATATATAGAGAGAGAGAGAGAGAGAGAGAGAGAGAGAGAGAGAGAGATAGATATATAGTCAAACCAAAATGTATGAATACAGATATAGTTATATCTCTATATTCTTGGGAGTACCCAATCGACTTTAGGGTCCTTCAATAGAAAACCAAATTGGGTAATATCAATTTATTTTTGGAATATCTTGGTTGGCCACTATCAATGCATACAGTAGTTGTACATCCACAAACACGATTACCTATCGTGGAAACTCTACTAAAAACCTTAATTGTTACCCTATTCCCAAACCCTCATTCAACTCTGAATAATCTCCTTGGTTTGAATATAGTGACAAAAATATCAGTGAGCCCCTACTACCCCTTGATCAGGCATCAACCTTTAAAGAGGATATTAAGGATGATCTCATTTGTACCTTTTTGAAACATCTACATACATCAAGTTACTCATATCTCGAGTGCATTTTAGAAAAGCATTTTTAGGAGACCTATTCACCAATAGAACTATCACATGTAAACACAACAATACCTTGCATTAATATACCCAGGAATCAAAGTTTATCAGTTGAAATTTACCCACAAGAGAATTTAAACATCAGTAGTGATATAGAATCTTCTCAAAAAAAAAATTATTGAAATTTTGAGAAGACAAAGTGGTGCATTCACTTGGGAATATCTTGATATGAAGGGGATCCACCCAATTTTATGCACACATAATATCTATATGAACGAGGAATATCGAACTATCAAACAATCCCAATTTAGGATGAACCTTGCAATAAAGGGTATAGTAAAGGAATAACTATAGAAGCTCCTATATGTAAATTTCATCTACCTGGACTCTATAGCAAGTGGGTTTCAACCTTGGTCATTGTTCCAAAAAAGAAGGGAAAATGGTATATATTTGAGGATTATAGAGAATTAAATAATTCCACCTTAAAGGACTACTTTCCCCTACCATTTTTTAGCGTTCGAAATTGCCTCAGGCTGAGGAAGGCAAAACTCGAGGCAACATCAAACCAAGCTAAGCCTCATAGCTAGCCCTACGAGGACAGGAGAGGGCTCTCTCCGGTCAATATCGGCAAAAGGTAATCAAGAGGCTCGAGATGACTGAATTGATAACTAATTTTAGGCTAGGTATGAAGTACAAGGACTATGGAATTTATTTTTTGAAGTTTTGTTGAATTCAAGGGAAAGGCAATTTTGGGTGCGGGGATGAGGCACAGCTTTTGCATAGGTCTACTTGGGGCAAGATAGGTGATTGTTTTGATGCCTTTGAAGTGATTGAATGAATAGACCTGACAGGTGAGGAGCTAAGGAGAGCAAGGAAGTCTCAAGGATTCTCCTTAAACTGAAGAAAACATGGAAAATTAAACAAACTTAAAGGCAGAGCATAGCAAATTTATGGATTCTACCTTAACACTTCATTTGTTTAATTGCAGAAGATTAAATAAGGAAAGTGGTACACATACACAACTTACAAGTACTGAGAGAAACAAACCATCAACACATAAGGCCACATGAATCCCAAATAGTTTTGCAAAACCTTGGTCTATCCTTTGCCAAAATTGCAGATAAAATATGTACAATAGTGTATCAAGCTATTCCCAAGAGTCCAACCCTGAAAATGAATAAGAAAATACATAATATAGGCAAGCTAACACATTCCCTTGCCTCTATGGGTCGAGCTCATCATCATAGGAGCTGTTTCAACCAATTCTAAACAAAGCACTACAATCTAGGCAGTCAAAACAACTTGCCTCTATAAGCTAGGAAACCAATTCATTCATTAAATTTTTGCTATTTTATGAATGAATCATCTAGAATAGGTAAATAAGTCTCAAGTCAACATAAAGTTACATTAATTACATCAATGAGGGTGAAAAATCCCATCACAAGTCAAAAATGGTCAAACTGGCTTCGTTTCCTGAGCTGAAGATGAAAACTTTGCAAAAAATCTTGATGCGTAGCGCGCGTGAGCCCTATGCGTAGCGCACATTTCCACCTGCTTTTGGGGCACTTCCCGGCATCCAAATTGAGCTCACGATAGCTCGTTGGAAAGGAATTTGAGTCTACTTTCCAACCCAAGTGGAAATTTCCAATTTGGTGTCCATTTTCCCCTCCAAAAGTGCATTCTCCCAGGACTGCTTCCTGTGTGTCCAAAAAGGGGCAGTGAGGTCATTTTTTGCATGTTTTTTGACCTTTTGGGGACCCAAACCTTGATGAAATGCCTTGGAAATAGTTGAGCAGGTGTATTTTATCATGAAAAATACAAAAATGCAAACCATTTGTGATTTGGACCTCCCAATCTTATGGGTAGCGCGCGGCGCGCTACGCGTTGAGCCAAAAAACTTGTTTTTTAACCAAAAATTTCACAATTGACAAAATTTTCTCCAAACTTGTTGAAATTTGGGCTGGGGGTCCCCAATCAAGTACCATGCTCAGACAAAGAAGCCTTGGCCAAAACTCGAAGTGGATCTAGCCTCTTTCGTCGTTTTAGTGCTTTGCTCAACCTCCTTGGATCTAGCGATTGTATTTTTGACATTTCTCTAAAACCATGACACCTGTGTAAAAAGTGAAGGAGGTTTTTCTTCCTTCGCATGTTTTGGACAAAAAAATCTCTCAGTTTTCCAAAATTCATCTTTTATTGCTCAGAAACATCATGTGAGTAAAACCTATCCCGATGTGTGAAACAAGGGATTTTGTAGAAATGAAGCGAAATGAAGGGGATAAGAGGCTTCTAAATTCTAGGGGAAATTTTTGGAAGTAGGGAGGGATGTTAGGAAGTAGGGGAAAGTGGAATCGCAGAGATCGAGTGAGGGGAAGGGGTCCAAAAGGGAAAAACACAGGCCCAACCTAGAAAATTGCCAAGATGTAGCAAGAAACTAGGGTTTGTGGAAAAATGAGGAATTTGGGGAATCTTAGTGATGGGAAGTGTTTAATAAGGTACATTAATGATAGGGGAAGGTGTATGAACATGAAGATACAAATTTTTCCAATGATTTGACCCTCCAAGAAAATTTACCTCCAAAACCCTAGGAGAGGGAAATGAACCTTACCCAGGTGCAACTGAAGCATGAACAAGGTGTAAAATGACCCAATGGAACCTGACATGATGAGGAAAACCCTATGAATGATGATAGACTCAGCTAAATGATGACATGGACCGACATTTGGACAACTTTAGAAGGAGTGAAAGCAAACCCTAGACCTAAAGCCTAGTGACTAAATTTTGCTTGAAGACTCTTTGAAATGACAAAATTTGACCTTGACACTCTGAAACCACTTTGTAAGAGCATATTTGATCACTGGAGGAAGGCTAGAAAGACTGACACTAACATTGGCTCCAATGGGAATGGTAGCTCCTTGGAGGTGCCAAGAACGACAGATCTTTGGGAGAGCAGACCAGCACCTTATCCATTGGGCAATGGAGTCAAAAACTCAAACTAAAATGCATGACTGAAAACTGATGACTCAGATGACACAAATTGACTCTCACTCAACTAAAAACTGACTCAATACTTAAACACAACCGAAAAACTGGAAATGATGCTCAAAGTGGAGCTTATTCATCAAAACCTACTCTAACAGTTTCATTCATCACCTGATCAAGTGAAATGAAACAACTAATGCAACCAAGTAAGTATCCCGTCTACTGGTTGAATTCTCCACAAGTTCTCACTTATGAATAACAAGAGAGAACTACTGAAAGGAAATTCCCATCACAACTTGGAAACAGATCCGTAGAATGATATGAATTCTCTATCCACCTCCAAAAACACTGCATAAGGATCTTGAAATTCAAGCACACTGGAACTTAGCTCATCCAATGGATTACTTCTCTGTTCCTCATACCATGAATGCAAACTTTGATCTGAGCCTTGTGACAAGACCACTGCTGAAAATGACAAAGAAACCGGCTGCCGGATCAAATTTGTATCAATACACATTTCAAGCTCACATATAGTCAATGGAGAAAGACGTTGACTGCAAACCTCATCCAAAACATTAGCTATTGGATCATGAAAAACTTGAAAAGATTGCTTCAATGTATCCATTGAAAATGTATGACATCCTTCTAGCTGTTCATATTTTTCTTGAGAGATTTTACGAATATTCTGCCTTATAAACTGAAATGCTTCGAAACAAAAGGGTATAGAATCTTCCTGCATCATCAAATCATGTATTTCGTCTTCCACAGCTTCATCTGTAATGTGCCCTTCAATTTCATTTGGTGGTTGCAAATCTGATGCTATAGGCTGCTCAAGAATTTTGTTATCTGTCTCATCCTCAACATTAACACTGAGAGATTGCTGATTTGTTATAGGCTGTTCATTTGAAGATTTACTATGCAATCTACCCTTCAAAAACTGAAATGATTCGAAACAGAATGGTACGGAGTCACCTTGAATCATTAAATCATGTGTGTCCACTTCCAAGTCTTTAGCTGCAACTTGACAATCAATGGCTTTCGGGGGTTGCAAATCTGAATATGAGAAGTCTTGAACAAAATTTTCATTGCTCTCAAGATGATTCAAATCAAGACTTGTTGACATTTGATTTCTGATTGCATGGAAGTTGTCTCTGATGAACTGACATGAATCAAAGCAAAAAGGCAAAGATCCTTCACTTACTTCAAACTTTGCTGCACTTTCCTCGTCAATGTCATAGCTGATATGCATCATTTGATCATTGTACTTGAGCTGTTGTAAGTGAACCTCTTCCTCCCACAAACTAGCTGCTGATTTGTCTGCAAGATTAGCTTCTGTTTGGAGAACATAATCATCATCATACTGATCAAACTGAGGCAATTCATCATCAAACATACACATCATATCAACAGCTCTCTCTTCTTCATAATGATCTATAAAACAATCACTATGACAACTGGGATCAGAAAGAAGATGTTTTGGATCAGCAACTTGTTCCTTTTCAATCAGCAAGCCTTGAACTTGAACATCATAATCATTCCTTGCGTTGATCTTGTCCATCATCTTTTCCACTGCACTTACCAAAATGTCAAGCTTCACCTCTAGAGATGTTGATTCGGCCGGATCTATGTTTTTCATCTCTTCTTCTTTCAACCTTGCCCTTCGGATCAGCAGATGAGCCTCTACATTTACTACACTGTTTTGCATCTCATGAAGTGTTGCAATATTCCTTTCTCTCAGCTAAAACTCCATTTCTGGATCAAAGGCACCCGAATAGTGCAAGAGAGAAGATCTAGGAGAAGGTCTTATATCAACTGGCATCGAATAATAAACTTGATTAAATCTGGCAGAAAATTGTTGTACTGTCTCCCCTGGTAGTCTTTTCAGCTGGTTGTACTCTTCTACAATCAAGAAAAGGTTCTGCCCGATCATCCACCTGTCGAGAAAAACTTTGACAAACTGCTGGAAATCTAAAATGCTTGCATCAGGCAGGGCTTTGAACCAACTCTTCACTTTGGCTTGCAAAGAAAGAGCAAAAAGCCTTATACTAACATCTTCGCTATCAACTTCAAAAAGGTCTAGAAAAGACTCAAAATTCTGCACATGTTGCTCAGCGTTGACATTCTTACTTTCACCATCAAACCTCGGCAAGTATAGATCATATTTTTTGGGGAAAGCATGGAGAACAGACGGTAAAACAAGAGGTTTATACCGATCTGGAATTTTACAAGGTGTAGGGGTATGTACAACAGGTATAGAATCAGTCTTGGTCTTTTGAGGTTCATCAATCCGAAGATGGTCAACACAAAATTTAGAAGAAAGGTCTTGATCAAGCTCAAAGGTATGCAAATCTTTGGTATTCACAATCTTCAAAGGGAAAGAATCAATTGCAGGCCGAGGATCTCTTCTCAAATACAGTATACTTTGCAAAGCCTTCTTGACATTCTTGGGAAAAGAGAAGAAATAATTTATAACAAAGAACAAAATGTCTTGGATGAAATTCCAACTTGAGTACCTGATCTGTCCATGTTTTCCTTTCATGTTTTTGCTGGTCAGGATCATCCTCCAGTGGAGTCTTTGGATCTGATCTCGAAACTGATTTAGAGTCACCAGGTGAATGATTTCAGCCTTGCCAGTGTCTGATCGTTGTCCACCATCAACAATCAGATCTGAACTTGATACATGTACTGAGCAATTAACAAGTTAGATGTCACGATTACAAGCTAGACCGGAGATTGACTGAAGCAGCGTTTATCTACTTTCGCTAATGCAAAGCAAAAGCGTTTCGAAGGCTACCTGGCATAACTTCAGGCTCCGTCTGTAGCTTATAAAACAAATGACATCAACCAGCAAACCATTTGTTCTTCGCCAGTATGGTCGCCACCATGTTAGCGTTCGAAATTGCCTCAGGCTGAGGAAGGCAAAACTCGAGGCAACATCAAACCAAGCTCAGCCTCGTAGCTAGCCCTACGAGGACAGGAGAGGGCTCTCTCCGGTCAATCTCGGCAAAAGGTAATCAAGAGGCTCGAGATGACTGAATTGATGACTAATTTTAGGCTAGGTATGAAGTACAAGGACTATGGAATTTATTTTTTGAAGTTTTGTTGAATTCAAGGGAAAGGCAATTTTGGGTGCGGGGATGAGGCACAACTTTTGCAGAGGTCTACTTGGGGCAAGATAGGCGATTGTTTTGATGCCTTTGAAGTGATTGAATGAATAGACCTGACAGGTGAGGAGCTAAGGAGAGCAAGGAAGTCTCAAGGATTCTCCTTAAACTGAAGAAAACATGGAAAATTAAACAAACTTAAAGGCAGAGCATAGCAAATTTATGGATTCTACCTTAACACTTCATTTGTTTAATTGCAGAAGATTAAATAAGGAAAGTGGTACACATACACAAATTACAAGTACTAAGAGAAACACACCATCAACACATAAGGCCACATGAATCCCAAATAGTGCTGCAAAACCCTGGTCTATCCTTTGCCAAAATTGCAGATAAAATATGTACAATAGTGTATCAAGCTATTCCCAAGAGTCCAACCCTGAAAATGACTAAGAAAATACATAATATAGGCAAGCTAACACATTTCCTTGCCTCTAGGGGTCGAGATCATCATCCTAGGAGCTGTTTCAACCAATTCTAAACAAAGCACTACAATCTAGGCAGTCAAAACAACTTGCCTCTATAAGCTAAGAAACCAATTCATTCATTAAATTTTTGCTATTTTATGAATGAATCATCTAGAAAAAGTAAATAAGTGTCAAGTCAACGTAAAGTTCCATTAATTACATCAAGGAGGGTGAAAAATCCCATCACAAGTCAAAACTGGTCAAACTGGCTTCGTTTCCTGCGCTGAAGATGAAAACTTTGCAAAAAATCCTCATGCGTAGCGCGCTTGAGCCCTATGCATAGCGCGCCTTCCCACCTGCTTTTGGGGCACTTCCCGGCATCCAAATTCAGCTCACGATAGCTCATTGGAAAGGAATTTGAGTCTACTTTCCAACCCAAGTGGAATGTTCCAATGTGGTGTCCATTTGTCCCTCCAAAAGTGCATTCTCCCAAGACTGTTTCCTGTGTGTCCAAAAAGGGGCAGTGAGGTCATTGTTTGCATGTTTTTTGACCTTTTGGGCACCCAAACCTTGATGAAATGCCTTGGAAATAGCTGAGAAGGTGTATTTCATCATGAAAAATCCAAAAATGCAAACCATTTGTGATTTGGACCTCCCAATCTTATGGGTAGCGCGCGGCGCGCTACGCGTTGAGCCAAAAAACCTGTTTTTTAACCAAAAATTTCACAATTGACAAAATTTTCTCCAAACTTGTTGAAATTTGGGCTGGGGGTCCCCAATAAAGTACCATGCTCAGTCAGAGAAGCCTTGGCCAAAACTTGAAGTGGATCTAGCCTCTTTCGCCGTTTTAGTGCTTTGCTCAACCTCCTTGGATCTAGCGATTGTATTTTTGGCATTTCTCTAAAACCATGACACCTGTGTAAAAAGTGAAGGAGGTTTTTCTTCCTCGGCATGTTGTGGACAAAAACCTCTCTCAGGTTTCCCAAATTCATCTTTGATTGCTCAGAAACATCATGTGAGTAAAACCTATCCCGATGTGTGAAACAAGGGATTTTATCGAAATGAAGCGAAATGAAGGGGATAAGAGGCTTCTAAATTCTAGGGGAAATTTTTGGAAGTAGGGAGGGATGTTAGGAAGTAGGGGAAAGTGGAATCGTGGAGATTGAGTGAGGGGAAGGGGTCCAAAAGGGCAAAACATAGGCCCAACCTAGGAAATTGCCAGGTTGTAGCAAGAAACTAGGGTTTGTGGAAAAATGAGGAATTTGGGGAATCTCAGTGATGGGAAGTGTTTAATAAGGTACATTAATGATAGGGGAAGGTGTATGAACATTATGATAGAAATTTTTCCGATGATTTGACCCTCCAAGAGAATTTACCTCCAAAACCCTAGGAGAGGGAAATGAACCTTGCCTAGGCGCAACTGAAGCATGAACAAGGTGTAAAATGACCCAATGGAACCTGACATGATGAGGAAAACCCTATGAATGATGATAGACTCAGCTGAATGATGATATGGACCGACATTTGGACAACTTTAGAAGGAGTGAAAGAAAACCCTAGACCTAAAGCCTAGTGACCAAATTTTGCTTGAAGACTCTTTGAAATGACAAAATTTGACCTTGACACTCTGAAACCACTTTGTAAGAGCATATTTGATCACTGGAGGAAGGCTGGAAAGACTGACACTAAAATTGGCTCCAATGGGGATGGTAGCTCTTTGGAGGTGCCAAGAACGACAGATCTTTGGGAGAGCAGACCAGCGCCTTATCCATTGGGCAATGGAGTCAAAAACTCAAACTAAAATGCATGACTGAAAACTGATGACTCGGATGACACAAATTGACTCTCACTCAACTAAAAACTGATTCAATACTTAAACACAACCGAAAACTGGAAATGATGCTCAAAGTGGAGCTTATTCATCAAAACCTACTCTAACAGTTTCATTCATCACCTGATCAAGTGAAATGAAACAACCAATGCAACCAAGTAAGTATCCCGTCTGCTGGTTGAATTCTCCACAAGTTCTCGCTTATGAATAACAAGAGAGAACTACTGAAAGGAAACTCCCATGACAACTTGGAAACAGATCCGTAGAATGATATGAATTCTCTATCCACCTCCAAAAACACTGCATAAGGATCTTGAAATTCAAGCACACTGGAACTTAGCTCATCCAATGGATTACTTCTCTTTTCCTCATACCATGAATGCAAACTTTGATCTGAGCCTTGTGATGAGACCTCTGCTGAAAATGACAAAGAAACCGGCTGCCGGATCAAATTTGTATCAATACACGTTTCAAGCTCACATATAGTCAATGGAGAAAGACTTTGACTGCAAACCTCATCCAAAACATCAGCTATTGGATCATGAAAAACTTGAAAAGACTGCTGCAATGTATCCATTGAAAATGTATGACATCCTTCTAGCTGTTCATCTTTTTCTTGAGAGATTTTATGAAGATTCTGCCTTATAAACTGAAATGCTTCGAAACAAAAGGGTATAGAATCTTCCTGCATCATCAAATCATGTATTTTGTCTTCCACAGCTTCATCTGTAATCTTCCCTTCAATTTCATTTGGTGGTTGCAAATATGATGCTACAGGCTGCTCAAGAATTTTGTTATCTGTCTCATCCTCAACATTAACACTGAGAGATTGCTGATTTTTTATAGGTTGTTCATTTGAAGATTTACTATGCAATCTACCCTTCAAAAACTGAAATGATTCAAAATAGAATGGTACGGAGTCACCTTGTATCATTAAATCATGTGTGTCCACTTCCAAGTCTTCAGCTGCAACTTGACAATCAATGGCTTTCGGGGGTTGCAAATCTGAATATGAGAAGTCTTGAACAAAATTTTCATTGCTCTCAAGATGATTCAAATCAAGACTTGTTGACATTTGATTTCTGATTGCATGGAAGTTGTCTCTGATGAACTGACATGAATCAAAGAAAAAAGGCAAAGATCCTTCACTTACTTCAAACTTTGCTGCACTTTCCTCGTCAATGTCATAGCTGATATGCATCATTTGATCATTGTACTCGAGCTGCTATAAGTGAACCTCTTCCTCCCACAAAGTAGCTGCTGATTTGTCTGCAAGATTAGCTTCTGTTTGGAGAACATAATCATCATCATACTGATCAAACTGAGGCAATTCATCATCAAATATACACATCATATCAACAGCTCTCTCTTCTTCACAATGATCTATAAAACAATCACTATGACAACTGGGATCAGAAAGAAGATGTTTTGGATCAGCAACTTGTTCCTTTTCAATTAGCGAGCCTTGAACTTGAACATCATAATCATTCCTTGCGTTGATCTTGTCCATCATCTTTTCCACTGCACTTACCAAAATGTCAAGCTTCACGTCCAGAGATGTTGATTCGGCTGGATCTATGTTTTTCATCTCTTCTTCTTTCAACCTTGCCCTTGGATCAGCAGATGAGCCTCTACATTTACTGCACTGTTTTGCATCTCGTGAAGTGTTGCAATATTCCTTTCTCTCAGCTGAAACTCCATTTCCGGATCAAAGGCACCTAGATAGTGCAAGAGAGCAGATCTAGGAGAAGGTCTTATATCAACTGGCATCGAATAATAAACTTTATTAAATCTGGCAGAAAATTGTTGTACTGTTTCCCCTGGTAGTCTTTTCAGCTGGTTGTACTCTTCTACAATCAAGAAAAGGTTCTGCCCGATCATCCACCTATCGAGAAAAACTTTGACAAACTACTGGAAATCTGAAATGCTTGCATCAGGCAGGGCTTTGAACCAACTCTTCACTTTGGCTTGCAAAGAAAGAGCAAAAAGCCTTATACTAACATCTTCACTATCAACTTCAAAAAGGTCTAGAAAAGACTCAAAATTATGCACATGTTGCTCAGTGTTGACATTCTTACTTTCACCATCAAACCTCGGCAAGTATAGATCATAGTTTTTCGGGAAAGCATGGGAACAGAAGGTAAAACAAGAAGTTTATACCGATCTGTAATTTTACAAGGTGTAGGGGTATGTACAGCAGGTATAGAATCAGTCTTGGTCTTTTGAGGTTCATCAATCCGAAGATGGTCAATGCAAAATTTAGAAGAAAGGTCTTGATCAAGCTCAAAGGTATGCAAATCTTTGGTATTCACAATCTTCAAAGGGAAAGAATCAACTGCAGGCCGAGGATCTCTTCTCAAATACAGTATACTTTGCAAAGCCTTCTTGACATTATTGGGAAAAGAGAAGAAATAATTTATAACAAAGAACAAAATGTCTTGGATGAAATTCCAACTTGAGTACCTGATGTGTCCATGTTGTCCTTTCATGTTTTTGCTGGTCGGGATCATCCTCCAGTGGAGTCTTTGGATCTGATCTCGAAACTGATTTAGAGTCGCCAGGTGAATGATTTCAGCCTTGCCAGTGTCTGATCATTGTCCACCATCAACAATCAGATCTGAACTTGATACATGTACTGGGGCAATTAACAAGTTAGATGTCACGATTACAAGCTAGACCGGAGATTGACTAAAGCAACGTTTATCTACTTTCGCTAATGCAAAGCAAAAGCGTTTCGAAGGCTACCTGGCATAACTTCAGGCTCCGTCTGTAGCTTATAAAACAAATGACATCAACCAGCAAACCATTTGTTCTTCCCCAGTATGGTCGCCACTATGTTAGCGTTCGAATTTGCCTCAGGCTGAGGAAGGCAAAACTCGAGGCAACATCGAACCAAGCTCAGCCTCGTAGCTAGACCTACGAGGACAGGAGAGGGCTCTCTCTAGCCAATCTCGAAAAAAGGTAATCAAGAGGCTTGAGATGACTGAATTAATGACTAATTTTAGGCTAGGTATGAAGTACAAGGACTATGGAATTTATTTTTTGAAGTTTTGTTGAATTCAAGGGAAAGGCAATTTTGGGTGCGGGGATGAGGCACAGCTTTTGCAGAGGTCTACTTGGGGCAAGATAGGCGATTGTTTTGATGCCTTTGAAGTGATTGAATGAATATACCTGACAGGTGAGGAGCTAAGGAGAGCAAGGAAGTCTCAAGGATTCTCCTTAAACTGAAGAAAACATGGAAAATTAAACAAACTTAAAGGCAGAGCATAGCAAATTTATGGATTCTACCTTAACACTTCATTTGTTTAATTGCAGAAGATTAAATAAGGAAAGTGGTACACATACACAACTTACAAGTACTGAGAGAAACAAACCATCAACACATAAGGCCACATGAATCCCAAATAGTGCTGCAAAACCCTGGTCTATCCTTTGCCAAAATTGCAGATAAAATATGTACAATAGTGTATCAAGCTATTCCCAAGAGTCCAACCCTGAAAATGACTAAGAAAATACATAATATAGGCAAGCTAACACATTCCCTTGCCTCTAGGGGTCGAGCTCATCATCCTAGGAGCTGTTTCAACCAATTCTAAACAAAGCACTACAATCTAGGCAGTCAAAACAACTTGCCTCTATAAGTTAGGAAACCAATTCATTCATTAAATTTGTGCTATTTTATGAATGAATCATCTACAATAGGTAAATAAGTCTCAAGTAAACATAAATTTCTATTAATTACATCAAGGAGGGTGAAAAATCCCATCACAAGTCAAAACTGGTCAAACTGGCTTCATTTCCTGCGCTGAAGATGAAAACTTTGCAAAACATCCTGATGCATAGCACGCATTTCCACCTACTTTTGGGGCACTTCCTGGCATCCAAATTGAGCTCAAGATAGCTCGTTGGAAAGGCCTTTCAGTATACTTTCCAACCCAAGTGGAATTTTCCAATTTGGTGTCTATTTGCCCCTCAAAAAGTGAATTCTCCCAGGACTGCTTCCTGTGTGTCCAAAAAGGGGCAGTGAGGTCATTTTTTGCATGTTTTTTGACCTTTTGGGGACCCAAACCTTGATGAAATTCCTTGGAAATATCTGAGAAGGTGTATTTCATCACGACAAATCCAAAAATGCAAACCTTTTGTGATTTGGACCTCCCAATCTTATGGGTAGCGCGTGGCGTGCTACGCGTTGAGCCAAAAAACCTGTTTTTTAACCAAAAATTTCACAATTGACAAAATTTTCTCCAAACTTGTTGAAATTTGGGCTGGGGGTCCCCAATCAAGTACCATGCTCAGCCAGAGACGCCTTGGCCAAAACGCGAAGTGGATCTAGCCTCTTTCGTCGTTTTAGTGCTTTGCTCAACCTCCTTGGATCTAGCGATTGTATTTTTGACATTTCTCTAAAACCATGACACCTGTGTAAAAAGTGAAGGAGGATTTTCTTCCTCGGCATGTTGTGGACAAAAACCTCTCTTAGTTTTCCCAAATTCATCTTTGATTGCTCAGAAACATCATGTGAGTAAAACCTGTCCCGATGTGTGAAACAAGGGATTTTGTCGAAATGAAGCGAAATGAAGGGGATAAGAGGCTTCTAAATTCTAGGGGAAATTTTTGGAAGTAGGGAGGGATGTTAGGAAGCAGGGGAAAGTGGAATCGCAGAGATCGAGTGAGGGGAAGGGGTCCAAAAGGGCAAAACACAGGCCCAACCTAGAAAATTGCCAGGTTGTAGAAACTAGGGTTTGTGGAAAAATGAGGAATTTGGGGAATCTCAGTGATGGTAAGTGTTTAATAAGGTACATTAATGATAGGGGAAGGTGTATGAACATCAGGATACAAATTTTTCCGATGATTTGACCCTCCAAGAGAATTTACCTCCAAAATCCTAAGAGAGGGAAATGAACCTTGCCTAGGCGCAACTAAAGCATGAACAAGGTGTAAAATGACCCAATGGAACCTGACATGATGAGGACAACCCTATGAATGATGATAGAATCAGCTGAATGATGACATGGACTGACATTTGGACAAGTTTAGAAGGAGTGAAAGCAAACCCTAGACCTAAAGCCTAGTGACCAAATTTTGCTTGAAGACTCTTTGAAATGACAAAATTTGACCTTGACACTCTGAAACCACTTTGTAAGAGCATATTTGATCACTGGAGGAAGTCTGGAAAGACTGACACTAACATTGGCTCCAATGGGGATGGTAGCTCCTTGGAGGTGCCAAGAACGGCAGATCTTTGGGAGAGTAGACCAGCGCCTTATCCATTGGGCAATGGAGTCAAAAACTCAAACTAAAATGCATGACTAAAAACTGATGACTCGGATGACACAAATTGACTCTCACTCAACTAAAAACTGACTCAATACTTAGGATTAAATCTTATTTGTATAGGTATCTCAACATTATCAACACCCACATCCTAAATTGCAATGGTGAGTGCATGCCCCTACCATGAATTGCAATTGTTGTTTTCTAAGCTCGAGTAAGACTTGTAGTGACCAAAATCTCGTCCCTAAAATGAATTGCAATGGTTGGTTGATCACCTCCATCATGACTTTCAGTGGCTAGTGGTAAGTCTCCAACATGACTCACAATGGTTGGTGACTTTTCTCTAGTATAAATAGTAGTCATTGAATTCATGTCCCCATCATGACTCATAGTGCCTTGCTACTTACCTCCAACATGAATTGTAGTGGTTGGTGTAATTCCCCCAACATGACTTGTAGTGGTTGGTGACCCTTTGTCGACATGACTAACAATGATTGGAATAACGCCCCCAACAATACTCATAGAAGTTGGTTAATTTTCTCTAAGACCTTGCTTATTCCTTTTCTTATTGTTACTCTTTATGCTTATTTTATGTAACAACCCTGGTTAAAAATCCATGTAATAAAGTTAATTAAGACAAAAATAAGGCCAAGGTCATGGGACACGTATTCCAAGCTAAATGTTCAGAAAAAAACAATGATGGGGATCACTTGTGATTAATAAATGTCTAACATTCTTATGTTGCAAATTGTATTGTTTCTAGTTGTTATTGATGTTTATGAAAGAGTGTGTTGCCGATCTGAGTATTGTTGCAAGGGTTCCATTGAAGAGTATATTATTGTAGCACCATTGTATCTATTTTGTATGGATACTAGAGTATGTTAGTGGTGGTCGAGCATGATGTTGAGATTGTTATCGAGTTATTGAGTTTGATGAGTAGATTGATTATGTGAGTTATTTATATTGTAGATATCTATATTGCATAGATTGATTTTGTTGCAAAGTTTTGTATCTAGATTGTATGGTTGATCGAGAGGAAGAGATGTTGTGAGTTTAGTATTAAAATGGATGAAATGTAGCTCACAAAACTTTGATTGCAAATAACCTTGGATCCAATATGAAACATTTTGGAACGTGGTCCAGAGAGGAAATTGAAGGTTGGGCCCTTCAGTGATAGCAAGTGGTGGCTTGTGAATTTAGGGTAGTAGTAGAATCCTTTAGGTAGAGGCATGAGAACTTGCGAGTGGTGGCTGGACAAACTATTGGGTGTTGGGGCATTCAAAATGTGGTGGTTTGCAAAGTTGTGGGATTGGTGGCTTCCAGCAGGTGGTTTCCAACAAAGTTCAGGAAGTGGTGGCTTCTAAAAGGTTGTAGTGAGGGTTTCTCACAAGATTTGCAAGTTGTGGCTCGCACACTAGTGGTGGCCAGTGATATGAAGATGTAAAAATAATTTTAATAATAATAAGAAGGGATGAATACAACAACAACAGTAGTTTATCCCAGTTGGGTTTTCCACTAATATCTGGTGTCCTTGTGTGATGATGTTTATTTGTTGATCATTGATTCTCATGGTTATACATGTTCTATTACTGGTCAATTACTTAATGTGATGCTAGGAAACTAATGCATGATTGAGTAAATTGTTAAAAGGGTGAAAAGTTTTAAATTGGTGATTCGATGTGTAATATCGATTCACCACCCCCCCTTTCAATATTGTTTACACTTCCAAAAATGTTATTAAGCACTTGAACGATGTGTTCATTCACTAAATTAATGCCTAAAACATTGTTTTATAATATGGGTGGCTATGATCTTCCTGATTTGTTTAAAACTAGTAATCATACAGAATGCATTAGAATAAATGTTATTAAGCACTCGAACGATGCCTTGATTGCTCATTGATTCACTCAATATATGTTAATAGTGTAGGTTTTAACCCCGTTGTTATAGACATTTTTGGGCACTGCAACCCCAATCATAAATGTCCATAAACCAAGGGCTCCTAAGTCCCTAAAGGTGTTGTTCCAACCCCTAAAAGAACAAGGTCAACTGATTACAACATCTCTCAGAAGTTCTCCATGAAAAACTACTCAGAACTAGTCAAAACTGGACCATTTCACCTGCTCCATGGTCAAAGTGCGTTGCATCCCACCTAAATACACACAGGAGGTGTGATGCATGTCGAAAATCCCTTCTATGGGGTGCGATGGGTGAGAGTGGACAAATGGCAGGGTCAATCCGCAAGGTGGAGGATCATGGAATCTTCTAGAAACTTCTCATGTGACACTTGCCTCTCTACATTTGCCCAGGGATGAGTAAGAGATCATCAATCTCCAAGTGGAATCAAGAACTATCAGAGAGAGGACACTAATCAAATCTCAGAAGCTGACTCACCCCCCTTGCAAACATCTATATATGGATCCCTCATCCTAGAGATCCAGAGGCTGGAATTTTGTATCTTGTAAGGAAGTGCTGCTAGTTTCTTGGTGTAACATCATAGCGTTGGGTGATCTAAGCTTTTCATGAGGTGAAGAAAGGATTTCTTGCTGAGAGGATGACGCTGGGTCAGAACAATTGGTTGTAATCCTCTTTTCTATTCTTGATTATTAATAAAGCTATTCAAGTTTTCCTCCACATTTTTATATGATTGATGATTTATGCATTTTTGTGGTCAATATATATCTGATCCTATATTGTTTATGATAGTAGATCTCTGTTCTTGGATAGTGTTATGCTGCCTTGATTCTACAGGTGCTTTTTGAAGCTGGATAGAAAAGGAAGTGAGTGGCAAAGATCTATCAGAAAGGAGAGGAATCAAGCAAGGAAACAAGCACAAGACAGAGGTTGGTCTCCTTTATTCTCCTCTTATCTACTTCTCATAAAGGAAAACGAAAGTGGTTTTAGTTTGTTTGTTTCTAAGGTAGCTACCATCCTTAGTGGGACTAGCAGCTCTGCATAGACACTAGATTTCCTGATAACAAAATGGCGAATCCATTGGGGAGCGAATAGATTGTTTGTTTATCTACATTTGTTTACTTTATAAACTTACAGACAGAGCCTAAAGTCAAGCCAACTAGCCTTCGAACTACATTTGCTATGCAAGTGAAAAGTAGATCAATGCTGCTTCAGTCTATCTCTGGGTTTTGTTTATGAACTGAACAATCAATTTACAAGCTCTCTAATTGCCCTTGTGGTGGCTCTAGTAACCTCCTTAGATCTACCAGTGTGATTGATTTACTGATTACCACTTGCCCCGCCTAAATCCTTGAACTGAGCTGCAAACTGTGACCCGGAACCCATTTAAAGTCCCGTCCCTGGTCCATCGCATTGTCTCTTCTTTGGAACCTGAATGCATCGCAATTCCCGAGTGTAGTAGGTGTGCTGCATTTCACTTTCCCTGTGTTACAAGTGCATTGATCAGACAAGACCTCTTCTACTCTTAGATTTTGGTTTCTGTGTTCACTCTTTTCAGCTCTATTCAGGAGTCTTGCTACCTGTAGTCAGTACAACTTTGTTGAAACCCCCTTCCTTGCCATTATTCCACCTCCATTGTGCAAAGAACTGTAAATTGTTTTATGTATTTTGAGCCATTTTCAGTTCTCTTTTACAAAGAAGTAGCATAATTGAACTGTCGTTTCTTGATTTGAAAGTGTCGCAAGTGTCGTTTTCAGTCATAGAAGAGAATCCAATTATTCTTGATAGTCGATTACACTGTTACTCTTGTATTTGATTTGAATTAGTAGTTTTTCAAGTGTCGAAAGCAAGTTTTCAATTCCAAATAACAAAGTGTCGTCATTGTCTTCATTTTGTTTTGAAAAGAAGCTTGTTAGTAATTGTCGCTTTGAAAAATAATTCAGATTTGCGCTTAGCTTTCTTTTTATCATTCACACATTAAGAAGGCTAAAAAAAATACATGCATGTGCATTTGCATTTAGACTGTTTGTTAGTTTGATTTAGGACAGTGCATATAGTGTGTGCTCTCTGCTCTATGTTGAAAGAATATCGTCTCTCTCTCCTTAGTAGCTAGGATTTTCATTGCAAAAAGAAGATTAAATGATTGTTTGTAATCTTAGATTGCATTTTAGGAATTGTACATCTACATCACACGGTGAACCTTAAAGGAAAATTTCTTAAGCAAGATCAACTATAAAATAAATTTAATGAATCTAAAAACGCTTTGGAACCTAACGCACAACATTTAGAAGTCTAGGCTAGACACGTATTCCGGCGTCATAAAGCCTGGTAATTGTTGTTTTCATTGATGGTTGGGTGATTCCTCCACTTTGAGATGATAAGTGCCAGTACGGACTTGTGCTCCCACGTACCGTCGAGTATATATTGGGAGACCACAATAGGCTTTATCGTTTATCCATATGAAGCCGTGTCTGCCGCCCTATCAATTGCAATGCGCTGAACACAACCTTCGGGAAGATTGACTGTCGTACTGTAAAAAGTATTCTGCGGTTTTGCGATTGGTTTGGTAATCCCTCTGTCTAGATTTCTAGAGTAGTCTCTTTCGGTCCTTTTCAGACTCCTTAAAGGAAAAGGTCCATCTGAGCACTTGTCACTTCAAGCTCATTAAAAATCGAAGGCAACTAGAGTCATCTTTTGTTTCTTCTCGACTCTTAAAAATTGAAAAAACAAGGTGTCAAAGTGTCTAAAATTCATTTAATTCAGAAACATATTTCCCCTTTATTTTTAGTTGATCGAGTAATCCGCAATCGTGGAAGAAATTCAATTGAAACCCCGTCGTTCGCGGAGGCTTACGAGTCAACCGTCTTTGTCTCCAGAATCGAAACTGTTACGGACAAAGCGAACTCGTTTAACCGGTTCCAAATCCCATGGTAAAGTTAGAACAAGTGTTCCGACACCTTCGGAGACTCCAATTACTACAAAAATTTCTGGTATCCCTGCCTTTACAGAAGAAGTTCAGCAGCCACCAAAGGACAGTAGAACTGATCCTAGTGTGAAGGTAAACACTTGTATTACTGAACCAGCTCCATCTACAGCTGATTCGGAAGGTGTTATTCCCAAAACATCTGTCGCTGCAGATTCTATACCTTCTTCGACACCAGAAATATTTTACGGACCTGATGGTCTACCTCTTCCACCTAGTATGAGTGTTATAGAAGAGATTGTGGAGGATCCTTCATCTAGTACTCTACCACGATTTGGAGTCGGGATCACTCTACATCCCTCTTCATCAGAAATTAATCTACCATCATCGGAAGCTCCTGTAGAATCACTAGGAAATCTTTTGGATAGACTAGAAATGTCTGAACAACCATCGACATCTAGGACTGTGTCATCCAACACAACGACGACAAAACTTCCTGCTGTCACTCCAACAATGTTCGTCGGCATACCATCTATCCCAACTAGCTCTCAATAGCTAGAAGGGGCCCACTCAGGGGCTATTTCGACAGTATGGTCTGTTCCTGTTTGTTCATTCGGAATAGTATCTGGAAACTCTTATGTTGAGTCTCAGCAAATTTATCCTTCAGGGTGTCAATTTGGGCAGTCTGGTCCTCAAGGACAAACAATTCCTTTGAGTACCGGATTACTGCTGTGTGGAGGGCAATATACCCTTTCATTGTCTCCTCCGGGAGGACAACAGGTTATGCTGGAATTACATCTAGCGGTTGGGTGCCAATACCGCCTCAACAACCAAGAGTTGTATATTCGATGCAATAATGTTTACCTATGTCAAATATACCAACTACGCCGGCTATTGTGACGGTGTCGCAAGTACAAGCGTTGCCTATTGTATGCCAACCTCAGGTTTCTCAGGTTGTAATGCAACAACCTCTTGTCCCTGCGACTCAACCACAATCGCCAACTAGTGGAATGACACAGGCCCAAACGGGTACAATTACCCCTCATCTTGGTCAAACGGTCAGTATTGGACAACAACACATGGCTTCGCAACCATGGCTGGTGCAATACCAACAACCGCAATTCCAACAAGTATACCAAGGATCTAAGCAACAAATCTTTGCAAATAGTGGGCAGCCGTATATTCAAAACGGTCAAAATCAACCATTCTACAATGGTTATTCCCATCAACCTTACCAAAGTTACCAGCATCAAATGCATTATGCTGGTATGCAAAGACCAACTGCTCAGGCAATTCCATCCTATCCTGGGTATGCTTTGCCAAACCTGAATCAACAGTTACCCTTCGTGGTAACTTTAGAGTTACCAGATCTAAATCGGCTAACGAACGATCCAATTGCTTACGCCCCTTGGTGGCCAGCGATTCCACATAAACTTCCGTCAGATATTCCTAAATTTAATGGAAATCCGGGTGAAGACCCGTCGAATCATGTGATGACTTTTCATCTTTGGTGTTCATCAAACACCCTAAACGATGATTCGATTAGGCTTCGCCTTTTTCAGAGGACGTTAACTGGTCTGGCAACAAAATGGTATATTGAGTTACCCAGAGCTTCGTTTGACAACTTCAGTACCCTAGCCACAACCTTTTTAACCCATTTTCAGTTACCCATAAGGTACAAAATAGGAACAGAACTTCTTACCAATTTCAAGCAAACAACGGCCACTCATATATCCGATCATATTCATGAGTGGTGACATCATCGTAGAATGGTAAAAACGTATGTTCCTGATCAGCTTTTAGCTGAATGGTTTATTAAGTCATTATTACCTTCCATTACAGAAGATGTGGCAAAAGGAGGAGTCGTCACTGAAGAGCAAGTTATTGCTCGTGTGCAATATTTAGACTTGATTTATACTTAGTCTGGCATGCTCTACGATAAAATCCCTGACGCTCCCAGACCGGAATTTTCCATCCTTCCTCCTCCTAAATTGAACAATGACTCTCATGCCGGCTATGGCGTGATTGGTACGACAGACACGAAATCGACAAAGGCTACATCTAAAAAGGCCCGTAAGATTTCCAGTCAAAATGCAAAAGAATAACTTTTTGCCTTGGAAGTAAATGACGTCTCGACTGATAAAGGCAAAGAAACCAAGCAACCAGGAGGCAAGAAGAAAAACAAAGGGAAGAAGAAGAAACAGGAGGAACCATCACCTAAAAATTCTTCTGCAAACCCTCCTGGAGATAGGAAACCAAAAAGTCCATTGTTAATATGTGATGAGGATCATTGGACAAGAGATTGTCCATATAAAGCTGAGCTTAGAAAATTCTTCAAGAATTCAAAAACCTCAGCGGTATTGACTGATCCGTTTCAAATCTAGGGAAAAATCTGGTTGCTAGTGAAAATGCTTCCCCATCCCAAGTGCTGATGTTGTCGGTTTCAGAACAACAAAATGATGCTTTGATATCGACAAGGAATAAAGACTACGGGAATCCACAGTTGTCGAACAACAAGGATAAAGATCAACCTAGTAGTTCGACAACAACTTCGACATAAGTTGTGCCACCCATCATTCCAGAGCTAACAATAAAACCGCCAAAGGGAGTAGTACACAAGTTGACATTTAATCCTCGTGCCAAAGTAGCACAACATTATAACATAGTGAAAGATCTGGCCCAATCACCATCTGCTATGTCGAAACTTGAGGTACTGCGAAATTGTGCATCCCAAAAGCAGGCTTTATTATCAGCTATAGGTGGGATAGACCCAAAGGATTCTAATCGTGTGTCCTTTAATCACAAAGGATATGATCCTCAGTTACCAGCTCAACTAGCTTTCCTCATTCAGGTGAAAACCCTCAACAAAACTGTTCATCGAACAATTATTGATGAGGGGGCATCTAAATGTATTATGTCGATGAGTTGCTGGAAAACTTTAGGATCTCCAACCTTTTCACGATCTTCGACGACATTAAAATCATTTGACGGACGAACATATACCCCATATGGTATTCTAAGTAACTTGCAAGTTGAACTAGGGGGGAAAACAATAGAAATAGATGTCGAAGTAATCAACGGAAACCTTGATTACGACATCCTACTGGGTAGACCATGGATATATGCTATGGCTGCAGTTGTGTCAACCTACTTTAGGAAGATTGCATTTCCTTTTCAAGGAGGAATTACAATCGTTGACCAACAAACATTTCTCCCCAATAGTTCCCAAGTTACGGGAAGCATTCTGATGATCCATGGAAGCCCCCATTCGCTTCAAAATATCAGAGTAGGCCTACTAAAAGACCCTATATTAATGGGGACTTTTTCCCTACCACCTCCAATCAGTCTGGCGGAAGTGGCAATGGTAGGAGCCTGCAATATGATATCTTGTATTCAAAAGATATCAAAAAATGATATTAGCATGGATCATCCGCAGGTATTGCCTCCAAGCCAAATAGAAATATTGTAGCAATCAATGTTTTTGGCATGGGAGGCAAACCCAAATCAACGCTCATCAAGCATTTGCATAGATAGGTCTAAGGAATATGGCACCCCTTTATATCCTTGGTCGCAAGTGCATTACACCGACGAAGGAATTGTTCAGTGAATGATAACTGACAAGGTGCCATGGGAAGACTACCACCATCGTTCCCATCTTCCAGATTGTCAAGAATATACTCCTGATGACCTTCATCATCCTTCAGTTTTTGATTTCTTATCAAATACTATAAACACAGTGGATTCCGAGTGAAACTTGTCCAATATTGAAGAGACTATCGCCATAAATATCTCGACCAAAACAGATGTTGTAGAAAATATTATGTTGGCAAATGTTGTTCTCCTTCAGAATTGGAAATATATAACGCTCTTTTTCGTGAATTCAGAGATGTCTTTGCTTGGTCATATGATGAAATGCCAGGAATTGACTTGAGTATAGTTGAACACGAAATCAAGATGTATCCAGATGTATCCAGATGTCAAACCAGTACGACAACAGCTATGGCAGGTGCACCCCAAGAAAGCCGCTGCCATCAAGGCAAAAGTTGAAAAGTTTCTCCATGCTGGTTTCATTTACCCGGTTCCTCTAACTGATTGGGTATCGAATATTGTTCCTGTAATGAAAAAACAAGGAACAATTAGAGTGTGCGTTGATTATAGGGATGTAAATCAAGCTTGTCCAAAAGACAATTATCCTACACCCTTTATTGACCAGATAATTGATGAATGCACTGAATGTGAAATCTTTTCATTCATGGATGGATTCTCCGGGTATAATCAAATAAATATTCGCCCACAGGACCAGTCAAAGACTGCATTTATTTGTCCGTGGGGCACATTTGCGTATCGCAAGTTACCCTTTGGTTTAAAGAACGTAGGGGAAACATTTCAGAGGGCAATGAATTATGCCTTCCATGACATCAAAAACATCGTTCAACCATATCTCGACGATCTTCCGGCTCATTCGCGAAAACAGACCGATCATCCGCAGCATTTAAGAGCGATATTTCTACGTTGCCGACACTACAAAATACGACTCAATCCACACAAATGTGTGTTCTGTGTCAGTTCTGGTCATTTGCTTGGCTTTGTAGTCTCAAAGGACAGGATTCATCTCAACCCGTGTAAGGTTCAGGCAATCATTAATTTGCCTCCACCTTCAAATTTGCTTCAGATTTAGAAACTCCAAGAGAAAGCAAACTTTCTAAGGAGGTTCATTCCAAATTATGCGGAACTTGCTAAAGGTTATACACGTCTATTAAAAAAAGAAGTACCCTTTGACTGGGATCAGGTTGCGCAAGCTTCCTGATGCTTTAAAGGAATCCCTAATGAAAGCATCATTAATGTACGCTCTTGATTATCAAAAAGACTTTAACTTGTACCTGGCTGTAGCAGATACAACCATAGCAATGGTTTTAGTTCAAGAAGGCAATGGAATTGAACATCCCATATATTATTAGAGTAGAAAATTAAATGATACAGAAAGCAAGTATTCCTATGTTGAAAAGCTGGCTGTCGCAGCTGTTCAAGCGATACAAAGATTTTGACACTATGTCCTTTTTCAAAAACTACCATTCTGTCAGATTGCAACCCCATGACTTATATATTGTCGCGACAGTTGTTGGGGGGCAAATATTCAAAATGGATAGCAATTCTTTAAGAGTCTGATCTGGAATTTGTAAAATGCAAGTCAAATAAATCCCTGGTTTTCGCAGAATTACTATGCGATCTCCCATCGTCGTCCAACGATGAAACATCCAAAGAAACAATCGTGGAATATTTGTTTCTGATATCTTCAAGCAATCCGTGGTATGGAGATATAATCAACTATCTCCAAACCCAAAAATATAGGCCTAATACCTCCCGCTCTGAACAAAAACGTATTCGATACCAATCAAAAGACTACATGATCGTCGGTGATACACTTTACCATCGTGATGTCTATACAGTTCTGAGGAGGTGCCTCACCCATGAGGAGGCTGGGAAAGTCTTGAATGATTGCCATTCAGGCGCGTGTGGGGGGCATCAATCTGGTTACGCTACGACACAAAAATTTTTATGAGCAGGATACTTCTGGTCAACAATGTTCAAAGATTGCATAACTGCAGTCAGAAGTTGCCATGCATGTCAAATTTTCGATAGCAAAACCAGAAGACCACCCGCACCTCTGCAGCCAATAGTTGATGTTGGGCCATTCGCCAAATGGGGCATAGATTTCATGACATGTAACCCCACCTCAACCGGGAGGCATGGGTATATCATAGTCACGGTAGACTATTTTACCAAATGGGCCGAGGCGATGCCTACATTAAACTACACCGGTGAAACAACTACCATTTTCTTTTTCAATCATGTAGTTGCCAGATTTGGCATTCCACAGGCTATAGTCACAGATCATGGATCACATTTTTGCAATCACATGATGATTGAATTGGTTGCCAAATTTGGGTTGTCCCATGATAGCTCTACTCCATATTATCCACAGGCCAACAAACAAGTTGAAGCAATCAATAAGGTCGTGAAGCGAATGCTGCAAAAGATGATTGGAGTCCACAAAAGGAGTTGGCACCTGATCCTGTACTCGGCCTTGTGGGCATACCAAACATCGGTAAGGAATGCAACCGGGTTTACACCCTTCCAACTGGTGTATGGCCTAGAAGCAATCTTACCATTTCAGTGTGAAATCTCGTCCCTCAAACTCGTAGTCGACCTTCTCCCCGGAACTTCAGAAGAGGAGGCTCGTTTCTTAGAACTAATCCAATTGGATGAAACCCGTCGTGATGCCTCTTTGGCTAATGAAGCCCATAAGAAACGAGTCAAGCCGCAGTTCAACAAGAATGTCAAACCTCGTGTCTTCTCAGAAGGTGACTTGGTCATACTTTACAACCAAGAATCCGATAAATTGGGAGTAGTTAAATTCAAATCTTTATGGATGGGCCCCTATATTGTTAAACATGTATTAGCAAAAGGAGCCTACGAGTTAATGGATTATGACGGGATTCCACTAGCGCAACCCCGTAACGGGTTGTACCTTAAACGTTACTACGCATGATTCAGTGTAGTAACCCATATGATTTTGTTACATTTTTGTTTTCGCTAAGGGTAATTGTTTTGGTCAAGTAATCCACTTTTTACATTTTTCACAGATGTTGAACCTATTGGAATCTTTTGTTGGATATGCTGACGAAACGAGTCGTAGTACGCGGAACCTATCTTCTGCGGCCTGGGCCATTTTTGATCCAAACGGGTATGTATTGGTCGATCAATAAATAACCTCGCTGAATATAGCGCGTTGATAAAACTTATCTCTGATGCCATCACACATGGTGTATGCCGACTTGTCACCAGGCTAGACTCACAGCTCGTCATACTACAACTCACTGGTATCTACTCTGTCCGAAATCCAGCTATCTATCGCAGGTTCCTAAGGGTCAAGATTTTGGAAAGGCAATTTGATTTTATTCAATATCAGCATATTTCCAGAAACTTAAACACATTAACAGACTCATTGGCAAATTATGTGTTAGATAGACATTTGCACAATTTATAAAAAGAAGCATTTCATCAATATTTGCATCAGGATCATGTAACTTAACCAAAATAAAACTCCGAAAATCAAAAATATATATATAATTGTTTATGGTTTACACATAATGTTTTGTAACCAAGACAAAATTGGTCAAATGACCCAAAACTCAAAACTCTATGGGGCACCCTAGTTTAATGATGCTAGTGATAACAAGTCACCGCCTATGTAATCATGCGTAAAAGCCTAGTCCATCGACTCGGCACGCCGGTAGTATGTCGCTACAACCTCAAAGGCAGCTCGTCAGTCCTCACATCTAGAATACCAAGAGTGAGGCCCTCGACCTGATCCTGTAATGACTAAAAGAGTCTCGGCCACATCAAGGTCGTGAAGGATAGCCCTTCCCACAGCCTCTCCTGCTAGAGCGGCAGCTGGCACTCTCAGGCATACTACTGGCCGAACGGGTCCGACATCTGCATGAGCACATGAGTTTTGATTATTCTTGATAGAAGAAAGCACAAGGAAATTATAAAGAGAAACGATAAACAAAGATATGGTAAAAGAATTTACCAATGGCGCCCCACTGCTCGCCAGCAGGCAGTACCAAATCCGGGTCACCCCGGAAATCCATACCAGCATATGGATACTCGGAAAAAACCATCTCCTGATGATTGAACCACCTGATGAAGGTATCAGAAAAGGAAACCTAAGACTGACCATCATGTCTGGACATATGGTCGACCCATCTCTACATCCGTGGTTCAGTCGATGGAGGTAAACCAAGTGAAACATACTGCGACTGCATCAGCGGGATCTTTTCCAAGGCAAAAGTGGTCAAAATAGAACCGTATCCAAAGTTCTTAAATCTTCCATTTTTCACCTTGGTCAATTGTTCTTTCATCACAAAGAGTACTGCATCACACCAATTGAACACCTTTGGTTCAAGGCATTCTAAGGCATACTGCATATAAGACCAGTTGGCCACATGAAGAGCCGCACTACCAGCCAATCTAGCAAAAGTGAACAGAATGGTCCTCAAGGGCCTGTTAGTGACATCTCGGATATTGATCTTGTCGTCCTTACTCGGCTGAGATCCCTCTCTGCAATACCTGCGAATGTAATCTCTCACAGATTCACCCCCACAGGCCGAACCTGATAATGAGATAGGGGCACCCCGCCTCGATAAGCCGGTCAAAAAATAGATGTCCACAATAGTCAAGGGGATAGATTTGCCCTTAATCTGGAACACCTGGCTGGTAGGATCCCATGCATCAAGCAAATATTGCAACAAGTTGATTTGTTGCCTCATGCTAGAGATGCGGAAAAACTTGAACAGACCACAGTTTCGTAGTGCATTTACCGTAACCGGATCATGTAAAGCAAGCATGTCCTCTTCTTCATGCTCACATTCTCGCCATGTAACAGGCATTTTTGCTCCAATGAATCTCTGAAAAAAAACAAGAGAAGAGTTAGATCCTGATTTGGTGAAAAACAGACAAAAATTTCCATGAAAAATTGTGCACAAATTTCCCTCCTTGCGCCCATCGCACCCCCAGCAGTGTTCTGGGTGGGATGCATGCTAACTGGCCAATGGCCAGGCCAACATGCATCGCACCTTTCGATATAGAAAGGGTGCGATGGATCCAGGGCAAGTTTTTCAAACCCCAGAGGCTCAGAAAAACCAAAAAACATGCTTAGAATTCAAAAAGGAAAGAATGAAACTGAAGAGCTTAGGTTTAGCTCCTACCTGGTCTAGACAGCGCCAAGAATCATCCACAGAATCTCCCGGAATCAGCTAGTGAAAATCAAGGGGGAAAGCACCTCCAAAGCTCCAAAAAACTAAAGTTCAAATGAAATGGTAAAATGAGAGGTAAAAAACCACTTTTAAATTACTTTTTACGTAATTCAAGTAAAATATTAGTGTTTTGACTCATTTTTCAAACATATATTGTTCATTTCTAACTAGTTTGATGAAGCAATTGAGCAGGCAGTACAACCTTTGAAGGAACAAAGTTATTAATGGTTAAATCAAGAAAATCAATGACCATTATATCGATTAGTTTTAACGCGGAATTCAAGCTCGTTAAAAAATAAACATAAGCAATGAGCAAATGTTCCTTCAAAGTTTAAGCTCATTACAAAAAAAAAAATGAACCAATTTCCGGTAAATAACCATCGTGAATGTATGATCATCAGCCTTTGAAGCCTTGGTCGTGTTCTCATCGTCACCTCCACTCTGTATTGGCCGACATTCACCTCCATTTGATTGTTTACCCTTTTTTAGGAACAGTTGCGAAGAGTGATCCTATTAGCCATCCTTGTGACACTGCCGTGATTGGAAAATTCCAAACCTTACCTGGAATTAGCCGCTACCCAAATTTATCACTCGTTCCTCAAAAAACGAGTCTTCTTTAAGCTCTTTTCAACTAACTCATGAAATATAGAAATATTGCCGAGCAATTGGCCTCTCTAGCTCGTTAAAGTGACCGGAAGTGTTATCCCTACTTTAGATTTTAATCTTTTTGGACCTGAGGGATTATTACACAAAAAGATCGAGCGCTTGTTTTGTTCGGCTCATTAAAATTACGGAAAATTCATCCCTTTTGTATTATTTTATACTTTTTTAGACTTAAGGGATTATATGAAGAAAAAGGATTGTTGGAGTCTTCTTTACATCCCTTTTCACACTCTCTAAAATTGAAAAGGATCGAGTTATCTTGTCATTAAACTCGTTAAAACCGAATAGCGACAAACTTGTCCATACAGACAAGAATGAGTTTCACTATCGCTAGGCTCGTTAAAACATAGCGATGAGTTTGCCTGAAGGGAAAATTATAGAACAAGCATATGTTATCCTCCTCAAGCTTGACAAAAATAAAGAGGTACTGATCAGCAATGACTGGGGAAGAATTGGGAAGAAAACTTGAAGAAACTTTGTTGGTAGCAAGTCGCTCTTGAACATGACACTTTCACTCCGCATCCGAGTCGGGTTGGGTTGTTCTGTTCACTGGTCATATCACCATTGGTCCGTCACACCATCCATATTTGGGGTTAACGCTACCAATCCATCATGTCAGTGTCACCGATATGTTCAAGAGAAGTCGCTCAGAGAATTCACCTGTGTCTCATCCGCTGCAATACATTCACGCTCCATTCTTTCATGACCGCCACCCTGAACCTTATGTCATCAGATTGTTTTCACCTCCATTAAAATCATTTGCTCCATTTCGTGTCATTGATGTGGGATTCACTAAGGCCCTACTATGACGGATCGCTTCTTGTCGACATCAGCTCATTATCCAAGAAGTCGATCTAGGAACAACCCTTTCAGTACTTTGAAGCTTGCATGCCCCAATGGCAAGTTTCTCACTTCCGGCGACAGGTTTACATCAATGGCCTTCGACCAAAATATTTTGCATGGTGTTCGACGCCAAGTCCCTAATTCACACCATGTGAATTGTACTGTAGTAACTTGAGGGTCATCATCATTATTGGTGATTCCTCTCGTGCCTGTTAACAGCTTACATCATTGGTTGGTAATCAGGCGATGTCTTTCCATGTTCGAATCCAGAACATCTCTCACATGGATTGACTTGTACTTTGAGTGAAGATCGAACGAGATTGAAGACCCTAGATCTAGTTTCATCCATCTGGGCTGCGATATATATTCAGGAAAATAAAGGCATCAAATGTACATCATTGCTGCACAGATAATCATCCAATCTAAGGGATGATGGCTCTACCAGAATCATCAGTCTACACTCAGACGATTGTCTGTCTTATGTACATGAAAATGAATTTATAAAGCTGAGCATGGGAAATAACTGCCTCAGTTCGATCATGAAAATATTATGAAGATAATGTATTATATTATATCTTATTACAGGTCGCCTTCCAGCTTGAGAAAACTTCGGATCCTCATGATAAAGCATTTCACCCGACATCAAAAGATTAACGACCTCATGCTTTAGGGGGCAACAGTTATAGACATTTTTGGGCACTGCAACCCCAATCATAAATGTCCATAAACCAAGGGCTCCTAATTCCCTAAATGTGTTGTTCCAATCCCTAAAAGAACAAGGTCAACTGATTACAGCATCTCCCAGAAGTTCTCCATGAAAAACTACTCAAAACTAGTCAAAACTGGACCATTTCACCTGCTCCATGGTCAAAGTGCGCTGCATCCCACCTAAATACACACAGGAGGTGTGATGCATGTTAAAAATCCCTTCTATGGGGTGCGATGGGCGAGAATGGACAAATGGCAGGGTCAATCCGCAAGGTGGAGGATCATGGAATCTTCCAGAAACTTCTCATGTGACACTTGCCTCTCTGCATTCGCCCAGGGATGAGTAAGAGATCATCAATCTCCAAGTGGAATCAAGAACTATCAGAGAGAGGACACTAATCAAATCTTAGAAGCTGACTCACCCCCCTTGCAAAGATCTATATATGGATCCCTCATCCCAGAGATCCAAAGGATGGAATTTTGTATCTTGTAAGGAAGTGCTGCTAGTTTCTTGGTGTAACATGATAGTGTTGGGTGATCTAAGCTATTCATGAGGTGAAGAAGGGCTTTCTTGTTGAGAAGACAACGCTCGGTCAGAACAATTGGTTGTAATCCTCTTTGCTATTCTTGATTATTAATAAAGCTATTCAAGTTTTCCTCCACATTTTTGTATGATTGATGATTTATGCATTTGTGTGGTCAATATATATCTGATCCTATATTGTTTATGATAGTAGATCTCTGTTCTTGGATAGTGTTATGCTACTTTGATTCTACAGGTGCTCTTCGAAGCTGGGTAGACGAGGAAGCGAGTGGCAAAGATCTATCAGAAGGGAGAGGAATCAAGCAAGGAACCAAGCGCAAGACAGAGGTTGGTCTCCTTTATTCCCCTCTTATCTACTTCTCATAAAGGAAAACGAAAGTGGTTTTAGTTTGTTTGTTTCTAAGGTAGCTACCATCCTTAGTGGGACTAGCAGCTCTGCATAGACACTAGATTTCCCGATAACACCCGTACAGAAATTACCTGCATACGAATTCTAAAATACAGAAAATAAACAATGCGAGAGCATAACACATAAAATCACATATACACAGAGATTTTCCCCTGTATTGCAAAACTGGGACTACCAGCTTGATTTTTCATTATTTTCCTTTCAATGTTAAAATACATATTTATATAGGCCTAATCATCCAATACCATGGCCCGAAAACCATCGCGTCCAAAAACATGTGCGAAAAACATGCACAAAACCATAGGTAGGTCCACCCAACCTAACATAGGGTCCAAAACCAAAATTTTCTGGGGCACTGCCCCAGACCCCATAGAATGGGGTTACTTGCACCCCTCAAACCCCCTGTGACTCCCCTCGCTATGCAATCAGCGCAACGAAGGGGAGGCTCCGCCCCCCTCCTAACCCCCTGGTTAACTACATGGGCTAGTCGTGGAAAGAATATAACACAACCCAACATTCTCCCACTTGTTTTCTTTCCACATGGGGCCATAAGAGAGCTTAGTAATTTATCCAGCCCTACAACGCCCTTTGTTTCTCTACACCAAGAGAACTTCTCAGAGTTCACAGATTTTTTCAATGCATCTGTAGTATTCTTCAAAGTGTCCACCTTTACCAGCAACACCTTTTTGTCTTCTATCATATCCCTCACAAAGTGATACTGAACATCAATGTGCTTTATCTTTGAATGGTAAGCAGGGTTCTTTGCCAAGAAAATTTCACTTTGGCTATCACAGTATATCCTTATAGCTCCCTGTACTAACCCCATACTTGAACATAATCTCTGCAACCAAACTACTTCCTTGCTTGCATGAGTGGCTGCCATGTATTATACCTCTGTAGTTGATAGTGCCACTACAGACTATTTCTTACTCATCCAACTGACTGCACCTCCAAATAGGTTAAACACATACCCACTTGTAGATCTTCTCTGATCCATATCTCCATCCCATTCCACATCAACAAAGCCACGGATATCCAAAACTCTGTCCAATCCTGGTCTTCCTTGGTAGCACAAACCATAATCACTAGTGGCACGCAAATACCTGAAAACCCGCTTCACTTTTGTCCAATGCTCCTTCCTTAGTTTTGACATAAACTTGCTCAATACTCCCACTGCATGTGCAATGTCTGGTCTAGTACAGACCATCACATACATCAGGCTACTGACTGAACTTGCATATGGAACATGGGACATATCTTCTTCCTCTTCTTGTGTCTTGGGACACTGTTCAGCAGATAACTTTATGCCTACAGGAATAGGAACCTTCACCGGTTTACTATCCTGCATATTAAACCTCTGCAATATTGTCTCGACATACTTCCTCTGGTTTAACCAGAGCTTCCTCTTTGCCTGTTATCTTTTAGTTTCCATGCACAAAATATAGTTTGCAGCACCAAGATCTTTCATGTCGAATTTGGAGGACAATTGGGTCTTCAAATCCTGGATAATTTCTTTACCATTTCCAACTAGCAACATATCATCCACATATAAGACCAGATAAATAACATGGTCACCAATTAATTTAAAATACACACAATGATCTGCTTTGCTTCTAGTGAAGCCAAGTCCCCATATAAATGTATCAAATTTCTGATACCACATCCTTGGTGACTATTTTAATCCATACAGAGACTTCTTTAACTTGCATAGTAGTTCTTTCTTAACCTTCACCACAAAGCCTTCAGGTTTCTTCATGTAGATCTCCTCTTCTAGATCCCCATGAAGAAATGATGTCTTCATATCCATCTGTTCTACCTCAAAATCAAAAGCAGCAGCAACAAATAAAAGTAATCTAATAGAAGCTACCTTGGCAACAGGAGAAAAAATATCACCAAAGTCAATTCCCGACACCTGGGAATAACATTTTTCTACCAACCAAGCTTTGTATTTCTCCACCTTTCCTTCTGCCTTTGTCTTCTTCTTGAACACCCATTTTCTACCAATGGGTTTCCTTCCAATCGGCAACTCTACCAGATCCTAAGCTTCATTTTTGTGCAAAGATTCCATTTCATCAACCACGGCCTCTTTCCAGAGTTTTCCATCCTCTGAATCTACTACTTCCTTCACAGTTTTGGGATCATCATCAGTAATAGATAAAGCAAAATTTGAACAGAAAGCAGATGGACTATACCTTTCTGGTTGCCTTCTTTCTCGAACTGATCTTCTCACACCTGGAGTTTGTGGCTCTTCATCTTCTGATTCCTCCTCTGTTATAGAGTCTGATTCTTCCTCCTTTAACTTAAACTCCATCTTCTCAGGTTCCTTTGGTTGGACTTCATGTTTAATAACATATTTCCCCTCTCTGAACACCACATCTCAGTTGTACACAACCTTCCTTTTTACTAGGTTCCAAAGCTTATAACCCTTTAAACAATCCTTATACCCAATAAAGATGCACTTTTCAAATTTACTATCCAACTTGGTTCATTTCTCCTTTGGAACATGTGCATATGCATTACATCCAAACACTCTCATATGTGAAAAAGATGGTTTCTTACCAGTCCATACCTCTTATGGATTTTTATCCTCCAACGCTGATGAAGGTGATTCGTTGACCAGGTAACATGTTTTTTCCACCGCCTCTGCCCAGAATTCTTGTCCTAACTCGACACCACTGAGCATGCTTCTTGCCCTTTCCATCAACGTCTTGTTCATTCTTTCTGCAACTCCATTTTGCTAAGGTGTATATGGAGTAGTCTTCTGTCGTGATATATCACAATTCTTAAAAAATTCTTCAAATTCCTTGCTGCAAAACTCTCCACCATTATCTGTCCTTAGCACCTTTATCTTCTTCTCTGTCTGGTTTTCCACCAGAGCCTTAAATTCTTTAAACCTATCAAAGACTTCAGACTTATTCTTAAGGAAATATATCCATGTATTCATTGAGAAGTCATAAATGATACATAGTACATAGACTTACCTAGTGATGGAACCTTCACAGGTCCAAACACATCACTGTGCACAAGCTCTAATATCTGTTTCACCCTCTTACCACCAGAGGGGAAACTCACCCGATTCTGCTTCACATATACATAATTTTCACAGAAATAAAAAACCAGAGAGCTATTACTCATACCTTATACCATACCTTTACCATGAAGTACTTTCTCTCCAATATGTCCAAGCATTTGATGCCACAGCATGGTCTTCTCTCTAGAGACCACTAGATTTTCTGCTCCACTTTTAGGAACCATGAAACTGTTGCACGCATCAACAATAGTGCTACCTTGCAGCTTGTATATAGTTCCAATTCAAACTCCCAACATCAATACCAGTGCCCCCCTAACCATCTTGCAGGTATCCTTCTCAAGCACTATTTTTACACCTGCATCATCTAGCTTGCTTACAGAAATCAGATTTCTGGCTAATGCAGGAATATGCAGAACACCTGGAAGTGTTCTAACCCTTCCACCTTGCAACTTCAACTTTAATTTTCCATGACCAATGATTCTAGCCTTCCTATCATCCCCCAAGAAGACATCACCACCATCATATTTCTCATACTCGCAGAACCACTCTCTATGGGGAGTGAAGTGAAAGGATGCACCTAAGTCAATCAACCATGCCTCATGATCTACATGTGTACTTGAAGAAGCCAAGTACACATCCCCACCTTCATCTGAGGTGGTTTTCACCTCTACAGAAGGAGCATCATCAGATCCCTTTCCTTTGTCAGGAGCTTTAGATTTACAGTCCCTTTTGTAGTGCCCTTCCTTTCTGCATTTCCAGCACACCACCTTTACAGGTTTTCCTGGAGATTTAGATCTACCGCTAGATTTAGATCTCCCACTCGATGACTTATTTTTGTTTTTGTTCTACGACTGTCCTCGTACAGACAAGGCATCACCATTCTAGCTCTCCATATTTTTCTGTCCCATCTCCTTCGTTAGCAAGGATGAGACTATTTCATCAAACTACAAGTGTAGAAATTCCCACTTGTCGATCACCTGGTAATGCAATATACGAAAGCAAAACACTTGATCTACTTCTATAACCAATTTAGCAGAAGCTTAATCGAACATGAGCAACATCAATAAGAACACATATAACTGATATGGAGAAATCAATCACACATAAGACATAAGATATAATAGGGGAAAGCACCAGTCTAAAACCCCATCTCTGTATTATCATACAAATGGAAATATAACTAGTATTACAAAAAGAATCAGCTCAAAAGCTATCATGCTCTCTCTGCAATACCTCTGCTGCTCATAGATAGTCAAAGGCCTCTATCTAACCTTTGGTCTGCCCTCCAAGCCTCCTATTTCTTTGCACAATTTTGATTGGGGTCCAGTGCAACCACTTGTGTGAATTTGCCTCTTCACACACTCACTAACCTCTGATCCAACTATGCAGTCCTTAAGGAGATAAATCCTCATCATGGATGAGCTTCCTTTATCGGAAAAATATTCATCCAACTAATAGTACATTGTCCCTTCTCTAATCTCAACTAGGTCTCTGTCTAAACTGACATGCATGAGTTATTTATGAGAGAATATTCAATTATATGAAGAACAACAATTATATGCTAGCATGCATTAACTAACTAAATTTACTTAATTTAAACAAGCTGTTTAAATCAATTATAACTGGACTTGACTTAGTTAACTGAGCCAACTAATTACATCTCAAATTAGAACTCATTCTTATCTCTTTAACTAAAGGATAAATTCCTCAATTAATAGAGAAACTATTGCATGTCCTCTCATAGACTTCATGTTTGATTTTTCACAACTAATTAACTCGTGGAGAATTAATTAATTTATTTTCAAACAGCTGTTAAATTCAAATTCAAATTTTACTTCCTATTTTTAGTCTAGGGACTAACTAAAATTGGAATCCATCTTGAACTGCTAAAAATAGAAGTTCTATTTTTAGCACTTCCATTTTTCATTCCCTATTGCTCAATCCAGCACTGGTACCCAAACTGTTATTTTTAGAACTTCTATTTTTAGCATTTCTTGTTGCCATTTTCAACACTCCCTCTCAACAAGAAAGGCTTCCTCTTGAACTTGATCCTGTACCTTCGGAATGTTTTGCATGCAACAATTCTACCAAGTGTGGTTGCTCCGGAAACTCTCGGAACAAAAAAATCTCCCAACTGACCTCTCTGTTGGGCTAGAAACATACTCTAGTGTTGAATCTCTACCTGCTGCTGATAAGTGCTTCCTCTCTAACCTCTGCGCTACTGCAACATCTCCATGCATCTCGCATTGTTGCACATCTCTCTGTGCCAACTTGCATTGGTGCAACACTCTTGTGCCTCTTGCTTTGTTGCAGCCTGCTAGCTCTGCGTTGTCTTGGGACTCCTGCACTATAGCTCTCTCTGTCGCTCCATCCGCATCTGTCTCTACCCAATTAGCCAATCCTACTACTCCTCATCGGCGCTCCTGTAGCAAATTTGAATCAAGATCCTAGGTACCTCAATGATCCTGCCCCTATTCCAGTCTTCTTAGGACTGTCACTCCACATCACCCCACCTCCTACCTGGAGGTATGGGTGCATGTGATCCCTCTGCCAACCTAGCTTGAAAGTTCCCCCTATTGGAGGTCTCTACATGAGTGGATGCCTCCACTCTGTCTCCTCTCATCTTCCCCAGTTGTGGCTGCTCCACAACCTCCTGAAGCTGCTTCACCAATCGTGGCTCCTCCACAATTGTCTGAGACTTCTTTTGGTGCTGCATGTTGAGAGGTAATTTACTCTCCCTCTCAATCACCAAGTATCTAACCTCTCCCTTGCTCCTCAAGGCTTTGCATGCATCTTGTACCTCAAGTGCATATAGGTTCTTGGCTAGCACACCAATCTATTTCCACTTTCCCGCCATCACGAAATTTTCTAGAAAAAGAGATGATTTTAAATCAGTGATATCTCCCTCATCTAAACTCTGATTCAGCCAATTTGTTTTTTGTTTTTGGGTATTTTTCCACAAGGAATCCAAATCTGCTATTTTTTTCTGAAATTTTTTTTACATAAATTTTTCAGATATGCTCTACAAACTCTTGGCCCAAAACTCAAAACTTTGAAATCTCCTCTCAGTATATTGTTCTCTCCTTTGATCACCTTTGCTCCTATACCATGTAGAAATTCCCACCTGTAGATCACCTGGTAATGCGATATACTAAAGCAAAACACTTGATCTACTTCTACAACCAATTTAGCGGAAGCTTAATCGAACATGAGTAACACCAATAAGAACACATATAACTGATATGGAGAAATCAATCACATATAACATAGAAGATATAACTAGGGGAAAGCACTAGCCTAAAACCCCATCTTTGTATTATCATACAAGTGGAAATATAACCAGTATTATAAAAACAATCAGCTCAAAAGCTATCCTGCTCTCTCTGCAATACCTCTACTGCTCATAGACAGTCAAAGGCCTCTATCTAACCTCTGGTCTGCCCTCCAAGCCTCTTATTTCTTTGCGCAATTTTGATTGGGGTCCAGTGCAGCCACTTGTGTGAATTGGCCTCTTCACAAACTCAGTAACCTCTGATCCAACTATGTAGTCCTGAAGGAGATAAATCCTTATCATGGATGAGCTTCCTTTATAGGAAAAATATTCATCCAACTAATAGTACATTGTCCCTTCTCTGATCTCAACTGGGTCTCTGTCTGAACTGACATGCTTGAGTTATTTATGAGAGAATATTTAGTTATCTGAAGAACAACAGTTATATGCTAGCATGCATTAACTAACTGAACTTTCTTAATTTAAACAAACTGTTTAAATCAATTATAACTAGACTTGACTCAGTTAACTGAGCCAACTAATTACATCTCAAATTAGAACTCATTCTTATCTCTTTAATTGAAGGATAAATTCCTCAATTAATAGAGAAACTGTTGCATGTCCTCACATAGACTTCATGTTTGATTATTCACAACTAATTAACTCATGGAGAATTAATTAATTTATTTTCAAACAGCTGTTAAGTTCAAATTCAAATTTTACTTCCTATTTTTAGCCCATGGACTAACTAAAATTGGAATCCATCCTGAACTACTAAAAATAGAAGTTCTATTTTTAGCACTTCCATTTTTCATTCCATGTTGCTCAGTCCAGCACTTGTACCCAAACTGCTATTTTTAGGAATGATATTTTTAGCACTTCTATTTTTAGAATTTCTTGTTGCCATTTTCAATAGCAAGGCAGTTGCATTGCTACCTATTGCAATAACAAGACTATCCCACGAATCAGGTAGAGAACACAACAAACTGATGCACTTATCTTCATCTGAAATTTTAATATCGACAGATGTTAACTAACTTACCACATTATTAAATGCATTCAGATGCTCTGTCACCAAGTCTCCATATTCCATCCTCAGGTCATACAGCTTTTTCCAGCAACAATTTATTCTCCAGAGACTTAGATTGGTACAAAGTCCCTAACTTGTCCCACAAAGCCTTCGCCGTAGCTTCCCCTGATACATTTAGCAATACTAAATCTAAGACACACAATCATATTGTGCTCTTTGCCTTCCAATCCAACTTCTTCCATTCTTCATCGGACACTCACATTGGTTTAGTACCCGGATCTACCACGATCCACTAATCTTTATCCACCAACAGATCCTCCATCTTGAGTTTTCACAACTCAAAACTCTGACCATTAAATTTCTCGATCTCTATCTTTCCACTGCTCACCATCTTCTTTCACCACCAAAATCGATCTTGCAGATCTCCCATTGAACAGGGTCTACCACAGGCCCGAGCGAAACCCCTCAGTAACAAAGGCATCCCCTTGAAGCCAAAACAAATCTGATACCAAATGTAGGTTCTAACCCCGTACAGAAATTACCTACATACAAATTCTAAAACACAGAAAATAAACAATGTGAGAGCATAACACATTAAAACACATATACACAGAGATTTTCCCCTGGATCCCAAAACCGGGACTACCAAATTGATTTTTTATTATTTTCCTTTCAATGTTACAATACATATTTATACATGTCGAAGCATCCAATACCATGGACTGAAAACCATCACGTCCAAAACCATGGACCAAAAACCATCGCGTCCAAAACCATGTGCAAAAAACATGCACAAAACCATAGGTAGGTCCACCCAACCTAACATAGGGTCCAAAACCAAAATTTTCCAGGGCGCTGCCCTGGACCCCATAGAGTGGGGTTACTTGCACCCCTCAAACCCCCTGTGACTCCCCCTGCTACGCAATTGATGCAACGAAGGGGAGGCTCCGCCCCCTTCCTAACGCCCCGATTAACTACGTGGGCTAGTCGTGGAAAGAATATAACACAATCCAAAAAATAGTATGACTAAGTCTTAATTTTTTAATACTGGGTGTGGAGTCCTTTCCACCTCAGCCAACACCAATCATCATAGGTTCCAACACCTCTGCAAGAATTTCCATCTCGGCACAATTTTTCCATATATGGTCACCTTGCAAACTTGTCCTTTCTCACACATTTTTCTACCCAATGCTTTCAACATTTTGTACACCACCTATTGTCGTTAAAAATATTTTGTGGTATAATATTTAGTTAAAGTACATGGATTAATGCTCTAGTTGCAATGATTAACACTAATGTTCCATTACAATGGAGTTTTTCTCTTATTATAGAAAGAAAAACGTTTACTTCTTCTAGTAATCCTTGATTTCAACACTATATGGTGAGTTTTTTTAACCTTTGAAGTGTACAAATGATATGGATAACATGCTTGCATATAGCCCCTATAACAGTGAAAAATGTTAATCAGATAAATACGCCCATTAATTCTTTGTTTAAATGACATAAATTTCCTTGTCTCATGGATTCTGTTATGTCGCACTCTCCACCAGCTCTAAATGATACACTATGAATTCAGACCAAAAATCAATAACTAAATCTCATGTGATTAGTGTGTTGTAGTGTCGTGCATCACTTATTTTGGCCACATAAGGATATTTCCTTGTTTCCTTGTTTTCTTGTTTTGGGTGATATGTCATCACTTCGCATACTGCAAGATGCCAATTTTCACATTATTTGATATACATTTCTTAAGTCTTTTTAGCATTTATTGAGTGAATCAACTTGTAATCAGTTCATCATTCTAATGCCCAATATCATTTACTTTGAATCATTATGTAATGATTATTGGTTGTAAACAAATCAAGAAACTTCAAAGGGCTCCACAACCAATATCCAACGTAACAAAATTGCAATAATTGAAACTTCTGACACATACAAAAATAGTTTCAGCTTACATTGAATGGCGGGTTTCACAAACATTTAAACGAGGCTTTAAAGCCACAAAGCGCTACTATGCTATAGTTTAATTTCAATTTTAAATAGATTTAGTTTTATTTAATTTAATTTCAATTTAAAATTAGTTTCGTAACTTGACTTGTGTGGAAGAGAAATATGTGCACAAGAACCATTATATGTCGACTTCCACACTTGTGCTCACATTCTCCCTACTGAAAACATCTTTTGCACACTTCCATCCAACAAAAAATGTAAAACATTAAATTTTTACTTTATTTGACATAGAAAGTTGAATGGTCAGAGATTTGAATAATTAATCCCACTAAGATCCATCATAGCAGATTGAAAGGATGCGCGGAAGAGGAATATGCATGGCAGAACCACTATCCCCTCACTTTTGCATCTTTGCACACACTTATCCTCCACACACTTATCCCATACATTATTTCTTTCTATGCAAATGTTTTGCATAATTTTGACATAAACTCAATCAATCTCTCATTTTTTTGAATCAATGTTTAATCAAGACATTGTTCAAGTTCTTATTACCATTTAATTTGAAAGTGTAGAGGTATCCGTTGTAGCATTTTGCAAAAATGAGAGGTGTTACCATGTACAAAAAAATTGTTTTCATAACTAAAAAGTGTGGACCCCACACTACCTTAATCACACCAACATACCAGTAACTATAAATATATCAATGCCTATCAAAATAGGTTAGGAATATGTTGTTATGTAGCTATCACTCTTGTTTGTATTGTTATAAAGTTATATTTTATTGTCAATGCAAATGTTTTAATTTATTATTAATATTTAAGTAATCAATTTGAGGAAAAAAATTCGAAATCAAATGGAGAATTAAAAATAATCAAAGAATAAAAGAAGTAAATGGATTTTCTTAATAAAGAAAGTATATAATATTAAATTTAGTGGAAAAATTATTAAAAATATGCGCATAGATTCATTTTATTTTTTGTATAAAGTTATTTTTATTTCACTTTGGATGTCATACTACAATAGAATTTTAAGGTGACAAATGCATATAAAATTGTAAAAGAAATCTAATTAAAATATAAGTTGCTATATTTTTTAGAAAATAAGAATGTTGTGATTAAATGAAAATTAAGATATGGTAAAATTTAACGGGATTTGCATCATCTCATGACACTGTTACTGCTTGTTATAGACATATTTGGGCACTGCAACACCAATCACATATGTCCATAAACCAAGGGCTTCTAAGTCCCTAAAAGTGTTGTTTCGTACCCTAAAGGAGTAAGGTCAGCTGATTACATCATCTCCGAGAAGTTCTCCCTGAAAAACTACTCAGAACTAGTCAAAACAGGACCATACAGACTGCCCAGTGCTAAGGGTGTGATGCATACTGAAAATCCCTTCTGTAGGGTGCGATGAGTGAGAGAAGACAAATGGCAGAGGAAGTTGGCTAGGTGGAAACCCAGAGAATCTTCTAGAAACTGCCCATTTGACACTTGCCTCTCTCAATTCGTCCATGGATAAGTAAGAGATCATGAAATCTCCAAGTGGAACCAAGAACTACCAGAGAGATGACACTAATCAAAATCCTAGAAGCTGACTCACCCACCTACAAACATCTATATATGGATCCCTAATCCTAGAGATCCAGAGGCTGGAATTTTGTATTTTGTAAGGAAGTGTTGTTGGTTTCTCTGTGCAACACTGTATTGTTGGGTGATCTAAGCTTTTCATGAGGTGAAGAGGGCTTTCATGCTGGGAGGATAGCACTGGGTCAGACCAATGGGTTGTAATCCTCTCTTCTACTACTTCTATCAATAAATCTATTTGAGTTTTCCTCCATATGCTTGTATATCTCTGAATCTTGATTGTGTATGCATGTATATGGCTAATGTACATCTGATCCTACTTTATTTATGGTTATGGATCTCTATTCTTTGATGGTATTTTGTTGCCTTAACTCTACAGGTGTTCTTTGAAGTGGGACAAGCAAGAAAGGAGTGGCGAAAGCTCTATCAAAGGAGAGAGGAAACAAGCAAGGAGGCTAGCGAAAGACTGAGGTTGGTGCTCTCTGCTTCTCTCTCATCTATCTCTCATAAAGGAAAACAGAAGTAACTTTAATCTGTTTGTTTCTAAGATAGCTACCCGTCTTAGTGGGACTAGCAGCTCTGAATGGACACTAGTTTTCCCGATAACAAAATGGCAACTCCGCTGGGGAGTGAATAGTTTGATTGCTTGTCTCTATTTGTTTGCTTCATAAACTACAGATGGAGCCTAAAGTTAAGCCTGCTAGCCTTCGAACTACATTTTCTATGCAAGTGCAAAGTAGATCAATGCTGCTTCAGTCAATCTCCAGGTTTGTTTATGAACTGAACAATTGACTTGCAAACATCCTAAGTGCCCTAGTGGTAGCTCAAGTAACCTCATTAGATCAGCCCCTGTACTTTGTATTTACTGACTATCATTAGCTCAGCTTAAATCCCTGAACTAAGCTGCAAACTGTGAGAAAAAACCAAGCCCAGTCTCATCCCTGGACCATCACACTGTCTCCCTTTAACAGTCTCAATGCATCGCACCTCTCGTGTGCTGTAGGTGAGATGCATCCCTGTTTCCCTGTGTTATAGGTGCGATGATCAGCTGAGACTGTTTCTACCTCCAGATTTTGGTTTTTTCTTCATTGTCTTCAGCTTTATTCAGGGGTTTTACTATCTGTGATCAATATATCACTGTTGAAACTTCCTTCCTTTGCATTATTCAACCTCCATTGTATAAAGAATTGTGAATGTTTTTATGTATTTTTCGCCATTTACAGTTCTCTTTTGGCAAACAGTAGCTTAATCAAACTGTCGTCTTTTGATTTGAAAGTGTTTCTAGTGTCATTTTCAGTCAAAGAAAAGAGTCCTCCTCTTTCGGATAGTCAATTACACTTTTGCCATTGTTTTTGATTTGAATCATTAATTCTTTGAAGTGTCGAAATCAGTTTTCAAGTTGAAATTGAAAGTGTATCTCTTAGTATCCCTTTTGTTTTTCAAATTCGAAATCGCAAAGTGTCGTCTTAGCCTTCCTTTCATTTTTTGAATTCAAAATCGCAAAGTAGTATTCCTTTCGTTTTTTGAATTTGAAATCGCAAAGTATCGTCTTGTTATTCCTTTCATTTTTTGAATTTGAAGTCGCAATGTGTCATCTTCGTCTTCCTTTCGCTTTTGAAAAGAAAATTGTTAGTACTGTCGCTTTGAAAGAAAAATAGTTCAGATCTGTACTTAGCATTCTTTTTGTCATTCACACATTAAGAAAGCGGGAAACAAATACATGCATGTGCATTTGCATTTAGACTGCTTGTGGAGATTGATTTAGGACAATGCATCATAGTGTGTCCTCTCTACTCTATGTTGAAAGAATTTCGCTTCTCTTTCCTTAGTAGCTAGGATTTTCATTGCAAAAAGAAAGTAAACGACTGTTTATCATCTTAGATTGCATATTTAGGATTTGTATATCTACATCACGCGGTGAACCTTAAAGGTGAACTTATTAAGAAAGATCAATTGTAAAATAAATCTCAATGAACATAAAAATGCTTTGGAACCTAATGCACAATATCTAGAAGTCTAGGCTAGAGACGTTTTTCGGCATCGTAAAGCCTGGTAACTATCGTTTTCATCGTAGGTTGGGTGATTCCTCCTCTTTGATAGGACAAGTGCCAGTACGAACTTGTGCTCCAATGTACCGTCGAGTATATATTGGGATACCACAATAGGCTATATCTTTTATCCTTAGGAAGTCGTGTCTGCCGCCCTATCGATTGCAATGCACTAAACACAGCATTCGGGAAGATTGACTACCATACCGTAAAAAGTATTCTGCAGTTTTGCGATTGGTTTGGTAATCTCTTTGTCTAGATTTCCAGAGTAGTCACTTTCGTTCCTTTTTAGACTCCTTAAAAGAAAAGGTCCATCTGAGCATTTTTCACTTCAGGCTCATTAAAAATCGAAGGTGACTAGAGTCATCTTTAGCTTTTTCTTGACTCTTAAGAATTGAAAAAGCTAGTTGTGTCAAAGCATCATAAAATTCATTTAATTCGGAATAACATTTTCCCTTTTTATTTTGAGTTGATCAAGTAATCCGCAATCGTGGAAGAAAGTCAATCAAAACCCCGTCGTTCGCGGAGACTAACGAGTCAATTGTCTTTGACTCTGGAAACAAAACCATCCCGGGCAAAGCATTCTCGTTTAACTGAGTCGAATTCACCTGATTTATTTGAAACTTTTGTTTCAACATCGTCAGAGACTACAGTTACTCCAATTATTTCTGGCACCCTTGCCTCTACAGAAGAAGTTCCGCAGCTACAAGAGGACATTAGAACTGATCGTAGTGTAACAGTAAACACTTCTATTCTTGAAATAGCTCCATCTAAGGCTGATTCGGAAGGTGTCACCGCTCCAACATCTATCGCTGCAGATTCTACACCTTCTTCGGCACCAGAAATATTTTACGGACCTAACGATCTACCTCTTCCACCTGGATTGATTGCTATAGAAGAGATAGTAGAGGATCTTCCACCCATTACTCTAGTGCATTTTGGAACTGGGATCCACTTACATCCTTCTACTATAGAAGTTAGTTCTTTTTCATCGCAAGTTCCTGTCGAATCGCTAAGAAATCTTTTGGATAGACTAAACATGTATGAACAACCATCAACATCTAGGACTATGTCAACTGACACAGCTACGGTGGAGCTTCCTGCTGTCATTCCTACAATGATTGCTAGTATACCATCTGTCCCGGCTAGTTATCAACAACAAATTGGAGTCCAATCAGGGACTGTTTCGACGACATGGTCTGTTCCTATTTCTTCATCCAGAATCTCATCTGGTATTTCTTATGTTGAAACTCAACAAGTTAATCCAATGTGTCTTCAAAGGCCAATCTACCCTTTAAGTACCAGATTTCAACCATATGGGGGGCAGTATGCCTTTTCATTGTTCCCTCCAGGAGAACAACCATATGAGAGTTTATAAAAAAATTCAAGTCAAACTGGAATTACGTCCAGCGATTGGGTACCAATACTGTCTCAACAACCAAGGGTTGTATATTCAATACAACCAATCCATCCTGTGTCAAATATTCCCACTACACCTGCTATTATGACTGTATCGCAAGTACAAGCGCTACCTGTTGTATGTCAACCTCAAGTTTCTTAGGGTGCAATATAATAGCCTCTCGTCTCAGTGATTCAATCACAACCTCAGGTTAGTGCCTCCTTATCTGGAGAGACTCAGGCTCAAACAGGTACTATGACTCCACATCTTGGTCAATCATCCAGTATTGGAAAATATCAAATGGTCCAACAACCATGGCTGGTTCAATATCAACAACCGCAATTCCGACAATCATACCAAGGATCTGAGCAACAAGTCTTTCTAAGTAATGGGCAATCGCATTTCCAAAATGGTCACCATCAATCATATAATAATGGCTATGCCCATCAAACTTATCAAAGTTATCAGCGTCAAATGCATTATGCTGGTATGCAAAGACCCACTGCTCAGGAAATCCCATCTTATCCTCGGTATGCTTCGCCAAACCTGAATCAATAGTTGTCTTTCATCGCAACGTTGGAATTACTAGATCTAAATCGGCTAACAAATGATCCAATTGCTTACACCCCTTGGTGGTCGGCGATTCCTCATAAAATTCCGTCAGATATTCCTAAATTCAATGGAAATCCAGGTGAACATCCGTCGAATCATGTGATGACCTTTCATCTGTGGTGTTCGTCCAACACTCTCAATAATTATTAGATTAAGCTTCGCCTTTTTCAGCAAACATTAACTGGTCCGGCAAGAAAATGGTACATCGAATTGCCTAGAGCTTCATTCGATAACTTTAGCGCCCTTGCACAACCTTTTTAACCCATTTTTAGTTACCCATAAGGTATGAAACAGGAACAGAGCTTCTTACCAATTTTAAGCAGACGATAGCCACTCACATATTTAATCATATTCATGAGTGGTGACGTCGTCGTCGAATGGTAAAAACATATGTTCCTGATCAGCTGCTAGCTGAATGGTTTATTAAGTCATTATTACCTTCTATTACAGAAGATGTGGCTAAGGGGGGGTTGTCACTAAAGAGCAAGTCATTGCTCATGCGCAATATCTAGACTTGATCTATACTCAGTCTAGCACGCTCTATGACAAAATTCCTAATGCTCCTAGACCAGAGTTTTCCGTTCCTCCTCCTCCTAAATCAAACATAGACTCTCATGCCGGCGATGGCATGATAGGTACTACCAACACAAAAACCGCAAAGGCTACATCTAAGAAAGCCCGTATGGTTTCTAGTCAAATTGCAAATGAAAAACCTCTAGCCTTAGAGGTGAATGTCATGTCGACTGACAAGGGCAAAAATCCAAAGCAACCAGGGGGCAAGAAGAAAGGGAAAAATAATAAGAAGAAACAGGAAAATTCACCTCTTGAAAAATCTTCTGAAAACTCTACTGGGCAAAAGAAACCTCGTTATCCATGTTACATATGTGACGATGAGAATTTCATGAAATATTTTCCACATAAAGCTAAGGTTATGAAATTTTTAAAGACTTCAAATACCCTAGAGGTGTTGACTAATCCGTTTTCGAGCCCAGAAATAAACCTGGTTGCTAGTGATTGTGCTTCCCCATCCCAAGTGCTTATGTTATCCATCTCAAAACACAAAAAAGATGCTTTGATACCAACAAGGAATAAATATTATGGAAATCCACAGTCGTCGAACGACAAGGCCAGAAGTTCAACAACAACTTCGCCAGAAGTTGTTCCACCAATCATTCCTAAATTAACAATAAAACTGCCGAAGGGAGTAATACATAAATCGACATTTAATCCTCGTGCTCGAGTAGCATAGAATTATAAATAGTGGAGGATTTCGCCCAATCGCCATCCACTATGTCGACACTTGAAGTACTGCAAAATTTCCCCTCCTAAAAGCAGGCTTTGTTATCAGTGATAGGTGGGATTGATCTAGTGGATTCTGATCTAGTGGCCTTTAATCATAAAGGATACGAACCTCAGTTACCAGCCTGTCGTGGCGGAAAAAGTCGTTTGTGCGGGCACAACTGACCTCCCTAGGAGTCTAAACTCTCTAGCGACAAACAAGACAAAATGGAGTGATCTTTCTCTAAATATACCTTTTAAAACATGAAAACTACAAGTGTTTAGGCTTACCTTATTCCAAAACGCTGTTGTTGTAGTCCGTCCTTGCCGATCCGGATGAGCTCCTCCTTCACATCAATTCCTGCAACCACAAACAATCAAACAATTACCAAGCACTTGCATTTCATATAATAAAACATATATTCAACATGCAGACCAAGGAACACATGAAATAACTCATTAACACAAGCTATTGAGAAAAATAAACCAGATTGTATTAATAACGAAACAAAGAAACTCTTACAACCTGGCCTTGGTGTTGTGCAAGTTCCTCCCAGGGTCCATCAAGGGTTTTCCTCTACTTTTACAAAGCTCACCCACTTCCAAGTAGAATCAAGCAAAGACAATCTCTCCTCACAAGGTTCTAAATGGGAGTCCTAATTCCTGCAGCATTTACCCAAAGAAAATGTATAGCTTCAACCTCTCCTCCCTTTGGCTCAATGCCTTTATTTATAGTGCTGTAAAGAGGTTATTCAGGTCCACCATCAATGGGATAATCCCCCTCTTTGGGTGGGATAGCTCCCTTATTGATGGGATAAGTTCCCCCTTAATAGAGATGCATGAACCAACTGGAGGCGCATCCATTTCACCAAACTGACCTCTAGAAAGTTCTAGAAGTAACCACAAGTAACTTTTTTAAGATGAAACTTGCGCATTTTGCCTTTTACAGAAAGACGCACCTGTCCTTTGACATACAGAGCGTCCAAAGACGCAGATTTTGTGAACATGATCAGCGTCCCCGCAGGTGAGGCTTGAGAGAACCTGCGACCCCAGAGATAAACACATTTTTTACAAGACTTTCTCTCTTCTTTGAGTTTGAGATGGATAACAGAGGCATAAGACTTGCCTAAGAGGGTAGCATGACTGTTGATTTGAGCCATACTAACTGTAAGTAGTCATGGTGACATTTTTTAGTGTAACAGATTGCCCCCTAAAGTGCGAAGCCTGGAATAGATTAGGGTTTTGTAATTCTAGGAAGGGTGAAGCGCTTTATCATTTCAAGGATTGTCTTGTGGATGGCCCGGTTGGAACCTGCAATTTTCAACACAAAATACATGGATAAGATTATATCATCACTGAGGTAGGCATTCCCATACTCAGATTCAAAACTTTAACTAATGGACTAACTATTCTGATACAGGAATGATCTTGTAGTACATCATTTTATAGACTTTTGTAGACACAGTATGGACGCAGCCATCTGTTTATGATTAGTCTACATAGATAATGAATACAAAACTCCTCGCAGCCTGGATGGTAGAAACTAGATCCAGGGTCTTCACTTTCTACTTCCCGAATTGGTACGATTCTAGCCATGTGATTAAATGATTTGATGTCGAACATGTTTAGAAACCACTTGATTACCAGTCGATGATGTAAACTGTTAACAAGCGTGAGAGAAACCACCAGTAATGTCAATGGTTCTCAAAGTACCAAGCACAACCCGTGAAATGTGAATAGATGTTTTGATGTCGAACACTTCACGGAATCCTTTGATCGAAAGTCAATGATGTAAACTGACGTCAAAGGCGAGAAACCTGCCATTGATGCATGCAGACTTCAAGGTACTGTCGATTCCTAAGTCATCTTTCTAGATAATGTGTTGATGTCGATAGAAAGCGACCCGTTACAGGCAAGCCCGCAACACGAAATCATTGTTCAAGTTGAAGAAATGTTGCTGTAAGGACTGACTCAGGATGATCAAATGGATGACAAGTATTTTGCAGATGAAAGTTTTTGTTTGCAGACCTCTTGAACACATAACGACACGACAGATGGCTTGGTGACGAATAACTCAAAGTTAATCCCCGAAACCTGGTTAAAGACTTTCAAAGTGGTTTGGTCAACTGTGAGGTAAAAGATTTCCCAACCCAGGTGAATGAAACAGTGTCGTGTTCAAGAGCGGTGATAAAGTTTCTATCGAGACAAAAGGTAACAAACAGGTTCATTCTTCTCTCTTTTCCCCCACCATTTCTGGCAAGTACCTCTTTATTTTTAACAAGCTTGAGGAGGATAACATATGCTTGATTATAAGCTCATCCTTCGGATGAGTCCAACCTAGTTTAAATTCGAACCCTAGGAAGGAGTGGTTCGTTCCTGTTTGTAATTGAACAGGTCCTCTACTGTAAAAGTTTAACGAGCCCAGTATAGGAGAAACTCGGCATTTTTCAATTTAGAGAGTCTGAAAAACAAAAGGAAACTCCACGTTGAACTTTTTCGTAAATTTATGTCCCTCAAGCCCGAAAAAGTATAAAATAATACCTGGGGGAACCGCTTGATCTTGCGACCAAGGAGTACTTTCATAATAGTGTCGTTGACCTGAAAAGTAAAAAGCGATCAAGGACACGTCGTTTTATTTCCTTATCGAGTTTGAAACGACAAAAACCCGGCAATCTTTTCCTGATTTTGCGGTCAGAAAAGAGCTAAAAGGGGACCGTCTTTTAATTCCGTTTTAACGAGTGTAAAAGAAACGCTTGGCGATCTTTTCATTTTTTAGGAGTCAGAAAAGGGCTTAAAAGATGACTCTGATATTTTATTTGTGAAAAAATTACAATTTCCCTTGAAATCCCTTTGTCCTGCACAAAAGCGACACATTACTCATACCTGTTTAAAATAGGCAAAAATACATCGAAAAACATCTTTTCATGGTAAAAAACGAACTAATTCATCCAAAAAACCTATAAAAAGACCTTTTACCATATCATTTTTACCGTTTGACTTTGGAGGTTGGAAAAAGGAGCTTTTGAAAAAAAACTTCCCGTGGTCGCTGCGGAAAATCTGACCGTCGGAATCGAACGCCGTCTTATCCAGGTATTTTACACATCCTACTCTGCATTTCTATCCGTTTAGAATTAATTTTTAGGTCTTAGTTTCATTTTTTTGGGGGGGTTTTGGTTTTGGAATGTGCCTCTCGGCGGACGCAGGTGCCCTTCGGGTGACCTGCGTCCCCCGACTTTTTCTCATACGAGAAAACGGTCGGAAGACGCAGCCCGCCTTCAGGCCAGCTGCGTCCGGGCGCCCTGTGTTACAAAGCCAGGGTGCGTCTTCCGAGAAGTGCGCATTTCAAAACCCCAACTCCCTCAAAAAACCACCAAAAATTCCCAAATCAATTTCTAATTGCTATTTTTGATGTGCAGGGTATTAATCATGTTAGACTGGAGAGAAAGAGAGCATGTAGAGGAAGATGAAGCTGCAATAAATCACCAACCTTCTCTGGATGCCCTAAGAGCATGCAGATTATACAAATATTGGACCATACCGGGCATGAGGGGCCAGGTAAGATTCTTGGAATGGCTGGTTGAGCGATGGAACGTCCAAGAACAATGCTTTTACATAGGAGGGCACCAGCTCGAGATAGAGCCCTCGGATGTATACTTTCTCACTGGCTTGCCGAACAGAGGTGAGCAACTCAGTCTTGCGGGGACTAGGCCGGGTGGCCAATCCCTTGATAGTCTCCGCGAGGATTGGTGCACACGTGGGGCTCACCATTCAAAAGGCATAGAGATAAAACACATCACACTACCGGAACTCAAAGTCATAGCGTTCACGGTAACCAGAATTTGCGGTGCGGCCGCTTTACACATTGCTTCCGGATCCCAAATGCGGATGGCAATTGACTGTCACCAAGGCACCATTTTCAACTGGTGTGAAGCTGTGTCGGCTCATATGAAGAGCCAACTGACCAAGGCAAAGAACGGACGACTAAAGACTTTTGGATATGGGCCTATAGTCGTGAGCTTTGCCTTGGAGAGAGTTCCAATGTTGATCCCTCAGCAACTCACTGTTGATATCTTGGGTCCTCGGCAGCCAAAGCTGATACGATGGGTTGCGGTGATGGCCCGACATCCTGACGAGGGTGCGACAGTGGTTCGATTCTCAGATAGTTACTTTCACTAGTTAGAGGACCAGGTTTTTTCGATACAGGACTTTCCGTATGCCGGAATGGATTTCAGAGGTGATCCGGACATGGTTCTTCCACAGGGAGAACAATGGGACGACAAAGGTATTTTTATTTTCACAAGTTTTCTAATTATGTATTTTTTTATTTTTCATATATATCGTCTCAAACTAACAGTAAAAATTTTCAAAATGCAGATGTTGGTCCACAGCGTCCAGCCAACCTCCGGCCTTTTGATAGACTACATCCAGCTGCACCGGCACCGGCCCCACAGGACGCGGCTGCAGACGTACTAGCTGAGTTGGAGCATGATCTAGAGCGTCTCACGGCAGACATACCTGAGACTACTATGGACGACATTCCTATCAGACTTCAGCGTTTTGTAGTCGCGGTCCCTGGACCGTTTAGGAGATTTTTGCGTAAGGTAGCCCATGCAGTGGTGTCATACAGAGAGCACCACCAGTGATCGACTAGTCACTTTTGTAGTCACATGTGACATTTTGACTTTTTGTACTTATCATTTTGCCGATCATAAGGTGTTTTTCAACCTATGATCGAAGACGATGTATATATTTTTTGACACACTCCTATCTATATATATCACTATTACCGGCTTATCTTGTTTAACATATGTGATGAAATGTTTTTAAATTTACTTGCATGATTATCGTAAATGTCTGTCCAACATTCGAGAAGCAATTGCATTCGCCAATGTATTTAAAGACCTTGGGATATGCTGATATTCAATGTAATCAAATTCACGTTCCAAGAGACGCACTCTCAAAAACAGCCTTAATAACACAGGATTTCTAATGGCATAAACTCTATTAAGCTGTAATACAACAAGTTCAGAATCTAACCTCACTATCAAACGTCGAATTCCAAATGAAATAGATTCGGATAATAATTCAACCACTGCACTGTATTCTGCAATGTTATTCGTTGTTTGACCGAGGCTTACCCCATGCATAGAAACTAACTCGTCAGAGGGCGAATAGATAACCCAAGTTGCGGAAGAGATATTCCGTGTACTACGACAAGCACCATCAGCAAATCCAATATATGTTTGGAGAGGCGTCGACATCTGCAATATCAAGAGTAAAACCAAGATAAGCCAGAATAACGACGAAAAACCACACTCTCTAAGCTAAGCACACTGAATAAACTAACACACTTGCTAGCTAGAAAGAAAATCTAACCTATCTAAAAATTTCTCCATTCCCATCATTTAAGCATAATACCTCTTTAAGTAAAGTCCATTTCTGGGTTTACCCAAAGATTCCCCATCAAAGTCAACTAGCTCATAAACCCCTTTTGCTAGCTTTCGCTTTACAATGTAGGGCCCATGCCACATGGGAACGAATTTTCCGGCACCTAGCTTATCGTTAGCTTGATCGTATAATAGTACTAGGTCTCCTTCTGAAAAACTTCGAGGGGTTACATTTCTATCATACTGAGCTTTCATTCGTTTCGCGTGAGTCTCGATTGCCAATGTAGCGTCACGTCGAGTCTCATCTAATTTAGCCAAGTATAGTAAACGTTTCTCCTCTTCGGAAGTAGCTGGAAGTAATTCGACAGCCATTTGAAGTGATGGGATTTCGCATTCAATGGGTAACACAGCTTCTAAGCCATAAACTAGCTGGAAAGGAGTGAACCCTGTTGAATTTTTCACTGAGGTCCGGTATGCCCATAGCGCTGAAAATAACATGTTGTGCCAATTCGACCGATGAACGCCAATGGTTCGTCGGATCATGATAACCAGAACTTTGTTGATAGACTCAACCAAACCGTTGGCTTGCAGATAATAAGGAGTAGAGCTATCGTGGCGCAAACCAAGCTGGCTTGTAAGCTCAGTCATCATGACATTTCGAAAATGGCTCCCATGGTCAGTAATGATTGCTTGTGGGACACCAAACCTAGTTATGATATGATTGAATACGAAGACTGCAGCTGTTTTGCCGCTTGCGTCGAATGTAGGCATCGCCTCGGCCCACTTAGTAAAATAATCAACCGCAAGGATGATATACGCATGCCCCCCGGCCGAGTGAGGGTTACAAGTAATAAAGTCGATACCCCATTTGGCGAATGGACCAGCGGCAATTATAGGGTGGAGAGGAGCAGGTGGAGCGCGCATCTTGCGATCAAACACTTGACAGTTGTGGCATTTTCTGACGGCAATGATACAATCCTTAAACATAGACAGCCAGAAATAGCCAGCACGCAACACCTTCTGAGCTGTGGCATACCCAGACATGTGACCGCCACATGCTCCAGAGTGACAATCATTCAAAACTCTCTCAGCCTCTTCGTGAGTTAAACAACGTCGAAAAACTAAGTCTGCCCCCCGGCGATAAAGTGTATCTCTAATAATTCTATATGGCTGGGATTGAAACCGAATTTTTCGACGTTCCGCTTTGGAAGCTTCAGGCCGAAAGGTTTGGGTTTGGAGATAGATGATTATATCCCCGTACCACGGATCTACAGTACTGATAAGAAACAAAGATTCGTCCGCAATGGACTCTTCTGCCACAGTCTCTGTGTCAGCACTAGGGAAATCACACATCAATTCCGCAAAAACTAAGGATTTCTTAGACTTGGACTTCTCGAACTCCAAGTCGAACTCTTGCAGGATAACAATCCATTTAGAGTACTTGCCCCCTAGCAGTTGTTTTGTCAAAATATAAATCATAGGGTCGCAATCCGAAATAACTGTAGTTTTGCGGAGAAGAATGTAGTGACGGAAACGCTGGACAGCTTGAACGGCTGCCAGGGCCAATTTCTCCACATGCGAATATTTTAGCTCAGTTGGATTCAAGGTCCTACTAAGATAATATATCACATGCTCCGCTCCGAATTCATCTTCTTGAACTAACACCATTCCAATGGTGGAATGCGAAGCTGCGAGGTATAAGAAGTAGTCCTGGTTGTAGTTGGGAGGATGCAACAACGGTGCATGGGTCAACGCGTGTTTAAGTGCATCAAAAGATTGTTGGGCAATCTCGTCCCAAAAGAATTGTGCGTTCTGTTTCAACAACCGTGTAAAACCTTTAGTGACCTCGGCGTAGTTTGGGATGAATCGGCGTAAAAAGTTCGCTTTCCCTTGCAAACTTTGGAGTTGGCGCAAACTCGAAGGAGGAGGCAATTTGATGATAGCCTCGACTTTCGAGGGATCGACGCGAATGCCGGCTTTGGAAACAACAAATCCCAGCAATCGACCTGTTTCTATACAGAAAACACACTTGTGGGGATTCAACCGAATTCGATAATGCCTACACCTCATAAAGATTGCTCGTAGATGGACAAGGTGATCAGCTCGATGTAAAGAATGAGCAGGCAAATCATCGAGATAGGGTTGCACAATGTGCTTGATGTCGTGAAATGCATAAGACATCGCCCGTTGAAAAGTAGCCCCGACATTCTTAAGCCCAAAAGGTAATTTGCAATAAGCAAATGTCCCCCATGGACAAATGAATGTCGTTTTTGGTTGGTCGGCAGGTAGAATATTGATTTGATTATAGCCCGAAAAACCATCCATAAAGGAAAACATTTCACTTCCGGCACAATCATCAATAATTTGATTGATATAAGGCGTAGGATAGTTGTCTTTTGGACAAGCTCGATTTATATCCCTATAATCGATACAGATTCTTATTGTTCCTTGTTCCTTGATACTTTACGACAGGCCCGACTTCTAAGAAGACTGACTAACCAGAGAGATCTAAGGCTGGACAACTTTCTACCGTCAAAGTCACTACAGGACCTGTTGAAAAATCAAACCCTAGGCCTAAACTTCGTTGAAATCCACTAAAACACTCAAAGCTTACAAAACAAGTTCAGGTGAAAATTTTTGACAGGGTACTAAAGGATCTGGGTGGAAAACACTAAGAAAAATCAAAATCTAAAAGCAATTAAAGAAAAAAATGGAATTTTCCTAAATTCTACAGGAGGACGCAGGCAACCCGTTATAACAGGCGCGGGCCCGCTCTGTGCAAACGGCAACAGTGCGTCCAAAGACGCACTGTGCAGAACTCAGAGGGTGCGTCTCTCTGGAAAAGTTAAGAAAAACCAAATCTAACTAAATCTAAAGCTAAGCCACCCAAATACTAATTCTCACAGTAAAAAACCAGAAAATAAAAATGATTTTCTCAGAGCAAATTTCACAAAGGAAAAGACTCTCTCATTAATGGATTCCCCAGTGGAGTCGCCAATTTGTCGTGGCGGAAAAAGTCGTTTGTGCGGGCACAACTGACCTCCCTAGGAGTCTAAACTCTCTAGCGACAAACAAGACAAAATGGAGTGATCTTTCTCTAAATATACCTTTTAAAACATGAAAACTACAAGTGTTTAGGCTTACCTTATTCCAAAACGCTGTTGTTGTAGTCCGTCCTTGCCGATCCGGATGAGCTCCTCCTTCACATCAATTCTTGCAACCACAAACAATCAAACAATTACCAAGCACTTGCATTTCATATAATAAAACATATATTCAACATGCAGACCAAGGAACACATGAAATAACTCATTAACACAAGCTATTGAGAAAAATAAACCAGTTTGTATTAATAACGAAACAAAGAAACTCTTACAACCTGGCCTTGGTGTTGTGCAAGTTCCTCCCAGGGTCCATCAAGGGTTTTCCTCTACTTTGACAAAGCTCACCCACTTCCAAGTAGAATCAAGCAAAGACAATCTCTCCTCACAAGGTTCTAAATGGGAGTCCTAATTCCTGCAGCATTTACCCAAAGAAAATGTATAGCTTCAACCTCTCCTCCCTTTGGCTCAATGCCTTTATTTATAGTGCTGTAAAGAGGTTATTCAGGTCCACCATCAATGGGATAATCCCCCTCTTTGGGTGGGATAGCTCCCTTATTGATGGGATAAGTTCCCCCTTAATAGAGATGCATGAACCAACTGGAGGCGCATCCATTTCACCAAACCGACCTCTAGAAAGTTCTAGAAGTAACCACAAGTAACTTTTTTAAGATGAAACTTGCGCATTTTGCCTTTTACAGAAAGACGCACCTGTCCTTTGACATACAGAGCGTCCAAAGACGCAGATTTTGTGAACATGATCAGCGTCCCCGCAGGTGAGGCTTGAGAGAACCTGCGACCCCAGAGATAAACACATTTTTTACAAGACTTTCTCTCTTCTTTGAGTTTGAGATGGATAATAGAGGCATAAGACTTGCCTAAGAGGGTAGCATGACTGTTGATTTGAGCCATACTAACTGTAAGTAGTCATGGTGACATTTTTTAGTGTAACACAGCCCAGCTCCCTTTCCTCATACAGGTAAAAGCCCTCAACAAAACTATTCATCGAACAATCATTGATGAGGGGGCATCTACCTGTATTATGTCAATGAGTTGCTAGAAAACCTTAGGTTGTCCACCCTTGTCACGATCATCCACGACATTAAAAATGTTCGATGAAAGAACATACACGCTGTATGGGATATTAAGTAACTTGCAAGTTGAACTAGGGGGCAAGACAATAGAAATTGACGTCGAAGTTATCGATGGAAACCTCGATTACAATATCCTACTGGGAAGGCCCTGGATTTATGCTATGGCTACTGTTGTGTCAACTTACTTTAGAAAGATTGCATTTCCCTTTTAAGGAGGAATTACAATCGTTGCTCAACAAACCTTTCTCCCTAACAGTTCTCAAGTTACTGGAAGCATTCCATTGCTCCATGGAAGCTCTCAATCGCTTCAAAATATCGGAGTAGGTCTCCTAAAAGACCCTTCCTTAATGGGGACTTTTGCCCTTCCGCCTCTGAGTAATCTGGCAGAAGTGGCCACAGTGGAAACCTATCACATGATATCTTCTACATCAACAAAGATGAAGAAGAACTCTGAACATTTTGATAGTGTGGATCATCGCGAGGTATTGACTCCAAGCCCTACCATAGCTACATCATCTGACGATCAATTCAGTGATGTTGTACATTATGTACTGGGGGCATTGGAACTAGATCTTTCCTTCATGATCCCTTATGAGTTGTGATCAAAGGTCACCAGAGGATAGTTCATTGACTGGTGTCAACCTCATTAAAAAATGAAACCAAAGATCTAAGCATAATTCCTTGTCTTGTGTCAAGCTCGTTAAAAAATGAAACAAGGCTGAGAAAAATTCCAAGTCGAGTCTTTCACTTGATCTCATAAAGGAACCTTCATTCCATCCACCTAATTACCGTGAGTAGTCTGGTGAATGTAATGAAGCTTAGGGGGCACGCACCCTTGTCTATTTTGTAGACAAACCCAGCTGTAGAGATAAGTTTCCCTGTAAGTTATGTGATCGGTCCGGGTGACCCGTCACCTTTGTATATTTGGCGAACAAAGTGTAGGAAGTATTTTGTCTAAGTATTGACAGAAAATCATCCTGCTTAACCACAGTAAGTTTCCATATGGTTACTGAAGATTTCTTTATTTTTTATGCTGAGGGCATGCAAACCTTTTTATACAAGCAAAAATGACCAATTTCATTGTTTAGCTTTTTAGCATTTTTTTCTTTTTAGCTTTATAGTTTGGTCGTTCCTAGCTTACATAAAAAGGAAAACGAGCAGTTTTACGCGAAGTTCAAGCTCGTTAAAAAATAAACCTAGCAATGAGCATATGTTCCGCTAGAGTTTAAGCTCATTAAAAAATGAACCCACCTTCGGTAAATAACCATTGCAATCGCATAATTATCAACTTTTAAACCTTGGTCGTGTTCTTACCATCACCTCCACTATTTTTTAGCCGATCATACGCCTCCATTTGATTGTTTACCCCTTTTGAGGAACAGCTGCGACGAGTGATCCTATTAGCCACATTCTTTACAATGCAGTGATTGAAAAGTTCCAAACCTTACCTGGAACCAGCTGCTATCCGAAAAAATCACTCGTTCCTCAAAAAACGAGTCTCCTTTAAGCTCTTTTCATTTGACTCGTAAAATATGAAAATATTGCCGAGCAATTGGCCTCCCCAACTCGTTAAAGTGATTGGAAGTGCCATCCCTCCTCTAGATTTTAATCTTTTTGGACCTGAGGGATCATTACACAAAAAGATCGAGCTCTTGTCTTGTTCAGGTCATTAAAACTATCGAAAAGTCATCCCTTTCGTATTATTTTACACTTTTTCAAACTTAAGGGATTACATTACGAAAAAGGAATATTGGAGTTTCCTTTCCGTCTCCTTTCAGATTCTCTAAAATTGAAAAGAACAGAGTTATCATTGTCGTTAAACTAGTTAAAACAATAGCGACAAACTTGTCCATGTAGACAAGAGCGAGTTTCACTATTGCTAGGCTCGTTAAAACATAGCGACGGGTTTGCCCGAAGGGCAAATTATAGAACAAGCATATGTTATCCCCCTCAAGCTTGAAAAAAATAAAGAGGTACTGGTCAGCAATGATTGGGGAAAAATTGGGAAGAAAACTTGAAGAAACTTTATTGGTAGTAGGTCGCTTTTGAACATGACACTTTCATTCCATCACCATGACTGAGTCGGGTTGGGTTATTCCATTCACCAGTCATATCAACATTGGTCCTCCATACCATCCATTTTTTTGGGTTAACGCTACCAATCCATTTCAGTGTCACCAATATGTTCAAGAGAAGTTGCTCAGATAATTCACCAACCCAGATTATGTCTCATCCGCTGCAATACCTTCACGCTTCATTCTTTCATGACCGCCACCCTGAAACTTGTATCATCAGAGCGTTTTCACCTCCACAAAATCGTTTTCTCTGTTTCATGTCGTAGATGTGGGATTCATTAAGGTCCTCCTACGACAGGTCACTTCTTGTCGACATCAGCTCATTATCCAAGAAGTCGACTTAGGAACAAACCTTTCAGTACTTTGAAGCTTGCAGTTTCTCACTTCCGGCGACAGGTTTACGTCAATGGCCTTCGACCGAAAGATTTTGCGTGGTGTTCGACATCGACTCATGTATTCACACCACGTGAATTGTACTGTAGTACCTTGAGGGTCATCATCATTATCGGTGATTCCTCTTGTGCTTGTTAACAGCTTACATCATTGGCTAGTAATCAGGTGATGTCTTTCTGTGTTCGACATCAGAATATATTTTCTCATGGATCGACTTGTACTTCGGGCGAAGATTGAATGAGTTTTGAAGATCCTGGATCTAGTTTCATCCATCCGGGCTGCGATATATTCAGGAAAATAAAAACATCAAATGTACATCATAGCTGCACAGATAATCATCCAAGCTAAGGGATGATGGCTCTACCAAAATCATCAGTTTGCCACACAGACGATTGTCTATCCTATGTACATGAAAATGAATTTATAAAGCTGAGCATGGGAATGCTCGCCTTAGCTAGATCATGAAAATATTATGAAGATAATGTATTGTATTGTATCTTATTACATCTCACCTTCCAGTTCAAAAAACCTCGGATCCTCATGATAAAGCTTTTCACCCGACATCATAAGATTTACGACCTCATGCTTTAGGGGGCAACTGTTATAGACATATTTGGGCATTGCAACCCCAATCACATATGTCCATAAACCAAGGGATTCTATGTCCCTAAAAGTGTTGTTTCATACCCTAAAGGAGCAAGGTCAGCTGATTACATCATCTCCCAGAAGTTCTCCCTGAAAAATACTCAAAACTGGTCAAAACAGGACCATACAGACTACCCAGTGTTAAGGGTGTGATGCATCTCACCTACCACATGCAAAAAGTGTGATGCATACTGAAAATACCTTCTATAGGGTGCGATGAGTGAGAGCAGACAAATGGCAGAGGCAGTTGGCTAGGTGGAAACCAACAGAATCTTCTAGAAACTGCCCATTTGACACTTGCCTCTCTGAATTCGCCCAGGGATGAGTAAGAGATCATGAAATCTCCAAGTGGAACTAAGAACTATCAGAGAGATGACACTAATCAAAATCCCAGAAGCTGACTCACCCACCTACAAACATCTATATATGGATCCCTCGTCCTAGAGATCCAGAGGCTGGAATTTTGTATTTTGTAAGGAAGTGTTGTTGGTTTCTCTGTGCAACACTGTATTGTTGGGTGATCTAAGCTTTTTTCATGAGGTGAAGAGGGCTTTCATGCTGGGAGGATGGTGCTGGGTCAGACCAATGGGTTGTAATCCTCTCTTCTACTACTTCTTTCAATAAAGCTATTTGAGTTTTCCTCCATATGCTTGTATATCTCTGAATCTTGTTCGTGTATGCATGTATATGGCTAATGTACATTTGATCCTACATTATTTATGGTTATATATCTCTAGGCTTTGATGGTATTTTTCTGCCTTGACCATACAAATGTTCTTTGAAGCGGGACAAGCGAGAAAGGAGCGGTGAAAGCTCTATCAAAGGAGAGAGGAAACAAGCAAGGAGACTAGCGAAAGACTGAGGTTGGTGCTCTTTGCTTCTCTCTCATCTATCTCTCATAAAGGAAAACACACGTAACTTTAATCTATTTGTTTCTAATATAGCTACCCATCTTAGTGGGACTAGTAGCTCTGAATGGACACTAGTTTTCCCAATAACACTGCTATACAAGGAACAATGATTAGAGAAGTTTGCATGGGTTAATGCGAATTCCTGCTCTGGTGGCTTCCGCGCAGGCCTTGAGGCTAAAGTTGAGTTTGTTGAGTGTTTGTAGTGGGGACTAGATTACTAAGAAGAATCCCAGGGAGCTCAGTGAGTCGGAACTTTCGAGTGGGAAGCTACAAGGGTTCGCGGGTCTAAGGGTTGTGTTTGATCTAAGGGGTAGCAGAGAGTTGGGAATTTCTACTCTGTTGATCTGGGAGGGGTCTTTGGATCAGACCCATATGAAACATTTGGATGTTGACCTGCAAAGGGAGGACTGTTGGAATTCAGTTGTCTTTGACACTTCAGTAGTTGTGAATTCTCTCAATCTCAAGCTCCACGTCTGGGAGGATATCCAGGGCCAAGACCCTGGAGTAGTGATTCCGAAGGAGAAGCATCGTGGGGTAGTGGGTTAGAGTATAATTGATGGGAAAGATACAATTGTTGGGGCTGGTAATGAAATTTCAGTGAATTGGAATGTTCGGTTGATCTCAGTCGGCTCTGTGTATGCTATAGGTGAGAAGGCTTCTACTCCTCTGGTTTGTGAAGGGGTCTTGGGTAATATCCTTAAGGTGGTGTGGCTGGCCTATAAGGGAGACTGGTGGGTCAAGGAAATCTCGAACTTGAGCGGGGGGGGGGAAGAAATAATTAAGACTTTTTGCAAATATCAAAAGATGGATCCGAGGAGTCAGAGAGAAGAAGACATCCATTGGTCGAGCTCTTGGAGGAGTCGGAGGTAGAGGTCGGTTTGGCAAGGTGCTAGAAGAATTTGGCCAACCTACACCACTTGCGGCCAGGAGCACTTGGAATTTAGAGAAGGTCTAGCGGCTTTGTAGTGCAGCATGTACATTTAGTAGTGAGAGAATCTCACAATGTAGGAGAGTCAGCTGGAGAAGAGGGACCCCATTCGTCAGCTAGACGAAGAAGTGGAAGCACTACATCAACGTGATGTCAACAAATTGAGAAGTTTAAACTCACGATGGAAGAGATTAGCAAGAGCAATTAGGAGGACCCCACTGAAGATGACCTATACAAGAATGCCAAAGTAGTCCCAATCAAGCTGGACCTCAACAATCCAGTGCCTACAAACTTTTAGACTTTTCTGTTCTTTCTTGATTTTCAAATGAAAAAATGTAAATGCAAATTTTTGTTACTTCAATTTTGTAGAATATACAATGATAAGAGATCTGTGAATGGGAATTTTTGCATTCACTACAGAGAACACTCGTATAATGCGTATGCAAACCAAATTAGGTATCACTTGTTCTTAGAAGGCTGGAAAACACTATGTAAAATTCTGGTTTTGTTTGCGAACGGGTGCACCATATTTAACTAAAAATCTACTCTTTCTGGTTTTAAAAAAAAATATATGGTAAAATTTAGATATTCATTTTTTTATATTTTATTTTTTTCTTTTAATGTATGAGAAATGAGAAAATTTCTTATATTAGATCATATTCAAAAAATAACAATAATTATTTTTGTTATGTTTATTGGTCGACCATTAAGGAAATTAGATTAGTAGTATAACAATAATCTATTAGATTGGACAAAATAGACTGAAGCAAAGAAAAAATCCTATCATATACTATAAGAAAAAAGAGCTAAATCCTACGTTGAATGCCTGAGAACCTTCTTAATCATCAGTCCAACAAAACTGTTAGAAAATTATATATTACGAAGCAATGGAACACATAAAATATTACAGAAATATAAACACAGAAAACGCATAAAACAAGAGAGACACAGGTATACGTGGTTCACCCAGTTTGGGCTACATCCACCTCGAACAACCAATCCTTCCTTTCTATTATCCAGCAAAATGAAGAGACACAACCTACAACAAATCCGCTGTAATATCCTCTGTTTTCTCTCACAGTCTCACCTCTCTGTTTCTCTCTCAGAGAACACACATCTATATCTCAGCCTCAAAATATAATGCCCTCATACAAAGAGAGGGGTTGCCTTCTAGGGAAAAAAACCCTAAACTAAACACAAGTTCTACCGTCAGATCATTCGCCTAATGAACGGCCCAGATTGACTAGAAATTACTATACTTTTACAAGGAAATTTTACATCTATTTTTGGCTTCGGGGGCACTGCCCCCGAACCCCCGCCGGGGGACCACTAGCCCTCGGACCCCCGCAGGAGGGACAAGTCCCCCCCGTACTCCCCCGCGTGGAGGGGTGTACAAACTTCTTGGGGTATACATCTGGCTGAAACAAAATACCTCAGAACAATCATGCTCCACACACAACAATCTCCCACTTGGAGAATGATTGTAGCAACTCCACCACTGCTTCATTTGCTGGACAATGACTCCTCTTAGGACCTGGTTGTTTCTCATCTTCATAATCATCCTTGAAGACCAATTGAAACTGAGCATGTTCTCAATTTCTCCCTAGTTACAACTTTTGTTAGCATGTCTGCAGGATTCTGGCTAGTGTGTATCTTTTCCAGCTTCAACTCTCCATCTTCCAACACTGATCGTATGAAATGGTACTTGAGTTGTATGTGTTTAGTCCTAGAATGAAATGCTAAGTTCTTTGCAAGATGAATGGCACTTTGGCTATCACTATATAACGTGCCCATGTCATGCTCATTACCCAATTCACCCATAAACCTTTGTTACCAAATCATTTCTATACTAGCCTATGTAGCAGCAACATACTCTACTTCTGTTGTTGAAAGCGCAACAACACTTTGGATTTTTGAAACCCAATTGACAGTTGTTCCACCAATAGTAAATACATATCCTGTAGTGCTCCTCCTATTATCTCTGTCACCTTCCATATCTGCATCAACATATCCCTATAGAGAAATGTTTGAACCACCAAAGCATAATGCTTGATTTGTGGTACCTTTCAAATATCTGAGAATCCATTTCATTGCCATCCAACGTTCCTTTCCTGGATTGTTCATGTACCTACTTACAACTCCCACTGCATGTGCAATATCAGGCCTTGTGCAGACCATTGCATACATTAAACTTCCAATTGCTGACACATATGGAACTTTAGACATATAGTCCATGTCTTCTTGGGTCTTCGGGCACATTTCCTTACTAAGTTTGAAATGGCTAGAAAAAGGTGTACTAACTGGTTTTGCATTGTGCATATTAAATATTTTCAACACCTTTTGTATATACTCATTCTGAGACAATGTTAATTTGCGATTTTTCCTGTCTCTAGTGATTCTCATACCAAGGATTTGTTTTGCAGCTCCCAAATCCTTCATTGCAAATGAATTTGCCAATTTTCTTTTGAGCACATTTATTTCCTGCATGTTAGACCCTGCAACAAGCATGTCATCTACATATAATAACAATATAATATAGCTTCCATCATTTTGCTTTTTCAGATAAACACAATTATCAGAGTGACATATCGTATAACCTTGTTCAGACATAAACTTATCAAATTTTAGATACCACTGCCTTGGAGCCTGTTTTAAGCCATACAAGCTCTTCTTCAACCTTCACACTAGTTTCTCCTTCCCTTTCACCTCATATCCTTGTGGCTGCTGCATATATATCTCTTCCTCCAAATCCCCATGGAGAAAGGTTGTCTTTACATCTAACTACTCAAGATGAAAATCTTCAGCTGCTATTAGACTTAAAATAGTTCTGATTGAAGTCATTTTAACAACAGGAGAAAATATTTCATCAAAATCAATACCTTTCTTCTGTGCAAACCCCTTCACCACAAGTATAGCTTTGTACCTCTGTTTTCCTCCATCTTCTTCCTTCAACCTGTTAACCCATTTATTCTTCAATGTAGTTTTTCCTGCAGGCAACCTGACTAAGTCCCAAGTCTGGTTATGCATTAAGGAGTCCATCTCTTCTTTCATGGCTACCTCCCACTTCTTCCTGCTTTCAACCTGCATTGCTTCTTCATAACATTTGGGTTCACTAGAATCAGTCAACAATAGATAATATAATGAAGGAGAGTATCATTCAGGGGGTCTACTTATCCTGATAGATCTTCTAACACCACTTTCAGGTGTTTGGGGTGCCTGTTGCTATTGTGGTGGTTGTTGTTGTTGTGGTTGTTGATTATTATTATTTTCAGGCACCTTTACCTTTTCAGTCATTTCGTTAAGCACTGCATATTCCTTGTTTTCTTTTTCTTGCTTCTTTTCCTGCAACTGATTCTTATACAAGACCTTTTCATTGAATATTACATCTATGCTCCTAATGATTTTGTGATTTTCATAATCATATAAGCGATAACCAAAATCATTAACACCATATCCAATAAAGGTACATTTCTTTGACTTTGCCTCAAGATTTGTTCTATTTTCTTTATCAATATGGACAAAGGCCTCACAACCAAAAGGCTTTAAAAAGGAGTAGTTTAACTTTTTACCTATCCATGATTCCTCTAGAACACCACCATCCAAGGAACTTGAAGGCCCTCTATTTATTAGATAAATAGAAGTATCTACAGCATCTGCCCAAAACTATAAAGGCAATCCTGCATGCAATCTCATGCACCTTGCACGCTCCATGATTGTTTTGTTCATCCTTTCTGACACACCATTTTCTTGTGGTGTTCTTGGAACTGTCTTCTCTCTGCGAATTACATGCTCTGAACAATACCTATCAAACTCTTTGCTGTAATATTCACCTCCATTGTCTGAACTAAGACACTTCAATTTCTTTCCTATCTCAATCTGAACCAAAGCTTTCCATTTCTTGAAAGTATCAAACACATCAGATTTATTCTTAATACAATAAATCCAAGTTTTTCTAGTTGCATCATCAATAAAGGTAACATAATAACGAGAGCCACCAAGAGATGATACTTGAGCAGGTCCCCATACATCTGTATGCACAAGCTCTAATTTTTCGCTCCTTTTCTTTCCCAACTATGAGAAATCTGACTCTCTTCTGTTTTCCATAAATGTAATTCTCACAGAAGTCCAAATCAACATTCTTCAAACCCGGCAGAAAATTCCTTGAGTGAAGAATCTTCATCCCCTTTTCACTCATGTGTCCGAGCCTATGATGCCATAATGCTGCATCTGCTCCTTTGGAAGTTAAAGCATTAATAGAGTTAGAAACACCATTTCATAAATATAATGTACCAACCTTTTCACCTTTTGCTATTACCAGGGCTCCTTTGGTGACCTTCCAAGCTTTATCTGTGAAAGTTTTCACACAACCGTCACCTCCTAACTGCCCTGTTGAAATCAGATTTTTCTTTAGAACTGGAACATGCCTTACCTCCTTTAGTAGCCATTGGTTTCCATTCCGCTGTTTTACAAGAACCTTACCCATTCCAACAATTTTACAGGGTTTATCATCACCCAAATGAACTTGTCCAAAATCTCCTTGAACATAGTCATGAAAGTATTTCTTATCAAGTGTGGCATGAAATGAGGCCCCTGAATCTACCACCCAGGAATCAGTAATATTTTCGAAAGAAATAATCAAAGCATCTTGTAACACCTCACCTGTCACATTTGCTTCATGATTGTTTTCTTGCTGTGCATCTCTTTTTTTTCCCTTCCGAGATCTACAGTCTTTCTTTAGGTGTCCTTTCTTTCCGCATTTCCAGCACACTATCCCGGATCTAGACTTGGATCTTCCTTTCCTTGATTTACTGTGATATCCTAAGCTCTTTCCTCTTTCCATTTTTCTTCCCCTAGACTCTGCACTCAAAGCATTACCCAATGTCTCACCGAAGCTTTTCCATTGCATTTCCTCGCTAAGGATAGCACCGACAACATCATCAAACTTTAAAGTACTAGATCCAGAGACAGAGTTACTAATGGTCATTACTAAACCATTCCAACTTTTTGGCAATGAGCACAAGAATAACAGAGCTCTAACTTCATCTTCAAAGTTTACCCCTACAGAACTTAACTAACTTGAAACTGTATTAAAATCATTTAAATGATCTCCAACAGATCCACCTTCCGACATCTTCATATTAAATAACTGTTTCATAAGAAATACCTTGTTGGAGGCCGATGGTTTTTCATATAGTTTCGACAACGCCTGAATCAAACCCTCTGTCGTTGTTTCCTTCGAAATGTTGAAGGCGACTAATGCAGCGAGGCACAACCGTATTGTTCCAAGTGCCTTTCTATCGAGAAGGTTCCATTCTTCATTTGTCATAGACGTCGGCTTCTTTGTTTTTCCCCTCAATGGTAGGTACAGATATTTCTGATACAGATAATCTTCCATCTACATCTTCCATAGCGAGAAGTTTTGGCCATTAAATTTCTCGACCCTAAACTTACCATCTTCTGCCATTGCTCCCACTCGAATGAGGAACCCTTCTTTCTTGCGAGTTTACCAACCAAATAGACCTTCGGCTCTAATACCAGTTTTTAGAAAATTATATATTACGGAGCAAAGGAACACATAAAATATTGCAGAAATATAAACACAGAAAACGCATAAAACAAGAGAGACACATATATACGTGGTTCACCCAGTTTGGGCTACGTCCACCCCGAACAGCCAGTCCTTCCTTTCTATTATCCAGCAAAATGAAGAGACACAACCTACAGCAAATCTGTTGTAATATCCTTTGTTTTCTCTCATAGTCTCACCTCTCTGTTTCTCGCTCAGAGAACACACATCTATATCTCAGCCTCAAAATACAATGCCCTCATACAAAGAGAGGGGTTTCCTTCTAGGGAAAAAAACCCTAAACTAAACATAAGTTCTACCGTCAGATCATCCACCTAATGAACGGCCCAGATTGACTAGAAATTACTATACTTTTACAAGGAAATTTTACATCTATTTTTGGCTTCGGGGGCGCTTCCCAAGACCTCCCAGTTGGGGGGGATTAGCCTCCCTGCACCCCCCCCCCCCCCCCCCACGTGGAGGGGTGTACAAACTTCCTGGGGTATACATCCGGCTGAAACAAAAGACCTCAGAACAATCATGCTCCACACACAACAAAAACTATTACTAAATATCATCACAACGTAAACCATGGACAACATTTAGACAGTGGGTCAATCCACTTGGTATCCGATGGCCCTATCTCCTCATCTAATTCTATGAATTCCACATTGGCTATATTTTGGCTAGTGTTATTTCCTTGTTTAATTTTATGGCTTAGCTTTGCACCTCATTAACACTTAGTAGAATTTCATATTGTTTCTCCCATGAAAATTTTCCTATTGTTTATCCAACTTTTCTATCATAACTTTACAAATGATTCTTTTGAGTTTCTAGTAGATGTATATCATTTGCAGGTACCGTGTTTTCCTTGTTCTTGTACTTCTAATGTTTGATAGCCAATTTTCCACTTGATCCTCCACCTCGGTATCTAATATATACCCTCGATCAATTTTGGATGTTGGCATTATGATGCATGTGTTGTCCTTGATGGAAACTCACTTGTAACAAAACAAGTACATGGTATCTAAATGAATCCATAGGTCAGTTTAGAGGTAACATAATGATGGAACAAAATACTAGACATATGGGTCAAAGGTTTACAGATCAGAATCAGAAGTTTGATACTTTGAAATTGTTAGAATTATGAATTAGGTGAACCTACCTGATGACTTTTCCTCGATGACAACCTATTTGATGAATGTAATCCTACTCGATAATTTGTCTCTTGATGAAAATCTACTTGTTTACAGATGTAATAGAATGCATGGAATTTCAGAGGAATCAGTTCATAGGAATGATAAAGTTGTAAGTTCAAGAACTATACGCGGGTTCTGTTAAGCCAAGTCACATATGCACGCGAGTTTAGTGAAGAAAAGTAGCATATATTTTTTACACCATGGTATTCTAAATACCGGGGGTCCTTACCATGGTATTAGCCCATAGTAATGAGCATGACAAATAATATTGATACCATCAAAGAATACCATAGACATAACTATGGTTTTGACCCATGGTATTGAAAAACGCTAAAACTATATAAGGTGATAAAGATCAAGTGTGTGGGAAGTGCAAGTGATGGAAATCTTATGAAGAGTTAGATCAAAATAAAATATGCATGTTATGGGTTTTTTATGCTTTTCTTGATCTAAACAAAGTATGCGCCTGAGATTTTGATGATGGATGAGATCCAATAGATCTGAAATAATTATGCACTAATGAATACAATGATGGATCAGGATCATGAGACCTGAAATGAATTTTCATTGTATGATCTACTCATGGATTGACTAGATCTAAGTACTGACGCATGTTTTTATCTCTGAATATTATGATCTCGGCGTTTCTAAAGTTTTGAAGAGCTGCACAATTTTAGGTCAAAATTTGTAGATCTATACGCTGATTGGTCTTAGGAACATTGCGTATACACACGAGTTCTCTTACACAAAGACACATATATAAAGTATGGTTTTTTGTTCATAAATGATTGATCAACCTGATCAGTGCTGTTGTATCTCTGTTTTCTATCAATGATGTCCTCATGATTGACATGGGTTAAGTGATAATGTATGAAGTAGAAATGATTGAATGATGAAGTTGAATGTGGTTATCGATTGATTGAAGAATTTTAAGCTTACTTGTTGATTGTGATTGAAGATTAGAGACAATTGTGTGATTCATTCAGAATGTTGTAGTAGATCTGAGTATGATTCAGTGTTCCTTTTCAGAATTGCAGTAGTCAAGTTTTCAGTTTTTAGTATTTTAAGATCTGTATGTAAGTTTCTCTATAGAAAATCGTGTATGAACGCGAGTTGCCTTAAGTAAAGTAGCGTATACATTTTGGCATTTGAATGTTCAGGACTGCAGTTGATTTTGTGTTTTGATGTAGTATTATGGGTTCAATTTTGTGTACTAGTTACAATGATCTCACTATTCTAGTTGATTGGTTGAGTTTTGATTAAGTGTCAGTTGATTGGGTTTTCAGTGAATGGTTGATTCATTTGTGTCAGAGATTGATGATTGGATTTCACTGATTGGTTAATTCAGTTGTGTCAGAGATTGATGAATTGATTTAGTTGTGTCAGAGATTAATGATTGGGTTTTAGTGATTGGTTGATTCAATTGTGTCAGAAATTGATGATTGGGTTTTAGTGATTGATTGATTCAGTTGTGTTAGAGATTGATGACTATGTTATAATGATGAGTTATAGTTTGATTATTGATATTGAGATTAAGTGTTGATAATGGGTCCAGTCTGAAAATTTAATGAAACGTGGCCTACAAGTTATGATGTGTTGAATCAGGTGGATCCAGTGTGAAAATTCATGAAACGTGGTCCATGGATGTTGCTAAGGGTTGGAGCCTTCAATGAGGAAGTTGAGGCTTCCTTCCAATAGTAGCTGGTAATTAAATCAGGGGGTTGGAGCTCCCTTCCAGTAGGAGTTGGAGAACAAGCGAAGGTTGTAGCCTTCTGCAAGTGAGTGCCTCTGTACTGGTATGAGTCTGCACCAGTGCAAGATTGTAATTTTTTTTCTTTATATTAAAAAGAAGACAGAGACGACAACAGCAAGTGGTGTTTTCCCGCATTGGGTTTCCACCTTAAATCCTGGTGTTCATGTGTGTTTCTTATGTGTGATGGTTTATTTTATTCTTACAGCACATGGTTATTATTTATATAATGTTTAATAAAGTACTCATGCACTGGCTGAAGACAAACATATGATGAATCAACTGAAACATACATCTACTAGATGTATGCTAGTTGTCTTAAGAATAGTCTTGTACACACATGGGTTACTTTCAATAAAGTCGCGTATAGAAATCATATTATGAAATGAAAAAGTTATTGATTGAAAATACTGATTCACCTCCCCTACTAGTATTTTTTCCCAACAATTAGTATCAGAGCAGGTCCTTTGGCAGAAGCTTGATCGCTTGAAGGAGATCCGTCGAGACAATGGGAAAGAAGAAAAAGAAGAAAGCACCTCAAAAGAATAAGACATCTCAAAGAGACAGTGACAGTGTTAAAGACGATTGGCTATTAGGTGGAAGCAAATATTCAGATTCAGAATCACCTCAAAATGAAGATGAACAAGCAAAAGAATTATTAGGTACTGATTTTTGGTCCTCTGGTGATACCTTTCTCTGTTCTTGCAATATTGAAGATAATGAATATGACAGTGAAACAACTGAATTTTCTCTTATGGGTGAAAGTGAAAGAAATCTAATAGAAGTAGAATTTAAAAGGCTCACAGATAAAATTAGATATCAACAAGATCTATTTTATAAAAGGAAATGTACCTACAAAGAAGAGGTTACCAGGTTAAAAACTCAATTGGAGGAAGGAAACAAAATAGAGAAGCAGTACAAGGAACATGAAGATCAATGTCAAAGGCCACAGGATGAAGTAACATCATTGAGAAATCAAGTGAATGAAAAGGATACAATAACCAAGGAACTTAAAGAAAGAACCAGTTACTGTGAAAGTCTTGAAGTTGAGGTCATCTCTCTAAAAGAAGATCTTGAAATATAAAATGAACGAAATGAAGAACTACTTCAAGCATTTGAAGAACAAGAAAATGAGATTCGCAAATTAAAACAAGAAGTTGAGGAAGGAAGAAAGGTTGAAGAAATCATGAAGAAGCAGTATCTAGAAATGGAAAAGTAATATCAGGGTGAGGTAAATATCCTAAAAGGTAAATTAGAAGTAAATGATAAACTTTTTCGATTTCAAGATAGTACTGAGATTTTGGATAATATTCTTAGTAGTCAAAGATCTCCTGCCATCAAATCTAGTCTTGGTTTTCATGAAACTATTAAAGGTGAATCTAGCTCACAAGCTGAGGCAAGGAATTTTAATGCAAAACCTAAAATTCTCAACAGGGAGATAAGAAGTCAACCCCATCAAAAACCAAGGAAAGAAAGTATTTAAAGAAAATCATTTACTCCTAACTATAGAAGTGTTAATCGATTCTTCCTATTATCAATAATGTTGAATGTTCTACATGTCATAATTTTGGACATGTTGTAGGTAGGTGGAGAACTAGAACGTTTCAAGCTAATATCTGTCTCACAGAAAGATCACGAGTGTCCAGATACTTTAAGGGATATTGTTTTCTTGCAATATGTTTGGTCACAAATCCATTGATTGCTATAGAAGGAATATGAAACATATACAATTTTATGCTTGTAACAAGTTTGGGCATGTAGCAAAAGAATACAAGAAAAAGTTTATGGATCGTCGTAGACAATATGGTAAGCAACCAAATAAGAACACTGGTTTTAGAAAATTTTAAAAATATGGATCCACCAAAAAGAAAGAAAAGGAAGATCAAATAAGGTGTGGTCTTCCTCTTTGCTCATTCGAAGACGAAGATGAATGGTACATAGATAGTGGATGTTCTCATCACATGGCTGGAGAAAATAGTAAAATGGAGCCTCTGATGTAGAACCATCATGCTAATGGTATTCTTGGAACTGATGTTTTAGCAAAAGTTCTAGGATCAAGTATAGTCAGAACAGACTTAGGGGGAACTGAAACTATGAAATTTTAGTATTCCTCTTTTCATACGTGGATCTTATGAAGACAAGTCACGTAGATACGCGAGTTCGAAATTGTACAGTCACATATATGTTGGTTTGATGAAGAAACTGTGGGACAGACTCAAAAAAAGGGTCTGATATGGTTCAATCAATTATTAGTTGTCTTTTCTGTTTTGATGGATGATGGTTACAGTCTATTGATACTATTTAGAAGTGATTTTGGCCCTCATAAGTTGTTGATGCCTTGATGTATAACCAGTTGATGATGATGCCTTGATAATTCTTACTGATATATGAAATGATCAGATCTAACAATGAACAGTTGGCACAGGTTCAGGGGGAGCACTTGTTATGCTTCTAATAATGCATTTTTGGAATTATGTTTTCTTTAGAAGTCCTTGGTATGTAATGATGCTTATCAATGATGATGATGCTTATGTTGTTGAAGTGTTTAAATGATGCATCATACTATGTTGCAGTCATGGGTTGCCTATGATGAAATCACAGATGATACTTATATTTCTTGAGCCACATATTTGTTTTGATGCTTCTGATTAGATTTATGGATGATTCATATGATTCTTTTGATGATACATATAGTACATATGTTATGTTGCTTACATGGTGATCTTCATAAGTTCAAGGAGAAAAACAAAGCTTGAGTACACAACTTCATTATTTTATGATGATAAGTGTCACTCATTTCTTTTATGCTACTGTCATCATGCCTTCAAAGATGCATAAATTTCATATGGTGCAGTTATGAATGAGGATTCCTATAGTTCTTGGCTCTCGCATGGTATATTGTTTGAGGATTGTTGCTCTTGATGGTATCAAGAAAGTTTGAAAAATGACTGTTAGCTCATGGTTTGCTTTTCATATTGATGAAAATCTAGATACATATTGTTATCGCTATGCTGGATACATGGATGATTACTTAAGTTGCATATTGGTAAATGATGTTGGTCTAAAATATCCTCTTGTATGAAGAAAATTAGCCACGAAAATGGTGTTATTGCAGGTTTCATGAAGACATGGCTATTTGGAGACATGGATTACCTAGTCACATAATGATAATGATAAGGAATGATGAATACTTCTTCCTATCTTACTTTATGTTGAAAGGATTGTGTTGTTTATCATGGTTGATGCTTATCAGATGTGGGATGTTAGAAAACTCCCTAGTGATGATACATGTTTGATATATTGAGGGTTTATTGCTACAATGATTTGATGATGATGTTACGGTCATGGATGATGACTATGGTGCTTTCACATGTATATGATATGATGTGAATGGTTTTGTATCATTGCTTGGAGATATGGCATATGCTTAGTTGATTCATGGAAGGCTATGTTTTTTATGAACATAAGGCTTTTTCTACTAAAGAAAAGGAGCAATTTGATCTTGATAAGGTCAAGAGGATGAGTTGATATCTATATATGGCATACTTAGTCATAGGTTGATGATATTAAAGCTACATTGTCTTATCTTGCGAATTGATGATGGACATATACAGGTTGTTGTTCTTAATGCTGCTGACAAATGCTTATGGTGCAGATCATATATGGTGTATGATAGTTGCTGATAACTATCATGATCCTATTTAGGTTTTTGGTCTTTGTTATAAATTTCATGTATATCATTTGATGTAAAGGTCATGTAAATACATATGATGTACTCATTGTAACATTCAACCATGTATAGAATTTTGAGATCATGTCAAAAATGTAATCCCACTTGGTTGGGTGGTTGATTCAAATATGTATCCCCACATGGTTGGGTGATTGATGTAAGTATGGGTCCTTGGTGAAAGGAAGGTCATACTTAGTTGAGTCATAGAGTCATTCATTTTACATCCATCATATATTTCGACATGTGCTCAGGGGGAGAATGATCAGAGAATTCAACATGTGCTCAGGGGGCACATGGTCAGTACTCATATTCAATAGTTCAGATATGGAAGTCTTCATTTAACATTGGTAAAACATTTTCCCTTGATGTCAAAGGGGGAGAGTAGCTTGGTGCTTGGAGAGTAGCTTGATTTTTTGAAAAGCTTGGTGCTTGGATGGATGTTATTTACAGGGTATGGTGACCAAACACCAAAGTAGTTGCCATCAAGTCCAAAGGGGGAGATTGTTGGAATTATAATGCATCTGTTGTCCTTGATGGAAACTCACTTGTAATAGAACAAGTATATGGTAACTAAATGAATCCATAGGTTAGTTCATAGTTGACAAAATGATGGAACAAAATACCAGAATGATGGGTCAAAGGTTTACAGATCAGAATCAGAAGTTTGATACGGGGAAATTGTTGGAATTATGAATTAGGTGTTGTCCTAGATGGAAACCTACCTGATGAGTTGTTCTTGATGACAACCTATTTGGTGAATGGAATCCTACTTAATAATTTGTCTCTTGATGAAAATCTACTTGTTTACAGATGTGAAAGAATGCATAGCAGTTCAAAGGAATCAGTTAAGAGGAATGATAAATTTGGAAGTTAAAGAACTATACGCGGGTTCTGTTAAGCCAAGTCATGTATGCACACGATTTTAGTGAAGAAAAGTAGCATATGGTTTTTACACCATGGTATTATAAATACCAGGTGTACTTACCATGGTATTGGTCAATAGTAATGAGAGCGACAAAGATTATTGATCTTGTCAAGGAATACAATTGACATAACCATAGTTTTGACCCCTAGTATTGAAAAAGGATAAAACTATATAAGGTGATGAAGATCAAAGTGTGTGGGAAGTGCAAGTGATGGAAATATTATGAAGAGTTAGATCAAAAGAAAATATGCATGTTATGGGTTTTTGATGATTTTCTTGATCTAAACTAAGTATGCACATGAGAGTTTGATTATGGATGAGATCCAATAGATCTGAAATAATTATGCACTAATGAATACAACGATGGATCAGGAACATGAGACCTGAAATGGCTTTTCATTTTATTATCTTCTCATGGATTGACTAGATCTAAGTACTGCACATGTTTTTATCTCTGAATATTATGATCTGGGTCTTTCTAAAGTTTTGAAGAGTTGCACAATTTTAGGTCAAAATTTGTAGATCTATACGCTAGTTGGTCTCAAGAAAAGTGTGTATACATGCAGGTTCTCTTATGCAAAGTTGTGTATATAAAGTAGGGGTTTTGGTTCATAAATGACTTATCAACCTGATCAGTGTTGTTGTATCTCTGTTATTTGTCAATGATGTCTTCATGATTGATCTGAGTTAAGTGATGATGTCTGAAGTAGAAATGATTGAACGATGAGAATGTGGTTATGGATTGATTGAAGAATGTTAAGATTACTTGCTGATTGTGATTGAAGATCAGAGACAATTCTATGATTGGTTCAGAATGTTGTAGTAGATCTAAGTATGATTCAGTAATCCTTTTCAAAATTGCAGTAGTTAATTTTTTATTTTTCAGTATTTTAAGATCTGTACTCAGGTTTCTCTACAGAGAAGCGCATATGCCTGCGGGTTGCCTTAAGGAAAGTAGCGTATAATTTTTTACATTTGAATGATTAGGATTGCAATTGATTCTGTGTGTTGATGCAGTACTTTGGGTTCAGTTCTGTGTACTAGTTACAGTGATCTAACTATTCGAGTTGATTGGTTGAGTTTTGATTAAGTGTCAGTTGATTGGGTTTTCAGTGAATGTTTGATCCAATTGTGTCAGAGATTGATGATTGGGTTTCAATGATTAGTTAATTCAGTTGTGTTAGATATTGATGAATTGATTCAGTTGTGACAGAGATTGATGATTGGGTTTCAGTGATTGGTTGATTCAGTTATGTCAGAGATTGATGATTGGGTTTCAGTGATTGATTGATTTAGTTGTGTTAGAGATTGATGACTATGTTACAATGATGAGTTATAGTTTGATTATTGATATTGAGGTTAAGCGTTGATAATGGGTCCAGTCTGAAAATTCATGAAACATGGTCCATGGATGTTGCTGAGGGTTGGAGCCTTCAATGAGGAAGTCAAAGCTTCCTGCTAGTAGTAGCTGGTAATCAGATCAAGGGGTTGGAGCTCCCTTCCAGTAGGAGCTAGAGAACGAGCGAAGGTTGTAGCCTTCTGCAAGTGGGTACCTGCGTACTGGTATGAGTCTACACCAGTAGAAGATTGTAAAAAGTTTTTCCTTTATATTAAAAAGAAGATAGAGACGACAACAAAAGGTGGTTTTTTCCTCCATTAGGTTTCCACCTTAAATCCTGGTGTTCATGTGTGTTTCTTATGTGTGATGTTTTATATTGTTACTGTTTATTTGATGTTTAATAAAGTACTAATGCACTAGCTAAAGACAAACATATGATGAATTAACGGAAACATAATTCTACTAGATGTACGATAGTTGTCTTAAGAACAGTTGCATACACATGCGGTTACTTTTAGTAAAGTCGCGTATAGAAATCAAAATATGAAATAAAAAATTTATTTATTTGAAAATAATGATTCACCCCCCTGCGGCCCCCCCGCCCCCCTCTCAGTATTTTTCCCCAACACTGGCCTCCCTCTCAACATGCCCAATTTCTTTTTGGATAGACGGAGGGATATTCCTTATGTGTGTTGCAATATATTTCTCAATTTCTAACTAGGCTCTAGAGATTATTGGAATTATAGTTCTATGAAACCTCCTCCAACCACTAGTAGTGCCTCCTCTTGGCATACTTGATTAGTAGAAAAAGTAGCATAACAAGAATTCAACATAAGAAAAGGCACAAATCACCCAATGAGAGAAATACCAATTTACAGAAGTCCACTCCCAAACTACCCATTGAAACTCCTTAGAACAGACTACAAAATTCCCTCCCAGAGTAGAGAAGAAACCAAAAACCTTACTAGAAGGATTAATTACCATCTAGGAGTGAACTAGAAGCCTACTAAATATGAATATCCACAATAATAAAAACCTTGGTACCCAAGTGAACCAAGTGCAATAATTCTTAATTGAGGTGGATTTTTGAACCAAACAACTCATCAACATTCCTATCAATCATGCAACATCTCCTATACTCACCATGAGAACACTATGATCAAAACCTATTGAGTGGTCTCTTGATCCATTGATTGAAGGGACACCAAATAACTTGACCATGTGGAGACCATCACCTTGGATCAAGTTATTAAACATGAAGTTGAACCTACATGTGCATCTATCTTATACTTGTGTTAAGTGACGGGATACTCAATCCCTCACATACTCCAATGGTGCCAAAGAATGATTACCAACTAGAGAGATTAAATGTTCACCCCCAATAGGCGGATTTTTAAAAGGAGGACATGGGGGTGGGATTTTATCCACTTATGTGTGAGATATTCAAGATTTAATTTAAGATCATTCCATATTATATTCCATGGTAAATGGTAAGCATCTAGATTAAGGAAAAAAATTCCTCGTTTGCATTTTTATGTAATAAGTATTAATGCAATGAGTGATTAATTGTAAGTCATCTAGAACTTTAAATACATCCATAAAATAACATATATTTGGCATAGAAAATGAAGCTATTACGTTAAGCTTGTGTGTTATCAAATTGGTAACTTTTCACATTTATAGTGAAATAATCCTTAGTACTAACGATAAGCTTAAGTTAATTACAATTATCAAATACATTTACAATAGCAATAAGAAGGAAGTTATTGTGCGTATGTTTGAACTACTCAATAATGAAACATAAAAACCACTATAAGATTTTTCTTGATTTGCCATCCAAAAAAACGTCCAAGGCATATATCTATCTTGACAATCTATAGAAATCCTTGATTATTGAACTAATGGTGTCAATGTGATTAATAATGTTATAAAACATATTTAGAAACTTCTACTGGAACATGTTGAATTACATCTACCAATGCAACCACTAAAACATCATCTTTGGTGATATCATGCAAGTCATTAGCGAGTCTCACAAAAATACCAGACAAAATGTTCATTATAGGAATATTAATAACAATAATAATAATTAATTAATTAATTAATAGTAGTAATTAAAATAATTACATTGAATGTGTTTTTTAGGTAGTGATTCTATTCAATTTTTTCATCCATTGTAAGTGGTCTGTTGCAACCCGCCATCTATCCTTTTATTGGCAACCACTTTCAAATCACCATAGATTCTATAATCTATTATAATCTATGAATGTGGTGTGTCCTTAGTTAAATTTCCTCTTCAACTTGGATCATCCTCTTGCTAAGTAATTCCCCCTCAATTGATATTCTCTAAGGTCCCAATCATTACAATTTTTTGGTAATTTTCTCACTCATATTAAGTGCTTGTTGATGTCCCAAAAGTTAAGGCGGCAACTCCACTCATTAGATAGAAGATGAAGAGATGTATATTCTATCATAAATTCTGATTTCTCATACCAAAAAGCTACATACTTATATGAGATGATCATGGTTATGTTGTTGTTAACCCTCAAATCATGTCTTGCTCGAATCAATTTACATAGACCAACAATGTGAAATAGAAAATCTACATGGTAGCCAATCTACAAATATATTAGCATTATACGGGATGTCTCTCCACTAATATGTAATTTAAACCAATAACAAGAAAAAAGATAATATACTTATGTTCAATTTGGCGAGTTAATGATGTTGGTTTATTTCTAACTTTGATAGACACTACCATTACCATACCATAAGTCTTATCAACTCTTTGTAACACAATAGTTTGCTGAAAAATTAATCGCCCTTTTTAATCAATAAACTCACTACATTATAGGAGAAATGAAAAAAAATTGACCTATACATATTTAGCTTATGTTTATTTGAAGGATGATATAGGTATTTCCATTTGTATGCATATTGTATTACATATATTCATAATGGTTCAAGATAAATTTCTTGCCTTCAATGTATAATCTGAATAGGTTGGCTTTCCTCATTATCTGAATCAAGTTTGTGATTTTATTGGTAGATTTGGTGATGATATATGTATATGCATGCATATAAATTGATACATACATACATACATACATACATGTGTGTGTAATTAGTTTCAAATTCATAAACAAAAAAATAATAATATTTGCTTCAACGCTTCAAACAATACCTACAGGGAAAAAAGGGAATTGACAAACAATATAAGGGAGTTAACACACAATATATTCCTAGCATAGAAAGCATTGGGATTCAAGATTCGAGAAATATTTATGTAGTGAAAATGGGATGATAATTGGAATAAAAAATGCATTCATACCTTTACTTCTTATTTTGTTTTTGTAGGTCTTAGAAACTAGGATTTAGAAGTGTCCATATTTTTATTCAAATGGATGATGATGAAGATGAGTGTGCAAACTAAATGAAAACTCTAGTAATAAAAATTACAGGCCCTATATGATTTGTGATTATTTTTCCTTTGTTGACAATAATGAGAAAGAGAGAGAAATTGTATTGGAAACCTATAAAAGAAACAATTGAATCCTATCACTGTTTAAGATTGTGATAGTAGGACTTTTCCCACCATGGCTCTCTATGGGTGCATCAATTCCATCAAACCATGCTAGCAATTGATTATTTAAAATTTAGGTGTTTGAGTCTTATTTGAACAAAGAGATATGCACCTTTTATCTCTCTCTTTCCATAACACATCATCTCACTATAATTTATGAATTAAATAGAAATAATCATTGCCTAATTGTCCTTTACTTGCAACAAGGAATTGATGAAAGTCTTCATAATGTTTAGGATCAATATTAAGACTAGTTTAGAAACCATATTTAAGAGAAGGATACCCCTATGGAACATATGGACCTTGAATCATATAAACCCATTATCTAGAAAAAAAATTGTACTTTCCTTTACAACATGTCCATCTTGGAATCTTTTCAAGGTTCCTTTCCCTCAATTCACCCATTTATTTCTTTAAGTAAGTCTTAAAATTTTGATTTGAAAAAAAAATAGGAATAAACTTCCAATCAAATTCATCTTAGAAATCAAGATAAATTGTAGAGACTCTGACAACCACTATTTTGAAATATAATCTAGATGTAGGAGGTGTGAAGAGTATAATGATTCTGTTTCCTTAGATAATTTTTTTCGTCTATGTGGTATTCTTATCTTTGAAAAATTCCTCTAACAACCTAACTACCACATTCATAGCCTCCATTTTCATAGTTCCTACTATGTTAACAAATGATTTACTCATTTTCTTAATATATTTACTTGAAATTGACACATACGACATTATAAGAACTCAACCTAACATCTAAATATGGCTTGTAATTGAATTTCTCTACTAGACTACTTACCATAAATATGTTGCATTACCTTTAGGGATGCACTAAGCCTTAATTGATAAATCAAAACCTTGGTGTTTGCTTCTTACATCTCATAAAACTTGTGGCATCTAAGACAAATATAGCATAATTTGTTGGTTTAGGGCTATGTTATTTTGAAAGCCTCAATAGCAGAGGGTGACAAGAATTATGAAGAGGTAGCTCATCAAATGGATTTGATGTAGTCCTCTATAGTATTTGAGCACTATGATGTGGGAGATGAGGATGGTATCAAAAGAGTAGGTTGGTAATTTGACATGTTACTAAAGAGGGAAATTCTTTAAAATGGGCTTCATGTCTAGGTCATGAAATTATATCACTTAGAAAATAATAGATAAAGAAAAGCTAATAAGTCATTGTTACTAGAAAAAAGTTGACATGATAACCCTCTCATGCATTGTGGGTTTAAATTGATTTAATCTAAATTGATATTTTCTAGCCCATAATTGAGGTTTACTCACAACCTATGAGAAGTTTCCCAAATATAACAATGATTCTTGATTTCCTCCCATCCAAATATTCCTTGGAAGCACTATTCTTGTCACTGTCATTTGGTCTCTAACTCAACAAGATTCTTATTAAAACATTTTGAAAAGTTCATAGCAAAACATAATTCACATGATTATTGTAGATTTGGCATTGAGTTAATATCATTCAACGCCATATCATGATCTCCTCCACTACATCTTTCCACCTAGTTATTCATAAATCTTATTAATGAATATCCATAAATCTTATTAATGAATATCCGTAAAACAAATTTTTATTTCGATTGTATATTTAAACAATGAAACCACTCATATTCACTTTAGCAATCCCTTTCCACTTTGACAATCCTTTTCTCTTTGGTTTAGTTTTCTATACAATTTCTAGTGATCTAGATACAAAGATTTATAATGTGGTCAACTATGTTATGATGGTAATGCTCCAATTGTTTGTTATTAAACACATTATATAATGGGTCTTCACACGAGGAGATGCTAAATTAAAGCCTGAAATTATTGATTATTCCATATTTATGATGCATGTGCTAGTAGCAAGACGCCTGGTATTCTGAAGAAGATTCAGAGTGGTCCACTAAAAGTTTTAAAGTACAACTATTCTTTTAACATGGTCATGTTTGCATACACTAAAGAGTTGATTGAGTATTGGTCTCCTGCAACACTTATTTTTTCAAATAAAAGAGTAGAGTTCAAGTTTAAGACATAGAAGAACCTCTATGCTTTGGAAAAATCTAAGACTATTGTTTCTCCACTAGAAGTCAGTCCTAATTGTAAACAAATTCCAACTAGATCACCTAATAGATGTATTTGAATTTTTTGGTTTCCTACAAGGAAATAGACTCTAAAACAAAAATGGCCATAGTTGAGAGCACCATGGTGGAAATAGGTGTAGGACTATAATAAGCAATTGGCCTCCATTAGACCCTTACTGGGCACTTGACCATTTTGAACTAGATGCTCTTTTACGGTTGGTATGTCTAAAGTTGTACCATAAGTCATAAACTATTGTAAATGCAAACAAGAAATACTCACTTGTGATTTAAGAACTAGTAAATTAATTTCCACCAAAAAATATTTTTTTTCATTGCTCAAGGTAAATTATATTGAATGAAAATATTACAAGCAATTTTTTATTTTTATTGCATTACTTCACATAAATTACATTACATAAAAATATTACAAACAAAACTATGAATTACCTAAATTATGAGTTTGTAAATTATTAATGATAAACTTGTTAATAATCATATCAAATTGACTTTATAACGAAAACAAACATATAGAAAATAGAACTTGACTTGTATTTTTTTAGTAAATTATAAAAGCATGGTTATGACCAAGAATTCTGGTTTTAAAAGGGAAGTCTTTCCAGATTTTTTTCATTACTTAAGGTTGATTACTTTCAATGAAAATATTACAAGAAAAACTTTTTTCTGTTTTCATTATTCCAGTAGATTACATTACATGAATCTGACCAACAAAACTATGAATCATCTAAATCATGAGTTTGTAAATTTGTAAATTATTAATGATAAACTTGTTAATAATTATATGAAAGAGTTTGTAAATTATTAATGATAAACTTGTTAATAATTATATGAAATTGATTTTATAAAATCAAACATGTAGAAAATAGAATTTGATTTGTAATTATTTTAGTAAATTATAGAATTTGATTTGTAATTATTTTAGTAAATTATAAAGGTATGATTATGATTAAGAATTTAGTTTTAAAAGTGAAATTCTGAAAATATCTTGAAATATCAGGAAAATTCCAAAGTCAATTGTTTCACTTTATTGCTATATAAATATCAGGAAAATTCCAAAGTCAATTGTTTCACTTTATTGCTATATATATTGAGATATTCCACTGATCTGCCATCAAAATAAAGATACCCATACTCAATTGGTTGAGATTTTTGCTAAACTGTTTTGCTGCTTGCCTTTGGCCATTTCTTCAATGAGAAGATTTATGTTATTCAGGGTATGTCTTTTTACCATTGCTGGTATAAACCTTGATGATATCAGAGCAATTCCTGGATTCCCAGAGCAGCCAGGCTAAATAAGGTATGATGTGTGACAACCTTTGGAGTGATCTGCAACTTCATAAAGGCCGTGGGCCCAACAGTCGAGGTGCAGGAGACGTGACCAACAGGTTTCTTTAAGGAAAAAACAATCTTGCACTGGTGGTCAGGTTCCATGAAGTTCAAGAGGTAGGTTATGAAATTGACCGTACTATCAAATCTTCTCGACATGGTATCTGCAACGATGTAGAATTTCAAAAAATTGCCATGGATACTTCAGTAAGGTTCCTCTGGACGATTTTTGCGAGGAGTTGTTGGAACAGCGTGGGCCCAAAACAGTTCTGCAACAATTTCGAAACCCGGAATATGCCTGGTGTTTTATTCTCTTTTCTTCAATGGATTATAAGAGGCACTGGCCTCCAGTGTGCAAAGATTTTAACTTGTATTCGGATCACAGAGTCTGTTTTATTCTTAAATGGATCTCTGGGCAGAAAACTCCAGTTTGTCAATACCTAAAATCATACATTTCAATTGTGAAGATTTTGCAATCAAGATACAATAGGATGGGATTTTTAAGGTTGTTAATATGTTTTATTGTTAGAGTAGGTAGAAGAATTTAGCAGTTTGATTTATTGGTAGTTATTAGTAAATTTTTGGGGTTTATGACTTGTCCTCCTCTTTATAAACTGAATCGCCACCGGAGATTTACATTGGATCTTTCAAATTTCTCAGAACTCACATTCATTCAATCTCCAAAAAAAATAATAATATTAAAACTCATCATATCATTACCAAGCATTTGAACCTACTACAAAAAAAAATGAGAATGGTTCAGCTCCATTATCTAAAACAAAAGCTTCATAGTAGCTAGAACCTGCCACTTAACTTAAAAATGGCTTAATTAAACAAAAAAATAATAAAGAAAAATTTCAACACAAAAATATAACAATTAATAAAATATCAAAAATATATATATATATATGTTTAACTAATATTGCTTTTATATATATATATATATATATATATATATATATATATAATATATGCGTTTTTTAATATATATTTATGTGTTTTATTTTTTATTAATAGATATAAATTTTTAAAATAAATTTATTAAAAATATGTTTTTAATATAATAATAAGTCATTTTAAATAGAAAATTTGGAGAAAAAATTATAATTCAAAGTATAATTTATGAAAAATGGAAATAAGAGAAAAAAGAAAATCAAAAATCAAAAATCAAAAGTAAAAAGTTAAATAAAAAATAAATAAAACTAAAAATAAAAAATTAATAACTAATAGAAATGGAAGTTACTAAACAATTCATAATGAGACCTCAACCAATCACTTTCCAAATTAATTTAAATAATAATAAAAAATTACAAAAATTGAATTCCCAATGTTAAACTATGAATAAGTGATAGAAATTTTTGGTCAAAAACAAACTAATATATAGTCAAACCCAACACTAAATATGTAATATCATGCTAGCTAATATAATAACCCAAATCAACATATTTTACAAAAAATAACTACATTAAAATACAATTATTTAAAAAAATTGTTAAGTCTCATAAAAAAAAATATAAACTAATAAATACATCATATTTTCTTAAATTTTCTTTAAAATTTGAATCCTTAAACATAAACAATTTTGCCAGGTTTGCACATTTTAACTTATGTTGTCTTTCATGATTAAAGGTAACTCCAATGAAAGGTTAAATTCCTTATTCATATAAATTATATTATTATTAAAAAATCTTTTTGTACGGTAATGTATGGTTTAATGGTAAATTTATTTGAGCGAAGTTCAAGAAACTGTAATTCAAATCTCATTAAGTACAATAACTTATTGTGATGTTAGAAGTTCAAGAAACCGTAATTCAAATCTCATTAAGTACAATAACCTATTGTAATGTTAAAAACCTTCCGTACACATTCTAAAATATGTTATATAATTTGCAAACTGTACTTGCAGTAATATGTATACCTTTTACTTCAACGAGGCGCTCCATGGACCTTTTGTCTATGAATGAAGAAACAACGATATGTTTTCCATGTTGCTTTCAGTACCTTAATCTTCTTCTTTATTGCATGCGACTCCTTTTCCTTTTTCATTAATCCATCGTCAACAGCGCTAATGAAACACAATAAACCTTTATGGAAATATGGGAAATTTTATCAAGACATATTGAAAAGTGATATTTTTAGTTTTTATAATTAAAAATAATAATACTATATTATAATAAATTTATATTAAATAAAAATACTATTTTGTAAGCTTTATATGGAATATTTTTTTAAAATTGAAAAAACAAATTAAAATAATGAAAAAATCATATATTTTTTATTTCCAAAAAAATAAAAAATAAAATAGAATTAAAATTCTAGTAATTTATAGTATAAAATTAGATACATGTGTAATATAATAAAAATAAAAATGAATATATGTATTTTGTTAGTTTATTAAAAACATTATAAAACATCAATAATGTTACTTTTATTCTTTTCATATTATTCATGTTACAATTTAATATAAAGCAAATGTGGTAAAAATATTTCACACTCTCGACTATAACTAAAATATTGTATTATTCATGTGACATATCATAATTTTATACCAATTTTTAAAAAAGATAAAGAAATTAAAAGTATATATATATATCTATATATATATATATATATATATATATATATATATATATATATATAATTTAAAATATTTCATTTCAGAGCACAAAAGAGAAAAAGTAATTAAAAGTAAAACATTTAATTATTTCTCAATAAAATAATAAAGGGAAAATGAGTAATATATTTAGTTCTTAATATAAAATTAAAATATGACATTTAAAAACATTATTATTAATAATAATAAGTTAATATATGTCACAAATAAAATATTCTAATATGAAAGATTAAGTAATATTAATATATATTTAAGAGATTTGTATTTCAAGATATTTAATCTCTCAAGGTTTAATAGATTCATGAATAAGATGGATATCTATCAAAAATGAAAATTTATAAAAATGTAAATTATAAATAATATATCAAAATAAAATTGGTTAATCTTCTAAATTTATAATTACATTGTCTCTAACTTTGTCCATTAAATTGATTGGAACCATTGAAAGGAAACAGCTATAATTAATTTAAAATTTCTTTTTATTAAATTAGGACTCTAAAATGATTTGTTTCTACCATTTCCTACCTAGACATTACATTGAGCTCAATATGAATGCAAATGTTCTATCAGAAAAAAGTAGGTGTAAGGTTATCAAAAGTTATTTGCGACATTGTTTAAAAATATGATGGAACCCCGACATAATTAAGCAATGTTTCACCTAGTTTCGGGATGGGCAAACATAGGAGCGGGGATAGGCACAATGGAGACGTATATAAGAAACCCCAATTTTTAGGGAATTTCCGCGGAAATCGAGGGATGTCATAGTCATAAAAATTATAAAATTGTAAATTATTAAAAATTTAATATATAAAAATATAAATATAAATCCCAAAAATATGTCAATAACTAAATAGAAAATCTTAATAATTATGAAATGTACATCTAAAGACTAAATATAACCATCATTACATATTAGACTATTATCATTTAGGAATTATCATTTGACATTTTTGCATTGTAAATCTAAAAGTAAATTACTAAATTGAATCCATCATTTGACATTATGCAATGTTCCTTCTAAATTCATCATTTGACAATTGAAATTATGCAATGCACATCAAATTTTCAAAAACGATAAAAAATAAATTCGGCGTATGACAATGACATTGACATTATGTTAAAGTCTAAAATCGCCATAAAATACTAAACTAAAAGTAAACATAGAAAGCAATGAGCAATGAAATACTAGTAAATTTTTTAAAAAATACTAAATAATATTAATAAATACTAAGTCTTAAGTTTTAATATAAGTTTTTTTATTTTTGTTAGTGTTTTTATTTTATTTTTTAAGTTTTAAATTTTAATATAATTTTATTTATTTAAAAAAAAAAAATTGAGTTTTAATAAGTTTTAAGTTCTTCTGTGATCCATAATGAATTAAGCATACCAAAATACCTTTCTTAATTTTTAAGTTTTAATATAGTTTTTGTTTTTTTTTTTTTTTTTTTTTGGTTTTTTTTTTTTTTTTTTTTTTTTTTTTTCTATAGTTTTTTTTAATTTTAATGTTTTATAAAAATTATTAGACAAAACAATGGGGGGATGCATATGTGTCCCCCGACGTCCTCCCTTTCCCCCTACAAAGGAGTTGCATTTTGCCGCCAGAAAAAGACCCTCCCGGAGTTTCCTCAAAAATGGGACGTGGGGGAAACGTTTCCCTAAGAATCTCCCCATCCCCGGAGCGTGGGGGAGCACCGGGCGCTTCCCCCACCCTAGGGATGCGTCCCCGTGGAACACTGTAATTATGATACTTTCATGTTTTTAATTTCTTATATTTAATTACACAAAGATCACTGATTATTGTTTCTTGTATGGTTTTTTTATTTCTTTTTTTTCTTAATAAGATGTCTTTCTCAAAAATTGCAAAGCACGTTATATCTATATAAATTTTATCTTGATGTAAACTTAAAATTTTTATCTTTATACATTGATGGGGTGTTGGAATACGTGCTTAGGGAGGGAGCGCAGAAGACCCACTACCCTGCCGCTACCTTAGGCATTAGAGAGGGGATGGCATGGCCAACCATCCCCTTGCAATCACACATTCTTATGAATTATGATGACGTATAACATTAAATTAGAAACTTACACACCCACCACATCTTCCTAGCGTTGTTGGAGTTTCCTTTTTTTTCCTTTCTTGAGACTTCACTGCAACATCGGGTTGCTTGTAGGATATAATTTCCTCCCCTACACATGGAATTGTGGTACATTTATGAAGGAAGGCTTGGGCCCTCTTGGTCAGGTCTTCTAGCCTTCATTTCTCTATAGTTGGTTAGATACCCTGCAAACTTGAAACAACTACAAGGGTGAGTGCAATTTGTTAGAGTGATAGATGATTGGAGGGTCGGTACCAAGATTCCACTAAGGTATTTTGGAATGTGTCTACAATAGGCCTGCTAGGAAAAATGTTGAATTTTGCTTCCTCTTACTGGAATTACAATTATAATGTTATGATTTTTGTTTTATGGTCCAGGAAAATGGTCTCATCGCTTTGAGCAGAGATAATAACATGTTTTTATTTGTGGGGGCATTACTTGACTCTTTTATATTTCAAATAGGACCCCATGTTGCCTAATGTTGTTCCCTATTCATATCTATAACTTACCTTGCTTTGGCTTCACTTGACCTCCCTACTCCTAATTCTTTTCTTCCTGCATGCTTTGTGTAGGCCCTCCCTTGATATTTAATCACCTACCCTTCCCTTATCTCTTGGGTCACCATTAGATGGGAACTAGCCTTTTGCTAGTGCGCCTTGGCAACATATGCACCTGAGGTGTGGCTCTAGTGGATGAGGACCTACCGATAGGCCCAAAGCACAATATCAGGCCTAGTATGTAGTAGGAATCTATCATTCATCCACATCCCCCAGAAATTCAAGATGAAATTCATTTACTCAAAGCTCGGATGGTGCATGATCTAAATGCCCATTCAAACTCAAAGTTTCAGACCAAAGTTTTGGATTAGGCCCCATATTTTTCACATATTAAGGGTTGTAGGAACCAATATTTATGTTTTATCACTCTGTATTAGCAAATGAAAACAATGTTGGATCAAGTCATCAAGGAAAAGCAAGAGGACCATAATGAAATTGGTATCCATATCAATGATATCAAATGAGTCCAAAAGCATCTTCACTCTTGCCTCGTTAGCCTGGACACTTGACTGGTACATATTGAGTTGCATCTTCACTGTGGGAGATAGTCCCCAACAAGGCTAAGCACACAAGATCCCGCCCCTACTATTTCTTTTGAGGAATTATGAACACCTAGGTTCATTTTAATTTTATGGTAATGCTTTATGAATTTCCTTTTGTTGTTTATGTTGTATAGCTATGGTATGTCTATTATATCCAACTGATATTTTGTAACATCCATCAAAACTCTGTCAAAAATATATCGTGGCCCAGTGATACTTATGTGGTAGCTTTTATTTGGCTCATTTTTATAGACAATAGAACTTTAAAGTATCTTCACTATCAATGGTTTGGTTTACCTTATGGTAGGCAACAACATTAAAACTGCTATGTCTCTACGACTGAATTATGATCTAATAAAAGCTGGGAAATTAACAAAAGAAAAGCTTTTATGTTTAAGAATTGTTCTTGCTTATGAAATTTTTAAAATTATTTTTGATATTATTTGTGAGTAAAATTCCAAGGTGTTTAATGTGTATACAAATTGTAACATTCATTTTATTTGAAATGAAAGTTCTATTTTTTCTTAAGGAAAAACAGAATGGTAGAATTAAATAACCATTAAAAGATAATGAGATCTAAATAATGAATTTTAAGTTAAGACCATTCCATATCATATTTTATTAGAAATGGTATGTGCAAAAATTGAGTAAATAATTCCTCATTCACTATGAAATAATGAGAACTAATGCAATGAGGATTAGCTTTAAGTGATCTAGGACTTAAAGTTTATTTACAAAAAGAACATAGATTTAGTTTAGGAAATGTAACTATAATATTAAGTTGATTAGTTATTAATAGAGTCTAGATAACTTCAAGACAAATTCAACACACATAAGGAGATAATTCTTAATACCAATGACAAGTATAAGTCAATTGGAATGTTCAAACATGTTTATGATAGTCATAGGAAGGAAGCTATTGTACACAAGATTGAACTACTCAAACAAAGAGAGACACAAATCTCTACAAGCTTTTTGGTGATTTACCATCTAAAAAACATCCAAAACATATATGACAATCCATAGAAATGGTAGGCTTCTCCAACAAATGGTCTCAATTATACATTATGATCTCTATAAAATCATCCTGAATTATGTTAATCAAACCAACCACTAAAACATCATCTCTAAGTAAAAAACATTGCAAGATATTATTGAGTCTCATAAAGATACCAAATAAATATTCAATATAATAATGTTAACAACAATAATAAATAATATATAAAAATAATTAGTAGTATTGGTGATGATAATTACGTTGAAGGTGTTCCTTAGGGTGTGGCTCTACTTGATTTTTTTTATTATCTATTAGTGACTTCTTATAGCCTAGTGTCTATCCTTTACCTGCAACCATTTGTAACCATGATCTTTCATCCATACTATGGATGCTCTAATCTTCCTTCCTCCTGTACTCTTTTGTTGGGGTCACCCTCCATCGAGTTAAATCCCACCTTGGCTTGGATCATCCTCTTGTTGAGTGGCACCCCCTCCATTCATATTCTCTTTGCAAGGCCCTAATGAAGGCCTTGATCTTGGTGGCTACCATTTTGTGTATTGTATTTGCTCATATTCAGTGGTTGTTATTGTCCCAAGCTAAGGTGGCACTCATTCACTTTCTAGTGGATTAGATTTTGCATAAAAAATATGGGTTGTACACATATATGAGTTGATTTGGTGATCACTTTTTGGGTGTGATCTCAATTACAATTAATCTCATGTGGCGACTCTTATTCTAGCAAATTTGTAGCAATCTTTTGAGAATCATTTGTGGGTGTTTTGTGTGCAAGAATGGTTCCTCTTACGCACAACATCCTCTTGCGAGTTATCAATCCATTTTTACAAGAGGTAATTAAAAGTATGATACTCTTCCCAATACCATAATTAGACCTATATATAATCCATACATTCAAGGAAAGAGGGACAAAATGTTAGCAATTTGAAGTTCATACTGATGGGAGACTTTCATGTCCTTTCCAGTTAACTATTGTGATGCCAATGGCCATATTGGTGTACGCCTTTCCTAGATCAATTATGTAAGTCCACTAAAATAGCTAATCTTTTCAGTAATTGGGCTAAGGCTATATAGTGACTTCATAAAAGGTGTCTCTCAATTAACGCTAACGTCATTTGAAGATTAATAACAATATAAAAAAATTAATTATGTTCAATATGATGTATTTAATAGTGATTTATCATTAAATATTACCTAAATTGTTATTATCACATCATAATTCACAATGAAACTCAGAACCAAAATTTCAACCTTGATAACCAACCCAAGCAAAGAAAGAACAATTAGCTCATAACAAACTTTCCTTTTGCACTTTGTGATGAATATAGGAATTACACTCATCACTACCCTCAAATAAACAAATATCATAATATGAAGCAGTTAACGAGAAATCAAAGTAATAACTCCCTACAATGAAATAATACCACCCAAGAACACTACCTTAACTCTACACAACCAACAATGTTGTGAGACCTTTGTTTCAACCAGGAGTACAATACTTAATGCAATACTTCATTTACAGTCTATCACCCTCTTAGTAATGATTAATTATATACATTACAAGGGAAGTAGAAAACAACAAAGTATTTAAATCATAATATGGACATCTCCACTTTTATATACATTACAAGGGAAGCAGAAAACAACAAAGTATTTAAATCATAATATGGGCATCTCCACTTTTATGCATATTATATTTTATTGAGATGAAAATGAAAAGACGTGCTTACTAGCCTAAATGAAAACTCTAAAACACAAAATGTGTTAGTTGTAATTCCTTTCACTTGTCAAGAATCATTTAAAAACGGAAATCATGTTGAAAAGCTATTAATGATTAATCACCGCTCTCTATGGGAAGTCAATCTAACCTCATTGAACAATACCTCCTAGAAATTATACTCTTAATGTTTTTTTATAAGATTTATTTAAACAAAGAAATTTTTGTTTTTAATTCTTTTGACATCATTATATATGAAAATAATTAAGTGTTTAATTTTCATGAAAATAATCAAGAGTTTAATTTTCCTCTATTTGAAGTAGAAAAGTGACCAATAAGAGCTCTACAATTTAGTATAATATAAATATGTGATTCCTTCCATGTTTAATGATATATGTTTCTTTTAAAATGAAAATATAAATAAATTATGTCTAGTATTAATACTATAATCTATTAGGAAGGAGACGCATTAAAAATATTTTACTCTCAATCTTAGTTATAAATAAAATATTTTAATGTTATGTGAAATAACATAATTTATATCAATTTCAGAGAAAAATATAATAATTAAAAGTCAAAAGGTTTTAGATCTTCACTTGTAAATGTGGCACAGATATATGATTCTTATAGTTTTTAAAAATATTTCATTACTAAACTTAAATAAACTATTTAAATATCATTTTTCCTAATTTATTTCAATATCAAATTCATATATATCCATATAAAAAGAGAAACTTTAAAAACAAAATTGTTGACCATAATAAAATAGTTCAATGCTAGAACAAAAATTGAAAGTAAACAAATTCAATTACTTCCTACTAAAAATAATAAAAGGGAGATGTGTATTTCATTCAATTCTTAATATAAAATTAATATGTGGCATTTAAAAAATATTAATAATGTCCATAAGCTCTTAGATAGATGGTGATTGGGTGCATTGTTAAGGCACTCCTGGATGTTAAATCATCAGTTCAATTCCCCGACCTATTCAAGTGTTATTCTTGGACAAGACCATGATGTAGCCTCACCAACCGAATTTACAAATAATAATAATAATAAATTAAATATGAATCCTAAATAAAACATTTTAATATCTAAGTGTATTTAAAAATACGTATAAAATTGCCCCAATGTAGGTGGACACACAAAGTTATAGGGGTGATGAGGTGGGGGTTAGTCTCTCACACATGATCAACCATTGACACATGTGGAGTATGGGGCATAGGAGGTGGGCGATGTTTGGAACTTTCGAGATGTTGCACAAATTTTTTATAAGTGGAATGGTGAGCTCAATGTTGTTGTTCATGAGTCTAGTTATGGGAGGTGGCGAGGGTGGTGGAAGCCAAGCCGAGGTTGCACAAGCTTCCAATTTGTGCATGCTCATTTGGTTTGCGTTCTCTATGTCTAAGAATCTTGAAGGTGGGTGGGGTTTTCTTTGTAGTTCTACTGACAACCAAATACATGGAGTGTGGGATCTTGGAGTGGTGGCTCATGTAGAAATGTCAAGAAATTTGCTACTATAGATGAATTCCAATTGAAAACAAGAGATGCAATTTTTTCTACAATTTGCGGAATAGAAAATCACAAGATAGAAACACATGCAATGACATGAAACCATAAAATCACAAGGAACACAATGATTTTATAAGGGAACCCAACTGGTGTAGAGCTATAAAAAGGGTCTCTTTCACCTCTAATTACCTCACATTAATATGTCAATCCGGGAGTGTTTTGTTATTTCAAAGAGTGAGTCAGTCTGAGGCTATCATTTGTCAGAGTAATGCTAGTAGTACAGCGTTCAAAAATACAAGGGTAAATGGATGCTTGTCTATGTCTAAGTTACTTCAAAGGAATAAATCACACACTCAGAAAACTAGGCAACTTATCAGTCAAGGGTTCGGCAACGATAACCCATCCCTTTAGAAACTGATGGAAAGGAAATTAGAGCATGGACCATGGGTATGAGAGCTAGACAGTAAATGCTGAGGCTCACTACAGCCACAGATCGTCTCTCACACCAAAACAACAAATGCGAGTAAATGAAACGACAGGTAGAAAAATGGAACAGCAAATAAGAAATCGAACAACAAATCTGGAATGGAACAACAATGCTAAAATGGAACAACAATTCTGAAATGGAATAGCAATCAAACAAATAAGTCTTGCGAGCAGTAATCAAACTTTATTCTACTAACTCAAATGCACTCATTGTAATCAAACAACAATCTTTCATTCTAAAGGCAAATCAAGCAGCACACACTAATGGAACAACATTAATTACTAATAAGTTATGGAACAATGTTTGGAAATCATATATACGCACAACACGCTTAAAGAGTAATCTGATCTAGCATCAATCTTCATTAACAGGAATACAACTGCGTTTCAAAATGGAACAGCATTACTCCTAAATCGTAAAGAACACAACTTTCACATAAATTCTATAACATGAATGTACAGCATAAGAGCTCTGTAACAAAATAGTAACAATATTCGGTCAAGACTAATAATATTGAATCAACTCTAAACAAATCAGTAATATAATGCAGAGTCAATACAACAGTTCTGTCTATAAAAACCTTAATGAATGAATCTTAACAGAGCATGTGATGTAAACTTATAAAGCATATCAGATTACCAAATAGCAATGATAAGCAAACCACACAGAAATCAAATCGTAGTGATACAGAAGCAAGTGTCCTCTGAGGTCGGGCCCTTAGCCTCCAAGGGTACACCGCTTTAAGTTAATCCAGACGCAGAGATGAGATAATCACCAAGTTTATATTAATGCATGAAACAAAGTACATTGAACCAGTTTCAACGAGACTCGATGATCAAAGTTCAATCTTTAACAGAAAGTTACATAAAAGCATAATCCCCCAAAGCTAACAGTGTCGTCCCTTTATATAAGGGTGACGGCGGAGATGTCTAAGTAACAAGATAAATAAAGTAGCGATCCCTTAGGATCATAGATCCTGAGGGATTCGCCAAACTGTTAATCCTTAATCACTCCGCCGAGCTAGTGTCTTCTCCTCCTTTTCTGGACCGGTTTGCTTCAATATGCTTAGCCTTGTTTGCACTCGGTCCTCCGTCAAAGGGATAGCAGTTACCCTGTTCTTGTCTTTTTCTTTGGAACAACAGCTCCTCGTTTTCACCCCTTCCTACACAGGAGAATGACAACTATCAGTGGTTAAGTCTTGCATGCTAATCCCACATGTTTTGTTATAATTCTTTATTGTTTTCCACGTTCATGATGCAAAAAGGTTCACAAGTTCCACTGAAAAGCCACTGAAATGATCATCAAAAACATACCTTTTTAGTACTCCACACACCCCCCTGCTTACCCTGTTTCATGCCCTCATGAAAATGTTGTAGTTGACATGCAAGGCAGTGAGAGAATAGGCTGGAGAAGGAATCTCATGCGGAGGCCTATAGCCGTGGTGAGTGACTAGGTAGTCAAAGAACTGGCCTGTTTGACCCTCAGGCATCTCATATAGGGCTTGATATCTGGGTGTAGGGTGCCAGATAATTGGACTGTGGAATCTATATCCTAACTAGGATGGCCCTGCCCTCAAAATACTTTCGCCATAGAGGTTCAAACGGTTGGCAGCTAATTCAAAATTCTCATACTTAAATGGCTCCCTGAGCTGGATGTTTGGATTAGAGATTCGGTACCGAAATTTGGTTGCATCAATGGCGAGGTCTTTGATAGAAAGAAAATATTCTAAACTTTGTCGAATGAGTGCCTCGTGCATGGGTCCTAACGTTTCAATGACACCCGGAGTTCTCATGAGGTTTCTATGTGCTTTCCACAACTGCACTGGGTCCCTAGGCTCAGCCCTTACCCACAAGTCTAGGCCATTTTCCTGCTTCTGGAAAGTATTATAGGCTTTGAGCCATTTAATCTGATTAACCCCGAATGAGATGAATGCTTGCAATTGGATGTCTCCAACAAAAGGGCCAAGGTTCAGCTCAGTCTCCTGATCTAGCACGAGGTTATGTAAATAGAATTCACACAGCAACCTCTGGACCTTCACCCCATAATGTTTACAACAGTCTATAAAGTCATTGACAGTGTTAATTTGTATTGGGGCGCCTGCTTTAACAGCTTTTATTTTTAATTGTAAGTACCGTTCCAGTAAAAATAGAGCATAGTTTTTGGCAGGGACCCTACATGCTAAAACGTCATTGTATAAAGAACACAAGGTATCCATCTGCTTGATAATAGTATCTAGCCTACGAGTTACCTTTGCAACTTTTTCTTGTTCCTTCCGCCAACCTTCAAAGGCCTGGCTTTCGGATTGATTGACGTTCCTTAGTTGCTGTTGTAGTTCTTCATACTTCTCACGAGGGATTGTTTGCTCTCTAAGCTTTTCTGCTTCTTGCTGAGCCTGTTTCAATCCTTTGCGCAAGGTCACTGTCTTTGGATCTCTTCTCCATGCAGTAGTGGAGGCCAGGAGTTTTACCTGAACTTTCTTATTGCATTGTTTCGAGTTCAGAACCCTTATCACCCCTGAGGGTGGTGCCTCTGTCTGAATTTTCTTGTTATCCATTTCTTTTTTAACACGAATATCAGCTTGCTGCTGTTCCTTTTAGAATGGAACAGTAGTCTGTTCCTTAGCATCATTTGGAACAACAGCTGGATTTTCAGCAGGGTTTTGAACAGCAGGGCGATTTTTGGTCCTCCGCCTTTTTATCTTGCGGAATTTTACTGCAGTGGTCACCTTTTTCTTCCCTGCGGTCTTCCTTACCCTCTGCCTTGCTTTCAGGATCCTGATCTGCTGGTGGAGCTGGGCTATTATGCTCAATAATCTCTGTTGTTCCTTTCGCAATTCCCTAATTTCCAACGTTTTATTAGAAGGAACAGCAGGCTGTCTGCTGCGTTTTGGGCCGTGACTAGTCCCTGGATCTTTCTCCTGGGGTGCTTCTTCGTTGTTCTGTTCTGGCTGTTCTGGGGTAGGAACCTTAACTGGTTCCGTCACTTCCTGGGCAACTTCTTTTTCTACTCCTACTTCCTCCGGAATTTCCTCTGGTGTCTTGGGAACGGATTGTTCCCGTTCAGTGTCTCTTATCTCCTCTTCATCATGAACAGGCAGATTTCCTTCTTCTGCCTCCTCTGTATGTGGTTTTTCAGATGCAGTTTCCTCTTGGGGTTTGTCGTGGAGGTCTGTTGGACTGGAAGGTTGGCCATACTCACCCATATTGGCCAAAACTGTGGCCAATTCATCTTCTCCCACTGGGTCCTATGGTGGGCTACCTTCCTGCTGTCCCATTTCCTCCTCCTGCTTGGATTTTTCAGCTTCTGCTTCAGAATGCTCAGCTTTTGTTCCAAAATGCTCAGCTTCTGTTTCAGAATGCTCAGCTTCTTCCTCATTTTCCTCTTCAGATTCCTCGGCCTCCTCAGCCTCTCTTTTCTTTTCTCCTTCAGCTTGCTCTACTTCTACTTCTGGCCATGAGGATTGCTCGTCCTCAATTTCCACTGGCTAGCTGGTGCTTTCTTGGAGCTTTTCTAGCCTTCGTATCCGAGCTAACCGGACTGATTTTCTGCGTTTCTCTGGTTGTTCGAGTGTATCGGTGGCATGCTTACGCTTTGCCGATTCCTGGCGTGTTTCTAGACGTTCAGATGTACTAGCAACATGTTTTTGTTTTACAAATTCTCTGCTTTTTTCCGGACGTTCTGGTGTGCTGGTAGTATGTTTACGTTTTGGGGATGGTGCTGTCGCCCTTCCCTCAATTATTGAAATTAGCTCCTCCTAGCTGCTTTGCTGCTTGGTGAGGCTATGACTAACAACTAATCGAATTAATCCGTGGTGACTGACAACTGACTCTACATGCTGTGCCTTTTTTAAGCTTCGTGCAACGTCATGAAGTAATGAATTCAAAAGTGCAGACAGATTTACAGAGCATTTCTGCTTTAGAATAGTTAAGAGTTTAAGATGTCGTGGTCTTACCATGTCTTTTCTCCCCTCGCAGGTGATGTAGCTTTGCACAGTTCTTGCTAATTCTGCCCTAGGCTCTCCTAGCGTTGCTGGCAGAACTCCCTTCCCTTTAATCGTCAAGCTTTGGCCTTCGTCCTAGAATATTTCCATGATCTTCTGTAATCTTTCCTTCTTTAGTGTCCATACAGGTCCGGTGGCTGGTAGTCCCGAGACTTCTGCGATTATATCGTCAGTGACCGCTATCTGCTTCCCCCTTACTATGGAGTAATCCTCCTGTAGATTCTGTAGGAATTCAATCGCCACTATTTCATTAGACTCTTGCAAGCGGCTGAGATAAGTCAGCCACCCTGCTCTTTCCAGGATCTCTCGGGCAGCAGCGGAGACTGTCAACTCTTGAGGTTCCCTTCGAATTTCCCTCCCTCCCATGGTTTCACTGTGGATTCTCAATGGAACAGCAACTGCTTTCGCTGTTTGAAACACAGAGAGGGTAATAATTGCAAGATTTCGAAAAAACATAGAGTATGCAACAGAAATGGCTTATGAACAACAACTTGTGTAAAAAAAAATAGAGATATCATGTCGTTAAGCCGTGCCATACCCTAGTGCACTATCTTTCCCGAATAGTGAGATGACACATAATCCGGGGAATAATGAGGTTAACCTCCCCCCCCACAATGTGATAGGTTGTCCCAGCCATCAAAGAAAGGAGCAGCACCCGATCTGCAACAGAGTCATAAAGGAACAACGTATGAAAATATGCCATGTTTAGAAAAACAACGAATTACCGAAATCGAGGCATAAAGTTGGATCGCATATTACGTAAGAGGCTACTGTGATATGATGCGAGGCTGGGGGATAGGACGTCTGTCGTACTTGCCAAATCTCAAGTGGTCATTGTCACCTCCTTTGCCATGATTGGTGGTAATAAATGTTCATGCAATATATGAGTCGGGAGATAATGTATGATTAGTTCCTAGGATATAAGAAACAAAAGAGTATTAGTATCTTACCTATTGGTGTAACCAATGTGACTTCAATACCATTAACAGTGCTCTGCTGCCGACAGGTGTCCATAACCTTGACAGAGTTGTTTATTTCACCCTTGGAACCATGATCCTTTATGTGCATATTAAGGAATGTAATTTCAAAGTGTAGGCCATTATGCTGGCTTGGTAACCAGTTAGCCATAATGCCATTCATGAGGAAGGAGCGAAAAGTGGGCAGGCCGGCTTGTGATGAGACCTCCTGTTCCAAGGTTTGTTTATTTGATATACCTTTTGGACCATATCCCTGGTGTGGTGGCCATAGTGGGAATGCCACTTCACTTCCATCCTCATGATCATGGTAGGCTGGCTCTTGATGAGACCCCCTATCCTGCATTTGACAATTTATAATTCATCTTTTTACTTTTTCTTTTTCATAAAGCACTTTTCCTTATTTATACACAAAGGGTGGTTCAACACTCCTTAAGAGTGGGAATGGTGGAAGAAGTCTTATCATCTCAATAGGAAGATATAAACCCTTTGCTCTTATTCCTAAGTAATAATCAAAGAGGATTAAAGGGAATGTCATGATAAAGATAACCAATCAAAGCAAAATTAGTAAGACAATGACAACAAAAGATGATGAATAAGTGTGTCCTTCCTTTTGTCCTCTTACCAATACAGAGCTTTATAAAGATAGTGATTTATAATTTGCGGATTTCAGTATGTTGTGATTTTGTGTTCATTGCATAAGTGCATATCTGTCTCTTAAAGACTTTGAGAGAACAGGAGCAAGAAGCATCCTCAATTTAGATCAGCAAAAGGGATAAGCTATTTCACAAGGAGAGAAAAAGTAAGCTATAAGTGTTCCTTTTGGAAAGAGGAACAACAAAGGAGCATAGATCGCAAAAGTGCAAATGTCGTTCCTTTTGAAAAAGGAACAACAGAACACACCAATGCCATTCCTTTGGAAAAGGAATAGCATAAATTAAAAAAAAAATGCTATTTCCTTAGAAAAAGATAGCAAAACACTCGAAATGACGTTCCTTTTGAAAAAGGAACAACAACCATGAAAAATGTTGTTTCTTTGAAAAAGGAATAGCAAAAGACACAAAAATACCGCTCCTTTTGAAAAAGGAACAATAGAAATCAAAAATATGTTGCACCTTTGGAAAAGGGACAGCAAACACTCCACAGTGCCGTTCCTTTTGAAAAAGGAACAACAAAAATCAAAATGCCGTTCCTTTTAGAAAAGGAACAACAAACAAGCAAATGTCGTTCCTTTGAAAAAGGAACAACAGAAAATCAAGAATGTTGTTCCTTTTGAAAAGGAACAGCAGAAAATCAAGAATGTTGTTCCTTTTAAAAAGGAACAGCAGAAAATCAAGAATGATGTTCCTTTTGAAAAGGAACAGCAGAAAATCAAGAATGTTGTTCCTTTTGAAAAGGAACAGCAGAAAATCAAGAATGTTGTTCCTTTTGAAAAGGAATAGCAGAAAATGATAGGAAAATATTAGTCCAAGCATATGTACAAGAAGGACTTAAAGAAAATAACTTATGTACAAATTGTAAAAAGAAATGAATTCCTTAATGAATTACAGGTGAGGAAGACTTCTGTTCCTCTCCTAAAATCTCCATATCAATGTCTCGGCGTAGCTGCTGGCAGAAGGATTCCCGAGTGAGTGGTTTACGATAGAGACGAACTCGGTGGCCATTTACTTTGAAGGCATATCCAGAACCATCAATGGTGATTAAAGTAAGGGTCCCATTGTCATGTACCTTCTGGATTTTGTATGGTCCCAACCAACGAGTCTGGAGTTTCCCAGGGAAGTCCTGAAACCGAGAGTCGTACAACAGAGCCCAGTCTCCCTCGTGGAAGACTTTGTTTTTGATGAGTGCATCATGCCATTTGGCTCGCTGCTATTGAATCAGTGTTGTATTTTGTAATGTAGATAGCCTAATTTCATCCAATTCATTGATCTATTGTAGTCGATTAATCTGTGCCTCGCTTAGATCTAAGCCAACTTCCTGTGCTGTTCGTAATGTTTGGATTTCAAATTTTATAGGAAAAATGGGTTGTTTTCCAAACACTAATTGATAAGGTGAGTAACCAGTGGTGCTTCTCCATGTTGTTCTATAAGCCCAGAGTGCTTCAGGTAGTCTAGCAGCCCAATCACGCCTATGTGACGCAATGGTTTTTGTTAGGATTGATTCTATTACCTTATTGCTGCTTTCTACTTGTCCATTCGCCTGTGGGTGGTATGGAGTAGTGATATCAGGAAATCGGTTGGATATTCCCAAGAATCTACAGAGACCATGACATCATGTAGAGTACCCTCTAGTCTAACCATAGATCGGTCAACCAATTCTAACAAAGTAGAGGTGGGTTTTACAGATGTAATGCCAAGCTTTTGGCAAGTAGTGGTTGTTAAAATATTAATTGCAACTTCTAGATCAACTAAGGCATTAGACAGGGTCTGACCATAAATTTGAACAGTTACAATGGGATTTCCCGGGTCTTCATATTTAATGGGTGTTTCTTTCCTAGATAGTAAATCAGATAAAGTACCGACTACTTGGACTCTTGGATTAGTTGTTATATTCCTCCTTGGTTTCTTTATGCACAATTCTTTGATAGTTTTTGCGTATATAAGAATGTCTTGAATGGCTTGGAGGAATGGGATTTTTATGTACAGATTTTGTAATTCTCCCAGAATGTCGAAGTCAAGATACTGTAAAGGCCGAGGTATGACTAATCGTTCTGGGAACGGAGGAGAGGATGTGGTTGCTTGGTTATGAGTCTGCTGCTTATTTACATCCTCTTGTTGCAACTGTTGTTCTCTTCGTAACTGATCTTCAATATGAACTGTTTTATCTCCCCCAGTTTCAATAATACGTCCAGATCGTAACTGAAGATCATTACACTCCCTTAGGTTGCGTCCTATTTCTGGTGATTCTATAATTTGGAGAGATTGGACCAGTCTGTTATTTGGATTGGGGTTGGGTTGGGCTGGGAGTTGCGGTCTCAGATTAGACTGGGGATTTTGTTGTAAGGTTGGCAGAGTAGGTTGAGGGAGCGGAATAGTTCCTACTGGCTGGTGCATCGGTCTTTGCTAGTTTGTCTGCCAGGGTGAACTTTGTGAAGTAGGGGGAGTCCATTGTGGAGGATATGGGCTATTTTTCTAATATGGTGGAGTGTAGGGGAAATTCGGCCAACCATATTGGCTTGCCTGATTCAGCCACGGGTTTAAAGAAGGAAACGACGGTGGTGAGCAGTTTGAAAATGGGGGTTGGGACTAACTTTGCCACATACTATATTGTTGAGCATTATACTGTGGAGGTTGAAAAGAAGAAGTTGGGTTTGAAAACATACCAGATTGTCTCGGCTGCCACTGGTGGCGGTGGTCGATCAAGTACATTGATTCTGGTTCTTCTTCTGCTTCCTTATATATTGCTTTTAATCCAGGAAGTGAGGGGCAGCTTTCCATAAGGTGATCTTTTGTACAAATGGCACATGTTTGGACTGTATCCAGTGGACACTCCTTGTGACTATGCTTTTTCCTACATCAAGGACAAAAGATCGCCAAATTCTGTTCTGCCTCCATCTGCTTCTGTTTAGCCTGCATAATATCAAGTTGTGTAGTTAGTGTCCCCAGAATATCAGTTTTAAAATTTTCTAATAAATTTCCAATCTCTACACGTGTTACTCCTTTTGTTGATATTTTGTTGTCTCTTGTAAACAGATCATATTCTGCCGGTTTTACTCTTGTGCTGCCTCTCAAACTCCTGATACATAAATCAATGATGTCAGCAAAATTCTCTTGATAAATATCCCCTTTTCCCATGATGTTTAATGTTTCAATCCATTGTTCCTTCATGCCCCCTATCAATGCAGTTTTTAACAAATTATCAGGTAAAGGTAGTGATGCAAAAGGAGATCTTTGTAGATTGTACTGAAAACGTTCCACATACTCCTCTAATGTTTCATTCGGTTTGGCTGTCATTTGGAATATTTCGTCCTTTAATTCTCTAGACCTAGAGTAGTCCTGATATTTTTTTAAGAAAGATTCTTTCATTTGATCCCAATTGTTGATGACCCCACCACCTAGTCCCATAAACCATCTCAAAGCAGCCCCTTTTAATGTAGAGGGGAATAATTTTAATTTCTGGGGATTAGTGGTGTAATCATATCCCCTGCACAACACATTGAATTTGAATAAAAATGCATCCGGATCTTCTGATGTGAGACCGTGGAATGTAGGGATATATTGAAGAGGGATAGCTTTCATGGGCGCATTTGCTGCAGAATCCACTATAGGATATTGCAATGTAGAGGTTTGAGTATTTGGCTGGTTCTAAGCCATAGGATCGAATATATGCCAATAACCTTCTGGGATATCTAGGAGGGTATTCCTAGGTTGAGAGGGAACGGTTTTGACAGGGATAGTTTTAATAGCACTTCCTTTATCTGGGATAATTGGAATACCTGATGTCTGAGGAGATTGGATTCCTTCAACAATGATTTTTGTAGCGCTCCCCTTATCTGGGCTATTTAATGGCTGATTTTTTCCAATAGGAGATTTTGGTTCCTTGGTTTCCCCTGTTTCTCCTTCTCCTTCACAAAAGTTGATGAAATTCCCTTCCTGCAATGGTTCTGGAGTAGAATTTTCAATTTCTTGAAAGTCCAGCTCTTCAGTTTGACTATGCACCTCAGCAAAGGCTACAGATGGTGATCCTGTGGCCTGAAGGGAACTAGTAGGCTGTTTAGAAATGATTTTCCTAGGGCCTACTGATGGCTGAGATTCTGTTTTCTTATAGATTTCGTCTATGAAGGTCGTTCGTCCAAGGGTCACCAGCCCCTTAGCTTTTTCAGGTTTGGATGGAGGTTTGATATTTTTTTCTGGTTTTTTCTGCTTAGTCATGCACTCAATTGAACTACTAAATTCTATTCAAACAAAGCAACAACAAATCTGTTAGGAAAGCAAACAGTGGAGTAGGGCTTTTACATGCTCCGCATGCAGGTTCTTACCTTTCGTTTTTAAGATCCAACTCTTCCCTAGCAGGTTCGTACACTACTCTATAAAAGACAAATGGCTACACTCTTTCCCCGACAACGGCGCCAAAATGTAGAGCTATAAAAAGGGTCTCTTTCACCTCTAATTACCTCACATTAATATGTCAATCCGGGAGCGTTTTGTTATTTCAAAGAGTGACTTAGTCTGAGGCTATCATTTTTCAGAGTAATGCTAGTAGTACAACGTTCAAAAATACAAGGGTAAACGGATGCTTGTCTATATCTAAGTTACTTCAAAGGAATAAATCACACACTCAGAAAACTAGGCAAATTATCAGTCAAGGGTTCGACAGTGATAACCCATCCCTTTGGAAACTGATGGAAAGGAAATTAGAGCATGGACCATGGGTCTGGGAGCTAGACAGTAAATGCTGAGGCTCACTATAGCCACAGATCGTCTCTCACACCAAAACAACAAATGCAAGTAAATGAAACGACAAGTAGAAAAATGGAACAACAAATAAGAAATCGAACAACAAATCTGGAATGGAATAACAATGCTAAAATGGAACAACAATTCTGAAATGGAACAGAAATCAAACAACTAAGCCTCACGAGCAGTAATCAAACTTTATTCTACTAACTCAAATGCACTCATTGTAATCAAACAACAATCTTTCATTCTCAAGGCAAATCAAGCAGCACACACTAATGGAACAGCATTAATTACTAATAAGTTATGGAACAACGTTTGGAAATCATATATACGCACAACACACTTAAAGAGTAATCTGATCTAGCATCAATCTTCATTAACAGGAATACAACTGCGTTTCAAAATGGAACAGCATTACTCATGAATCGTAAAGAACACAACTTTCAGATAAATTCTATAACATGAATGTACATCATAAGAGCTCTGTAACAAAATAGTAACAATATTCGGTCAAGACTAATAATATTGAATCAACTCTGAACAGATCAGTAATATAATGTAGAGTCAATACAACAGTTCTATCTGTAAAACCCTTAATGAATGAATCTTAACAGAGCATGTGATGTAAACTTATAAAGCATATCAGATTACCAAATAGCGATGATAAGCAAACCATGCAGAAGTCAAATCGTAGTGATACAGAAGCAAGTGTCCTCCGGGGCCGGGCCCTTAGCCTCCAAGGGTACACCGCTTTAAGTTAATCCAGACGCAGAGATGAGATAATCACCAAGTTTATATTAATGCATAAAACAAAGTACAATGAACCAGTTTCAACGAGACTCGATGATCAAAGTTCAATCTTTAATAGAAAGTTACATAAAAGAATAATCCCCCAAAGCTAACAGTGCTGTCCCTTTATATAAGGGTGACGGTGCAGATGTCTAAGTAACAAGATAAATAAAGCAGTGATCCCTTAGGATCATAGATCCTGAGGGATTCGCCAAACTGTTAATCCTTAATCACTCCACCGAGCTGGTGTCTTCTCCTCCTTTTCCGGGTTGGTTTGCTTCAATCTGCTTAGCCTTGTTTGCACTCGGTCCTCTGTCAAAGGGACAACAGTTACCCTATTCTTGTCTTTTTCTTTAGAACAGCAGCTCCTCGTTTTCACCCCTTCCTGCATAGGAGAATGACAACTATCAGCGGTTAAGTCTTGCATGCTAATCCCACATGTTTTGTTATAATTGTTTATTGTTTTCCACGTTCATGATGCAAAAAGGTTCACAAGTTCCAATAAAAAGCCACTGAAATGATCATCAAAAACATACCTTTTTAGTACTCCACAACTGGGATAAATGTCTCCACTGCTTTTCATTAGTCAGATGAGAATGAGAAACTATTGCAATGCCAGCTTCAAGCTCTGAAGCACACCCTACACTGTAAAATTGTTCTATTGTTGAATGCCTATCTCTTTCCAACACTTAGCCTATTCAAACCCCCCAACTTCCTCTTATTTCCTTGCATAATCCTATACAAATTAAGCTCCTAAAGAATAGGGGAATTCCCTATTTCCTTGTGCAAATACAAGGGAATTGATCATCTGCTTAATTTCCAAGCTTGTACACTCAACTAGTATACAATTGATAAATACAATGTTCCTTTTCCTCCACTCCAACTAGTGAAATCAAATTTTGTGCATGTCTAGGCTATTTTTGGTTGATTGACTAGTTAACTAAGAGATTAGTGAGTTAAAAAAAAATCAAATATACTTAACTGAGCTTCAACTGACTCAACTAATGACTAGAGCTCAATTAATTGAGTTTAACTGAAATAACTAAGCTAGTTTGCTAAACTTTAGCAATCACTACATGCACAACTCTACTCCAAGCCTAGAAACTCAAATTTGTTGATTTAACTAGGTTAAAAGGTGATGTCACTCAAGCTAACTACAATCCAAGTCATCCTGCTAATGTGGAAAATCGAATTTCTCCATTTGACTAAGGCACAAGTCAAATGGAGGCTTTTCTTGCTACATTTCTAACACTCCCTCTTAGCAAGAAAAGGGTTATGCACCAACCCTATCTTGCACCTATGGAACTTGAATTTACCTCTTGATAATGCCTTTGTCAAAATATTTGCATCTTGCTCCTTAGTGGGAATGTATTGCAACATCATGATTCTCCTCTGCACACAATCTCTCAAGTGATGGTACTTGATATCAATGTTCATAGACTTGTCATGAAATATTGGATTCTCAGAGAGTTTGATACAACTTTTATTATCACAATAAATCACTTTCAAATCCATCTCATGACAAAAAATAAAAACATGAAATTTCCTCATTCAGATGCCCTCAGATGTTGCTTGAATTGTAGCCATATACTTTAGCCTCTGCTGATTTGAGTGCCAAAGACATTTGTTTCCTACTATACTAAGAAATAGTTATAGCCCAACACCGAGGATAGATCTTGAAGTACTCTTCCTATCTAATGGACTCCCCATGCATCAAGCCCATGTCCTTCATCTCAAATTCTCTTTCAAGGTACTCCTTGCAAGATTGGATCAACTACTCATCCCCTGTAAATATCAAGTCATCAACATACAAAAACAAGATAAGAAACTTTACATCTACCACAATGTGATAGAGATTGACATTTTCTTCACTTTTGGTGAAGCCCAATCCACTGAGATATGTGTCAATCCGAGTGTACCATGCTTAGGGTACCTGTTTGGGACCATAAAGGGCTCTCTTGAGTCTACACACATGTGTCTCCCTGTCATATGTCTCAAACCCCTCAGGTTTCTATATGTAAATCTCTTCCTCAACCACTCCGTTAAGGAAGCTAGTCTTCACATCCATATGGTGGATCTTCCATGCTAGAATGGTTATGATTGCGGAATATCTTGCCACAAGGGAAAATGTTTCCTCATAGTCAACTCCATATACCTTTGAGAATCCTTTGGCCACAAATATAGCCTTATACTTCTCGATACTCCCATCAATAGCATGCTTCTCTTTGTAAATCCACCTGGAACCAGCCATTGCCTCTCTCTCTAGTCTCGAAACCACCACCCATATATTGTTCTTCATGATGGATTCATACTCATCTACCATGGAATCAACCCACACTAGTTGAGAAATTGCTTCCTCAAAAGAAGAAGGTTCTGACCCAATGAGTTCTGTCATGAGAGACATAGAACCAATATATCTGTCTGGTGACCTCCTCTACCTGCACAAGGATGTAGGAGCTCCCACATGCTCCCTAGAATATTGCACCAACCTTTCAGCCTCTCTTGCTCTCTTCCTCCCCTCTCTAGAATATTTTGGTTAAGTGGGTGCCCAATGGTCTCATGGGTTTTACAAACTTCAAGATCGCAGTGTTGCAAGATTCGATTTTCTTGGCATCCATGCATCTAATGATTACTCTTCATATAATACAAATTAACACAAATGGAATGGATAGTCATTTTTCCATGAAAAGTAGCGTTTATTCTTACCACTTTAAATCTCAATAGTACTCAACAAAGGTCACCCATGCCATGGTCGATGAAGATTTTTCTTATTATATAACATATCTTAGTGGTAATTATCTTCCTAAGAACGATAACGATATTTATACATAATTACATATTAAATTTTTAATTAAGTTTTGCATGTCAAATCTTTTCATTGCCTTTCAAGATTTCATTATCGTTCTTGCTTTTCTTGTGGGTGTTTCTTTGTTTTTCTATTTATTTGCTGGTGTTTCTGTTCAATCTTGTAATAACCCTGCTCAAAAATCCATGTAATAAAGTTAATAAAGGTAAAATAAGACCTTGGTCGTGGGACACATATTCCAATCTGAATGTTGGGCAAACATCCTAGTGTAGGTGTTCATTTAGTTTATTATGACTAGGGGAAATTAGCAAAGGAAATGACAAAGGATTTGGAGAGACAAAATGGAATTTTTTGGCAATTTACTTACCAAAATAATGGATATTGGGAGAAAAGGAAGGTGAAAGGTCACATGTTTCATGTGAGGAGTAAAATAAAGAAAAATAATTGAAAATGAAGAAAATAGAGGCCTCATTAATAAAAAAGGCTTATGAGGATCAATTGGTAGCTTTTTTCAATTTAGTTTTTGGAGCTCTCATTCTATTCTCTCTCTGTCTCATATTTTTGGAAACTTAGAGTCTCTCAGAGCACTCTTAGAAAAGTGTGGCATACTTTGGATTTGGAGCAACAAGGCAAGGGAAAAGTAGGAAAGTGTAAGAGGACATTGGGATCAATAACTACATCAGGGTTTTTTTGCAGGTATTGAGTTGCATGTATGATTTCGTTACTAGTTTTTCCATGCATGGCACATGGATGTGGTTTCTTGGTTATGATCTATCATTGGCATGGAGGATTTCTTGGATTGACAATGGTTTTTCCTAGCCTTTTCATTTCCTGGATAACCATGGTGTTGTGGGTTTTACTTTTGTTTTCTAGTTGGTTCTCATGTTCCTTTGGTTGTGGGTTGAGTTATTAGTTCCTGGAATCTTGGTTGGACAAATTCTTTAGAAGCCATGTAACAACTTGGATTGAGTTACTAGTCCTGAAAGCCTTAGTTGGACAAATTCTCTGGAGTCCTTGGTGAGTTGATTTACTAGTCCTGGAAGCCTTGGTTGGACAAACGCTCTAGATGTTAGGTCCCTATAATACTAGTGTATTCCCCCATTATTATTATCAATGTAACCCCTTATTTTTATTGTTTTGTCCATGTTGTCCCAATATTGTTATTATTGTGCCCTATAGAAGCCCACTATTGTTATTGTTGTGCCCTTACATTATTATTGTTATGCCGGATCTGATTATATTGTGACCCATTAGACTCCTATATATAGAAAGGAGGTTTTCTCATTTGAATCGTCCAAGAATTTTTCATTTGTGTAATGTAAAGGATGTTTCCCCCTTGAAAAGGCTAATATTTAATTTGTTGATCTATCTCTTCTTCTATTTGTGAGATGGTTGCATAACATTTGGTATCAAAACTTTGGATTCTAGGGTTTTGTTGCTTCAAATAGGCCATCGCGGAATTTTCATTATAAAGTTTTTGTTACGAAGCTTCAGAAGTGGAAATTAAAACCCATTTGGTCTGATATATGGGTGAAACTTGTGTATGAATTTCAAATCTTGTCCCACAATATTTGTGGAGATATAATCCGCGGAAGTTAGGATTTTTGCAAGCTCCAAAATTCGAGCTCAAATAGGTGACCTTGGGAAAATCATTATAACTTTATCTCTGAGAATTACATTCAAAATTCACAAAGAGAGACAAAATTAATAAGGACTATAGTTGGTTGGGTATAATTTTCAACGCCGAAGGTCAAAATAGTGACACGTGGTACTTCGTACAAGTTCGCTCTATTGAACCTATCTATAATCAGGTCATCGTGGGATATTGGGCATAACTATTTCTCGAAGAATCCAATCATGATCAGACTTGTGGGGTTGGAAATAAGATGCAGAGGGCTACAAGAAGATGCAATTTCAAACTTTGGAGATCCAAAATTACAAAGATACATCAGATTCAATATTGAGCTCCTGCAAAGAGAAAAAAGGTGTGTAGTTGTTTTTTTAAAATTTGCATAAGTTTTGTTTGAGAAAGTAGTTTGAAGTTATTCAAAGGGAATTGAGAAGCATAATTATAATTAATTGATGACCCTAAGAAAGAAAATGGAAAAACCTAGTAAGCAACCCGAAATATCTACTATGACACATGAATAAGATAAAGAAATGCAACATGATATATGAAAATTACGAGACTAAGCACAACAAATTTCTCTATCACAAAATGTAACTGAAGCTAAGATGGATGGTTTAAAGAATGGAATGGTAGCTAATATGGATGGCATGGAAGCTAATATGGATGGAATAGAAGCAGAAATTAAATGCAACATGGAATATTTGAAGATAGATTTGACAAAGTTGCTACAAAAAATGCTTCTTAATAGCGAAAGGGTAGTAAAGGAAACTCATGATGAGAACAAAGGAAATGCTAATCATGATTTCATAGACTCTAATGTTGGATTGAAGACCCACCACATTCCAAATATCGATATGAGGAAGTTTGATGGCAATGATCTCGTAACATGGATACTACAAATGGAGCAATATTTCGATCTCCATAATGTGAAAAACACACAAAAGGTACCCATTGCAACTTTATATTTGGAACCCTATCAATTTGTATGATATCGATGGATTTCCTCCCATAAAAAAAAATCACTTAGTCAACTTTTACGGAGGAAATGATAGCACATTATGAGGATACAAAGAGAAACACCTTCTTTAGAAAATTGATAAATCTCAAACAAAAGGGTTCAATGGTGGAGCACATTCAAGACTTCCAAAAATTGAATATAAGGGTAAATAATATTCCAGAGGAGCATAGAATTGATGTGTTCATAGGGACTCTAAGGGATAAAATCTAACATGAGGTTTTCCTTTAGGAACCTGATTCATGGGAGAAGGAATTCAGGTTGGAAAGAAAAATTGAAAGCAAAATTATGGCAACAAGGAAGCCTACCACTCACAACTATAAAGATGGAAGTGTTACTACCCCTAGCCTTCCACAACATACAAGGTTGGCACGAAAACAATTGGAAGAAAAAGGAGCAAAAGGGCTTTGTTACAACTGTGATAGAAAATACACTAAAGTTCATAAGTGTGCCGAGAAGAAATTATTTTACATAGATTTTGAAGAGGAGAAAGAAAAAGAACAAGAAACGTCAAAAGAAGAGGATATACACCAGGAACAAACCTTAGAGAAAGAAGAAATGAATCCAACCATATCTGGTAATGCATTGACAAGAATTACCACTCCTCAAACTATCAAGATAGAAAGACATATCAAGAAGAAAAAGGTAATAGTGTTGATTGATTCGGGTAGTACCCATAATTTTATTCATTCTAAGATAGCCAAGGAATTGAATTGCTTTCTATATCTAGCACCAAAGTATCAAGTGATCATTGCAAATGGAGGAACCATAAATTGCTCTGGAAAGTGCCATAATATAAAGTTATCCATGGGCGAATATGTATTGAATAGTCCAATGCTTTCCATTCCAATGGGTGGTGTTGATGTTGTACTAGGAGTCCAATGGCTACAATCTTTGGGTATGATAGCTTTTAATTTTCAAGAACTTTTCTTGAAATTTTTTTGGGAAGGAAAGGAAGTTGAATTAAGGGGTATCGCAGGGAAACTGGGAAAGATAATCAGCTCTAACAGCATGACAAAGATTCTAAAGAAAGAACAATGAGGTGTAATTGCACAATTATGTTCACTAGAGGTTCCCACGTCGAAATCATCTATCTCCAGTTCTCCAAAAATTCTTGGATAATCATTCCAAGGTATTTGAGACTCCCAAAGGCTTCCCACCTATTTGTGATCATGATCATGCTATTCATTTGATTCCAGAATTTTTTTTTCCAAACATCAAGCCTTATAGATATCCCTATGCCCAAAAGAGTGAAATTGAACATATGGTTGCAGAAATGATAGAGAGTGGTATAATTCAACCTAGTCAAATTTCTTTCTCTACTCCAGTAGTATTGGTGCACAAGAAGGATGGATCATGGTGCATGTGTCTAGATTATAGGGAGCTCAACAAGCTCAAGATTAAAGATAAAGTTACCATTCCTGTCATTGATGAATTATTAGATGAACTACATGGATCAATCTACTTCACCAAGTTGGATCTTCATTCAAGATATCATCAAATCAGAATGAAGACTGAAGACATTATGAAAGAAACATTTAAAACTCATGATGGTCATTATGAATTTTTGGTCATGCCTTTTGGCTTTATCAATGCACCTTCTACATTTCAAGGTTTGATGAATTCCATTTTCAAACCCTTCCTTAGAAAATTTGTGTTAGTATTTTTGATGATATACTAATCTACAACAAGTCTTGGAAGGACCATGTTCAACATGTTGACAAGGTTCTCAAACTATTGTAGGAGAAACAATTATATGAAAAAACCTCCAAGTGTTTCTTTGGAGTATGGGAGGTGGAATATCTGGGTCATACTATATCTCATAAAGGTGCTAAGGTAGACTCTAGAAAAATTAAAGCCATTAAGGAATGGAAAATCCCCACATCCATAAAGCATCTGCAAGGATTTATCAGGTTGATAGGGTATTATCGCATGTTTTTTAATAATTATGGGTGAATAGTAGCACCTCTAACAACATTACTAAAAAAAGATGCATTTTCTTGGGCTCCAGAAGCAGCAAAGGCCTTTGAACATCTTAAAGCGGCAATGTGCTAAGCACCGGCCTTAGCTATGCTAGACTTCACAAAAACCTTTATTATGGAATGTGATGCCTCAGGAAATGGAATTGGTGATGTTTTCATGCAAGAAGGAAGACCCATTTATTTTGAAAGTCGTCCAATCAAAGGAAAGTATTTACAGAAAGCTATTTATGAGAAGTAAATGCTGGAAGTACTAGATTCAGTTAATAAATGGCGACCTTACCTAATGGGAAGACACTTCAAGGTAAAAACGGATCACGATAGTCTTAAATACTTTTTATAACAAAGATTATCTTTAGAATAGCAGTAAAAATGGGTCACCAAGATGTTGGGTTATGAATTTGAAATCATATACAAAAAGGGAAGAAAAATGTTGTTGCAGATATACTCTCAAGAGAGGATGATGATGTGGAAGCATTTCTTTGTTCCATTTCTATTATCCAACCATATTGGATAAATGAAGCAATGGAGGAATGAAAGAATGAAGAAGAAGTGTGGGCACTCATTCAAAAGTTGCAGCAAGATCACAGTACATCTGATACATTTAGCTAGAAAAATGATTAATATTGTACAAAGATCATTTATACCTCTATAAGAATTTCCAACTCAAACAAAAGGTTCTTCTGGAATTGCACACCTCTCCCTTAGGAAGGAACTCAGGATTTTTTTTAAATTACTATAGGTTAAGAAGAAATTTTTTTGGGATGGCCTTAAATCTGATATTCAAAAGTTTGTGACGGAATGTTTGGTTTGCCAACAAAATAAAGTTGAGACAATTAAGACCCTGTTACAACCTTTATCCATTCCAAGTCAATGTTGGGAGGATGTTTCAATGGATTTTATCACAAGTTTACCCAAGTCTGAAGGAAAGATTGTCATCATGGTGGTAGTTGACGAAATTACCAAGTATGAACACTTTTGTGCATTATCTCATCCATTTAAAGCCAGTACAATTGCTCATTTATGGAAACAATTCAAAATCTACATGGAAACTGAAAGATTATTATAAGCAACAAAGATCCCATTTTCACTAGAGATTTTCGGACGGAATTATTTTCTTGTCTAGGTACTCAGTTATCTCATAGATCATCTTATCATCCTCAATCTAATGAGAAAATTGATATAGTGAAAAAAAAATTGGAAGGATATCTTCGTTTCTTTGTATCTGATAAACAGACACAATGGGTCAAGTGGTTGCCTCTGGCTGAATGGTGGTATTACACTTCTCTCCATACTGCAGCAAAAATGACCCCATTCATGGCACTTTGTGGATATCATCCACCGATTATCACATAATCTTTAAGAGAAAATTCTAAGGTTCAATAAGTGGAAGATCACATCGAGCATCAACAAAAAGTTCTCCAACTCTTAAAGGGTGACCTCACTTTGGTACAAAATAGAATAAAACAACATGCAAATCAACATCGCAACGAAAGAAGTTTTGATGTAGGTGACTAGGTATTTCTATGACTACAACCATACAAACAAATGTCCCTCAAGAAAGCTAAGAAGGATAATAAATTATCACCACAATATTATGTTCTGTACAAAGTATTGCAAAATATTGATACTATGGAATACAAATTGGAGCTTCATGTATCTTCCCTAGTGCACCGAGTTTCCCATGTTTCATGCTTAAGGAAGGTTATAGTTGACAATCTCCCAGTTCAAACAATATTTCCAAAACTTGACGAGGAAGGAAAAGTCATATTGGAATTTGAAGTAGTCACAGAAACAAGAACTCAATAGCTATGTAATTGATCAATTTTAGAGTATCTCATAAAGTGGAAGAGCTTACTCACTAAAGATTCCACATGGGAGGATGAAAATTTTATACAGAAGCATCCATAACTACTCAAACATTAAGGAAAACACTTTTTTGAATTAGAGGGGCATGTTAGGTCCCTATAATACTAGTGTATTCCACCATTATTATTGTCGTTGTAGCCCCTTATTATTATTGTTGTGTCCATGTTGTCCCCATAGAAGCCCACTATTGTTATTGTTGTGCCCTTACATTATTATTGTTATGTTGACTCGGATTATATTGTGACCCCTTAGACTCCTATATATAAAAAGGAGGCTTTTTCATTTGAATCATCCAAGAATTGTTCATTTGTGTAATGTAAAGGAGGTTTCCCCCTCAAAGAGGCTAATTCTAAAGTCATTGATCTATCACTTCTTCTATTTTTTGAGGTGGTTGCATAACACTAGAAGCCCAACAACAGTTGTGGGTTGAGTTACTAGTCTTGGAAGCCCTGGTTTGAATAAACACTCTAGAGACCTAGATAGCTTGGGTAGATACCAATCTAGTGATGGTTAGTGATGTTCGACTGTGAGGTGGAATTAGTGGCTGAGGGTTGAGGTGGTTTGGCTTCCAGAAGCCCTGGTTCAATTTTGGTGGATTTGGTTCATGAGATACCACTTTCATGCTTTGAATATGACACAGGGTTGATTTGGATGAAGTGAGTTTAGCTCAACCCAGTCTATGGTCGGGTGGTACATGGAAGTCCCAGACCTAGTTGGTAATTTCCATATGGCAATAAGATTTTTTCTCCCTGTTGTACTGATTATGATGTTCATGTTATAGCCAATTTTCCATGGTTTCTACTATGATTATTTGCTAGTTACATGTCTGGTTATGCAAGGTACCCTAGCTATGGCTTTCGCTCCTAATTTGATAAGTAAATTGAATGGTTGATGAATGCATGGACTAATGAATTATTGTTTTAGATAACTAGTGAGGGTTTGGAGCCTTCTTGGTAACCTTTAGAGGTAAAGTATCAGCTTACGGTTAGATAAAACTATTAACTCATGATGGTGTGATCAAAGGGTTCGTCCTTATAAATTGCAAGTTGCAAGGTCACGATTTAGATAGGTCACAAGGTCATTGATTTTAGAGGTTGCAAGGTCACTGATTTTATAGGTCGCAAGCATGTGAGGTTGTGAAGTTGCAAGTTTGTGAGGTCGCGAGGTCATAAGGCTGCGAGTTTGTGACACTGTGAAGTTACAACGTCACGAGGTCGCGATCTTGTGAGGTCACGAGGTTGTGAGCTTTTGAGGTTGCGAGGTCACAAAGTCACGAATTCGCAAGGTTGCACAGTCTTAGATAATTGTGACCTGCAATCTTGAGCAAAGGTCAAGTTTGGAACTTATCCACTGGATGAGTAGCATACATGGATCCAGTTAGACTCCATTGCCTTAAGGTCACCTAAGAGGTTGAGTCTTATCACAGTAACTCTTTGTCACATGTTTACCCTAGTTGGCCAGTTACTTGGGTAGATATGGGAGGAGGGTGTTACATAGTGGTATCAGAGCATGGTTGACCCTTGGACTGGATGGGTGGTGTGTTGGTCATGCATAAATGTTAGATTACATATGTTTTATTATGCTTTTGGTCTATGTACTTGTTGTGTATGCATGGTGGTGGTCACAGTTGCATTGTGTTGCCATGTGAAAACTGATGGTGTCATTGTTTAATGTATTTTTTGTGAATGTATGTTGGTCGTGCATTGGTTATTTGTGTCAGTGTTTATATGTTGCTATGCATACATTGACTTGATGATTGTTGTGGTGCATGAAGTCATGGTATGTGGTCAGTATAGTCATGCATTGGTAACTGGATAATGGTTGAAATAATGATTATATTATGTTGACTTGATTATGTTTATATATGTATTGTGCTAATCTGGTTGGTCTTGTAGATGAGATATCCTCCCCGAACTATACTAAGGTATGATGGTTTTTTTATGATTTGGTTTAGCTGACATAATATTGCTTGCAGGAAGAAGAGATAAAATATGACTAGCAAGATGGTACTCTTCTGAATTAGTAGACACACTGAGAAAATTGAAGGAAGAAATAAGGAGTTACAAAGAAGATAATGACATAATCACGCAGGCACAAGAGAAACAAGTAGAAGTCAATGTAGTAATTATTTAGAGTTTTTTTTCTTCAGAATTGCAGAAACAAGGACCACTTCAGATCAACTATGGACAGGATAATAAGACTAATGGAGCATATGTAAGTAGATCTCATAGTGGGCATAGGTCATATAGAGATGGCACGATCATATATGGTGGGTTATTGGATATTCTAGACAGGAGAAGTGATGAACACATGTTTTATTCTAGTGTTGGTTCTGACAAGTATCATGGTCATCATCGCTGTTATCCATACAGGAGAAGTGATAGGGGATATATGTCAGATAAGTTCAAGAAAGCAAAGCCACCTACATTTGATGGGGAAATGAAGAAATCACAGGATATGGAAACATGGTTGCTTGGGATGAACAAGTTCTTCAGGTTACATGATACTCAGAGAACATGAAGGCCATAATAGCTACTTTTATTCTTAAAGGTAAAGCATATATCTAGTGGGAAGATGTAAAGAACGTCAGATATATTTATGAGGAGGAGTTTACTTGGAGTGGATTTGAGAGACTATTCAGAAATAACTATCTATCAGAGAGATACTATGACGATAAGGAAAAATAGTTCTACGAACTAAAGATGGGATCTATGAATGATGAGGAATACACTAGTAAATTTTCGGAGTTGTTGAGATATGTGCCTTACCCTGAGGAGGAGAAGGCTAAGATTCAAGATTCATCAGTGGGTTGTTGCTAGAATTCAAGGATAAGATTGAGTTTGATGAGCCTAGATCATTGGAGGAGGCCATCCGGAAGCTAAAGCATTGTTATGAGCAATCAAAACATAGGTATGAGACTAAGCAGGACTAGAAAGGTAATGATAAGAATAAATGGGAATGGGATAAGAAGCAAACAAGGCCTTAGGACAAAAGTAACAAACATAATGCGGCACTGCACAAAAAGTTCAATGCATATGACAGAGGGTAGGGATTTCAGTTTGAGGAGCAGAACAAGGGTGATGGTAGGAAGCCTTTACAGTGTTGGACATGTGGCAAGGATCATCATAGGAGAGATTGTCCACAACATCACGGTGGTAGACCATAGATATATAGTGCTCAAGAGGCATGGGTAGTGGAGGATGTTGGGAAAAGTGTTCCTCAGATTTATGCAGCATTGGATAATAGACATGGAGATCACGAAGTGTCTATTATTGAGATGGACGGTAAGATTATAGATCAATTTGTTTCTATTTTGATTGAACTTGGATATAATTATAGTTATGTTAATCCTGACCTAATGGATAAGTGTGATTTGAATAAAGAAGTGCATGCAGAATCTTGGTTAGTGCAGTTGGTTATATGTACAAAGAAGCAAGTTCATCATTGGGTAAGAGCTTGTGCATTTTAGTTGAATGTATTGTAGTTGGGTTCGTATATTATGATTTTGGGTATGGATTGGTTGTATCTTCATAGGGCCAAGGTGGATTGCTATGAAAAAGATATTGAGTGCTTGGCTGAAAATGGGGAACAAAGAGTGTTGCAGGGTAAGAGGAAGGAAACATTAGTTAGAATGGTGACAACTATGTAGGCAAATCATAGTCACAGGAAAGGGTGTGTGTTATTTGTAGTGCATATTTACAGTGATAAAGGTAAGGAAGTAGAGGATTCAGATTTTTTGAGCAGGTACTCAGTTTTACACCAGTTTCAGGATGTATTTCCCGCAGAGATTTCAGATTTGCCACTTCATAGGGAAGTGGATTTTTCTATTGAGTTGGTACCAAGGGAAACACCAACATCTAAGGCATCATATAGGATGAGCACACCAGAGTTAGTAGAGTTGAAGTTGCATTTGAAGGAAATTCTTGACAAGGGATACATTAGGCCAAGTGTATCACCTTCGGGCACGCCAGTGTTATTTGTAAAGAATAAGGATGGTACTCTTAGGTTATGCATCGATTACAAGAATTTCAACAATGTTACTATCAAGAATAGGTATTCGTTGTCGAGGATTGACGACTTGTTTGATCAGTTGAAGGGAACATCAATGTTCTCGAAGATTAATCTGAGATCCAGATATCATCAGGTACACATCAAACAAGAGGATATTTACAAGACAACTTTCCAGACCAGGTATAGGCACTACGAGTTTGTTGTAGTTCCTTTCGATTTGACTAATGCTCCAACTATTTTCATGTGCTTGGTGAATAATGCTCCATCCTTATTTGGGCAAGTTTTTTATTGTATTCATTGATGATATATTGGTATATTGTAAGAATGAGGAAGATCATGCCGAACACTTAGCAGCAGTATTGAGATTGTTGAGAGAACGTTAGTTGTGTGCTAATATCAATAAGTGTAGTTTATTTCAGATAGAGGTACACTACTTGAGGCATGTGGTTTCCAAGGAAGGTATAGTAGTGGATCTAGAGAAGATAAGAGCTATTATGGAATGGGTAAATCCTAGAAATGTGGATGAGTTAAGATCATTCATGGGATTAGCAGGTTGCTACAGGAGGTTTATCAATAACTTCTCTCGGACTGCATATCCTATCACATCATTGCAGAGGAAAGGTAAGAAGTTTGAATGGGGAGAGGAATGTGAGACCAATTTTGAATAATTGAAGAATATGTTGAAAAATTCTCTAATGTTAAAATTGTGGATAGAGACAAGGAGTTTATGGTGTGTACAGATGCTTGCAAGAGAGGACTTGGTGGAGTCCTTATGCAAGAAGGACAGGTAATGTGCTATGAATCATGAAAACCAAATGAGCACGAGAAGAATTATCTGACACATGATCTTGAGTTGGAAATGATCATCCATGCATTGAAGATGTGGAGACACTATCTTCTTAGCAAGAGGTGTGCATTGATGAGTGATCATATTGGGTTGAGATATTTGTTTGACCACTTGAATCTAAATTCGAGACAAGCTAGATGGTTGGCCATGATTAGTGAGTTTGACTTTGAGATCAGGTACATCAAGGGAAAAGAGAACATGGTTGCAGATTCTCTTAGTACACTCATACAGGTAAATCACTTAGAAACTATGAGCTCCTATGGGACAAATTTACAAGATCAGATCCTAGAGGAAGGCCAACATGATGAAAGGTACATGGAGCTTACACATAGGTTATAGTAGGGTACAGGTGATCAGAATGTGGACTATCATCTCACAACAAATGATTTGGTTAGATTTAAGGACAAGATATATGTTCCAGAAAACAGTGAGATCAAGAAGCTTATCTTGAGGGAATTTCATGCTAATCCATATTCAGGTCACCCAGGATATTAGAAGACATTGACAATAGTGAAGAAGTTCTACTATTGGCCAAACATGAAGAAAGAAGTTGCAGAATTTGTGGCTAGATTCTTAGATTCTTAGCAGGTGGAGGAATATTTTAAGAATCTTGGTGGACTACTATAGCCGAATCCGATTCTAGAGTGGAAATGGGAGGTCGTTTCCATGGAATTTATCACAGGTTTACCTAGGACATCTAGAAAATATGATTCCATCATATTTGTGGTGGATAGGTTGACAAAGGTAGCACACTTCATTCTAGTGAAGTCTAATTCTCAGCAAATGGTGTAGCACAAGTATTCATTAGAGATGTGGTGAGCTTGCATGGTGTTCCACAGAAGATTGTGTTAGAAAAGGATGCGAAGTTCACTTCCAAGTTTTGGAAGGAGTTGTTTGCAGGTTTAGCTATAGAGTTGGACTTCAGTACAAATTATCATCTGCAGACAAGAGGGTCAACATGATATTAGAGGACATGTTGAGGATGCATGTGATGCATCAACAATGGAAGTGGGAAGAGTGTCTTCCACTAGTAGATTTTTCTTACAACAATGGGTATCAAGAATATTTGAGGATGAGTTTGTTTGAAGGATTGTATGGGAGGAGTTGCAATACTCCCATCAGTTGGAGTGCTCCAGTTAATAGGGTGTTGATTGGATTAGACATGTTGGTAGAAATGGAACAAGAAATACAGGTAATCAAGAAGAATATGAAAGCAGCACAAGATAGATAGAAGAGCTATGCAGATCAAAAAAGGTTGTTTAAGGAGTTTCAGGTTGGGGAGCATGTGTACTCGTGCATTAATCTGAAGAAGAGATCCTTGCAGATTGGATTATGTGCCAAGTTGTCACCTTGGTTTTGTGGACCCTTTAGGATTCTTGAGAGGATTGCTCCAGTAGCCTATCAAATTGCTCTTCCTCCAACAGTGAAAGTCAATGATTTTTTCCATGTGTCATTTCCTAAGAAGTATGTTAGAGATGTTGATCATGTGATTGACTGGTCTGTATTGTAGGTGGAACTAGAAGGAGAATTTCAGTTGAAACCTCAGTGCATTTTGCAGAGAAAGATGCTCATGCTCTAGAACTGAGCAATCAAGTAGGTTAAAGTGCAGTGGAAGAACTTTTGGCCCCGTGAAGCTACATGGGAGATGGTGGATCAGATTTGGTCTATGTATCCTTCTCTATTCACTAGTTGAGAAAAAAAAATCGGTATATGTTTTGGTATATGTTCTGATGTGATTTTTTGAGTTTATGTACATATGTATATGGATCTAAATACCACCACAAGCTATGTTATAAAGCTATAATAAGAGGTATGAGTGTCATGCCATTATGGTTGGCATGATGTTATGTTTTTCATGTTGGTTTTCTTCTCAATAGGAGTACATTGTAAACAATGAAACAAGCTAAGTTATAAAGCTCCACGGGAAGTATGTTTTTCTTTCAGCAGTCTTTCTAGTTGTAGATGCTATTGAACACCGAGAATGGTGTTCCTCCAAGGGGGAGGATTTTGTAACAACCTTGGTTAAAAATCCATGTAATGAAGTTAATAAATGTAAAATAAGACCTTGGTCATGGGACACATATTCCAAGATGAATGTTGGAAAAACATCCTAGTGTCGGTGTTCATTTGGTTTAGTATGGCTAGGGGAAATTGGCAAAGGCAATGGAAAAGGATTTGGAGAGGGAAAATGGAATTTTTTGGCAATTTATTTATGAAAATAATGGAAATTAGGAGAAAAGGAAGGTGAAAGGTCACAGGTTGCATGTGAAGAGGAAAATGAAGGAAAATAATGGAAAATGAAGGAAATAGAGGCCTCATTAATAAAAAGGATTCCAAGGATCAATTGGTAGCTCTTTTCAGTTTAGTTTTTGGAGCTGTAATTCTGTTCTCTCTCTCACACACATATTATTGGACACATAGAGTTTCTGGGAGAACTCTTGAAGTGTGGAATACTTTGAATTTGGAGCAAGAAGGAAAGGGGATATAAAAAAGCGCAAGAGGAAATCAGGATCAACAGATACAACAAGTTTTTCTTTCAGGTATGGAGTTGCATGTATGATTTCCTTACTAGTTTTGGCATGCATGTGGTTTCTTGGTTATGATCTATCATTGGCCTAGAGGATTGCCTGGATTGACAATGGTTTTTCCTAGCTTTTCCATTTCCTAGATAACCATGGTGCTGTGGGTTTTACTTTTGTTTTTTGGTTGCTTCTCATGCTCCTTTGCCTGTGGGTTGAGTTATTAGTTCCTAGAAGCCTTGGTTGGACAAACACTCTAGAAGCCCTGTAACAACTTGGGTTGAGTTACTAGTCCTAGAAGCATTGGTTGGAAAAACACTCTATAACCCTTGGTGAGTTGAGTTACTAGTCCTAGAATCCATGGTTGGACAAACGATCTGGAACCTTGATAACATTTGTGGGTTGAGTTACTAGTCTGAGAAGCCCTGGTTCAAACAAACACTCTAGAGCCCTGGACAACTTGGATAGAGACCAATATGGTGATGGTTAGTTATGTCCAACTGTGAGATGGAATTAATGGATGAGGGTTGAGATGGTTTGGCCTCTAGAAGCCCTTGTTTAGTTTTGGTGAATTTGGTTCATTAGATCCCACTTTCATGTTTTGAATATGGCATGGGAGTGGTTGGCTTAAGTGAGTTTGGCTCAGCCCAATCTATGGTTGGGTGGTACATGGAAGTCCTGGACCTAGTTGGTAATTTCCATATGATAAAAATAGTTATGTTCTCCGTTGTACTAATTATCATGTTCACGTTATAGCAAATTTTCCATGGTTTATACTATGATTATTTGCTAGTTATATGTTTGGTTATGCAAGGTACACTAGCTATGGCTCTCACTCCTAATTTGATAAGTAAATTGAATGGTTGATGAATGAAAGGACTAATTAATTATTGTTGTAGCTAACTAGTGAGGGTTTGGATCCTTCTTGGTAACCCTTAGAGGAAAAGTATCATCTTACGAATAGATAAAACTATTAACTCATGATGGTGTGACAAAAGGGTTCGTCCTTCTAAATTATAGGTCGCAAGGTCACGATTTAGATAGGTCACAAGGTCGCTAATTTTAGAGGTCATGAGGTCATTGATTTGATAGGTAGCAAGGTTGCAAGGTTGCAAGGTCGCAATGTTTCAAGGTCGCAAAGTCACAAGATCGCAAGGTTGTAAGGTTGTACCCTTGGGGTCTTAGATAATTGCGACCTACAACCTTGAGCGAAGGTCAAGTTTGGAACTTTTCGGGTGGACGAGTAGCATAAGAGAAGCCAGTTATACTACATTACCTTAAGGTCACATAGGAGGTTGAGTCATATCATACTAACTCCTCGTCACATGTTTACCCAGGTTGGTTGGTTACTTGGGTAGATGTGGGAGGAGGGTGTTACAAATATTCATTCTGCAAGTATTAATTTGTTCTTGCATGCTGAAACTCTTCACATTATTCAACCTTTCACATTCCTCCATGATTGTGACAACATACATTTAAGCTTACAGATCCTTCTTTTTCTCATTCCTATCATGAAATATTGTTTTCAAACTTGTTTTTGAGCTTTCAACATGCATAGTGCACTTCTGGAACTTGAATCCATATCAACCTTGAAAACTACACCCAAAGCAGTCAAGTTTTCCTCTTGAGTGCACTTATTTTTCACGAATAATTGTGCCCTCCCTTAAGTGCATGAGCACACCACAAATACTTGAATCACTTTCTTTCATCCCTTCAGCATGCGTGAGTGCACCCTCCTTTCCTTTGAGCACATGGGAGCACCCTGAAGTCTTGAAGGCCTAGAGACCTACTCCTTCATCCCTTTGGAGTGTGATAGTGTTCCCTCTCTCTCTCCTTGAGTCCATGAGTGCACTGTCAAGGCCTGAAGGCCCAACAACCCACTCCTTTCTCCCTTCATAGTGTGCAAGTCTTCCCTTGATGGTTTTTTTCTCTTGCTTGAGCACATGAGCACACTGTAAAGCCCTAAATGACCCTTGACACTCCTTCATGCTTTAAAAGTATGACATCCTAGTTTTAATTCCTATTTTCTGATGCATGCAAGTGATTGTGTACCATCATTGATAGATTTTCATGTCCAATTACATGTGATGGCTCTTTTTACATGATTTATGAGTTATTTCTACATAGGTATATTGAATTAACCTAATCTTGTCATTATGAGTTTGTTGCTACAAACACGTGTTTGTGCTACAAGTATTGTCACGCTTTCAGCATTTATTGGAGCCATGCCTCCCTCTACATGCAAAGTGGCCTCCAAGGAAACTTCGGAGTTAAGCACTAAGGAAGCTATTGAAGTAAGAAATCCAACCATCCCAATATATGAAGACATACAATGTTTCATTGATAAGACTATAGAGGTCACGTGGGGTAAGATAAAGGACACATTCATGTAGAAGAGGTTTGTTGAGAACTTGGAAGACGTGCAAGCATACATGAAAATTAAGAGGTCCAAAATCCATAGGATCATATGCAAATTCACATCATCCAATGTGTAGGGGTTATTGAGTGGATTTTCACACACATGGATGACTCTCATTTGGTGCTTCATAGTGACAATGGTGGTCAGATCGCCACCTATTATGGAGAAGATATGCAGACATATACTACAAGATTTGCATGATTTTCGAATATGAAAACATTGACTTTTACACCAGATGGACCAATCTCGACACAAGTGACATCATAAAATCATGGTTTTGAGAGATGGCCAAGTTTCTCTATCACCCATCCGTAGTCTATCTGACAAATATTCTCAGAGATGTATATCAATATCTGATAGCCATGTGTTGTCAGTTGCATGGATGCAAGAACGCTAAAGTGTTTGAGGAAAATTGGATATATATGCTCAATATGGTGGTAACCCATGGTAAAGTATTCAATCGGGAATATATATTATCATTTGAGTTGCAGTGTCATGCAAGGTAGGTGAAAGCATCTTGAAGGGTGAACCAATAACCACGGTTCTATATGTTTGTCTTCCTTCTAGATGGGATCTGGCATAACATACTTTCCTAGCACTGTATTGGAATTGGACCCCTGATCACAAGTTCTCGGTTTACTTTTACTATAGAGTGTTATCAGAATCGAGCTTTAAAGGCACATATGATAGATTTGTTAAGCTCTTCTTTGCAATTATTTTTCACATGATATTCAAGATCAATCCTCCTTGTATGACCGATCAAGTGAAGGAGTCACTTTGGGATATTGTAGATTGGTTTGAAGCTCCTGAGGGTACATACATCAAATGTTTTGGTAGTCAGGTATCCCCTCATCTCATGCTGCAATATGTGACCAATAAGGTGTTCACGCAGGAAGTAGAAAAACAGTTAGATAAGTCATTGTTAGGAGTTCTTCATAGGAGGAAGAAAGCCCCTTTGCCCACCTTCCCTTTGAGGATTGAATTATATTAGTTAAATATCCACAATGTGATGGAAACATAGATACAAGAGTTGTATTTCCGAGAATTCATGACTAAATACTTCCATGGATATGATCCCAAGGGAGTGTGCGTGCAACATTTTGAAATGATCGGTTTTAATTGGGGTTATTCATTTATATCTATAGTGGAAGATGAGAAGGTAAAGAAATGGTACAATGAAAACATGAAGGTACATCCACAGATGGAGACCAATTCACCCCAAGATCCACCATCTCAAGACTTGTAGGTGTAAGAGGCAGAATAGATAACCCCTCAAGTAAGGAAAGTGGTTCCTAAGAAAAGGATTAGGTATGACTCGACAGGTGAGAGAAGCAAGAAATGGAAATCCAATCCTTTACAAGAGCTATTCAAGTGGAACAAGATAGGATAGAAGTGGAAGAAGAAGAGAAGAGGAAGCAAGATGAGTTGTTGGAGAAGCAATAAGTAGAAGAGGAGAAGAGGAGAATAATAAAGGAGGAATATTAGAGGTAGTCCCAAGAGGAAGAAGAAACACAAAGATTGGAAGAAAAGTAGTTGACTCAGGAGATAAAAGAGGAAGAATTGGAGGAAGAGGATACAATCCAACCCATGGATGATGAACTAGGTACTCCAGAAGAACCTCCCCTCAAAAGTGGTTATCTTCCATTTAGAGAAATGGGAATCACACCTCCACCTTCAGAAAGATTCATGGATGTGTGTAGTGTAACATTGTATTAGCTTAAGAAGAGGATTGTGTAGTAGAGGCATAAATACTTACCGAATGATCCTCAGAACCCAGTCTCAGTTTTTATAAAGATGGTGATAACTGCCAACACCAAAATGAATCCCAAAGTGATCATGGAAGAAAATGTTTCTTTTGCTACAATGACACAGGATAATTATGAATAGTTGTTCAGTGAGAATGCCATTTTGAGAAGAGAACTCATTGCAGTAAAGCAACAGGCGGAACATCTTGCGGCGAAGAATCACAGGTAATCATCACAAAGCTTCAACATAGTAGAATGGCAATCTACCATGTAGGGGGGAATGGGGCTAATGGAGGAAACCAGGGCACAATTATATGATGAGATGATACTTCTACAATAGGTGGTGGCTCCTCTTTTCGGTATTTGGAAGAAAGAACATGTGGTGAAACTCCTGAAAGTAGAAAAAAAAAGAAGTCAACCATCTTTAAGAGTGGACTGCCAAATATCCAGATTCTCCAAAACATTTGGAAAAGAAAGACAGGATTGTCGCTGAGATAGATAGAGTTCTAAGACTCCACCATCAAAATTATGTGCATCTTAGAGAACAATTAATTAGTACTATTGTTTCCTATAATGGACCACACAATTGTTTTGAGTCTCTAATAGAAAATCATGGGATGCCTTTAATAAGGACACTTGAAGCAATCACAGGTAGATAAATCAGCTTCCAGGGGATTAGGAAGTATATTCAACAAATAAAACAAGAAACAAAATAGGAAGGCTTGGAAATTACAAAAGACATTATTCTACAGTATACCATTGCACTAGTCAAAGCTCATATGAAACTTTCATGGCTAGGGAAAAATGTACAATCAAACTCCAAAAACATACTCACAAAGGCACTAAAGGTGAATATGCAATACATAGGGGACTTTCCAGTTCGGGTCAAAGCCTTCTCAACGGAGTTCAGGGCATGACACACTTACATTACAAATGAGCTCCATGAGGAAGAAAATGACTTATCAATTTGATGAACCTTTGTACCATCATCAATTTCATCTTATATATCCATTGTCTCATGTGTAATTTGTCTTATGTAATAAATAGAATGTAATGAAGTCCGAGGGACACATGTGAGAGGTGAATAGCCACATATGGAATGTAATAAGTCACGTATATAATATGAACAACCATATAAGTTTAAGAGTCATGAGGAAGCTCAAAGGTCATTGTTATTTGTTATAAATAGCTCAAGAAAAAGGCTTGGATTCTAGAGGCCTTTCCTTGGCTTCTCTTGTAGTACTCAGGAGATACATCATTATTTGGAGAAGAAAGTTGTGGCTTCATGTTCCACTGTTGGATATAGTGTTTCATCTATGTAAAAGTGTACCTAGTATCTTTCATTTTGTTGTAGGCTTGAAATGTCTGCCTCGACATTATAAGGGAGACCACCCAGTCGAGAAATTAGAGCAGTTCCTTTTCCGTTTGGAATGGTGGTTCCAATTGGTTAAACTAGGTCCAGTTACCTTATCTCTATCTCTACTTGTTTAAAGTATGACTTTCACCTACTAATAGATAAAAGACATTAGATCGACTCTTCTTGTTGATTAGGCAAGAAAGTGATCCTTAAGCTAATATAGGGATCAACAAAACCAAAACTAAAATTTGCCTCTTTAATAAGAGGGCTTCTAGAAATGTAAAATTAAATCTAAATACAAACAGATCCTAGAATACAAGCAAAAGGAAAAAAATCCTCAGCCTATATCGATTAGGAAGATGTAGATCTAACCCAATCAAGAGAAAGATATTAACAAAATTGGGATTTTAACATATCTGGCTTAAGGTGAATATATACCTACTAAAATAGTTCAATTAACTAATATTATAGCTGCCAAACATGATGTTCAAAGATCTATTAACAAGAATGATTAATTATTAGCATTAGGAAGTAATTCACATAATGCTAATAACCATTAAACTATTAACAACGAATGATGAACCAATAACATTAGGAAATAGTTCACAAAATGTTACTAGTAATTAAATCAAGATTAAATGACATATTTCTGAGTAAATAGTTACTCAGAAATCTTGTTTCAATGCAAAAGAGAAAAAGCCAAAAAATGATAATAAACTCATGAGACAGACATATTAAAGAGCTAATCTATATGAAATGAATTCATATCGACTAAAGTGCACAAATATAAATCCAAAAACATAATTATTCTATCAAAAGAAATGAAATTTGTACTAAAAATAACAGTATTCAAAACACGGATTGATTAAACCTAGTCTCTTTCCCAATTCTTTGAATCTCTTACAATCTCCTCAAAAACATAAACTTTGTTGTTAAAACAAGAGCTACAATAGTGCAAGCTCTGCTCCCCATACATAGTTCAAATTTGCAAAAGATAAATCCCAATAATCCCAAGATTTGCGATTAATCCTCTCTACCTACAACATGAAACTCCTATTACAATAGTTCTTTTAAAAATTCCAAAATTGCAGAGAAGAGAAACATTTTCTTTATTCTACAAACTACTATTTATAATTACAAAAATTAATTCTAAATAAGAGAGATGTTGAAGAATAATTCAACTCCAACAGTTTTTATAAGTCCAAATTCTTTTTCTTCTATTGATGGAATAATTCCAATGATTGAAATCTTCTCTTCCTCATCTCTTCAACTGTTCTCCTGCCAAAACCAATCAAAATTTAATTAAAATACAAATTAAAATAAAAAATACCAAATCTAGAAAATAAAATTTCTCCAATCAAAACTAAATTAAATAAACACATAAAAGAAAATCTGAGATTTTCATTCATCCTTGTAAATATATTATTGGTCAAAGAGAACATATTCGAATGGATCTACACTCAGCAGAGGCGATATGAACAAATGAAAATGCAAAAAATTAATTTTGTTTACAAATTTGGAGCTTGATTTTTTACTAAATTTTAGACTCATTAAATGACTAAATCTGATCATGAAACCACTTCAGAAATATTCTCCATGATTTTATCTATCTAATGAGTTGTCATGAGCCTCATTTGGCCAAGAAAAACTCAACTTATGAGCTTCCAAAGTTGAAGTGTTGAATTTGCTAGAATTCTGGAAAATTTGTTGCATGGGCCAAAAATATGAATTTTTAATTAAAAAAATCTAAATTTAAAATTAAATGTAAAACTAAAATTAATTAAATTCTAATTAATTACAATTATAAAATTCATTAATTATATACAAATTAATTAAAAAATTTAAATAAATTACAAATTAATTTAATTATAAAAATTAAATTATTTAATTAAATTTTTAATTATTATTACAAATTATAATTAAACTAATTAATTAAAAAGAAAATTAAAATAGGGGTCATATGTGGTGAGTGGCTATTGGTCCGTGATTATGGACCCAAGTGGCTTTTGGGCTCATATATGAGCCATACAAAATAAGTGGAAGCCTTATGTAAATAAACACATATAAAGGACCTCGGAAATAATGAAATATCAGGGATTTTATTTGGTGGTGAGTGAAATTGTTACGATATCCCGGGGCCTAATATGGAGAGGGTCCGGGAATGAAACTTTATGCCATAAAGTTTTTATATATCGAAGGAAGTTGGTTATTGAGGATTTTAAAAACAAACTTTTGATATGTAAAAAAGTGTCGGGGTTCCCATATGAAGCGGAGAGTGAGGTGCGTTGAGGTTTCAGGAGTTATAAGGTGAGTGATATCAGAATATCGGAGAAATAAGGCAGGGAGGGAGGTAAGGAGTTAAGGGAAAATGGGGTCGGATATGAGGAGTGTAGAGTCAACGTGGAGTGGGTTTCATCAATTATAATGTATAATTACTTAATACTAAAGATCTGACAAAATGAACTACACCCACTTTGTGATTTTGAGATTTCAAGTCTTGTAATTTCTTTTAAAATTGGAAATTGGAATAAATTACTGAAATCCCCAAAACACATAATTTTAATTGTTTTACTATTTGGCAGCAGTAGTTTTGTAGGACTGTTAGTGAAAAATAAAATAATTAGTAAATATTAACTAGGAATTAATATCTACAATGAATTACTAATTTATTTATAAAAGTTAAAGTAATACACATTTTGTACATTTTTTAACCAAGGCTGTAAAAATTATCAAACTTTGGATGAGCACCATTTGCAAATTGTGTAACCAAATGAGAAGAAACAAGCACTGATGGAAAACTAGTGAAAATTCGACCTCAATGGAACAATCAAAATAGAAATCCGACAAAAACGAAAAAAGACAAAATTGTAGGACACTTAACCAAAAGAAAATATTAAAAGGGTGATTTAGCAAAAAAATTATGGAAAGGGTCCCCATTATTTGAAATAAATAAGTAAAAAATGGGGGTGTTGATTTTTCACTACAACACTAGCGTCACACTGGGAAGAACCAGTTATCTCTAGTTAAAGATAATGAACTTTGATTTACCCAAAGGTTAAAAAATAATGGATTTCACGAAATCGTCTAACAGTAAAACATTTCCATGTGTCCCACATAAATAGATTAAGTAATATGAGTTTGTAAAGATAAGTACTCAAAGCATACTTGATTTAAAGTCATGAATTCAAATTTTGGGAAATAAATTATTTTAAAATTACCTCGTATGAGAAATAGAAGAAGATGAAGATAAGAGTTTTTTGGTAAAGAATATATCCATTGTTATGAATGGTCCCTGACATCGCTTCGCCGCCAGCGAGCCTGAAGATTACCTCGAGGAAGTTGTATTTTATATCATACAAGCCTAGCCCTGCTGCGAGCGAGCGTCCATAGCCTAATGGGTTTACTTGCATTTCCCATATTTCCTCTTTTATTCACCCTTTTGATAAGCGCATTTGCAAGATTTTTTTTTATGATGCACCTGAGTGAAAGAGGTGGGATGGTAATAGAGACTTATGATAATGGATATAATAGTTTTACAATGTTGACTCCACATTCTTTTCCTGTGATTATCAATCAGAGGTTTTAAAAAGTGTAGGAGTGGGAGGGATTCATTGAGTTGAACTTTGGTCAGTTATTTCCTTGAAAATGTGAACCATATCACTTATTAAGGATGTGTGTTCCTCCATGAAAAATTTTTAACGCAAGAGGGATTTATGGTTCCATAAAGATATACCTTTAATGATAAATGGAACTAACTAAAATAGACAGAGTAAAGATTTCCCATTTATGCCAACCACTGTTGTGTGAGGAAAATGCCTTCCACATAAGTCTTAGTGGAGTCACCACAATCAAATAAAAACGATATAAAAAGGAAAGAACTCCAAAATGAATTAGAAAAAGAAATCAACAAACTCTAATAATGTAAAAATAAAGAAAGTGAAAGCCAAAAAGAAAAAAAAAAATCCCAAAAAAAAAAAAAAAAAAAAAAAAAACCAACAAGATATTGTACAAATGTCTCAACAAAAGTGTAAAATAATATAAGCATGTGAATGTTCCTTCTATGTTGATATTTTAATCAAATTTATCTTTCAGAGTTATAAGAAATAAGGCTCTCAAAATGTAAAGGATAAATAACAGTCATGAGAGATAATAAGTTAATGAGAAGTCTTTGCCTACTACAAATTTTCTTGTTTCAAAGAAAATCCTGCATAAAAGTATCTTAACCATTTTCCAATAAAATAAATACTTATGAAATAGATAAAAAGTTTAGGGACTCCCCAATTTAGCTGATTTAATGATCAATCATTACTACTGCTCCAAAACTCAAAAAGAAAACAAGGAGTATGAGCTTCAAATATGATCTAGTGGAGGTGTGAAAAAGCTTTATGAAGAGCTTCAAAAGAGAGTTTTATATCAACAAAAACTAAAAACAAAACTAAAACCAAAAGTAAAGAAATAGAAATGAATGAAAGTGGGCATATGAAACTTACTGTTGGAAAATTGTGTTTAATATTACCTCAAAGATATCATTTTATCCAACAAAATATTACCTCCTCTTTTAATTAGAATTAAAAGCACGAAGAAGTTAAATTTTTGAAATCTTATTGACCTAAAATCATCATTTATTAAATATGAACTAAGGGAAGCAGTAAACTAGAAGAAAATAATGTTTCATGTCCAAGGAATCTGAAATAAATAAAATCCATCAAAAATGAGAATAATGATAATGTGTTTTTTTAGTGATGATTGTTCTCTTAATATTTCAAATTTCATATTCACTCCATGATTCTCATAAAATTTCAAAATTCAAGACCAAATTTTACATATTACATCTCCCTTACATTATTAACGAAAACCATCGAATCTTGATTGGAGGTATTTCTACGCCATCAGAGATATTACATCATATCAGAGTTTTTTCAAGCCCCTGGAGGTCGAAGATGTTCTAATTACGTCATATCGAAGGTTTCAATGCCGTTAGAGATTGGAGATATTAAGATATCTTGACATTTTCAAAGGAGCACTGAGGTGACAAGAACTCTGAGGTCTGATAAGATTATGTGATAAGAGGGAATAAAGTATTGGACATCAAAGGGGCTAGACATATCATAGGACTTATGAAATAAAACTTACAATATTTACACATTCTTATATCGTATGGGCCTTTTATAATTTGAATGCTTTCGGTGGAAATTATTTTCAGAAGTTTAATTGATTTTCACTTCCGATATCGAAAGTCTTAATAAATATTTATTGTAGATATTTATAAATGAGAGTCTTGATAAAAGGAAACTCGGAATTAATATTGAATAAAAATATAATATCGGAACTCGGATACAATAATAGTTCATGATGACTTCTAAGAGATTCTGAGATAAAGTATTTTTAAGCAGAGAAAATAAAATAAGGCTCGTGGATCTCAGAGAAATGCCTCAAAAATACTTTCAATTCATTATGATATAACATAATCCCAAGAATCTGACATCTGAAAGCGAACAATAGAAAATCAGGATTTTGATAATTACTAGATAGAGGCCTTGAATCAATTCAGAAGAAGCAATGTGATTGAAGTGGATGTAAAATGAATGAAAGCAATGGAAAAGGTTTTAACTCAACCGAAAAATGTAAGATTCAAAGCATATATAAATAAAATCATGGATAAGATCATTTTCTACAAGGATTTTGTGCAAATTTTCCTTTGTTTGTAGAAAATCTGAGTAATAAAGAGTGTAAGCATTTCATTTCAGCTGCATCGATGAGAGGCATAATATGATTATTGACTCATATTTCTAAATGTAAAAACGTGAATTCACGTGGGTCTGCACACATCAACGTATTGGAAGAAATATATCAGAGAAATCACTTGGCTATACTTTAGAAAGTTACGATATATGAAACTTCTGATAAATCATATTTAAAGAAATAATGGATAATAAGTGGAGGCAGGAAGTGATATCGGAACTTCTATATTGACGATAGTATATCGGGGATTTAAAGAGCAAGCATTTGATATGAAATTCCTGATATAGGCCGAGGATGGGAATATTGAATATCGGAAGTAGGAGGCATCGAGAATATTGAGATATCATAAGGTTTGAGCAAAGACTAATATGCCAAGTGGAAGTTGTAGAGCCGAAAAATCTTATAATATTTAATTTGAAAGGAAGTTCCCAACTCAACTTTGCCTTTTAACAAAAGCCCCTTTAATAATTATATTAACTATCGAGAGTATTTGATCGCATAATGGTTTTATCGTAACTTTCTTATGAGGAAAGTTACGATATTATAAGGATATGATACAAATATTCCGATAATGCATTAATTTAATACAAAAGGCCTATCTTTGTTTGAATGAATAGAAGAAAAACTTAAAGAATACCCAAATTCTAATGAAACAACAAATACTTCCCTGGACATGTTTCATATTAGAAAGGGTTGCTTGCTTGCTTATCTCAAGTCTCCAAAATCAAGTCAATGAAGACCTGAAAAAGAAACAAAATAGAAATAAGAAGTAAATTATGAAAAATATAAAACTAACAATAGATGAAGATGAACTTGTTAATGCATACCTGGAAGAATATTGATTATAAGTTTACCTCATGAATCTTCAAGTTCTCCCATGCATTTCTCAAAATTTTCATATGTTCAAACATCATCTACTTATTCAATATAAAATGCTAAGTAATGAACTTTTAAATTGCATCCACCTCAAATTTACATTGGAGGACAAGAGTGGTGAAAATTACCCTTTCAGAAATACTTGTGAATCAAAAATTGCCAAGCCATAGCAATTCCTTGGAATTTCTTCATATATGTTTTTATTACAAAAACATTTTTAACAATATGATGAAGTTTTTTGCAAAAAAAAGACAACCAAGTGCTCTCACAAGTGTGCATGACTCGACTATATAAGAAATTTTATATGTTTTAAGCCACTTTTCCAGAAAATGAAAAGGGATGCCAAGAAAAACTCAGATTCATTACTTGTTTATTAAAACTTTGGAATAATTAAATAAATTCAAATAGAAAATGAACCTAAATATAAATTAAATTATCCCTAATTCTAACTTAATGAAAAAAAAAAACATGGCTAGGTATAGTTGTATTTCCAATGGAACCACTCTCTTATCCTAACCCCTGCATGTATGTACAGTTCAAACATTAGTAACAAGAATATTGTTAAATGAATAAAAATAAATTTGAATATAGTATGTACACTAATTTCTAACATATTTACAAAAAGAAACATATTTACAATCACCTTTTCTTGAAATGTCCTTTCTGGCTGAATTTCAATTGGATCATACAAATTTGGATGAATTTCCATTAATGATTGGGAGAGATTCAAAAGAGGGGATAACATGTTAGATTGTGAAAATGAAGTTTTATATACAATGACCTACATGCAAGTCTTATGTACAGATGTTAAATTATTAACAATATTCATTTTATGAGTACTTTCCAAATGTCTTTCAAATGGGTCAATGAAAAATGGATGGAAATATGATAGATTCAATGGAGGATCATTAATTGAATCAGATCGCTAGTCAACTTGCAAAAATACACTCTCTTGTTGGCACTATTTTTGAGAGAAAATGAACAAGTGATAAGAGATTAACATCAATTGAAATTGGAAGAGTAATAGCTCTTGATGTTCATGATTATGATTTTAAACTTCATTTTCCCATTCAAGCGATGCATCAATTGAGTGTGCAATATGGAACTGCTCGATATGCCAGCATAAGATATCTAAAAAATGAAAAATTAAAACAAAAAACAAATCTAAAATCTAACAAAATAAATGAAGAAACAATATAAAATTAACTCCTAATTTACATTATTGTTACATCTAGTGTTATATCACAATTGGGATTGATTTGAAGTGATTTCCTTTTCACAATAATTGGCTAGAATAATTCAATTATAATGATCGCCAATACCAACTTGTGAATTTGAGAGAAGATCATGACTATGAATATGATCTGAAAATAGGGCACTTAGGCTTCTTGTCTAACTTACAAGAACCTCTCCCACTTCCAAAGCTTATTTATTCCCAAGTCTTCTTGATTAACCAATGCGGAATTAAGAAATGCTTGAAAATATAGGTGTATGCTGATATTTGTTTTTAAGTGATTATATGCCTTAAATTTTGTTGTTGTGTTGTAAGTCGATGTGCTTAAACTGATACATAAATACATGTAACAGTAAATAATGCAGCAGTAGATAAACACATAAGACATCAATTTAATTTGGAGTTCACCCAAAACTCTCGGGCTACGTCTCCTTGAGCTCCAATCAACTCGACTAGGCTCTTTGGGATTATGGAAAAGTCCTTTTACAAGCTCTTGGCTCAACTCCACTGTTTTACACAGAAACAATGGGTTTATACACCATTTTATCCTCGGCTCTTGAAGCTCTCAACTCTCTGGCTCTCAGCTCTAGCTCTGGCTCTTGGTTCTGGCTCTTCGCTCTGGCGCTTAGCTCTGGCTCTGGCTCTCACTCTAGCTCTTGGCTCTAGCTCTTGGCTCTGGCTCTTCAGCTCTAGCTTCTTTGCCTCTCTGCAATGTACAACTCTCTGGCTTTCCACTTGAAATCCAAGTGACTCCCTTGGATGCTCTGCGCTTCAGCATTTGCTTTTTGTGCTCTCTTTTTGTTGCTACCTTTTTGCACTACTCTCTTTCACCTTAGCCTCCTGCTTTGGCTTCACTTTCTGATTATGCTTGGTTTCAGCAACAACTCCCACAACAACCCCTTCTATCTCTAACATTCATGGCTTTTAAGCCAATTGGTTATTGTCTATTCATTTTCCCCTTCGGGATCTTCAACTCCCTACCTTTGTCTGCTCAATCCCCCCTTTTGAGCATTAGAAATCATTGCCAAATGCTTTCAGGGATGGTGGCCACCTGTTCCATAACGGAATGGATCATCGGGCCTTTGAAATTCCCGAAATGGTCGTTCTTGGCTTACACAGGAAAATACACAGAAAGCCTATAAAAATACACCCAAACATGTCTATCGGACTTCAAAAACTGTTAACTCCACCTTATATTCCATCCAGGGAAAATTTTAAGAACCCCCCCTAAATTTACATGTATAATAAATGGGTGAATCTCCATGGTATATAGGAAAAATGGAAGGCGATTTTATCAATAATATGATATGTATATATAATCTTTTGGCGAATCTCTCACTAGGCATGGCGAATATTTTACTCAATTATAAAATCTTGTGTTTATTGAATACACAAATGAAATCATTGCATTTTTTTAAAATATCTTTTGAAATCAAAATTACCGAAATTACATATCGATAACCTAGTGGGTGTAGGATAAAATTCACCCGTGCCATTCACAGAAAGCATGAGAAAAAACCTAATACTATATATAAAACCAAGAAAAATTCAAATTCATCACTTTTAGGGACCTCGTAACCACCCTGCCAATACACAAGTATGTTCCTGTTTGCAATTAGAAAAATTACCCAAAAACCTAATACTATATATAAAACCAAGAAAAATTCAAATTCATCACTTTTAGGGACCTCGTAACCACCCTGCCAATACACAAGTATGTTCCTGTTTGCAATTAGAAAAATTACCCAAATTACAATCTGTTTACTCCAGCATATGTTGGAAAGTTATAGAAGGATGACTAGTGCAATCAATCTATTCCTTTTAGCCCTGGATTTATTTCAATTTAAAACATAAGTATACCAATATACTTGTCCGATGTCTATGCCTTAACCATTCACCTTAAGATGTTTTTACAATATAATTTCCTAAGTCTATTTAATATCTTCATTATCATAAAAACCAACCTATATCCATCTTAACTCCACATCTACCACCTTTAGGGGGATGAAATCTGTTTATCCCTCTGAGCACTTGGTAGACCCAGAATTAAGATGGATGTAAGATGATAGAATTTCCCCATTAAATAGTCTATGCTCACATGAATACCATGGTATTACCATGGGTCAATACCATGGGTTATCATAAACCTGGAGCGTAAAAATTACTATTAGTAATTTATAAAAATTAACAAAATTAATAGTTGATTTTTATTTTATTTTTTATTTTAACCAAGCTAAAATGTTTAACATACATTAAATTACAACATCTATTTTTACTCTTGATCGGATCAAATATTTTTTCACTCTATGCTAGTTTGCATATCACGATATTTGATACCTCTCGGGGGTTAGTAGATCCAGAGTAAAGATGGATTTATGTTTGTTTAATTCCCCCATTTAAATAGGCTACATTCTAGGTGAATACCATGGGTCAATACCATGTGCCATTTTGGTGAACACCGTGGGTCAATACCATGTGCCATTTTTATTTTTATTAATACTAATATTAGGGTTAATAATGTTTTTTTGCACGGTATTAATAACAATCTAGTCCATGGTATTTGTCCCATAGTATTTTGCCCATAGGTTTCACCCAAATATAACGCATTTTTTGAGTGTTCGTAAATATAAGGTGACTTATGGAGTAAATATAAAAAAATGTTTTATTTGTTTACCATACCTCTCGTTTATTTATATTTTTATTAATTTTAGAATATGTGACTGCTACATCTTGGTGCACACAACTACTTTGGATGATGCAAACATTGCAAGACATTTAGATCACATGCACTCCACCCATCTCCATTCTATGTGATAATACAAGTGCCATCAATATTTCAAAGAATCCAGTCATGCACTCCAAGACCAAGAACATACCCATCAAATACCATTTTCTACGTGAACAAGTGCTTGAAAAAAAGGTCAAATTGGAATATGTTCCCTCCAAAGAACAGGTTGCTGATATATTCACTAAACCACTGCCCAGAGAGACATTTGAATATCTCAGACAAAAGCTGGGAGTAGTTGTTGCATCATCCTGCTATTAAATCAAACTTTTCAGAGAAAGGTGATTATACGCGTGTTTCCTAAAGTGAAGTCGCGTACACATGCAGGTTTCTGTGGGTCAAGGAGCATATATGTTTTTCAGGCAAGAAAAATAGTGGGGTAGGCTCTGATATGGGTGCTCTGACTGATATTGATGATATGCTCTGTTCATTAATTTTATCTGACTAATAAAGATGCCTTGATCTTTGACCTATTAACAATGCACAGGTAGCACTGGTTCAGGGGGAGCATTAGCCTTCACGTACATTCAGCATTGTTGGCATTATGGTTGTTGAGTCCAGCTATGGCTTCAGATATTTATACCATTGGTTGCTCAAGTCATGTAAAAGTCTAGGATGTGATATGTCTTCTCATACATTTGAATGGGTCCTCTTGGACAAATGATGTAATTTATATCCCCACTTTACATGGGATGGATGATGTAATGTTTCTTGTTTTTGTCATGTATAAACAATTGGTATATCCCCACTTGGTTGGGTGGATGAGTCAAATTTGGTATATCCCCACTTGGTTGGGAGATGGATGTATGTATGAGTCATTGGTGATAGGAAGGTCATTGGTGATGTATGTATAGATTCATGTTATTCTTTTAGAAAATCTTTTTGCAGACTTTGCTTGTGCTCAGGGGGAGCATGGACTCAATCATGGGAGTTTAATCAACACACTTAAGAATATCAGAGAATTCAGAATGTACTCAGGGGGAGCAAGACCAGCATAATGTATGTCAAAGGGGGAGAGTGACTTGGTGTTGTTGTTGCCATCAAGTCCAAAGGGGGAGATTGTTGGCATTATGATACAGATGTTGTCCTTGATGGAAACTCACTCAGATGAAAGATCACAATACAAGAGGTTAATAACAAAGAATTACAGATCAAACTACACAGAATGAATAAAGAGAGGTATATGCAGGTTCACCTTGACCAAGCTGCGTATACACGCAGGTTCACTGACCATAAGTAGCATATACGTACACATGCACTTCCATAGAAGGAAAAGCGCGTATACCTTGGAAAACTAAGTTTTTGGTTCGAGGTATTTGGTCCATGGTATTTTGATCCATGGTATTGGTCCAAGGTATCTGGTCCGAGGTATTGGCCCTAGGTATTTGGTCCAAGGTATTGGTCCTAAGTTGTTTTGGTCCATGTTATTGAGAAAGGCTTAAAACTATAAAAGGAGGAGAAGATCATTAGGCCAAGTGTGCAAGTATCGAATATCTGATGAAGTGTGAGATCTAGTATGCAAGTTATTGGCTTATGGTGTTGTGTTTGATCTTAACCAAGGATGAACCTTAGCGGTTGATGAAGGATAAGATCTAATGATGGATCAGGATCTTAAGGCTTGAAATGAATTATCATTATGTGGTTTGATCATGTATAGTCTAGATCTGAATACTGACGCATGTGTTATTCTGTAAATATTGTGATCTGGGTATAACTGAAGTCTGGAATAGCTGCAGAATTATGAAATAATATTTGCAGATGTATACACTAGTTGGCTTTGAGAAAAGCACGTATACATGTAGGTTCAACACATGGAAGTATTGTATACCTTATAAAGTATGTTTCAGTTATTTCTGTTTGCTATTGTAGAGTTTTGGGTTCTGGTTACTATATTCTAGTGACAGTATTTTGAATGATCAGATTGATTGTGGTTTAATGATGGGTTGTCAAAGTGATTGATTGATTCAGTTGTGGTTGATTCAGAAAGTGATGATTGAGTCTCAGTGATTGGTTGATGCAAATTTATTTGATGATTGAATTGCAATTATGATGTAGTTGATGGATCCAGTCTCAAAATTTATGAAACGTGGTCTTTGGAGGAAGAAAGAAGGTCGTAGCCTTTTGTAGGTTGTCGCCTACGTACTAGTAAACATATTCTCTAGTACAAGAGTTAGGGGGTTGTATCTCCCTTCCAGTAGAAGCTGGAGAATGAGAGAAGGTTGTAACCTTCTGCAGTTAGAATCCTACGTACTGGTATAAGTATGCACCTTTATAAGATTGTAAACAGATTTTCTTATTATTAAAAGAAGATAGAGACGACAACAGTAAGTGGTTTTCACCCACATTGGGTTTCCACCTTATATCTTGGTGTTCATGTGTGTTGCTTATGTGTGATGCTTTATTCTTCTTTTACTGCACTGTCTAATAAATCTCTGATATACTAGTTAAAGTTCAATGCATGATAAATTGGGTAAATCAAAATTTCTCTGCATATATGCTGGTTGCTTTAAGTACAGTCATGTATACATGCTAGTTCACTTAGCTAAAGTAGCGTATACAAATCTGTTTGGGAAATTAAGTTATTAATCTAATAATACTAATTCACCCCCCTCTCAATATTATTTTCAATAGTTATTGTAGACTTTTTGCCTAGAGCAAATTTGCCTGCAGGTGAAGAAGGAATGGTTGATGACCAGTTACTGAACGAGCACTTATTTTCTATTTCAGTTCTCTCTCCATGGTTTGCTAATATAGAAAACTATTTGGTATCAACACAGTTCCCACCAAATTAGTCCTCAAAAGAAAAGAGCAAGATAGTAAGGAAAAGCACCCCCTTCACTTGGATTGGGGGAAATCTCTTCAAACTTGGCCCAGATCAAATATTGAGAAGGTGTGTCATGGAGGAGGAAGTCTTTGAAATCCTTCTGACCTGTCATGATGGACCTTGTGGAGGTCAATTTGCAGCAAAGAGGACAACATTCAAAGTGTTACAAGCAGACTATTATTGACCCACTCTTCATCAGCATGTGAAAAGATATACTAGTCAGTGTGATTGGTGCCAAAGGATGGGAAGGCCTACTTCAAGAGATGAAATGCCTCTGTAGCCTCAAATGACTTTCGAGCCATTTGACAAGTGGGGCATGGACATCATTGGGCCTATTGACCCTCCTTCCAAGCAAAAACAATACATCATTGTGCGCACTTATTATTTGACTAAGTGGGATGAAACCAAAGAAATTAAGGTAGCAACAAAGGAGTTTTGGGTTGTGTTGGACCCTATATTAGGTTGGGTGGACGTACTTATGGTTTTTTGCATGATTTTTGCACATGGTTTTGGATGCAATGGTTTTCGGTTGATTGTTTTGGACGCTATGGTTTTCAGTCCATGGTATTGGATGCTTCGGCATGTATAAATATGTATTGTAACATTGAAAGGAACATAATGAAAAATCAAGCTGGTAGTCCCGGTTTTGGGATCCATGGGAAAATCTCTGTGTATATGTGTTTTATGTGTTATGCTCTTGCATTGTTTATTTTCTGTGTTTTAGAATTCGTATGTAGGTAATTTTTGTACGAGGTTGAAACCTACATTTGGTATCAGAGCTATTTTGGCTTCAAGGGGATGCCTTTGTTGCTGAGGGGTTTTTCTCGGGCCTATGGTAGACCCTATTCAGAGGGAGATCTGTGAGATCGATTCTGTTGGTGAAAGAAGATGGCGACCAATGGAAAAATAGAGATCAAGAAATTTAATGGTCAGAGTTTTGAGTTGTGGAAACTCAAGATGGAGGATCTGTTGGTGGATAAAGATTAGTGGATCGCAGTAGATCTGGGTACTAAACCAACGGGAGTGTCTGATGAATAATGGAAGAAGTTGGATCGGAAGACAAAGAGCACAATATGATTGTGTGTCTCAGATTCAATATTACTAAATGTATTAGGGGAAGCTACATCGAAGGCTTTGTGGGACAAGTTAGGGACTCTGTACCAATCTAAGTCTCTGGTGAATAAATTGTTCCTACGAAAAAAGCTGTATAACCTGAGCACGAAAGATGGAGACTCAGTGATATAGCATCTGAATGCATATAATACTGTGGTAAGTCAGTTATTGTCTGTTGATATCAAAGTTTCAAATGAAGATAAGTGCATTAGTTTGTTGTGTTCTCTAGCAGATTCCTGGGATAGTTTGTTTATTGCAATAGGTAGCAATGCAACTACCTTGTAGTTTGATGAAATAGTCTCATGCTTGTTGATGGAGGAGATGAGACAAAAAAATATGGAGGGCCAAAATGGTGATGCCTTGTCTGTACGAGGACGGTCCCAGAATAGAAACAAAAATAAGCCATCAAGTGGGAGATCTAAATCTAGAGGGAGATCTAAATCTCCAGGAAAACCTGTAAAGGTGGTATGCTAGAAATGCAAAAAGGAAGGGCACTACAAAAGGGACTAAATCTAAAGCTCCCGACAAAGGAAAGGGATTTGATGATGCTCCTTCTACAGAGGCAAAAACCACCTCAGATGAAGGTGGGGATGTGTACTTGGCTTCTTCAAGTACACATATATATCATGAGGCATGGTTGATTGACTCAGGTGCATCCTTTCACTTCACTCCCTATAGAGAGTGGTTTTACGAGTATGAGAAATACGATGGTGGTGATGTCTTCTTAGGGGATGATAGGAAGGTTAGAATCATTGGTCGCGGAAAAGTAAAGTTGAAGTTGCAAGGTGGAAGGGTTAGAACACTTTTGAGTGTTCTACATATTCCTGCATTGGCCAGAACTCTAATTTCTATAAGCAAGCTGGATGATGCAGGTGTAAAAATAGTGCTTGAGAAAGATACCTGCAAGATGGTTTGGGGAGCACTGGTATTGATGTGGGGAGTTTGGATTAGAACTCTGTACAAACTACAAGGTAGCATTGTTGTTGATGGGTGCAATAGTTTTGTGGTTCCTGAAAGTGGAGCAGAAAATCTAGTGGTCTCTGGAGAGAAGACCATGCTGTGGCATCAAAGGCTTGGACATATTGGAGAGAAGGGCCTTCAAATACTTCATGGTAAAGGTATGGTAGAAGGTATGAGTAATAGTTCTTTGGATTTTGATTTTTGTGAAAATTGTGTATATGGGAAGTAGAATCGGGTGAGTTTCCCCTCTGGTGGCAAGAGGGTGAAACATATATTAGATCTTGTGCACAGTGATGTGTTTGGACCTGTGAAGGTTCCATCACTAGGTAAGTTTGTGTACTATGTATCATTTATAGATGACTTCTGAAGGAATACATGGATATATTTCCTTAAGAAGAAATCTGAAGTCTTTGATAGGTTTAAAGAATTTAAGGCTCTGGTGGAAAACCAGACAGAGAAGAAGATAAAGGTGTCGAGGACAGATAATGGTGGAGAGTTTTTTAGTAAGGAATTTGAAGAATTCTATAAGAAGTGTGGTATAGCACGGTAGAAGACTACTCCATATACACCTTAGCAAAATGGAATTGTAGAAAGAATGAACAAGACGTTAATGGAAAGGGCAAGAAGCATGCTCAGTGGTGCTGAGTTAGGACAGGAATTCTGGGCAGAGGTGGTGGAAACAACATGTTACCTGGTCAATCGATCACATTCATCAACATTCTAAGGGTATTTGGATGTGATGCATATGTACATGCCAAAGGAAAAACGAACCAAGTTGGATAGTAAATCTGAAAAGTGCATCTTTATTGGGTATAAGGATGGTTTAAAGGGTTATAAGCTTTGGAACCCAATAACAAGGAAGGCTATGTATGGCTGAGATGTGGTGTTCAGAGAGGTGAAAGATGTTATTAAACATGAAGTCCAACCAAAGGAACCTGAGAAGATAGAGTTTGAGCTAAAGTGGGAAGAATTAGACTCTACAACAAAGGAGGAATCAAAAGATGAAGAGCCACAAACTCCGGGTGTGAGAAGATCAGTTCGAGAAAGAAGGCAGCCAGAAAGGTATAGTCCATTTGCATTCTTTAAAATTTTTCTTTATCTATTACTGATGATGATCCCAGAACTGTGAAGGAAGCAATAGATTCAAAGGATGGAAAACTCTGGAAAGAGGCCATGGTTGATGAAATGGCATTTGTGCATAAAAATGAGGCTTGGGATCTGGTGGAGTTTCCGAATGGAAGGAAACCCATTGGCAACAAATGGGTGTTAAAGAAGAAGACAAATGTAGAAGGAAAGGTGGAGAAATACAAAGCTCGGTTGGTAGAAAAAGGTTATTCCTAGGTGTCGAGAATTTATTTTGGTGATATTTTTTCTCCTGTTGCCAAAGTAGCTTCTATTAGATTACTTTTATCTGTTGCTGCTGATTTTGATTTTGAGGTAGAACAGATGGATGTGAAGACAACATTTCTTCACAGGGATTTGGAAGAGGAGATCTACATGAAGCAACCTGAAGGCTTTGCAGTGAAGGTTAAGAAAGAACTGGTATGCAAGCTAAAGAAGTCTCTGTATGGGTTAAAACAATCACCAAGGATGTGGTATCAGAAATTTGATACATTTATATGGTGACTTGGCTTCACCAGAAGAAAAGCAGATCACTTTGTGTATTTTAAATTAATTGGTGACCGTGTTATTTATCTGGTCTTGTATGTGGATGATATGTTGCTGGTTGGAAATGACAAAGAAATTATCCAGGATTTGAAGACCGAATTGTCCTCCAAATTCGACATGAAAGATCTTGGTACTGCAAACTATATTTTGGGCATGGAAATTAAAAGAGATCAGGCAAAGAGGAAGCTCTGGTTAAACCAAAGGAAGTATGTCGAGACAATATTGCAGAGGTTTAATATGCAGGATAGTAAACCAATGAAGGTTCCTATTCCTATAGGTGTAAAATTATCTTCTGAACAATGTCCCAAGACACAAGAAGAGGAAGAGGATATGTCCCGTGTTCCATAAGCAAGTGCAGTCGATAGCCTGATGTATGCAATGGTCTATACTAGACCAGACATTGCACATGCAGTGGGAGTATTGAGCAGGTTTATGTCAAAACCAGGGAAAGAGCATTGGATAGTAGTGAAGCGGGTTTTCAGGTATTTGCGTGGCACTGGTGATTATGGTTTGTGCTACCAAGGAAGATCGAGATTGGAAAGAGTTTTGGATAACTATGGCTTTGTTGATGTGGGCTGGGCTGGAGATCTAGATCATAGAATGTCTACAAGTGGGTATGTGTTTAACCTATTTGGAGGTGCAGTCAATTGGATGAGTAAGAAACAATATGTAGTGGCACTGTCAACTACAGAGGCAGAATACATGGCAGCCACTCATGCAAGCAAGGTAGCAGTTTGGTTGCAGAGATTGTGTTCAAGTATGGGGTTAGTACATGGAGCTATAAGGATAGACTATGACAGCCAAAGTGCAATTTTCTTGGCAAAGAACCCTGCTTACTATTCAAAGACAAAGAACATTGATGTTCAGTACCAATTTGTGAGGGATATGATAGAAGACAAAAAGGTGTTGCTGGTAAATGTGGACACTTTGAAGAATACTATAGATGCATTAACAAAACTTGTGAGCTTTGAGAAGTTCTCTTGGTGTAGAGAAACAATGGGCATTGTAGGGATGGATAAATGACTAAGCTCTCTTGTGGCCCCCTGTGGAAAGAAATCAACAAGTGGGAGAATGTTGGGTTGTGTTATTCTTTCCACGACTAGACCACGCAGTGAACTAGGGGGTTAGAGGGGGGGCAGAGCCCCCCCCCCCCTTTTGTTGCACCGATTGCGTAGCAGGGGATTCATAGGGGGTTTGAGGGGTGCATGTAACCCCCTCTATGGTTACTTGCTTCTACCAAAGTGTTTTTATTCCTTAATCTCACCCTTTCTTTTTCAAGTTCTTGGAGCCTAAAATTTCCTTGTTGGATTTCTTTCTCAAGTCTCGAGCATTCTGCTCCTTGCGACTTTGTGATCCCTTCTTTCCAGGCTCTGCGAACCATCATATCTACTGGTGCTACTATGCGCGTACTAGGCCTTTCATGCTTCATGGGGTTTACAACGTTCACTTCAAACTTCAACTTCGGTGGTGCCTGCATGGTCAGGGTCTTCCACGTGGTCCTATAAGCCCATAGAACCATTGGTACACATAGGTCCTAGTCAGTCTGCTTTGCATTGTGGACTTTGTTTAGCGCTTTGTATATTTTGTTAAAAGCTTCTGTGTGGATATCCTTCTATGCACCTAGTCTTTTCATACTCCGTGGTTTCAATCAGAGGGGTCGTTCGCACCCTTGTCTTTCCCGCACCTACTTACTGATCGTGTCTCCTACCACAAGGACTGTGTGCGTTCCCGCAGGTTTCACACCATATGCTTGTATCCACCTGGAAAGGTGGGCACGTGGGCCGTTTTGTCCATCATACTTTTCTTTTAACTGCATCTGAGGCTTCCCAAATCATAGGCGCATCATCCTTCGGCAGTCACGCCAGTCCTTAAAACTCTTCTGGTGCGTACCCCACCACCTTGCAGGCGTAGCGCACAATACCCATTTCAGAGTGTCAAAACGTTGTTGTTCCGACACTTCTCTTTCAAATTTGTTCAGGAACTCCTCCACTTCACCTAACCCGTTGTACGTAGGCAAATCTCTCCTCTCCGTTGTTACATTGGCCAGCACTCTGCAGGATCACACGTTGACCTAGTACATTAAGCATTCCAATGACAATCTGAATGCGGGGATAACGGATATCCAAGCTACGTTGTTACTTAGGCGAAGTCAGGAGTGAAGACAGTGAAACTGGTGGTAGTGTGGGTGGGGGTGGTATGCACGGAATTCTCTGCCTTATCAGATTGATCGCACTTCTTGGCGAGACCTTCGTGAGCTCTTCTTCACCTCCTTGCAGAGGTGAAATCAAGGGGCTAGTCTCTAGTTCTATGGTACCTTCATTTTTGTATATTTTCCCACTTCGTGTAGCCCCAAACATTAATTTATTCACATAACCCACTTTTCACACAGTAGCATTTTAATCCAAGTGTTCAAAGATTTAACGTACTTAGCTCGCGATCCCTTGAGGAAGCGTTGCTCTACCTCGCTATGACTAAAGTATCTACCATGAATTCGGTGATGAATCCTCCTTTGATTCGATCAAACCAGTGATCGACAATGCACGCAATCTGATCTTTCGATGCTTCTAGTATATGCACCAATTCTGGAGTCCACACAATAGGTTTGTTGAGTTTACACCTTCCTTGGCTATTTTCTAGCTTCACAATCCACTCATACAAATCAGTATGGAAGGATGAAAAGAAAATTTTGTGGATATCCATATAGAAGTAGCAATCTAACCACTCTTCCTTTGATAATCATGGATTCCTGTTTTCCTGCTTTGCTTCTGTCCAACCACTCTTCAATTCCCTTCTTTGTCAAATTCTAGTGATATGACATCAAACATTTCTATGCAGACCCCTGTCCCAGCAATGGAACCACTTGTTGGGTTGTTGGGGCCTGACCCAGGTTCGGAGTTATTTAGCCAAACAAATCCATATACTACTAGCCCTTTCGGCAAAAGTCCATGGAGCATGGACTGAGGTCTCACCTGAAGTAGTATGGAAGAGTGCTAGAACCAGGTTTCCACACCCTGGAGATGTTTGAAGAGTTCGACTGGTCCACTATTTGTCCCTTCGCGCAGGTGTCTTTGCGCACCTTCCGTTCCTCACGGCCTGATACCTTGCCTTCGCGCAACCCTAACCAGGGGGTTGTGTCGCGTTTTTCACTATTACGAGAGATATTATTTATCTTCCAGTATTAATTAAGCACCTTTGCCTACTCAAATGTCTTAATTTATACTTAACAATATAAAACATTCATATAGGTTCACGCAATAAATAAACAATCTATCGTAAATTATATTCAATCATGCATTAACCCAGTAAAAGGTACATAGAATTACAACAAAAATTCTCTTTATTGATTCCTCCAACAGTTACAGACTCGACCTGCCCTGCACACTCAGCTGCAGGGGTCTGCGCACTCAACTGTGGACTACTAGGCCTTTGTGCACACAGTTGTAGAGCCTTCTCCTACTCTACGACCCATAGACACACTTTACACTTCGAATCAATCACTTCAACTTCTCATCCTTCTATTCTCTCTTATTAGTTATCTTTTACACTTAGAGCCTCACTATATTTATAGAATCCCATGGTTTGCAGACCATGGGTAGGTCTATCCAACCGACATTACATTACAAAACTAGGGTGTACAACCCTGTGACTCTATCATACTTTTGCGTCCTGCACCCACAATTCGTGGAGCTTTTACAACAAGTTTTGGTCAAAAGTTGGGCTTTAAGCCCCAAAACATGCCTTGAGGGGATTCCATGACCAACACCTGGGCTCCTACTACAAGTTTATTGAAGGAGGCAGGGTCATACCTCAAGAATTTGCTATCGCATTGTTCTTTGAGCTTGAGAAGGAGACCGAGAACTCACCAATGGATGCAGATCGCCAAATCAAAGGGGTTGGAAGACATTAGGCACATGGAAGAGAAACTCAAGGAGATGGGCAGAGAGATAAGTGGCTTGAGAGACAGAGAGGCCATAATGAGAAATCAACTAGAGACATAAAATGCATGGTTGAGAGGACAGCTACAGGAAAGAGAGAATCAATTGGCATGTATGGTCAGTCTCTCTTTGGAAGCAATCTAGTGTAGGATGCCAGCTAAATCGTATGCCCTATACCTCAAAGAATAGTGGTTGTAGTTCTAGATTAAGACCCTAGCACAGAGAGGCACCATGCCATTTCAGGACTACAGGTAGTTCATTGATCTTTGTGATCAAAGTACACTAGAAGATAGGGCCAAAATGGCTGAGTTTTATTTGCACAACATGGCCCTAACAGACATGAATGTATGGTACCCTAATGCCAAGCTAGGAGATTTACAATTGATGGATTTGGCATCATGGACGAACCATGAGGAGTCAAGGGCTGTAGAGATGAAAAGGATATTGGCAAGAGAGAAAACTGAACCTCTTGTGATCAGAGATGAACAATAAAATCCCATGGCCCTCATCAGTACCCATAATTTGATTGCAAATGATCCTCAGCTGGAACTTAGATACCTTGCTACCCAAGAGCAAGCAATATCAAATTTTGAGGACATGTTCAGGTTGCTAGGAGATGATAGCATACATGCTTGCCTGAGGAGATGGAACACACTGCCATATAGCTTAAAGATAAGAGAGTAGCACTCTCCTCAAAGGTTGAGAGAGGCACTAAACAGGACACCCATGTATAAGCAATCTATGCAAAGGTTGAAAGTCAATTGGATTGGCCTAACTCAATCCACCACTACTCGTAGGGATGATAGAAGGGAGAAATGAAGAAGAAGAAAAGAGGCAATGGGAGGAGGTAGAAAAGAAATTAGTCTTATATGAACAAGAGGAGGAGGCCACAATAGAGGCATGGGATGTCTAAGAGGCCACTAGAGCCATGAAGGATATGGATATTGATTACATTGCTCAGAGGATGAGCAACACTTTCAGTAGGGGATGATGATGAGCCTCATCAATGGGTAATAATATGGGCCTTAATTCACCTCCTAGCCTAGTCAAACCAACTTTTCTCACAACTTATTACATGTTTTTGATTAGATTTTGTTTATGAGGTGAGTTATAGTTGGATATTATGCTTAGTGGACTAATATGCATTGAATGCAAGATTATAGGAGAAAATCAAGGAATTTTGGCAAATACTAAGGTCAAAACTTGAATGGGACAAGGGAGAGGGATTGTAGGAGGTAAATCCTCCTCATTTACTACTCCTCCATTCGAATATTCCTCCATTCATCACATCATCTCAGAGTGCAAACAACCAAATCATGAGGATTAGAAGGAAGCCGAGCAAGTGAGAGACAAAGCACCAGTTTATCTCGAGTTTGGGAGCCGAGCCTCCCTAATTTTAAGGAAGTCATTGGGGACTTCAGTTGTATAAGTAGAGAGGCCTAGGACCTCAGTAGGATTCATATTTTTATTGTAAAACTCTAAGCTATTTTTGAGTTGCAATACTTGTGAAAGTTCTATTGATGTAATTTGTTGTTTTGGTAATAAGAATGAGTTTTGTTTTGAGCCAGCACTGAGTTAACTCAGAGGGCTGAAGCTCTTGGGTTAGGGCCCAACCCTAGCAGCCAAGGCTCCTCTTTCTTGTACATGTATGTTTAGTGTAGTTTCATAGCTTCATTGTTAATTTTCTTTTTAGATGCATTTCCATTACAAGTAGTGTAGATTAGATTGGTTGTTTATTAGTTTGCTTCCATTTGTGCCTTACTTCAAGTAGCAGGTTAGCAGGGAAAAAAGGATCACCACAAGGTTTTCAGCAGGTGTCTTGGCCTCACTTCCTCCCTCTGGGATCATGAATTGAGGAAGGGACCCTTAAGCAGCCCCAAAAACACAAATTTCTAGTTCTTTTATGAGCTTTGGAGTTTGTTGTCTTTAAATTAGTATTTGGTTAGTTTTGCAAGGTAGATTTCCATTGTCATATTTTTCATCTCCATTTATGTAGTATATCTCATCCATGCTTTCATTCCTTTCAGCAACTTTCCTCATGCATAGTGTAGGCAGTTAATTCATTAATTCTGCTTTTCTAGTTTATGAAAATATTTCTTGTTTGCATAGCTTCTTGGAAGATATACATGTTTTATGAAGAGTAGGTGATTTAGGAGGAGACTAAGACTTCATAGCCAACAGCCACCTTCCACTCCATCCACCTTAGCCATCCCTTGTTTTCACCATCACCTTCACTAGTTTTTCATCATTTTTCATAGAAATTCTTCCAAGCACATTGAGCGAATCCAGCCATCTACTCTCTTAGATATTGACCTCTGAGTGATAGACCTTCTCCCACTCCATTCCACCCATCACACACCTTTCCTAGGCCTTCCATCACCTCCAACACCTCACATTTTTCTCTCGGCTGTATCCTGTAGGTTTACAGGGGATCCTGTAGGTTTCTAGTACATCTTGTAGGTTTTCCTGAAATGGTCTGTTTTAAGGCCGAATTGATGGAAAACCTCTAGGAAGTCATGAAAATCTCCCCAAGGGTATTCCATGCCATCCACCCATCTCATAACCCTTCCAGCCATCCTCAAACATCCTTAATTCACCTGCCACATCCACAGAAGCAATTAGTTTGCATACTTGATTTTGCATAAAAAGACAAAAAAGAAAAAACAGATTTAGTTTAGTCTCTTTACTTGCACATTAGTGATGTTTGATGCTTCTTACTTCTATAACTTAGATAGTATAATTTTTTTCATGTTGATTTAGCATTTTTGCCAAGCATAGTTTCTTAGTGGTTAATTAGGAAATGGTGTGATTTAGCATTACATGTCGACCTTGTCCATTATTGCAGTAGAGTAACTATCTCTTAGAGTAGATTTACCTTTCTTCCATCAAAGAATCAAGCTTCTTCTGACTCCATAGAAGTCTAGGTTGGAACCCCAGTGGTCTCTCACCAGCTAAATAGTGACAACAAGCAGAACCATCACTTTTACTTGTGTATACAACACTGTCACCTCCAAGTTTGTACGGACCCTGGGTTGATAAAGTAAAGCTGGTAGCCCAGGAATTGCAACATCCTTGCTGCAATACTAGTTCTCATTAAGCACCAGACATTTCATACTCACAAAACTATTTCATGTGAGGACTCGTATGAAAAATGCACCTAAGTTGACCAACCATGCCTCATGAACTACATGTGTTCTTGAAGAAGCCAAGTATACATCCCCTCCTTCCTCTAAGGAGGTTTTTGCTACTTTTGTTGGAGGAGCATCTCCAAATCCTTTTCCTTTCTCAACACTTTTAGATCTACAATGTCTCTTGTAATGCCCTTTTTTTCCACATCTCCAACATAGATTTACAATTTTTCATTGAGATTTAGATATTCCTTTAGATTTAGATCTCTTACTTGAGGTTTTATTTTTATTTCTATCTTGCAGGCATCCTATTACAGACAAGGAATCTAGATTATGACTTTCCATGTTTTTTCATCTCATGTCCCCTGATAAAAAGGATGATACTATTTAATAAAAAATTAAAGTAGTTGCATTACTACCTATGATTAGATAAAATTTTGATTTCTATAAGCAATATGAGTAATACAAGTGTAAAAATAATGTTCAAAAGGGAAACCTACAGGATGCCTCGAGGAGTAGTGGGAGGGGAGTTTAGATTGAAACAATGTATTAACTGGATGGAAGCACTATTAGTGATGGGTGAAATTGTTCCATTATTCTTGAAATAGGAGTTGAAGAATGAAAAACTCCTACATTCTATGGAAAAAAGACTATGTTGTGTCATCAAAGAAGGCGACATATTAGAGAGAAGGGATTTCAAGAACTACATGGTAAAGCTATGTCTAATTTCTCTCTAGATTTTGATTTCTATGAACAGAGCTATATGGGAATTAGAATTGGGTAATTTTCTCCTCTAGTGCCAAGAGGGCAAAGGGAATATTACAATTTGTGCATAATGATGCGTTTATACTTGTGTTGGTTTACCCATTGGGTAAATATGTGTACTAAGTCTCATTTATAGATGAATTCTTGAAGAATATAATTATTTTTTCCTTGGGATGAAATTTGAAGTTTATAAAAAATTTAATGAATTTACAACTCTTGTGGAAAATTGGGCAGAGAAGAAAATTAAGGTACAAGGACAAATAATGGTGGATATTTCGATGGGAATGAATTCAAGGAATTTTGTAAGAAGTGTGTTATAGTAAGGCATATGACTACTCCATACACACCTCAGCAAAATGAAATTATAAAATGTTAAAAATGATGTTGATGGAAAAAGCTAGGAACATACTTAATGGTGCTGGACTAGGATAGGAATTTTGGGCAAAGGAACTAGATGCTACTAGTAAGTCAATCACCCTTATTGATGTTGGATGATATAAATCACACAAGGCATGAATTAGTAAGAAACTATCTTTTAAACATCTTAAGGTATTTAGATGTGATTGTTATGTACATGTTCCTAAGAAGAATATGAGTAAGATGGATAATAAAGAGAAGAAGTGTTTGTTTATTAGCTATGAAGAGGGTTTGAAAGGTTATAAACTCTAGAACCTATAAACTAAGAATATTGTGTATAGTGAAAAATGTGGAATTTAGAGGAATCGATGATGTTGTTAGACTAAGATGTTGTCAAACAATAAGTACCATCAAAAGAAAAAAATACGCAAAGGGTTAAGATATCTAGAAACTTAAGAGTTAGTAATTTAAGCTTGGTCACTAGTATGTCTATTAGGCGAAAGTGTTTTTTCTAATTTGTTTCTTTAGGATAAATTGTAATATGATGGTCATGAAATGTTTTAGACATAGAGTGATCTAAAAACTCATGTTCTCCTCGATACTAATGGTTATTGATATATTGCTTACCATCTAATTGGTCCATGATCTCTATTTAAAGACCATGTAGGGTCATAGGGTGATTGATTGTGAGAACTCTCTTATGTCAAATATTTTCTTTTACATTAATAAAATTGCCTCAAGTGGCCGTATTGGCTAGGGCCATGGCATGTTTCCCTCTCAAATGGTTTTTACCATGTAAAAATATTGGTGATGTGATCTTTGATCTAGTTGTGTGAATGGTTATTGAAGGTGTTCATCCTGTATGAAATACACCACTGTGTATATGCAACAATGATGAGGAAAATATCGAAAGTTATAGAATACATACATCTACAGGTTAATAAATAAGGTTTATAACTTATAGGAATATACAAAGTAACATCACCTATGACAATGAGAGAATATATGGTGTGTAAGTGAAACACTAAGGATCAATAATGAGATCAGTTGTTATAGAGTTTAGGGTCTTGAAGATGATGTGAGGATCAAACCTTTTAAAAGAAAAATGGTTTTGTAGATGTGTTTTAGAACACTGATTTGAACAAAGTTCAAAAAGGAGCATTCCATGCATTGCAAGAAGGTTTTCTTTTGAAATGGACCACTCTATTAGTGAACATAGGAACAAGGGAAAAATATAGCGAATGAGAATTGGCATTTTTAAACAGAGGAAACGATGAGTCAGTAGAACAATTGAATTTGTAGGAAAGTTAGTCATGGAACAAAACATATCATGGCCATAATATTGATCCATATGACTCAAGAAAAACACAAACTTAGTATTGTGAGGGTTTTATTTTAAAAAAAAATTGCAAGAATAAGGTAAAGGACAATTACACAATTTTAAATAAGTCTCTCGTGAAGGAATAAGTTCAAGGAAAACACCACTCCTTTTCCTAATAACAGAGACACCATAGGAACCCTTTATAATAGAACCAAACTTTGTCTTACAGAAAATTTACACAAAATAATATCAATATCCATGGAAGGGTGTATCCTCCATAATGAACCTGCAAAGGAAACAAATAACCAGTTAAATCATAAAATTTATTGAATTAGAGAAAACAACACAATTAGTTGAACCAATTATAAACATTTGAACCTATACATTATTGCTTACCAAAAGGGCCACCTGGAAACCGAGATTAAATTCCAGTAGATCAAGGAAATATGTGTGGAAAGGAGAATAAATTATAGTTGGTAAACTCATGGATAGTGACCCTAGAGTAGAGTTGAACTAAGCTCTTTCACTAGAAAAGAATAAATGCTAAATGAAAATTCAAGAAAAAATAACCCTATCAATAACCATTTTTTATTCTCTAAGAGTAAGACGGAATCGTCCTATTTCCAACCCCATTGAAGGCCACAACAAGGTCAATTGGGTTTTACAAGTTGGCCTTTGGAGGGAGGGAAAGTCATGTGGAAAATGAAGTTGTGTGGAAAACGTCACATGGGAATGGGCGCCCAAGATTCATAAGACATTTGTACCCATGCAAAACCATAATGAGAGAAGGATTTACTATGCATGGAGTTAAACAAATTTACCACATTAATAAATAAAAAAGTATTAGAGACATGCCCACTATAAACCCTTTCTTCTAGGGGATGTGCTGAGACATAATGCAAGACATAATGCAGGGAAGAAATACAATTATATGTAACACATGTTTTACATAACACACATGGGAAGCAAAATCAATATGCTTACCAAGTTAGTCAAATTAGGTAACATATTTCAATTATAGCCATTAGTGAAACTCACGAGAACACAAGAATGGTTTGTTGAGTAAATCATAAATGAATTTAAGTAAAATAATGACCAATGATAATGCATTAACTCCAAATTCACCACATTAATAAAAAAAATATATTACATACATGCCCACTATAAAGCCTTTCTCCTAGGGGATCAGTTGAGACATAACGCAAGACATAATGCATGGAAGAAATACAATTATATGTAACAAATATTTTACATAACACACATGGAAAGCAAAATCAATATGCTTACCAAGTTAGTCAAATTAGGTAACATACTTCAATTATAGCCATTAGTGAAACTCATGAGAAGACAAGAATGGTTTGTTGAGTAAACCATTAATGAATTTAACTAAAAGAATGACTAGTGATGATGCATTAGTAAGAAAAACCAAAAGTGAGTATGAATCTAGTGGAATTGAAGGAAAGAGTAAAAATTCTCTATTATATAGCATAGTTTTTTTTAGGTGTGCATTGAGGTACATTATAGAAGTATAACCTTTCAGCCAATTTATAATAGCCTTTGAATCCCCTATCACTTGTAAGTTTAGATTGATAAAGTGACACAAACAAAATGAATAACATAAACGACTCATTCATATTATTGTAGTACTTGTTAGGTAGTCATATTTTATTCCTAAATAAATTAGTCATTCATGTTAGTCATTTTTAGTTGTATTACTTATTAGCTAGTCATATATTTTAACCTGAAACTAAATTAGTCATTTATGATAGTCGTTTTTATTTGATCACTTAATATTTTCTCATTTTTGGTAGTGTTTCACTTGGAAAGGTTATGGTGACTAAGTTTTTTAGTCACCTAGTTACTAATTTCATCATTTTCTACTAGTGTTAGTACTATATGGGTAACCTACGCTTACCAAAAGATGCCATTTTGTCTTATCAATGTTGGGGAAACATTTCAGAGAGGGATGGATATTGTTTTAAGAGGTTTTGCAAATAAAATTGTTGTTATCTATCTTGATGATATTACTATATTTTCTAAAAATGAAAAGATCATATCCATGACTTAAAATGGATTTTTGAATGTTGTAGGAAATATGGTATCTCTTTAAATCATAAAAAGTCATTTTTTGGTTTATTAAAAGGATAAATTTTAGGATTTATTGTGTCCAAAGATGGGATAATAATAAAACCTGATAGAGTTAAAGCCATATCAGAAATTTCACTTCCACACAATAAGAAGTCCATGCAGTCATTTTTAGGACAAATCAATTTTTTGAGGTGTTTTATCCCTAAATGCAACTTATAATTAAAGGGAATGCAACTTTCAAATGGAGCATGATAGAAAATCAAGCTTTTGACTTAATCAAACAAACCATTATATAAGCTCCCTCCTTGTTCACATCAAATTATGGTAAATGATTTATTTTATATAATTTTTCTTCTGATCAATATTATGTAGCTATTCTGATAGAGAAGAATGATCAAGATGCAAAAGTGCCTATAGGATTCAATATTTCAAGATTACAAGGAGTAGAATTAAAATATTCAGACATTGAAAAGCATGTTTATGCAATATTTAAATCAATTAAGCATTTTAGACCCTTCTTGATTAAATCACACACGGAGGTAATTGTTCCCTCTTCTTTTGTTATAAATATATTAGTTTAGAAATCCCTTGGTGAAAATAAAGTTGATTAGGTCACTGCATTACAAGAATATGATTTGGAATTTAAGCCTACAAAGAATATTTAGTCCAAGGATTATGTAAGTTGGTCACACAAACTATAGATTCAAAATCAGAAGATAATATAGAAGATTAGGAACCATAAGATTTACATGAGGTATATATGTTATGAAACCAGCTCACAAAAAGATAGAAAAGATAGATCAACGCCCTAGAATTCAGCCTCTTCGAGGGGGCAACCTCCTTTACATTACATAAATGAACAATTCTTGGATGATTCAAATGAAAAAACCTCCTTTCTATATATAGGAGTCTAAGGAGTCATAATATAACCAAGCCGACCTAACAATAATAATATAAAGGCACAAAAATAACAATAGAGGGATTCTATGGGGCACAGTAATAACAATATGGGGACAATAGGGGCACAACAATATTAATAAGGAATACAACTACAATAGTAATGGGGGCATCATTAGTATTATAGGGACCTAACATGCCCCTCTCCTTCAAAAAAGTGGTGTCCTCAACGTTTGAGTAGTTCTGGATGCTTCTGTATAAAATTGTCATCCTCCCATGTGGAATCTTCAGCGGATAAGTTCTTCCACTTGATGAGATACTCCGAAATGGATCGATTTCGTAGCTATCGAGTTCTTATTTCTATGACTGCTTTCGGTTCCAATATAATTTTTCCTTCCTCATCAAATTCTGGCAATATTGTTTGAACTGGGAGCTTGTCGCTTATAACCTTCTTTAAACATGAAACATGGAAAAATGGGTGCACTCGAGAAGCTGTAGGGAGCTCCAATTTGTATGCCATAGTACCAATCTTTTGCAACACCTTGTACGGACCATAATACTTTGGTGATAATTTATTATCCTTTTTAGCTTGCTTGAGGGACATTTGTTTATATGTTTGTAGTTGTAGGAATACCTAGTCACCTACATTAGAACTTATTTCGCTACGATGTTGATCTACTTGTTGTTTCATTCTATTCTGTTCCAACACAAGGTTATCCTTTAAGAGTTGGAGAACTTTTTGTTGATGCTCGATGTGATGTTCCACTGCTTGAACCTTAGAATTTTCTCTTAAATATGATGTGATGAATGGTGGCTGATATCCATAAAGTGCCATAAATGGGGTCATTTTTGTTGCAGTATGGAAGTGTTATACCACCATTCAGCTAGAGGCAACCATTTGACCGATTGTGTCTGTTTATCATATACAAAGCAACGAAGATATCCTTCCAAACATTTGTTTACTATCCTAGTTTTCCCATCAGATTGAGGATGATAAGATGAGCTATGAGCTAAGTAAGTACCAAGAAAAGAAAATAATTTTGTCTAAAAATTTCCAGCAAAAATGGGATCTCTGTCACTTACAATAATCTTTGGGTTTCCATGTAGCTTTTTAATTGTTTCCATAAATGCAATAGAAACTGTACTGCCTTTAAATGGATGTGATAATGCACAAAAGTGTGCATACTTGGTAAGTCTGTCAACTACCACCATGATGACACTCTTTCCCTCAGACTTGGGTAAACCTGTGATAAAATCCATTGAAACGTCCTCCCAAAGTTGGCTTGGAATGGATAAAGGTTGGAATAGACCTGGTGTCTTAATTGTTTCAACTTTATTTTGTTGGAAAACCAAACATTATGTACGAACTTTTGAATATCTGATTTAAGGCCATCCCAAAAAAATTCCTTCTTAACCCTGTGGTAAGTTTTTAAAAATCCTGAGTTCCCTCCTAAGGGAGAAGCATGCAATTTCAGAAGAATCTTTTTTTTGAGTTGGGAATTCTTACAGAGGTATAAGTGATCTTTGTACCATAATGAATAATTTTTCCAGCTAAATGTATCAGATGTATTGGAATCTTGATGTAACTTTCAAATAAGTGCCAACACTTCTTCGTCATTATTCCATTCCCTCCATTGCTTCGTTTATCCAATCTGGTTGGATAATAGAAATGGCGCACAACAATGCTTCCACATCCTCATCCTTTCCTGAGAGTGCATCTGCCACAACATTTTGCTTCCCTTTTTTGTAGATGATTTCAAAGTCATAACCCAACATCTTTGTGACCCAATTTTGTTGTTCTTAAGAGGATAATCTTTGTTCTAAAAAGTATTTAAGGCTATCATGATCCGTTTTTACCTTCAAGTGTCTTCCCATTAGGTAGGGTCACCATTTCTTAAGTGCATGTAGTATTGCCAACATTTCCTTCTCGTAAATAGCTTTGTGTAAATACTTTCCCTTGATTGGATGACTTTTGAAAGCAATGGGTCTTTCATCTTGCATTAAAACAACACCAATTCCATTTCCTGAAGCATCACATTCCACAATAAAGTTTTTTGTGAAGTCTAGTGTAGCTAAGACCGGTGCTTGGCACATTGCCTCTTTAAGATGTTCGAAGGCCTTTGTTGCTTCTGGAGTCCATGAAAATTCATCTTTCTTCAATAATGTTGTTAGAGGTGCTGCTATTTTCCCATAATTCTTAACGAACTTGTGCTAATACCCTATCAACCCAAGAAATCCTCGCAAATGCTTTATGGATGTGGGGATTTTCCATTCCTTAATGGCTTTAATTTTGCTAGGGTCTACCTTAACTCCTTCATGAGATACAATATGACCCAGATATTCCACCTGTTGTACTCCAAATAAACATTTGGATCTTTTTGCATATAATTGTTTCTCCCCCAATAGTTGTAGCACCCTGTCAACATGTTCAACATGATCCTTCCAAGACTTGCTGTAGATTAGTATATCATCAAAAAATACTAACACAAATTTCCTAAGGAAGGGTTTGAAAATGGAATTCATCAAACCTTGAAATGTAGAAGGTGCATTGGTAAGGCCAAAAGGCATGACCAAAAATTCATAGTGACCCTCATGAGTTCTAAATCTTGTTTTCGGAATGTCTCCAGTCTTCATTCTGATTTGATCATATCTTGAACGAAGATCTAACTTAGTGAAGTAAATTGATCCATGCAATTCATCCAATAATTCATCAATGATAGGAATGGGAAACTTATCTTTAATAGTGAGCTTGTTGAGCTCCCTATAATCTGGACACATGTGCCATGATCCATCCTTCTTGTGCACCAATACTACTAGAGCAGACAAAGAACATTGGCTAGTTTGAATTATACCAGCCTCTAGTATTTCTGCAACCATACATTCAATTTCACTCTTTTGGGAATAGGGATATCTGTACAGCCTGATGTTTGGAGGAACACTTCCTGGAATCAAATGAATAGCATGATCGTGATCACGAATAGGAGGGAGACCTTTGGGAGTCTCAAATACCTTGGAATGATTGTCCAAGACTTTTTGGAGATCTAGAGAAATAGATGATTTTGATGTGGAAACACCTAGTGAACATAATTGTGCAATTACACCTCGTTGTTCCTTTTTTAGAAGCTTTGTCATACCGTTAGAGCTGATTATTTTTCCCGGTTTCCCTAAAATTCCCCTTAATTCAATTTCCTTTCCTTCCGCATAAAATTTCATGAAAGTTTCTTGAAAGTTAAAAGCTATTGTACCCAAGGATTGTAGCCATTGAACTCCTAGTACAACATCAACACCTCCCATTGGAATGGAAAGCATTAGGATATTCAATACATATTCTCCCATGGATAGCTTGATATTATGGCACTTTCCAGAGCAATTTATTGTTCCTCCACTTGCAACCATCACTTGACACTCTGGTGCTGGATATAGGAAGCAATTCAATTCTTTTGCTATCTTATAATGAATAAAATTGTGGGTACTTCCTGAATCAATCAACACTATTACCTTTTTCTTCTTGATATGTCCTTCTATCTTGATGGTTTGAGTAGTGGTAATTCCAACCAATGCATTACAAGAAATGGTCGGATTCATTTATTCTTTATCTAGGCTTTGTTCTTGGAGTATATCCTCTGCTTTTGACCTTTCTTGTTCCTTTTCTTCTTCCTCTTCACAATCTATGTAGAATAATTTCTTCTCAACGCACTTATGACCTTTAGTGTATTTGCTATCACAATTGTAACAAAGTCCTTTTGCTCTTTTTTCTTCCAATTGTTGTGCTATAAACCTTATAGGTTATGGAAGGCTAGGGGCAACAACACTTCCATATTTATAGTTGTGAGTGGTAGGCTTCCTGGTTGCCATAATTTTGCTTTCCATTTTTCTTGCTAACCTGAATGCCTTCTCTAATGAATCAGGTTCCCAAAGGCAAACATCATGTTAGATATTCTCCTTTAAAGTCCCTATGAACACATCAATCCTATGCTCCTCTGGAATATATTTTACCCTTATATTCAATTTTTGGAACTCCTCAATGTGCTCCATCATTGAACCCTTTTGTTTGAGACTTATCAATTGGCTAAAAAAGGAGTTGCTTTTTGTATCCTCATAATGTGCTGTCATTTCTTCTGTAAAAATTGCCCAAGTGATAATTCGTTTATGAGAGCAAATCCGTTGATACCATACAAACTTATTTGGTTCCAAATATAAATTTGCAATACGTACCTTTTGTGTGTTTTTCTTTTTTTTCCCTATATAATACTACCTAAGCACCCACGGGGGATTTGAACCAGTGACTTATCGCAAGGAGTGCCTTAACAGTACACCCATTCACCATCAATCCAAAGCCCCGTGGGCACCTTTTGTGTGTTTTTCACATTATTGAGATCGAAAAATTACTCCATCTGTAGTATCCATGTTGCGGGATCCTTACCATCAAACTTCCTCATATTGATTTTTGGAATATGGTGGGTCTTCGATCCAACATTAGATTCTATGAAATCATGATTAAAATTTATTTTGTTCTCATCATGAGTTTCCTTTACTTACCTTTCACCATTAGTGACCATTTCTTGTAGCAACTTATTCAAATTTATCTTCAATTCTTCCATCTTATCATCCAAGCCATCCATCTTAGCGTCCATGTTATTCATCTTAGCTTCCATGCCATTGATCTTAGTTTCCACACCATTCATCTTAGCTTCCATGCCATTCATCTTAGCCTCCACACCCTTTATCTTAGATTCCATGCCATTTATCTTAGCTTTTGTTAGCTTTTGTGAGAGTGACATTTGTTGCACTTGGTCTTGTAATTTTGATATATCATGTAGCATTTCTTCCTCTTCTTCATGAGTCATGCTAGAGATTTCAGGTTGTTTACTAGGTGTTTCCATTTTCTTTTTTCACTTTGTAGGCACTCGATATTGAATATGATGTATCTCTGTAATTTCGGATCTTTCAGTTCTGAAATTGTGACCTGTAGTAGCCCTCTATGTCCTCATTCCAATGCCACCAGTCTGATTGAATTTATATTCTCCAAGAAAGAGTTATGCACAATCTCCCAAGATGGCCTGATTATATACATTTTCAGAAGAGTGAACTTGCATGAGGTGCCACGTGTCACTGTTTTGACCTTCGGGTCTAAAATATACACAGGAAACTACAGTCCGTCCTCTTTTTTTAACTTCTTATGAAATCACAATCTGATGCTCAAAACAAGGGTTATGATGATTTTCCCAAGGTCACCTATTTGGAATGTAATTCAGGACTCTGCAAAAATACCAAATTCCTCAGATAATATCTCCGCAAATATAACGCAAAAAGATCTAAAATTCGGACCCGAGGTTCAACACGATTTCATCTCTAATGGGTTTTTTCATTTGTTTCTAAAATGTCGTAGAAAGAGAGTTATAGCGAAAATTCCACGATGAACTATTTGGAGTAGCAAAACTCTAGAATCCAAAGCTCTGATACTAAATGTTATGAAACTAGCTCACAAAAGATAGAAAAGATAGATCAACGCCTTAGAATTCAGCGTCTTCGAGGGGGAAACCTCCTTTACATTACATAAATGAACAATTCTTGGATTATTCAAATGAAAAAACCTCCTTTCTATATATAGGAGTCTAAGGAGTCACAATATAACCAAGCCGACCTAACAATAATAATATAAAGGCACAAAAATAACAATAGAGTGATTCTATGGGGCACAGTAATAACAATATGAGGACAATAGGGGCACAACAATATTAATAAGGGATACAACTACAATAGTAATGGGGGCATCATTAGTATTATAGGGACCTAACAATATATTACTCCTAAAACTTATAACTCTAAATATATTGACCTCATATATTTTATGACTCATGGCACAACCCCTATACATTCAGATTTAATAAAAAGTGTGCTTCGAGACTAAAAGTAAATCAATACCAAATTATCAATGGGGTTTTTTTTAGAACTAGTTATGATGTAATGATATTAAGGTGTTTGGGAAAATGTGAAGCTAAAAAAGTTCTGCGGTACACTATGGTCCAAATGGTGATCACTTTGGAGATGATACAATAGCTAATAAAATCCTCCATGCAATGTATTACTTATCTACCATTTTCAAGGATGATCATGCATATGTACGAATATGCAAGATCTTTGGGCAATTTTCTAGAAGAGATAATAAATCCACATTACCTTTGCAACCTATTATTATCGACCAAACCTATGAGCAATGGGGTCTCGATGTAATCAATGATATCATGCCTAATTCTTCCAAACATCATTGTTTTATTCTGACTACAACTGATTACTTTACCAAATGGGTGGAGGCAATTCCTCTTAAAAGTGTTAATACTAAACAAGTGATTTATTTTATTGATCATTTTATAATCACTAGGTTTAGCCTCCCAGGTACATTAATTTCTGATCATGTTATTTATCTTATTACCAATGCACTTGTTGATTTCACTATCCAAAAAGTTTTTAAACTAAAATATGCATCTAACTATTATCCTCAGGGTAATGGCTTAGTTGAATCAACCAATAAAAATATTTTATGAATCATTAAAAAAACCGTTGATGACAACCAAAGAATTTGGCATAAAGCTCTTATATCTAAGGGAAATATATTACCCCAAGGATAATAGTTAGATGCATATTTTATTTGAAAATGTCGACATCACTGAAAGGCAATGCACCACTTCACGCATAACAATTATTGGTTCCTTCAAGCCTTCTCACCTCCATGGTATGTATCATTTTCCTGAGCCACATCCGGTGTATAATTCCCAATTTCTTTATAGAATCATGAAATAAGAATGCAATAGTAAGGAAAAATAGCTCCCTAATTTGATTAAAGACTAGAGAAGTGACCCTAAAAAGCATAACCACAAGTTTCCTTGGATTTATTCCATTCAATCCTTGAGTCATTCTTTTTTCTATGTTGCTTACTTGCTTTGTAGGTTATTTCCCTATCAAAACATCTCACAGTTCCCTAAGGACCGGATCCCTATCATTCATAGGGTTGTTGACGAGTTTATTTTTAATTGGGCTAAAATCCTATCAGATACTATGGCAAAGCATATTCTTTTATTTTCACTTCAAACAAACAGTCACTCATAACCCTCATTTTTATATGCTGGCCTACATAATGGATGCCATCTATTTCTCTTTAGACTTTCCAACTATAGGTTGGAAATGGACACTTGTTGATCCTCTTCCCATCCAAATTTACCATAACATATTGTGGGAAGAGAATTATTTTAATCATTTTTACCGCATTTGTCATCTCGTCATGATTCCCATTTACCAAGCCATTTTCGATTTTAGGCTTCCTAGAATGCCCACAACTATTATGGATTGTTTGTAAAGAATTAGGGATTGGTTTGTAGAAGAACTTTTTAACTATATTAGGGTTTGGGGAAGCAATGGTAAACTTCATGTTTTTCCCCTTTATGTTCAAAACAAGCTTTTATATAGAGAAATTGCATATCAAACAGTTGGAACTATTATAACCCATGAATTAAAGAAAGCTTCCAATAAGCTCTAATCTGAATTCCCTTTGAAGGTTGGTTTATTTACCCTTTAGAATTACACTCATGCTGAAAGGGAAATCAAGGCTTTATATGTGTTGAAGTTAGTTGATATTCATGCAAAGCCATCTGATAGTTCCAAGTTGGTAAAAAATGTAGCTATTGATGCAAATATCAAGAATGTTGAAATGTGGCAACAAGAATATTCCAATTTAATTTGTCTTTGAATTAAATTGTGAATTAAAATAGAATTTAGTCTTAACAGCTACTTAGAAATAATTAATTAATTCAATTTGAATTAATTAGTTGGAGAAATTCAAGTTAGAAGTCTTTCTGAAGTCATGCAAGATTTATCCCTTAAATTAAGGAGATAAGATTGAGTTATATTTGAGTTGTAATTAGTTAACTTAGTTAATTGAGTTAAGTCCAGTTAAATTAGTTCCAAATTGTTTGAGGAACTAATAGAGAGTTAACAATCAGTTGATGCATGCATGCACTCAACTAGTGCTACTCTAGTTAACTGAAGATTCCCTCATCAGAAACTCATGCATGTCTATTCTGAGAAAGACCCAATTGAGATTAAAGTCAAGGATAGTGTACTATCAGTTGCATGTGTTTTCTTATAAAGAAAACTCATGCATGCAGTCAAGGAATCATTCCTTGAGGATTGCACAGTTCTGACAATGTGTGAGATCAAGTGATCATCCACTTGGTAAATGAGTTTTCCACTTGGTTGAAGGTGAATCATCCCAGAGGAACTGTGCAAGGAAATAGGAGCTTGGAGGGCAGAGAGGAAGGCTTGAGAGAAGCCAAGATTGCCTGTGAGCATCTGTGAGGATTGTACTGAGAGCTAGCTAGCTGTGAGAGCTAAGGCTTTGTATAATTCCTATGTATTTCCACCTTGTATGATAATACAGATAGTGGGGTTTTTAGCTGAGGCTTTCCCCAAAGTATTTTCATGTGTATTGTGCGATTGATTCTTCTTCTTCTAGTTATATTGTTCAGCTCGATCTTTAAGCTTCCACAAATTGATAGTAGAAGTAGGTTATAATATTCTGCTTTGATTTATATTGCATTATCGGGTTAACCTACATCATATTTTCTACAAAGAAATATGTTCATGAAGCCAACCATTATGATGAATTATTTTTTGGAGCTCCTTCTTATTTATTTTTCTGCAATAGAGCTAAGAAATTGTCCCTAGACAACTATCAACATTTTTTAGTTTACAAAGATACCAGAAGGTCTACCCTACCTTTGCATTTTCTCAATTTACTAGAAGGTGGTGGTATAATAAAAAAGGTTGTTAGTTCTTCAACATAGGTCACTCCTCAAGTTACCATCCCTATTCAACTTTCTTTTTGTATTCTTGAGAACAAACTTCTTTGGTGAATCCGTTGGTTAATGATATTGTCAAATATTGGCAAAAAATTGTGTAAATTACTTTAGCACGAGTTGAACTAGGGAAAGAAGCATAAAATCCTAAAATAAATGCTTCCACCATTGTTGGAAAAATATCAATGGATGTCTCTCCTAATTATTTAAAGACTTCTCTTACACAACTAGGTGTCATTGCTAAAACACCTATTAGCACTCAACCTATTATGGAGAGAATTCCATTATCTCCAACTACTGCAATTCAATTGAACATTGAGGAAATTCCACCAACAGAAATATTTATAGTCCTCAACATTAGGTCATTTTGAAAAAAAGTAGGAAGAAGAGGAAAGTTGTTGATATATAGGTCTTAACAACAAGAACTGCTTTGCATCCATCCTTGTTGGAATTAGTGTGGAAAGGAACATCAACAACTCCTAATGAAGAGCTTGAGGAATTAACTCAATATGCAGGAGTTTATTCTACTACTAGTGTAGATAAAGTAGCTAAAGTCAGAGAGTTTATTAAGGATAAAGATGGAATAATACAACAACTAGAGTAGGAATCTTCACAATTTCAAGCACAATTGTAGGCACAAATCACCTTGGTTAAATATCAATATGAATATGAAATTAAGTATAGAGATGATAGGATAAACGAACTCTAGGAGAAGATAAATCAAATTAAGGCAAGTTCTTTAGATCTTGTCAAATTAAAGCATGAAGCTAATGAATTAAATCAACAACTTCAACACCAGCAACAACTCCTCTGCAACAAGTTAAGCATGATACAAGCTCAAGAAAAGTTAGTTAATTCTTTTGTTAATGAATTTTTTGATATTGAAAGACAATATGATGAAACCAAGCACAAGCTCAATGAGATTTTGCAATTGCAAGAAGACCCTAAAAGGTTCTATCCGAACCTCCCCAGGAAAAATGATATGTAAAAGTCAACAAATCTTCAAACTTGGAAGGATAAGATACGTTTGGTTAGAAAATTGGTGAATGATGCAGACAAAATTTATATTTTAGTGATTTAGTCTATCATTTAGTCACCTACAGGAAGAAAATATGTTATCTAGAGATGAAGAAGAATTTCTTTCACAGATGGATATATTAAAATATAATTGGCAAAGTAACATGACATAATTCAGTAAAAGGATTGAGCAATTGTCAAAGGTAGCTTTTGAATTGACTTGGGAGTTTCTAATCAAGCCACATGGTTACCTTCAAGTAACCAAGATTATTATTGAACAAGAAACTCAACTACTAACACCTTTGCAAGCTCAAGTATTCAACTGTCAAATGAACATAAGACCTCATTCTCCTCCTAAGCTGGCACCTCTTCTATAAGTTTATCAACGTTGGCGATTTCATATTGGCTCCTCGTCTACAACTATTCCTATGAGTTAATTTTTTTTTTTAATTGTAATTGTTGGAGAGGTAAATCCCCTCTACGGATAGAGGCGATCCCTACTAGCCCAGAATGGGTCTAGCAACAATCAGTCAATGCTACTATGCAAGTTCCTAATTGCAATTAAAAGGTAGGCAAAGAACACCTACTTGGATTCCAACACTATTGTTTGATGAAGAGATGCCGCTCTCGCTCCTTCGCTCTGGCCGGTCACGATCCTCCGCGATCTCCGCGAACAGATACCTGCACACACGAAGAGAAAGACAAACACAAGCGTGAAATCTAATAAAAGCAACTATACATCAGTCAGAAAGGATGTAATTCACATTAACCATTACAGAGACAAACGAGAATGGAACCATAATAGTAGTCATCTATTATTAATCAATAACAGAGAAGAGTACAACCAAATGTTCTGACGTCGATATCCTTCTCAAGAGGGTCCAGTCAGCAAGTCTCTTAAGCATTCACCCTTAGAGATAGATCTCCCAAGACAAGAGCTCTCTCTCTCTCACACAAGTAACACAACCTCCCTTAAGCTATCTAGCAATTCCACACTTATCACACCAACTACCTATAGTAGCAGCAATCTAAGCACTATAAACTCCACACAATCCAAACTAGCTGCTCATGGTAATGGTAGAGGTTTAAATAGGAGAAAGAGTCTCCTTGAATGGTGGAAGGATGAGCTTATCTTCACGGGAAAGTGGTTTCAAAGGTCGAACAGACATGCCATAGAAGGGAGGCGATACTCACAAGGCCAACAACCAAGCCTGTAGTTATCTGGAAGGCTGGCTGTTGGAACAAATTCGCCCAAACTGGATCAGCGCGGGTGCAAAACTGGACTGGTGCGCTGACATCGCAAAGCAATAACAGTCAAGTCCATGTTAGCGCGACTTAATACAAAAAGAGGCTGCGCTGGCCATGTAATTCGACCAACGTGGAAAAGTCGTGTGCTTCCGCGCTAGTAGCGCATGCGGTCTGTTATGAAGCGCCAGTCAGCGCGGTTATTTTAATAACAGTCGCGCTGATGATGAAAACTTTGGAAAAAGTGGGTTTTTGGCCAGTTCAAAGGGCATGAACTTGATTATTGTGAACTCCTGACACAGTAGGGTGACTGACAGGGAGACAGTGACAAATTACTGCGTAACAGATGCCCCCTAAAGCATGAAGACCGAGAGAGTGGGAGGGGTGAAATGCTTTACAAAACTTGCCGAACTGGAACACCACCAGGAAGGACCGAATATCTCTGATAATCAAGTACATGCAGTCTAGGCATGGGCGCAGCCATCCAAAAGACATGCGAAAGGTCTGTGGAATGGACGCAGCCACCCAGCTAAAGAGACCATAGTAATGATAAGGTATGGTCGCAGCCATCCATGAAGACTCAGGTATGGGCGCAACCATCCATCAATGAGTCACGTAATGATCATCCACAAAATCGCAACCTGGACCATAACAGACAGAGATCTAGGGTCTTGCGCTCCGTCCCGACCTGAACAAAGTACAAGTCCAAGCATGTGAATACATGGGCTGAAGTCGAACATGCATGAACATCGTCTGATTACCAGTCAATGATGAAAACTGTTAACAGACGCGAGAGGTACCACCAATAATGACAATGGTCCTCAAGGTACTATAGGTACAATCCGCGGCGTGTGAATCAATGAGCTGGTGTCGAACACCCGCAGAATCATTCGATCGGAGGCCAGTGATGAAAACCTCGCGTCGAACATGAAGAACCTGCCATTGAGGCATGCAGGCTCTAAGGCACCTGAAGGGAGTCTCTAAGTCACCTTCCTGGATAATGAGTTGAAGTCGACAGGAAGTGACCTTGATCGAAGGTGGGCCATGATGTTTCCCACATCATCGACACGAGACAGAGGTAAAATGATTTGTGTGAGATAGCAGATGAGGTTGCACTGTTGCAGAGGTCAACTTCTCTTGAACATATCGGCGGCACGACAGTGGATTTGGAAGTATTTGACATCAAATGAGCAGAGGGTATGATGACGAGGCAATGAGCAAATGAGAGGTCAAATAGGATAACCCGTACCCACGGAGGCCAGTTGTGAAACAAGATGAGAAATCCCCACCCGACACGAATGCAGACCAGTGCCATGTTCAAGAGCGACATACTGCCGACACGACAATTATTACAGTTCCATTTTCCCCACCATTTCTGGCAGGTACCCCGGCTATTTTTGGATGATAAGCTTGATGGGGATAGCATATGCTTGGAAAGTGTCCTTTCGACAACGCCCGATGTCATCAAGTTTTAACGAGTCTGACAAAGGAAAAACTCGGCATCTTTTCTTGTTTAGAGAGTCTGAAAAGACAACGGAAAAGAAAACTCCAGGGGGGTCCTTTTTCGTAAAGTTGTGTCTCTCGAGCCTGAAAAAGTATAAAACAATGCTCGAAAGAACCGCCCGACCAGTATGATCGAGGAGTACTTTTCGTGAATAGTGCCTTCGACCCGAAAAAAGTAAAAAAGCGGTCGAAAGCACGCCGTTTTGGGGCCAATAGCGAGTGTGAAACGACAAACACCCAGCAATCTTTTTAAGTTAAACGGTCGAAAAAAGAGCTTTAAAAGTGACCGCCCCTCATTCCTTTTAACGAGTCGAGAGGGAACCCGGCAATCTTTTCTTGATTTATGTCGGAAAAGAGCATGAAGACGACATCGCGAGATCAAGTGTGAACAGGGCTATTATGAGTCCACCGAGACGGAAATCTGCACAAGAACACTACCCACGTGAAACCTGTTCAACATGTTAAAAACATAGTAAAACATGTAGAAAATCATAGTACAGCGACATAAGCATGCAATATATGGCGAAAATTGAACAAAAACCCACATTTATGAGTTACCATAGTCAAATATAGATTTTTTACCATAAATAGGGGGGTAAATGAGTTATTTTTACCATTGTTACCATTTGAGCTGTGGAGAACGTTGAGAAGCTGCAAAGTTGACGGAGCAAATTCCACCCCGTTCGAGCACCGTTCTTCCTGCAACTTGTTCCAGGTATGTTCTCCTCTCCCTACGCTCCATTTTGATTCCTTCTTTCAGCATTTTAACGGTAGAATTGGCCATTTGGATGAATTTTTAGAGCGTTGGTGCGCTCTCGGTCAGCGCGGAAATCCCTATCGGGTCCGCGCTGATCGATAAAAACTTACACGTACCACCTTTGGGTCAGCGCGGAAAACACGTGTGCTTCCGCACTGACCCAGTGGAAAAAACAAAGGGAAGCCATGGTCAGCGCGACTGTTTTAAAAACAGCTGCGCTGACGCCGTAAGCTTTTATTTTTGCAAAATTGAACGTCCAGATTTTTGTAGGCAAGCTTCTAATATTTTTTAATGGCCATGCAGGGCAAAATGGCGTTTGTGTGGCAAGAGAGAGCCCATGATAATGAGGATATTGCCGCGTATGCTGATGCTGGGAGCCGCAATGCCATGCGAGCATGCGGATTTCTCAAATTCTTCTTGACTCCGCGTCTACGGGCGCAGCCTGATCTCTTGGAGTTCCTGATCAGGGCCTGGAACCCAATTGATTACAAGTTCACGATCTGAGGCCGTGACATTGAGTTCGATGCCACGGATATATATTTCTTGACTGGATTATCCCGCCGGGGTGAGATGCCCATTCTGGAGGGGCAGCGACCCAGCGGTGAGACCTTGGATCAGCTGATGGCTCGGGTGTGCCCACGGGCACGCAAGACACGGAGTGGAAAGGTGTCCATTCCGTCAGTGGACGACATCATCCTACGGAGCATATTGTTCATGGTGACCCGGGCAGCGGGGTCTTTGGCCAATCATGAGGCCTCAAAGACCCACCTACTTCTGGCTCTCGAGTGTCTGCAACCCACCATATTCAACTGGGCGGCAGCTGTGACCACTAGCATGAAGAGACAGTTGAGCAACTGCCGACGCGGGGAGTCGAAGCAGTTTGGTTACGGGTCCATTCTAGTCCCACTCATGATGGAGCGGGTGCCAGCGTTACAGCTGCAGGATATGGCCCTTGATCCACCCAGGGGTCCCCGAGAGACGAGGGCTAGCCGGTGGGGCCACATCATGCCGCGAGGAGGTGGCGGCCGCCCAGTGGCATGGGGGCATTATTTCCGAGAGTGGCTGGATCGCCAGGTGATCTTCGTAGAGGACTGGCCATATGCCGGGATTGATTTCAGAGGTGACCCGGACATGCCGCTGCCTACGGGAGAGCAGTGGGACGATGGTGGTAAGCCACTTGATCTCTTTTTAATTTTTATGTTTTGTAATGTTTTTTGATTTTTCATGTACATGCCTTGACGATAAATGCTATGATATGCAGATGTAGGACTTGTGAGACCCCTTGGTTTGGCTCCAGAGGCGAGGAGAGAGGCACAGGGTGACGGAGTCTTGGCCCTGGCTCCTCCAGGAGTCAACACGCCCGAGATCGTATTGCAGAACCTTGAGGGCTTACTGGAGGGAGTCCCAGATTACTAGGGGATCAAGGAGGTCCCCATAGCATCCCAAATTCACACAGTGGGAGTAAAGCCCAGGATGGACCGCCTTTTGAGGCGGGTAGCACGGGCGGTAGTATGCTACAGAGAGCATAACCTACCACAGTAGTCACCTAGGATTTATTTCCACTACTGTTTTTGAGAGACTCGTGTCTCAGATGTACTGAGGACGTCGGCCTTATTTTTGACATATACACTTATTTTTGAGCGCCTTAGTGCGCCACACGATATATATATATACATACCAATTTTTGATGGATCTTGTTACATGTGATGATGTTTTTTATATGTTATGCAAATGTTTAATACAAATGTGATCTAATGTATCAGTTGCACAACACACGACCCACATATTTTAATTTTTTAAATGCAAGCTTAAAAGCACACACGACACGCATGCAAACTATGCTTGGAAAAATATTTTATTTACATATGCTTTACTCTATGGTCTTATTATGCTTTCTATGTCTTCTTGTATGATGTTTATCTATTTCGCAAATGCCTGTCTAACACACGATTTGCCAATGCATCAGTCAACGTGTTTAATCGTCTCGGAATATGTTGATATGTGATATAATCAAAATTTCTTTCTAACAATCTGACACGTAGATACAACCTTAGAATGCGTTGGTCTCTGACAGAATATCGCCCGTTGAGTTGATGGACGACGAGCTGAGAGTCCAGGTTTACCATCATTGCACGAATGCCGAGATCAACTGCTTCGGCTAGTAACTCAATTACGGCACTGTATTCGGCAACATTATTAGTGGTACGACCGAGGCAGACTCCTTGAAGGTCTAGCAACTCTCCGTGAGGATCATAGATTGCCCACGCCGCAGAAGACAAATTGCAAGTACTACGGCAGGCGCCATCAGCGAAACCAACATAAGGTGCACTAGACATCTGCACAAGAAGCAGAAGACACAATAAGAGGCAAACACGCCTTCACACCAAAGCAAAACGTGAAATCATGCACACACAAAACACACTAAAACACGCGTATGTACAAGCTGAGTGCACGAAATCATGCATAATATTTCTTCAAATAGAGCCCGTTGCGGGGCTTGTCAAGAGGATTTCCTTCGTAATCAATCAGCTCATATGCGCCCTTCTGCAAAACTCTCTTCACAATATAGGGACCTAGCCACATGGATTCGAGTTTTCCTGCCCCCAGCTTATCTTTAGCTTGATCATAGAGCAGTACTAGATCTCCCTCAACGAAGGAACGAGGTTGAATATTATGGTCAAAGTGAGCCTTGACTCTCTTCTTTTGCGCTTCGATAGCCAGAGAAGCTAAACGACGGGTCTCGTCTAACCGCTCTAGGTAAAGAAGCCGTTCCTCCACCGGAGTGGTGTTGGGAAGCAACTCGACAGCTAATTTCAACGAAGGAATCTCACACTCAACGGGAAGGGTGGCCTCCAGTCCATAAACAAGCTGAAAAGGAGTGAAACCGGTGGCGTCCTTCACAGAGGTCCGGTAGGCCCACAAGGCAGGGAACAGCATCAGATGCCAATTAGACTTGTGCGTATTGACGGTGCGTTGAAGCATAGTGATCAAAACTTTGTTCACAGCCTCGACTTGACCGTTGGATTGGGGATAGTACAGTGTCGAACTATCTTGACGCAAGCCTAGTTGGGTCGTTAGTTCCGTCATCATGTGATTACGGAAATGTTTTCCGTGATCTGTGACGATCGCCTGAGGGACTCCGAAACGAGTAATGACATGATTAAACAAAAACTGCGCCGCTGTGTAACCGTCTTCGTTCAGTGTAGGCATCGCTTCGGCCCACTTGGTGAAATAATCCACGGCAACGATGATATACCCATGCCCCCCGGCCGAACGAGGGTTACAGGACGTATAATCGATGCCCCATTTGGCAAATGGACCTACGGTAACAACAGGGTGCAGTGGTGCAGGAGGTGCACGCATTTTCCGGTGGTACACCTGGCATTCATGGCATGCACGAACGACAAGAATGCAATCTTTGAAGATAGAAGGCCAGAAGTAACCAGCACGGAGAATTTTCTGGGCGGTAGCATATCCAGACATGTGGCCGCCACAAGCACCGGAGTGGCAGTCATTCAACACCCGCTCAGCCTCCTCGAGAGTCAAACATCGGCGGAGAACAGAATCAACGCCGAGGCGGTACAGGGTATCGCCAAGAATGCGATAGGGTTGAGATTGGTGACGAATCCGCCGTCGAGCATCTTTCGATACGTTGGGACGGAAGGAAGACGTCTGCAAATATACTATAATGTCCCCATACCACGGGTCGAGGGTGCTGATAAGGAATAATGTTTCATCCGGGATATGCTCCTCCGAACGAGATGGTGCCGAATGAGATGGCAAGGAACAGAGCAGTTCAGCAAAGACCAGAGACTTCTTAGACTTGGCCACAGTAAATTCCAAGTCGAACTCTTGGAGGATTACAATCCACTTCGAGTATTTGCCCCCCAGCAGTTGACGCAACAAAATGTAGGTCATTGAGTTGCAGTCAGAAATCACGGTCGTTGTGCGCAACAGGATATAATGTCGGAATCGTTGGACGGCGCAGACAGCTGCCAATGCCAACTTCACGACATATGCGTAGCGAGTTTCCATATCCAAAAGGTTGCGACTGAGATAATAGATAACGTGCTAGGTGCCGTCATCATCATCCTGCACTAGAACCATGCTGATGGTGGTGTCAGCGGCAGCTAGATAGAGGGTGTAATCACGGTGGTAGTTCGGAGGTCTTAAGAGCGGAGCTGAGACAAGGAGGTCTTTGAGTCGCTCGAAATATTCCTGGGCGATAGCATCACAACGAAAGGGTGTGTCTCGCGTTAATAGCCGTGTAAAACCCTTAGCCACCTCGGCATAATTCAGAATGAATCGTCTAAGAAAATTAGCTTTGCCCTGCAAGCTCTGCAGTTGCTGCAAAGAGGCAGGGGGAGGAAGATTCAAGATGGCCTCCACTTTGAGGGGATCCAGATGGATGCCTTCTTGGGAGACGATGAACCCGAGCAGTCAGCCAGATTCTACGCAGAAGACACACTTGTGCGGATTGAGTCGAATACGGTAGTGTCGACAGCGGAGAAAAATTTCGCGTAGATGAGATGGATGGTCCTGACGCTTAGCTGAATGAGCTGGGAGGTCATCCAGGTAAGGCTGTACGATGTGTCGAATATCGTGAAAAGCATATGACATCGCACGCTGGAAGGTAGCTCCGGCATTTTTGAGACCGAAAGGGAGCTTCTTATAGGCGAAGGTGCCCCAAGGACAAATGAAAGCTGTCTTATGCTGGTCTACAGGAGCTATGTTGATCTGGTTATAGCCAGAGAAGCCGTCCATAAACGAATAAATCTCACTTCCTGCGCAGTCATCAATAAGCTGATCGATGAAGGGCGTAGGGAAGTTATCTTTTGGACAGGCACGATTGATATCGCGGTAGTCAACACAGACCCGGATAGTGCCCTGCTTTTTATTCACAGGGACTATATTGGACACCCAATCCGTAAGGGGAATGGCGTAAATGAAACCAGCTCTAAGAAGCTTTTCGACTTCGGCCTTGATGGCTGCAGCCTTTCGAGGGTGCACTGGGCGTAAGCGCTGACGAACAGGCTTAGCATCTGGATATGTAGGTATTTCGTGCACCACGATACTAGGGTCGATGCCGGGCATTTCCTCGTAGGACCATGCGAAGACATCACAGAATTCGCGAAATAGAGCAGTATAGAGTTGAACCTCCTCAGGAGTACATGTGACTCCAATGTAAATGTTCTCGACAACCCCTGGTTTGACAGAGATGTCGATAGGCTGGGTTTGCGTGATGTTGCCCATATTGCCCTCAGAAGACACTTGATACAGCTGAACAGGTGTTTGGAGGGGCGGGGATGGGACACATGAAGCAAACCGCTCGAGACATGCGACCATTTCCGAATGCGGAGGGAGAAACGAAGAGCGATGGTGGTGATCTGACCAAGGGAGCTCTTCGAGAGACATAGTCTCTATGATGGCCTCATCGGAGGGAAATGTTTCCTTCAGTGGATCCGAAGTGGCCTCATCACCCAACCAAGGGAAATGATCATATGAATCGGGAACACTGCTTGGAAAAGCAGGTTCAGGAGGGGGAGCCGATGCAGCGACAATCTCGATGTAGTTGAGCTCGGCAGGACTCAACGGCATCATATCACCCCAAGAGTCTTCCTGATTCATGGGGGAAGAACCCATGGATCAGAACGTACTGAGATCATGTTGACCGGGGCGAGATTCGGAGGTGGGAGGGGAAAGACTCCCATTAAAGCGGGATCTTTGAACAGTCCGGCACCCACACTCACTAATGACTTGGAGGTATGCTCCACGAACGGCACATTACCTTCAGAAGAAGAAGAAAAAAAGGAGAGCTGGTCCACCGTGACAATCTTTCCCTGATGAGGGAAGCGAACGACACGGAATAAGGAGGAAGCCACGGCTTGCATGGCGTATGTCCAGCTCCGTCCAAGGAGGAGGTTGTAAGTGAGATTAGCGTCAACAACTTCGACCTCCACCTCTACGGTCTTCCCTTCTAAAGAGATAGGCAATCGTTGGAGGATACCATATGGACGAGATTCTCTTCCATCGAAGGCTTCCAGGGTCGTAGGAGACTGGCTCAAAGTAGGAGAACCAATGGCCTTCCAGCAAGCAACAGACATGATGCAGGTTGAGGCACCCTCATCAATAACTGTACGATGAATCGTTTTGCCATTGATGATGACCTGTATAAGGAAAGCCACTTGGTGAGGCAGTCTCTGTGTGAAACCCTCGAGATCAAAAGAAATCAAATCCAAATCTGCCAGGTCGATGCCACCAATAGCTGATAGCAGGGACTTCCTCTCGGAGGGGCAGCTCTGGAGGACTTCTAACGCGGACATAGCAGACGGAGCCTGAGCTAAGTCCTCAACAATGCTATAATGCTGGGCAGCACGAGCATTGGGGTTATAAGATGACTTCCTGAGTACACCTTTCGGAGGGGGTCGGGGGATCGTCTCAGTGCTGGGCCGTTCGATGTGAAGGGGACCAGAACTGGACGGAGGAGCGCTGGAGGGAACCTCCGGCTCTTTTCCGGCTTGAGATGGATAATCTTTCGCTCGAGTTGAAACATGGATGGGGATCGTTCCAGCCATGAACACTTGGGAACCGAACGAGGAAGAGGATTGAGATGGATCTGCCACCATCTGAGTCTGCTGGGAAGGGAAAGGCTCTTTAAGCACGGCAGGAGGCCCAGGAGCACCTTTCAAAAGTCAACTAACTTCGGACCGCCTCGGGCAGTCCTTAGTGTAGTGATCCTCATCGCAGATGAGACAAGGATATTTAGGTTTTCGTTTAGCTCCTTCCTCGGAGGGAGGCTTAGGGGAATCCTGCTTGGGCTGTCCAGATTTATCTTTAGCTTTCCCTTTCTTTTTCCCTTTTGAGGATTTATCCACCGTGGTGGACTGAACGGCGTTTACCTCGGAGGTACTCCCAGAAATTGATTGGCCCTGAGAAGCATTCTCGTTAGAAGCGTTCTGTTTCTGCTTCCCAGGGTTCGCGGCCGATTTCTTCGATGACGAGTTTACAGAGCCAATGACTCCATCAACAGATGGTTTCGGCGGAGCCTTGGACTATCCAGGCCTTGGGGCATCTGGCAAATACTCATATAAAGTACCTGACTGAGAGTACACTAAGTTGAGGTACTGAGCTCGCGCGATTGCTTGCTCTTCAGTTACACACGCTCCCATTGCGATGTCTTTTGCAATTTTAGGGACAAAGGAAGTTGTGAACCAATCGGTCAGGAGTTGATCAGGAATCCAAAATTTGATCAAGCGACGACGCCTTCTCCATTCATGTATATGATCAGATATGTGCGTAGCCGTATCCTGTTTGAGAGACGTGAGGAGATGTGTCCCAGTCTCGTACCGAATGGGTAACTGAAAATGAGTCAAAAACGCCATAGCCAACGAGTTGAAATCTTGAAACATGTCGCGATTCAGCTCAATATACCACTTAGCGGCTGAACCAGTGAGAGTTCTCTGAAAAAGGCGGAGCCGGATAGAGTCATCAAGCCACGAGTTTGATGAACACCAAAGGTGGTAGGTCATGACATGGGCCTGAGGATCTTCACCAGCTTTGCCATCAAATTTTGGACAATCACCTGGTATTTTAGTTGGAACTGGTGGCCAATATGGATTATGCAAAATAGGATCATTTGTCAACTTGGACACATCAGGCAGTTCCAACGTCGCTAAGAAAGGCAACTGAGGGTTAAAGGACATTTGTGGCTGCGGATTCGAGGCAGTATTAGGGTTCCAACCAGGTGGTGGTTGCCCCCATGGGCTTTGTCCAGATGGACCCGGCCCAAAAGGACCTGGTGCATAGGGACCTTGCCCATAGGAGTTCTGTCCATACGAATTCTGGCCATATGTGAACAGTTGTCCCTGTGTCTACCCCCCAGTTCCCCATGTATTAGCAACTTGCCCTGCAGGTGCAGCATACTGATAATTTTGGTAAGGAGTGACCTGCGGCTGTTGATAATTTTGATAAGGAGTAAACTGAGTTTGCCCCTGGGGTTGCTGGTAGCCATACATTTGCTGGGCTCCATACTGAGCCTGATAAGGAGGCTGCGTCTGGTAAGAAGGTTGAGGCTGTGGCCCACCTTGCATTTGATAACCCATTTGAGCTTGGGGCCCAGAATAATGTCCTTGAACTGGTTGGGCTTGGATCATCTGTCCGGAAGGTTGACCTGGGTGGGCTTGGGATGGACCTGCCTGCCCAGAAGGACGAATTTGCTGGGTGCCAGGTTGTCCGTGAGCCACTAAGGGTTGTCCTTGCGGAACAGATGGCTGAGCCGGCTGGACGGCTGGTTGACCCTGAGGTTGGCCAGCCTGTCCAGATGGATGATTAGGGCGGACAGCGGGTTGACCTTGCTGTATAGAAGGTTGGCCCGTCTGCCCCCCGGGGTGCACAGGCTGAGCAGTGGGTTGGCCTTGCTGTATAGCAGGCTGCCCCCCTTGCCCAGGAGGATGCATGGATTGAGCAGTGGGTTGGCCCTGCTGTACGTAGGGCTGCCCCCCTTGCCCAGAAAGATGACCAGACTGGGCAGTAGGTTGGCCCTGCTGCATGTAGGGTTGCCCCCCTTGCCCAAGAGGATACCCCTGCTGGACTGCTGGTTGACCTTGAGGAGTGTAAACTTGCCCAGTTTGTCCAGATGGGTAACCCTGCTGGAGACCAGGTTGGCCTTGTTGGATGTAAGGCTGCCCTGGTTGTCCAGTTGGGTAACCTTGCTGGGTACCAGGTTGCCCTGGGTAACCAGAAGGTTGACTCTGATAGGAAAACGATGGACCACCAACGGCCGAAGGTTGCCCCGGGTAGGGTTGTCCTTGCGGGCCCCCAGATTGTCCTGGGTAAGGCGGGCCATAAAGTGGTTTCCCTTGAGGGGTTTGCACATAAGGCAGCTGGCCTTGATTTGGCGCTCCTTGAGGCTGCCCAGGGATTACCTTGTGTCCTCGAAAAGTATGAGTACTGGCGTCGTAAGAGATGGACAACGGTACCGAGACTTCAACGAAATGTTGAAGAGGCGCGGATTGAGCGAACTGAGGGTACTGACCAGTAGAGTCATAATAAAAGAGGGGACCTTGGTAATTCGGATCCACTATGGGCTGCCCCTGACTATCATAGGGCCCCCCTCCCGGAACAGCACCAGAAGAGGGTTGAGCACTCTGTGCAGGATCAACGACTCCAGATGAAACTTCCGGCTGGCCTTGACTGTGGGAAGGACCAGCACCATCATTCGTAGACGAAGACGCTGACACGGCACTAACGACTGGAGTCGAGTGCGCTACACAAACGGTTGGATTGGTAGGAACTGAGGTAACAGGCGTATTAAGAGGTCGTGACACAAAGGGCCCCGTGGTGGCAATAAGACTAGGATCCCATATAGTCGTAGAAGTAGTTCTGGCAGCTATTCTATCCCTCATCGACTGATATCGTGGAGGGAGTGGAGAAGTAGCTGGGATGGGAGTTTCAATATTTGACACCACGGGTGTCTCACCTGTGCTGGGAGATGTCTCATCCATGTGGGAAGTGGACATCGGAGACGACATACCGGGAGGAGTACGAGGGGTATCGTCTTTGTCAGGCTCCCAGATAGGATTCCAATCTTCTTCGTAATCCTCGTCGCCCGGGGCACGTACGTTGATAGGCTGGATACTCGGGATAACAGGAAGAGTATCGCTTACAACAGGTACCTCAGGAGCAACAGAAGATGGAGAACCTTGACCACTCGGACCGGGAGTTGACGGGTCAGCCAGGATGACAAGACCCCTTAGAAAACCTAAAGGAAACTAACGATAAAGACCCTACTCAAGCTAACGCACACAAGATCTAACCAGGTAATATTATCGTGGCCGAATAAATTTTTAAGACACAGGAACCAAACTTGACCTTTTCATGTTTCAAGAGTCGAGAAAAGGACGAAAAGATGACTCCAGTCTCCTTCGAATGTTTAATGAGCACGAAGTGACAAGACGCTCACAGGCACCTTTTCTTTTAGGGAGTCCGAAAAGGATCAAAAGTGACTGCTCTGGAGACTCTAGGTAAAGGGTTTACCAAGCAATCCGTAAAACTGCTTATACACCTTGGCAATCATATGAGAACCAAAAACTTTCCGTACTGCAGTCAATCTTCCTGAATGCTGTGTTCGGTGCGTTACGGTTCACAAGGCGGCAGACTCGGCTTCCTATGGATCAAGGATAAAAGCCTAGTGGGGTCTCCCTATATACGTGACGGTACATGGGAGCACAGTCCGTGTTAGACCACTATCGAGTCACAGAAGGAGGAATCACCCAACCGTAATGTGAAACAATAGTGACTATGTTTAAAGACGCCGGAACACGTCTCTAACCTAGACCTCTAGATGTTTGCGTTAAGTTCCAATGCGTTTTTAGGTTTATTCAGTTTATTTTATGGTTGATCTTGAATTTAAGTTTCGATTTCAGGCCTTATCGTGTGATCTCTCACAATTACCTAGATGCAAGCTATATGCCAAAGAACACCATTTCGTTCGATGAATTCTAACTATGAGAAGGTTAAGAGCTTTCAATCAAACAAAATGAACTCAAACGATCAAACAATCTAATGCAGCTAATGACAAAGAAATGAGACTTTTCTTTTGAGAATGCAAATCAATAAAATGCTCTTCCTTTCATTAACTATTGAATGCAAAAGATATTAGTTCGATTTCCTTTTCAATGGCACAATGCACTTACAATGAATTTTGAGAGACAGCAACACCGAGTAAAGGAAACAAAATCACTCAATGAAACACACCACAAGCGTGAAAAGAGCTGGTTGAACCCAAGCAATTGTAATCTATGTCTGGGTGGCGAGAAGTAATCGAAACAACCGAAGGACTGGTTCGAGGACAATCACCTAAACAACCAAGCAAAGAAAGCAAAGGAGGAAGGTTTTCGCAAAAGCAAAGGCAAGTAGCAACGGATCTTTTTGAACAAGTGATAAAACAGAATCAATCCAGCGAAAACGGGATGATAGGACTAGGTCACCGGACACAAAACAAAATCCGTTTGACAAGACTTTGCAAGCAAGGGTCTCACAGTTCAAACAATGAAAAACAAGCCATAAACCAAGTGGAAAGAGTAAGGGACAGTCAAACCAACAGGCTCAGGAGGCAAATTTGAAACAAATTGAATTCTACAGGATCAGCGCGGGTAGAACTCAGCAACAATGCGCTGACCAGAGTTCACGCGTAGCAACAATGCGCTGTCAGCGCGGAAGGACACGGGTTATCTGCGCTGGTTCGATTTCAGAACCGTCGCGACTGTTCAATGAGAAAGCGCGATGACCGCGAAACTCAAGAAACAGGCAAGCGATGTCAGCGCGACTGTTTCAATTAAAAACGCGCTGAGGCTAAAAAACAAGCAGAATCAAACAAAAAGCTCCCAAACCAAGGCAAAGGTTTTTCAAACAATTCAAGCACCTCCCAGATTGAACCAGGAAATCCAAAAGTAAAAGACTAACCCCTAATCTTCAAAGAGAGAGCACTCAAGCAAGCTCAAAACAAGAGTGAATGAAAAGGGACAGAGGCCAGCTCCCCAGTGGAGTCGCCAAATTGTTGGAGAGGTAAATCCCCTCTACGGATAGAGGCGATCCCTACTAGCCCAGAATGGGTCTAGCAACAATCAGTCAATGCTACTATGCAAGTTCCTAATTGCAATTAAAAGGTAGGCAAAGAACACCTACTTGGATTCCAACGCTATTGTTTGATGAAGAGATGCCGCTCTCACTCCTTCGCTCTGGCCGGTCACGATCCTCCGCGATCTCCGCGAACAGATACCTGCACACACGAAGAGAAAGACAAACACAAGCGTGAAATCTAATAAAAGCAACTATACATCAGTCAGAAAGGATGTAATTCACATTAACCATTACAGAGACAAATGAGAATGGAACCATAATAGTAGTCATCTATTATTAATCAATAACAGAGAAGAGTACAACCAAATGTTCTGACGTCGATATCCTTCTCAAGAGGGTCCAGTCAGCAAGTCTCTTAAGCATTCACCCTTAGAGGTAGATCTCCCAAGACAAGAGCTCTCTCTCTCTCACACAAGTAACACAACCTCCCTTAAGCTATCTAGCAATTCCACACTTATCACACCAACTACCTATAGTAGCAGCAATCTGAGCACTATAAACTCCACACAATCCAAACTAGCTGCTCATGGTAATGGTAGAGGTTTAAATAGGAGAAGGAGTCTCCTTGAATGGTGGAAGGATGAGCTTATCTTCAAGGGAAAGTGGTTTCAAAGGTCGAACAGACATGCCATAGAAGGGAGGCGATACTCACAAGGCCAACAACCAAGCCTGTAGTTATCTGGAAGGCTGGCTGTTGGAACAAATTCGCCCAAACTGGATCAGCGTGGGTGCAAAAATGGACTGGCGCGCTGACATCGCAAAGCAATAACAGTCAAGTCCATGTCAGCGTGACTTAATACAAATAGAGGCTGCGCTGGCCATGTAATTCGACCAGCGCAGAAAAGTCGTGTGCTTCCGCGCTGGCAGCGCATGCGGTCTGTTATGAAGCACCAGTCAGCGCGGTTATTTTAATAACAGTCGCGCTGATGATGAAAACTTTGGAAAAAGTGGGTTTTTGGCCAGTTCAGAGGGCATGAACTTGATTATTGTGAACTCCTAACACAGTAGGGTGACTGACAGGGAGACAGTGACAAATTACTGCGTAACAGTAATTAATAGCTATTTTATTCCAATTTCTTTTCCTTTAGTTGAGAGAATATCACACTTGTGACTGTTCTCTCCTTTTTTTTTGAAAAAACTATTTAAAGGACTCTCAAGCCCACGTTTAGGTGTTCTAAATTTTCGCAAGAAAATGTTTGCTACACTTTTGTTCTCTACCATTTCTTTAATACAAGCTCTAAACCACTTGTTGATTCCATGTCTCTGAGATTCTGCTACTTTTATCAGCTTTATTTTTCTTTCAATTTATAATTGAAAGCTTATCTTATGTATTGTTTCTTATGCCTATGATTAATTGACTGAGATATTGTCACTTTTGATATATTGCTATTTGTTGGCTATCAATGTAAGAAAAACAAAATTATATGTGAATGTTTTATGACATTAATTCAATTAAATATTTAATTGAATTAATTTATCTTCAGATTGTTTTGATTAATGATATAGCTTGAAAATATTTATTTTTAGTTATAGGTTATCTTTATTTTTCACATATAAATATCAACACCTGGGTTAGTTATTATTCATTATAGTACAATTTGTATTTGTATTTATTGTTTTCATTAAACATTATCGATTTGCTCGTATCCTTTCCTTGCAGCTTTCATATTCTTCTAAGTCTCCATCCATCAGAGAAATCTTTTTTTGGGTAAATAAACCCAATTCAAAACTAGTCGAAAGCACTAGCACAAATGGAAAAGAGTTTAATTTGGGGCTCTGACTAGGTGGTCTCCTAAATGTTGATGAGGACAATTTTGGCCATCAACAGATTTGGATGTAAGTCATTGGAAAAGTAATTGAGGATATGCGCATCTAGGACATTAGAATAATGTACCAAAAAAATTCTTACAGATACAAGTACAATTGAAAATAAATGTAATCAGGTCTAGGATATTACATAGGTGTGCATGAACAATCCTTTTGGATTAGGAAACATGCAAGAGCAAATGTAGTTAAAAATTATACATTTAGAAAAAATATTTGACCAAGGTGCATTCTCAAATATAGATATAAAATTTTATGACAAGCAATCTCAAATCCCAACATCTGGGACACAAAAATAATGTACTTAAAAATTCCTCTTAGATCTAGATACATTTGAGAAAAAATGTGATATGGCATCTAGGACATCCGAAAATTTGGGAAAAGACTTGTTTTATGCTAACTCCTAGATCCAAATGTGATAAATTAAAGAAGATAGATGTGGCACCTAGGTATCTAGAAGAGTTTAGGAAGTGTACTTTATAAGATACTCCAAATCCAAAAATAGTATTCTTATAGTGATAGATCATTAGTCCAAAACACTAGTCAAATGAGACAATTAGATTGACACATCATAATTTCCATGTCACCATTCATTCTTGTTGAAATATGGCAACAAGAATATTCCAATTTAATTTATTCTTGAATTAAATTGTGATTTAAAATCGAATTTAGTCTTAATAACTATTTGGAAATAATTATTTAATTTATTTTAAATTAATTAGTTGGAGAAATTCAAGTTATAAGTCTTTCTGAAGTCATGCAAGAGTTATCCCTTGAATTAAGGAGGTAAGATTGAGTTATATTTGAGTTGTAATTAGTTAACTCAATTTACTGAGTTAAGTCTAGTTAAATTAGTTCCAAACTGTTTGAGGAACTAATAGTGAGTTAACAGTCAGTTGATGCATTAATGCACTCAACTAGTGCTACTCCAGTTAACTGAAGATTCCCTCATCAGAAACTCATGCATGTCTATTCTGAGAAAGATCCAGTTGAGACTAATGTTCAAGGACAATGTGCTATCAGTTGCATGTGTTTTCTCATGGAGAAAACTCATGCATGCAGTCAATGATTCATCCTCGAGGATTACACAGTTTTGAAGGCTTGTTTTTCCACTTGGTAATAGTCTAATCATCCACAAGGAACATTGCAAGGAAATAGAAGCTTGGAGGGTAGAGAGGAAGGCTGGAGAGAAGCCAAGATTGCCTATGAGCATCCGTGAGGATTGTATTGAGAGCTGGCTAGATGTGAGAGCTAAGGTTTTGTATAATTCCTATGTATTTCCACCATGTATGATAATACAATAATGTGGGGTTTTTAGCTGAGACTTTCCCCAAAGTATTTTCTTCTGTATTGTGCCATTGATTCTTCTTCTTCTAGTTATATTGTTCAACTCGATCTTTAAGCTTCTGCAAATTGATAGTAGAAGTAGGTTATAATATTCTGCTTTGATTTATATTGCATTATTGGGTTAACCTATCACAAATTTTCTACATGGTATCAGAGCTGTGAATAGTATACTGAGAAGAGAATTCGAAGTTTGAAGTTTGGGGTTGCAGGTGAAAATCGAATCCATATCATACTTCAAGGTTGGCCAATGGTGTTCTATGGCTTGAGACTCAAGTATGCCTTGGAAGGTAGCTCGAATTACATAGCATGGAAAGATAGAATGGAGGTTTTATTAGAAGACAATGGCTTGAAGGAATTCATTGATCAAGAAATCCAAAATCCAACTTCAACTAATGCACAAGAGTTGGCTAAGTGGAAGAAGTGTGTGGCGAAGGCGAGATAGATCATCCTTGGGGGAGTTCGAGACCATATTGTCTCGAGTCTCAATCGGAAGGATACTCCATTTTCAATGTGGAAGACATTGAAGGACCTCTACCAGAACAATAGCAACCAGAGGAAATTGGTGCTCAAGGATAAGCTTCGAAGAATCAAGATGGAGAAAGGCGATACTATTTCCACATATCTGAACAAGCTCACCACCTGCAAGGATGAGCTTGGCAGTGTGGGAATAACTACTGTCGATGATGATATGGTGAGCCTTGCTCTCCTTGGCCTTCCAAAGAGTTGGAATAGCTACCAAGACTCTGTGAATGGAAGGGAGAAACTACTGGATTGGGAACGACTGTGTTTGGATCTTATGCAAAAGGAGATTAGGAGGAGCACATGAGATGGTTCTTCATCCAAGAATGATGATGAAAAAAATCTGGCCTTAGTAACAAGGAAAGGGAAGGGGAAGGCTTCCCATTTAAATCGAATTCTTCTCATGGAGGGAAGAAGGGTGGCATGTCTAAAGTAAGATGCTTTAACTATCACCAGATGGGACATTATGCAACTAATTCCGATCGAAGAAGTCTAAGAAGGGATCCTCAGAAGGATCGGAAGGTGAGGCATTAGCCTCTTAGTTTGAAATGGACTTCACCCTCATCGCATGCATGGTGTCATTGATGATGGGTTATGTCTGGTATCTTGATAGTGGAGCCTCATTCCACATGATCGGTGATAAAAATTTATTCAGTGCCTTGGAGGAGAAAGTCCTTAAGATGTGCATAGAGATGGGTGACAATGGAAGGTATAGTGTTTGAACAGTGGGCACGGTTGCTTTTCAGAGGGAGCATGGAGCTCCTGTCACCTCGAAAGTTGTGATGTATGTGCCTAGACTGAAGAAGAACTTGGTATTGGTCATGATGTTGGAGGAGAAAGGCTACGATGTTGTCTTCAATAAAGGAAAGGCATTCCTAAGACACATAGCCACGAGTCAGACCAAGAGGATAGGGATTTGGGTGAAGAATCTCTATAAACTAGAGGTAGATGATTGTGCAACATTGAGTACGAAAGCAGAATTGCTATAAAGCCAAGACATTGGCGAGTTGTGGCACATGCGGTTGGGCCATTTTCATCATGGGGCTTTGAAGATAATGCAACAGATATCTATAGGACTTCCCAAAGGTAAACTTGAGCAAGTTGACACATGCAAAGGTTGTACCTTGGGAAAGTACACCAAGTCTTCCTTTCATGATTGAGACAGTCGAGCAGATGCTATCTTAGAGCGAGTTCATACTGATTTGTGTGGACCATTCTTGACGGAATCCACAATGAAGCAAAGGTATTATGTGATTTTCATTGATGACTATTCTCGTAAATGCTGGATTTATTTCATGCAGAAGAAGGACCAAACTTTGGAAAAGTTTTGTGAGTTCAAATATTTGGTTGAGAAAGAGTCAGGGAAGAATATCAAGGCCTTGAGAAGCAACAAAAATGGAGAATATGTCTCTCAAGAGTTTAAGGACTTCTGTGCAACAGAAGGAATTAAACAAGAGTTGATGGCACCTCATAACCCACAACAGAATGGGGTGGCCGAGAGGAAGAACAAAACTATTGTAGGGGAAGCATGGGAAATGCTAGATGACCAAGGCCTACCACTTCACTTGTGGGCTGAGGCATGCAACACAGTGGTCTATTTGCATAATAGAAGCCCGCATCACATACTTGGGATGAATACACCAGAGGAAGCTTTCTCCGGTAAGAGACCAGATGTGGGTCACTTCAGGATCTTTCACTCATTATTATATTGCCATGTGACAAATGATGCACGGAAGAAGCTTGAGCCAACAGTAGAGTTGGGGATATTTGTGGGGTACACTGATACACCTCACAACTATCAGGTGTACTTGCCTACCAGTCGGAGGACAGTGGTTCACAAAAATCACAAGTTTGATGAGAAGAAGGCCATGCGAGTTTCCCATGAGAGGGAGCTGCAACTACAGGTTGTGGAGGAATTGTTGATTCCTAAGGAGGAGGAGCTTTAGATTGATGTGGAGTAGCCACATGCAGAGGTTCCAAGAGTGGAGACATCTACTCAAGAAATGTATTCCAGAGATGGATGGAAGCGCACAAGAGAAGGTGACAGATTGTTAGAGGATGCGAGATAGAATGTGGGAGCACCATCTTCTTAGTGCAGATAGAGGAGGTCACTTGAGAGGTACACTGGATACATGGCCCTTGCTGGAGAATGTGTTGAGACCGAGCCATCTTAATTTGAGGAAGCAATACAATAGCCGATTTGGGTTGATGCTATGGTGGAGGAGTATGACTCCATATTTCGTAACAGTGTTTGGGACGTGGTTATGAGAACAGAGAAGAATTCAGTTGTGAGTTCATGTTGGATTTACAAGGTAAATCAAGCTACTAATGGTAGTGTGGAGAAGCATAAGGCAAGATTTGTTGCCTGTGGCTTTTCACAGGTCAAGAGGATCATGTTTTTGTAGTATATTTTGACAGAGGAGCAAGATGCTGACATTTTGACAAAGGCATCGTCAAAGTGTAAATTCGAGTTCCATAGAGACAGGATCGGGGTGGCAGATAATCCCTTTCTTGTTGAGAGGGAGTGTTGAAATATGGCAGATAATCCAGTTTTACCTTGAACTGTCTTCCCATTAGGTAAGGTCGCCATTTCTTAAGTCCATGTAGTATTTCCAACGTTTCCTTCTCATCAATATCTTGCTTGAGATGTAGCCATAAAAATACCCAATCGTCGACATCAAAACTTCTTTCACTACGATGTTGATCTTCCTCTTGTTTCCTTTGATTCTACACCAAAGTGGCGTTATCCTTTAAAAGTTGGAGAATTTTTTGTTGATGCTCGATGTAATCTTTCACTTCTTGAATCTTTTTCTTCTTGATATGTCCTTCTATCTTGAGAGTTTGAGGAGTGGTAATTTCTTCCAATGCATTACAAGATATGGTTAGATTCATTTCTTGATGCTCGATGTGATGTTTCACTTCTTGAACATTTTTCTTCTTGATATGTCCTTCTATCTTGATATTTTGAGGAGTGGTAATTCTGGCCAATGCATTACAAGATTTGATCGGATTCATTTCTTCGTTCTCGATGTGATCTTTCACTTCTTGAATCTTTTTCTTCTTGCTATGTCCTTCTCTCTTGAGAGTTTGAGGAGGAGTGGTAATTCTTGTCAATGCTTTACAAGGTATGGTCGGATTCATTTCTTCTTTCTCTAGGGTTGGTTCCTTGAGTATATCCTCTTCTTTTGATGTTTCTTGATCCTTTTCTTCCTCCTCTTCAAAATCTATGTAAAATAATTTCTTCTCAACACACGTATGACCTTTAATGTATTTGTTATCACAATTGTAACAAAGTTATTTTGCTCTTTTTTCTTCCAATTGTTGTGGTGTCATCCTTGTAGGTTGTGGAAGGCTAGGAGAAACAACACTTCCATCTTTATAGCTGTGAGGGGTAGAATTCCTTGTTGCCATAATTTTGCTTTCCAATTTTCTTGCCCACTTAAATGCCTTCTCAAATGAATCAGGTTCCCAAAGACGAACCTCATGTTGAATGTTATCCTTTAAAGTACCTATGAAGACATCAATCCTTTCCTTCTCTGGAATATCTATTACCCTTATATTCAATTTTTGAAATTCCTCAATGTGCTCTACGATTGAACACTTTTGTTTGAGATTTATCAATTGGTTAAAGAATTTGTTTCTCTTTGTATCTTCATAATGTGCTATCATTTCCTTCATGAAAATTGACCATGTAACAAGTCATTTACGAGAACAACGCCCTTTATACCATAAAAATTGATCCGGTTCTAAATATGAAGATGCAATATGTATCTTTTGTAACAGTGTTACGCCATGTAGATCAAAAAATTTCTCCATCTGTAGTATCCAATTTACTGGATCATTGCCATCAAACTAGCTCATCTCGTTTTTTCTTGATTTTAGGAGCTTGATCTTGAAACAATTGTAACTCTGTAATTTCAGATTCACAAGTTCTGAAATTTTGCCATGTAGTAGCCCTCTGAGTCCTCTTTCTAACCCCAAAAGTTTGATCAAGATTTGATTATGTAGGGAAGTGTTATGTCAAATCTCCCACAATAACCTGATTATATACTGGTTTAGTAGAGCAAACTTGTATGAAGTGCCATGTGTCACTGTTTTGACCTTTGGATCTGAAAAATATACACAAGAAACTACAGTTCGTCCTCGTTCTACAACTTCTTACAAAATTTCAATCTGATGCTAAGAGAGAAAGTTACGATGCTTTTCCCAACGTCACCTGTTTAGGATGTAATTCAGGAGCCTGCAGAAAACCCTAAATGTCTCAGATTATATCTCCGAAAATATAGCGAGACAAGATCTAAAATTCAAACACGAGGTTCAGACCAATTTCTTCTAAAATGGGTTTTTTTTAGCTTGTTTAGAGCAACACTACAACAATTAGGTATCTTTTTTTAGCTTCTAAAACTTCATAGCGAAAATGCCACGATGACTTGTTTGGAGCAGCAAAACCCTAGAATCCACAGCTCTGATACCAAATGTTATGAAACTAGTTCACAAAAAGATAGAAAAGATAGATCAACGCCTTAGAAATAAGCCTATTCGAGGGCGCAACCTCCTTTTCATTACACAAATGAACAATTCTTAGATGATACAAATGACAAGACCTCCTTTCTATATATAGGAGTCTAAGGGGTCATAATATAATCAAATCCGACATAACAATAATAATCTAAGGGCACAATAATAACAATTGTGGGCTTCTATGGGGCACAATAATAACAATATGGGGACTACATGGGCACAACAATATAATAAGGGAGTTGTACTAATAACAATAAGGTATTAAAATAATACCGCTCGGAAATAATACTTCATTGCATTAATGTAAAATACTGAGATATGCTTACAAACAGAAAATGGAAATAAACAACTAGGGCGATGGTAGATTATCTCTGAGAAGAGTTGTGGTGGCTACATGCCTCTGAACTATGTTACAATGAGGCTCGAAGGCCTATTTATTGTTTAGAAATAATGGAAAACCCTAAACATCGAAAAACCTAACCCTAGAAGATGAAATGCAAAACTATGGGCCCCGTTTCGGTAAATTGGTACATCAACTTCCCAGGGTTGTAACTTTGGCATACGATCTCTGTTTGACGTGTACAATATCTCGTTAGAAAGATCTATCTAATAAATACAACTCTAGGAAGAGCAACATCGGTCCGTGGACCCATGTTGCTCCCAATTTTCCCAAAAGAATATCGTTTAGGGCCTCAAAACAGCTCCGGAAGTTTAGGACCTGAAAAACTACTAAAAATAGTAAACTGTGCTACAATTAAGGAAACTAAAAATCTAAATGAAACAATGGTGGGGGTCCAAGTGGATTTGGCGGGTGGCCACCAATATCCACATGGATCATTCCTCCTCCCTTAGGAAGAAATGGTCCCCACTGCGTTGAGTTCCTCCATGAGATGAGGAAACTTCTGCTGAACTTGGTCCCTAGTGAGCCACTTGCCCTGGTGAAGGAGTTGGCCTGGTTTGACAACTTGATACAGTTGGATGTTCTGCTAGTGAGTGTGCTTGATCTGTGTGTCCATGATCCAATCAGTTGCAGCTTGTTCCATTCAATCTGGATTTAACTCTGTGGGTGTTAGTTATTCTGCAATGTCAGATGTGTCTAGTAATGGTGGAAAGTATGGCCGAAGGCGGTCCACATTGAACACTGGGTGCAGGCCAAGGAATGGAGGAATGCTGAGCTCAAATGCATTGTATCCCACAGCCTTGGTAATGGTGTAAAGACCATATCGGAGTGGTTTTAGTTTCCAATAGGCTCCGGTAAGGCATTCCTTTTGCAAATGCAACCAGACTTTGTTGCCCACCTGAAACTTGTGTGGCACCCGATGTTGATCATGTCACTACTTGTACTTGGAATTTGATTTCTCCAGAATGTCATGGACTTGTTGGCGAACATGTTGGATGTTCTCAATGAAGTTGTTGGCCTTATCTGTTTTGGACTGGACATGAGCCGAATTTGCGTGAGTAGCTACAAATGGCATGGCCACATTAATGGGACATAGTGGCTAGAATCCCAAGCCCACCTGAAAAGGGTTGTGGCCAGTCGAGCTGTGGAGAGCCCGGTTGTAGCTGTGCTAAACATAGGGGAGGCTCTCATCCCATGTGCATGGATTCTTTGAGTTGTACATGCGCAAAATGTGTACAATCATCATGTTGAAAACCTCTGTTTGGCCATCAGTTTGAGGATGGAAGGCTATGGACTTAGTGAGATTGGTGTCCAACATCGACTAGAGACTGGACCAAAATGTACTGAGAACTTGCTATCCCAATCTGAGATGATAGACTGTGGGATCCCAAACTGCACCCACACACGTTCAAAAAAGAGTTTAGTAGTGGCTTCTGCTGTGATATTCTTCTTGCAGGTCGCCATAATGGCCATCTTCGAGAACCTGTCGACGACCACAAAAACATAGTTGTTTCCATGCTTAGTGGAAGGAGGGCCTGACATGTAATCCATGTAGATGGATTCCTAAGGTCGACTAGGGGTAGGCAGTGGGGTATAGAGGCATTGCTTCTTGACTGTCGGTTTGGCGATGGCGCAAGCAGTGCATGATCTGATGTACTTCCTGACATCTTGACGAAGATTTGACCAGTAGAAATACTTCTGTAGTACTGCCACCGTTTTTTCGACCCCTGAAATGCCTAGCAACTCAACTATAGTGTGCTTCCCAAATTATCTTGGCACGCTCGCTTGAAGGAACACAAAGGTGACCTAGGTGGCATAACAGGGCATCCTGGAGGTGAAAATCTGGAACAGGCTGACCCTCCAAGAGTGTCTAGTATGTGTGGCCAAAGTCTGGGTCACTTTTGTAGAGAAGTGGCCAATCAGAAGTCTCGTGCCCACAAGAATTGAGGACGTTGGTTAATGACATGATCGGTGGTCGATTAAGGAAATCTGCAACATTATTGGTGCTGCTCTTCTTATACTTGATATTCAAGTGGAACTGTTGCAGGTATGTGGACCACTTCTGATGGCGATCATTCTGTAATTTCCCTTGGGTCTGTATGAACTGGAGGGGTTGGTGGTCTGTGTGGATGACCATTTCCCTCCCCAAAATGTAATGTTTCCATTGTCGGCAAGCCTGCACAATGGAATACATCTCTTTTTCATAAGTGGGATGCTTCTGGACTGTGTCTAAAAGTGTCTCACTATGAGATGCCACTGGATGCCTGTGTTGAGTAAGGATTGCCCCAATAGCATAGTTAGAGGCATTTCTCTCAACCTCAAATGGTTGTTATAAGTCTTGCAATGTAAGCACTGGTGCCTAGCAGAGGTGGTCTTTCAACTCTTTGAATGCCTTCTGTTGAGATTCAGACCAAAATAATTTTTTTTTTCGCTCCTCCCTTGGTGACTTGACTCAAGGGCCAAGTGATATGAGAAAATCCCAACACGAACCTGTGGTAGAAGTTGGCAAGACCTAGAAAGTTGCGGAGCTTCATTAGAGTGGTTGGAAAGGGCCAATCCCGAATGACTTGGATCTTGGATGGATCCACATGCACCCCCTGTTCATCAATAATGTATCCCAAATACTAAACCTGGGTCATGCCAAAAGTGCATTTCTCCAAATTGGCACATAACTTGTGTTGCCGCAGTGTTTGGAGAACCTGTCAGATGTGCTGGAGGTGCTCTTCCCAACTCTGGCTGAAGATCAGGATGTCATCCAAGTATACCACTACAAATGAGTTGGTGAATGGCCGCAAGATGTCATCCATTAGCCTCATGAAGGTTGCAGGAGCATTTGTCAATCCGAAAGGCATAACCAACCATTTGAAAAGGCCCTCCTTGGCTTTGAAGGCAGTCTTCCACACATCGGATGGTTCAATTAGTACCTGGTGATATCCTGACTTCAAATCGATCTTGCTGAAATATTTTTCCCCCTTTAGTTGGTCCAGGAGGTCATCGATCTGTGGGATCGGGTACCTATTATGGACAATGATCTTATTTAGCGCCTGATAGTCAATACAAAGTCTCCAAGTCCCATCCTTCTTTTGTACCAACACGATCAGGCTCCCACAGGGTGTTGAACTCGGATGGATGTGACCTTTCTGTAGCAACTCCTGAATCTGTCTCTTGATTTCATCGTTCTCCAACACGGTGCACCAATAGATTGGTCCATTAGGCAGCGGTGCACCTAGGGTCAGATTGATGGAGTGCATGACCTGACAGTGTAGAGGAACCCCTGCGAGGGAGGTGAAGATTTCCTCATACTCCTCCACGACCTTGTCCATCTGTAGTTGTCGTGCAGAGGGGCCCTGTCTAGAGGTCGTGGCCACCATCTTCTTCTTTCCTTGAGGGCGTATCATCAGGAAAAAAAATTTCCTGGTTTTGGAAATGAGCTTACTACATTGTTTTGCAGTAACCAAAGAGATGGTGGTAGGTGGTGCTACCTGCAGTATCCTGTACAACTTATTTCCCAAAGTAATAATAACAGCATGGGGCCTTGATTCATACACAACATGTCGCTTCCACAAGTATGGTTGTCCTAATAATACATCACAAACTTCAAGGGGAACAATGTCACATAATACCTCATCCGTGAAGGTCTTGATGTTGTATGGAAGGCAACACTGCTGGCTCACCTAAAGATCCCGTCCTTAGTGAAGCCACCCGACGGTGTACGGTTGTGGATGTGTTGTGGACGGTAAGCCCAGCTGCTTCACGACCTCTGCCGAAATGAGGTTCTTTTGGCTCCTATTGTCGACAATGAACTGTAGCGGGGATCCCTTTACCAACATTTGGGAGTGGAAGAGACGCTCCTCCTCCTCTGGATCTTTGGGTTCCTCCTTCTGGATCTTCGTGGTGGCAACGGTGGCGTTGGGCTCCGCATCGATAATCTGCTTCCCTTTGTCATTCCCCTTGTCAGGTTTTGAATCAGAGTCGAAACATGCATCTGATTCTAAAACCTTTATCTCAGCCACCAGTGACTACTTGGCTCGACACTCACTTGTGTTGTCAGTGGAGCTCTTATGGAACTCACACCATTTTCTCCTGTCCTTTTTCGACTTTGTGGCGCTGTTCTTTGCTTGCAGCTTTGGCAGGTTATCTTGGGCCACCTCGCCTTGGCTTTGTCCTTTGTTCTGCAGTTTGAGGGCAACTTTCCCTTGCTTCGGATTTGCAGATCCAAAGTATCGCTTCTTCTGTTTAAACTTTTGCTCGACCTTGACGGCATATTGGTATGTCATGCTGAGCGAGGAGATGTTCAGGAATTCTATTTCTTCTTGGATGTACTTGTGCAGGCATCCACGGTATTTGAGTATCAAATGCTGCTCCCAATCCTTAATACCCAACTTTGTGCGAAGGGTATGAAAAATATTGGTAAACTCCGACACGTCTTGGTCCCTTCCCTGCCGCAGCGTGGTTCACTTGATGTATTGATCCTCATAGCTTCTAACAGAGTAATGCTGCTCCTTGATGGCATCCCAGAATGAATTCCAGGTGGGTGCAACTGAAAATAGTGAGCCGGTACTTTCATCCTTCTACTCGCAGTAGGTTTCCCACCAGTCCTTGACGTGGGGGGCTGCTTTGAGAAGAGCGAAAATAATCTTTTCCCGACTGGAAAAATCATGAACAAAAAAATAACCCTCTAGCAAATTTAACCATTTATCGATGGCATTTGCGTCTATCTGACCCTTGAATATGGGGATTTCAAAATTAACTTGTGCCTTAAATGGTGTGGCATTTATAGAGTCGTTGTGGGAAGCCGATGTGTCGCCCTTGGGTAGCCACTGAAGGATTTGGGAAAAGTTGTCCATCATCGCATTCCTTTGTCGCTTGAGGGCTTCTTCGAACAAGATTTTGATATCATCTCTTGCTCCCTCGTCTTTCTTTTCATTTGCCATGGGAGGCCGTCGGGTTTTGTGAGGCTGGTCTTGCAAAGATTCGACCAGTTCAAGCCCTAACTCCTTATGTCCTGACCTCGTTGGGGACACCAAACTCACTAAGTCCACAACCTTCCATCCTCAAACTGATGGCTAGATAGAGGTTGTCAACAGGATGATTGTGCACATTCTGTGCATGTACAACTCAAAGCATCCATGCACATGGGATGAGAGCCTCCCCTATGTTTAGCACAGCTACAACCGGGCTCTCCACAGCTCGACTGGCTGCAACCCTTTTCAGGTGGGCTTGGGATTCCAGCCACTATGTCACATTAATGTGGCCATGCCATTTGCAGCTACTCACACAGATTCGGCTCATGTACAATCCGAAACAGATAAGGTAAACAACTTAATTGAACACATCCAACATACTCGCGAGTAAGTCCATGAAATTCTGGAGAAATCAAATGCCAAGTACAAGCAGCGACATGATCAACATCAGGTGCCACACAAGTTTCAGGTGGGCAACAAAATCTGGTTGCATTTGCAAAAGGAACACCTTACCGTAGCCTATCGAAAACTCATTCCACTTTGATATGGTCCTTACACCATTACCAAGGCTGTGGGAGACAATGCATTTGAGCTCAGCATTCCCCCATTCCTTGGTCTGCACCCAGTGTTCAATGTGGACCGCCTTTGGCCATACTTTCCACCATTACTAGACACATCCGTCATTGCAGGACAGCTCACACCCATAGAGTTAAATCTAGATTACATGGAACAAGCTGCAACTGATCGGATCGGACACATAGATCAAGCACACTTGCTAGTAGAACATCCAACTATATCGAGTTTTCAAAGCAAGCCAACTCCTTCACCAGGGCAAGTGGCTCACCAGGGACCAAGTTCAGCAAAAGTTTCCTCATCTCATGGAGGAACTCAACGCAATGGGGACCATTGCTTCCTAAGGGGCGAGGAATGATCCAGGTGGATATTGGTGGCCACCCACCAAGTCCACTTGGACCCCCACCATTGTCTCTTTCAGCTTTTTAGTTTCCTTAATTATAGCATAGTTTACTATTTTTAGTAGTTTTTCGGGTCCTAAACTTCCGGAGCTGTTTTGAGGCCCTAAACAATGTTTTTTGGGAAAACTGGGAGCAGCATAGGCCCATGGACCGATGTTTCTCTTCCCAAAGTTTTAGTTCTTGGATAGATCCTTCTAACGAGATATTGTGCGCGTAAAACGAAGATTGTATGCCAAAGTTACGACCTCAAGAAGTTGATGTACCAATTTACCGAAACGGGGCCCACAGTTTGGTGTTTCATCTTCTAGGGTTAGGTCTTTGGATGTTTAGGGTTTTACATTGTTTCTCAACAATAAATAGGCCTTCGAGCTTCATTGTAACACAGTTCAGAAGCATGTAGCCACCACATCTATTCTCAAAGATAAACTACCATCGCCCTAGCTGTTTATTTCCATTTTCTGTTTGTAACCATATTCAGTATTTTACATTAATGAAATGATGTATTATTTCCACAGCATCTTTGTGTTTATGGTTATCTATGTAATTTGTTGCGTTCCTGTTTAAATAATACTTCATTTCATTAATGTAAAATATTGAGATATGCTTACAAACAGAAAATGGAAATAAACAACTAGGGTGATGGTATTAAAATAAGACCAGTATTATTAGTTCCTTTATTTTAATATCAGAGCGGTTTGCTTTTTCTCTATTTTTCTTTACATGTTCCCAACGAGGTCAGGATATAAGGAGTTAGGGGTTGAACTGGTCGAACCTTTACAAGGCCAGCCTCCCAAAACCCGACGGCCTCCCATGGCAGATGAAAAGAAAGATGAGGGAGCACGAGATCCTATCAAAATCTTGCTTGAAGAAGCCCTCGAGCGACGAAGGAACGTGATGATGGACAACTTTGCCCAGATCCTTCAGTGGCTACCCAGGAGTGACGCATCAGCTTCCCACAGCTACTCTAGAAACGCCACACCGTTTAAGGTACAAGTTAATTTTGAAATCCCCATATTCGAGGGTTAGATAGACGTAAATGCTATCAATAAATGGTTAAATCTGCTAGAGGGTTATTTTTCTGTTCATGATTTTTCTAGTCGGGAAAAGATTATTTTCGCTCTTCTTAAAGCAGCCCCCCATGTCAAGGACTGGTGGGAAACCTACTGCAAGCAGAAGGATGAAAGTACTAGCTCACTATTTTCAGCTGCACCCACCTGGAATTCATTCTGGGATGCCATCAAGGAGTAGTACTACCCTGTGGAAGCTATGAGGATCAATACATAAAGTGGACAATGTTGCGGTAGGGAAGGGACCAAGACATGCCAGAGTTTACCAATATTTTCCATACCCTTCATACAAAGTTGGGTATCAAGGATTCAGAGCAGCATTTGATACTCAAATACCATGAATGCGTGCACAAGTACATCCAGGAAGAAATAGAATTCCTGAACATCTCCTCGCTCACCACGGCATACCAATATGCCGTCAAGGTCGATCAAAAGTTTAAACAGAAGAAGCGAGACTTTGGATCTGCAAATTCGAAGCAAGGGGAAGGTGCCCTCAAACCGCAGAACAAAGGACAAAGCCAAGGCGGGGTGGCCCAAGACAACAAGACAAAGCTACAAGCAAAGAACAATGCCACGAAGCCGAAAAAGGACATGGGAAAATGGTGTGAGTTCCATAAGAGCTCCACTCACAACACAAGTGAGTGTCGGGCCAAGCAATCACTAGTGGCTGAGCTAGAGGTTTCAAAATCAGATGAATGTTCTGACTCTAAGTCAGAACCCGAAAAGGGGAATGAAAAAGGGAAGCAGATTATCGATGCGGAGCCCAACACCACCGTTGCCACCACGAAGATCCAAAAGGAGGAACTCGAAGATCCAGAGGAGGAGAAGCGTCTCTTCCACTCCCAGATGTGGGTAAAGGGATCCCCACTATAGTTCATTGTCGACAACGGGAGCCAAAATAACCTCATTTCGGTAGAGGTCGTGAAGTGACTAGGCTTACTGACCACAGCACATCCACAACCATACACCATCGGGTGGCTTCACCAAGGACGAGATCTTCGGGTGAGCCAGCATTTTCGCCTTCCATACAACATCAAGCCCTTCATGGATGAGGTATTGTGTGACATTTCTCCCCTTGAAGTTTGTGATGTATTATTAGGACAACCATACTTGTGGAAGTGACATGCTATGTATGAATCAATGCCCCATGCTGTTATTATTACTTTGGGAAATAAGTTGTACAGGATTCCGCAGGTAGCATCACCTACCACCATCTCTTTGGTTACTACAAAAAAATGCAGTAAGCTCATTTCCAAAACTGGGAAATTTGTTTTCCTGATGATACGCCCTCAAGGAAAGAAGAAGACAGTGGCCACGACCTCCAAACAGGGCCCCTCCGCATGACAACTACATATGGAAAAGGTCGTGGAGGAGTATGAGGACATCTTCACCTCCCTCGCAGGGGTTCCTCTACATTATCAGGTCAAGCACTCCATCGATCTGACCCCAGGTGTGCCGTTGCCTAATGGACCAATATATCGGTGCTCCATGTTGGAGAACGATGAAATCAAGAGACACATTCAGGAGCTGCTATAGAAAGGTCACATCCGTCTGAGTTCATCGCCCTGTGGGAGCCCGATCGTGTTGGTACAGAAGAAGGATGGGACTTGGAGACCCTGTATTGACTATCGGGCGCTGAATAAGATCATTGTCCGTAATAGGTACTCGATCCCATAGATCGATGACCTCCTGGACCAAATGAAGGGGGCAAAATATTTCAACAAGATCGATTTGAAGTCAGGATATCGCCAGGTATGAATCGAACCCTCCGATGTGTGGAAGACTGCCTTCAAAGCCAAGGAGGGTCTTTTCGAATGGTTGGTTATGCCTTTCGGATTGATGAATGCTCCTACAACCTCCATGAGGCTAATGGATGACATCTTGTGGCCATTCACCAATTCATTTGTAGTGGTATACTTAGATGACATCCTAATCTTCAGCCAGAGTTGGGAAGAGTACCTCCAGCACATCCGACAGGTTCTCCAAACACTGCGGCAACACAAGTTATGTGCCAATTTGTAGAAATTCACTTTTGGCATGACCTAGGTCTAGTATCTGGGATACATTATTGATGAACAGGGGGTGCATGTGGATCTAGCCAAGATCCAAGTCATTCAGGATTAGCTCTCTCCAACCACTCTAACGAAGCTCCGCAAATTTCTAGGTCTTGCCAACTTCTACTGCAGGTTCGTGTTGGGATTTTATCATATCACTTGGCCCTTGATTCAAGTCACCAAGGAAGGAGCGAAAGCAAAATTCTTTTGGTCTGAATCTCAACAGAAGGCATTCACAAAGTTGAAAGACTGCCTCTGCTCGGAACCAGTGCTCGCATTTCCAAACTTGCAACAACCATTTGAGGTCGAGACAAATGCCTCTGACTATGCTATTGGGGCAATCCTTACTCAACATAGGCATCCAGTGGCATATCATAGTGAGACACTTTCAGACACAGTCCGGAAGTATCCCACTTTTGACAAAGAGATGTACGCCATTGTGTAGGCCTGCCGACAATGGAAACATTACATTTTGGGGAAGGAAACGGTCATCCACACAGACAACCAACCCCTCCAGTTCATATAGACCCAAGGGAAATTACATAATGATCACCATCAGAAGTGGTCCACATACCTGCAACAGTTCCACTTGAATATCAAGTATAAGAAGGGCAGCACCAATAATGTTGCAGATTGCCTCAGTCAACCACCGATCATGTCATTAACCACCGTGCTCAACTCTTGTGGGCACGAGACTTCTGATTGGCCACTTCTCTACAAAAGCGACCCAGACTTTGGCCACACATACCAAACACTCTTGGAGGGTCGGCATGTTCCAGATTTTCAACTCCAGGATGCCTTGTTATGCCACCTGCGTCACCTTTGTGTTCCTTCAAGTGAGCGTGCCAAGATGATTTGGGAAGCACACTACGGTCGAGCTGCAGGCATTTCGGGGTCAAGAAAACGATGGTAGTACTACAGAAGTATTTCTATTGGGCGAATCTTCGATGGGATGTCGGGAAGTACATAAGATCATGCACTGCCTACGCCATTGCCAAACCGACAATCAAGAAGCAAGGCCTCTATACCCCACTGCCTACCCCTATTCGACCTTGGGAATCCATCTCCATGGATTACATGTCAGGCCTTCCTTCCACTAATCATGGAAACCACTGTGTTTTTGTGGTTGTCGACAGGTTCTCGAAGATGGCCATTATGGCGGCCTGCAAGAAGAATATCACAGCAGAAGCCACTGCTAAACTCTTCTTTGAACGACTGTGCGTGCACTTTGGGATCCCACAGTCTATCATCTCAGATTGGGATAGCAGGTTCCTCAGTACATTTTGGTCCTATCTCTGGTCGATGCTGGACACCAAACTCACTAAGTCCACAACCTTCCATCCTCAAACTGATGGCCAAACAGAGGTTATCAACATGATGATTGTACACATTCTGTGCATGTACAACTCAAAGAATCCATGAACATGGGATGAGAGCCTCCCCTATGTTCAGCACAGCTACAACTGGGCTCTCCACAACTCGATTGGCCACAACCCTTTTCAGGTGGGCTTGGGATTCCAGCCACTATGTCCCATTGATGTGGCCATGCCATTTGCAGCTACTCACGCAGAGTTGGCTCATGTCCAGTCCGAAACAGATAAGGCAAGTAGCTTCACTGAGCACATCCAACATATTCGCGAGCAAGTCCATGACATTATGGAGAAATCAAATTCCAAGTACAAGCAGCAACATGATCAACATCGGGCGCCACACAAGTTTTAGGTGGGCCACAAAGTCTAGTTGCATTTGCAAAAGGAATGCCTTACCAGAGCCTATCGGAAACTCAAACCACTCTGATATGGTCCTTACACCATTACCAAGGTTGTGGGAGACAATGCATTTGATCTCAGCATTCCCCCATTCCTTTGCCTGCACCCAGTGTTCAATGTGGACCGCCTTCAGCCATACTTTCCATCATTACTAGACACATCTGACATTACAGAACAGCTCACACCCAAAGAGTTAAATCTAGATTGCATGGAACAAGCTGTAACTGATCGGATCATGGACACACAGATCAAGCACACTTGCCAGCAGAACATCCAACTATATCGAGTTGTCAAAGCAGGCCAATTCCTTCACCAAGGCAAGTGGCTCACCAGGTACCGAATTCAGTAGAAGTTTCCTCATCTCATGGAGGAACTCAACGCAATGGGGACCATTGCTTCCTAGGGGGGAGGAATGATCCAAGTGGATATTGGTGGCCAACTGCCAAGTCCACTTGGACCTCGACCATTGTTTCTTTCAGCTTTTCAGTTTCCTTAATTGTAGCACAGTTTACTATTTTTAGTAGTTTTTCGGGTCCTAAACTTCCGGAGTAGTTTTGAGGACCCAAATGACATTTTTTGGGAAAAATGGGAGAAACATGGGTCCATGGACCGATGTTGCTCTTCCCAAAGTTGTAGTTCTTAGACACATCTTTCTAACAAGATATTTTACGTGTAAAATAGAGATCGTATGCCAAAGTTACGACTCGAGGAAGTTAATGTACCAATTTACCTAAACGGGGCCCACAGTTTGGTGTTTCGTCTTCTAGGGTTAGGTTTTTGGATGTTTAGGGTTTTCCATTGTTTCTCAGTAATAAATAGGCCTTTGAGCCTCATTGTGACATAGTTCAGAGGCATGTATCCACCACATCTCTTCTCATAGATAAACTACCATCGCCCTAGCTGTTTATTTCCATTTTCTGTTTGTAAGCATATCTCAGTATTTTACATTAATGAAATGAAGTACTATTTCCGCTGCATCTTTGTGTTTATGTTTGTCTCTGTAATTTTTTGTGTTCCTGTTTAAATCCGGATCAGGGGACTACATGGGCACACCAATATAATAAGGGGGTTGTACTAATAACAATAAGGGGTTACACTAGTAGTATAGGGACCTAACATTGGAGGGCAGAGAGGAAGGCTGGAGAGAAGCCAAGATTGCTTGTGAGCATCTGTGAGGATTGTACTGAGAGCTGGCTAGATGTGAGAGCTAAGGATTTGTATAATTTCTATGTATTTCCACCATGTATGATAATACAATAGTGCGGGGTTTTTAGCTGAGACATTCCCCAAAGTATTTTCATGTGTATTGTGCCATTGGTTCTTCTTCTTCTGGTTATATTGTTCAACTCGATCTTTAAGATTCCGCAAATTGATAGTAGAAGTAGGTTATAGTATTATGCTTTGATTTATATTGTATTATCGGGTTAACCTATCACATATTTTCTACAATTCTCATTAACAATCATACATTAAAGCTTGAAAATTAACATCACAAAATACCAAGTGTCTCTTTAAGGTTCCTGCCCTTAAAGGTCAAAGTTTCACATCCAGGATCTAAGTTTTCATAAATGAGACTTTTAAGATTTTCATGTATTTCAAATGTTAGGTTATCCAAAATCTAACAAATGATAAAACTATTTGGATTCTATTATTTATTAGGACCATCTATATTATGTCAACCACCAGGGTTTAGAATCAGGGATCTGTAAACTACCATGGATATTCCCATTAACAATTTATCACAACAAAACTAATAAGAATAGACTGAAATATGAAATCTAAACTAGAAGGGTTAATTTTTCCTTAGATTTTTCTATTTATTAATCACTATTTTTCTTTTTATGCATGCGATGTACTAAATGTGAAAAATAGAGAACAATGAAATAAAAACACATACCAAACCCTATAAACACTAAGATATGAGTTAGGATACCCTTTTGGTAGAAAACTAAGCTAGAAGGTGAGGCTACTCCAATCTCTTTTTATATGAATGGAAATGATGCAAAAATAAAATAGGAACTCTCTATGGAGTTCATACTTGTGGCCTACAAGATATTGTAGAACACAAATGCATGCCTTGTAGTTTTGGACTTCTACAAATTTGTATCTTTTGTCAACTCTTCCTAAGCATTTGGATTTAAGTCCTTTATAGAAGGTAGGACCTGCTCCACTTCCTTATCTATCATGGAAGGCCCATAGAGTTCAATATTTTCCACATTCATCAGTGAGTAAATAAGCATATGTCGGGGTAAATTGAGTTTCTATGCATTATCTCCCACCTATTATAATATCTTGAAGGGGCCATATTGTAAAAAAATGGGTTTCTTACTAGGACCCTGCAACGTCTCTTTATTCAACTATAACCATACTTTGTCTCCCACTCTAAATGACCTCTCTGCCTTGTGTTGATCATGCCTCACCTTATATTTTTCTTGTGACCTTTTTATTGTCTCCTATACTTGTAAATGGATCAACATGACATTCTTAACATATTTATTTTTCTTTAAAGCATCCCTTGTGAAAACTCCCTCTCCTCCTTGTTGTCCATATGAAATATCCAAAGGGGAAGGTAGGAAATATCCAAAATAGGTTTCAAATGGGTAATTACCAATAAAATTGTGAATTTCTCTATTATAATATTGTTGTATATATACTATATTTTAATCCCAATTTTTAAGATACTTCTGACTGTAACCCCTAAAAAATTGTACTAAAGTCCTATTGAATACTTGTATTTTCCCATTTATCTATGGATGAAATGTTGTAAACCTCTTCAACTTTGTGTCCATATTTTCCCACAATGTAGTGCAAAATGCACTAAGAAATGTAGTGTTCCTAAGTCAAATGATGCTTCTTCGTATCCGAAAACACATCCAGACTTTTCCAAAGGGTAAGTTCACTGCTTCTTTCCTACTTATGGTATTTTTACAAGGAATAAGAATACACATCTTGCTGAACTTGTCAACTACCATGAACGGGTAATCATGTCGCTTCTTGGTTGTTAGTAATTATCCCACAAAGTCCATGGAAATTCTTCCCCAAGAATTATCGGGAACAGTAAGGGACGATATAGACCATATTTTGTATTACTAGACTTGATGGTACAACAAATAATACATCATGTTATGAACCTAGCTACATCTTGCATTTGGAGATAACAAAGATAACTCTACAAATTGGAAACTATGTTCCCTACACCAAAATTCCCTACAACCTTGGAGGTGTGAGCCTCTATGATTAGTTGTAATCACTCACCTTTAGGAAGACATAGCTTGTATAAACTATATAGCAATCCATTTTGGATATGGTATTCAACTGTTTTGTCACCATTATCTACATGAATATGGCCTTGTAGCTATTGATACACCAACTCCTTGAAGTCCTAATCCTCTATATATCATCTTTGTATGCATCATGGGTGAAAAGCTCGATGTACATCATACTTTCAAAAGCTACAATTTTTATTTGGGTGGCACTGAAAGCATGTTAACTAACTTATTTTTGTTTCTCTTCTTGTACTTGATCGTTAAATGAAAGTGTTGTAAAAATCTTATCCAATTGTAGTGCCTAGTCTATTATAACTTACTCTAGGCTTGCAAGTATTGTAGAAGATGGTGCTTTGTGTGGATGACTATCTCCTTTCCTATCAGATAGTGTTTCCACTTCTTGTCAGCTTGTGCCAATGCATAAAGCTCCTTTTTATAGGTTGGGGCGTTAACAACCACCCCATGAAATACTTCAGAATGGTAGCATACAAGCCTTTCTCCCTAGGTCAAGACCACACCCATAGGATACTCAATCACATCCATATCCACTTCGAAGTTCTAGTACAAGTTTGGTAATGCAATAATTGGATCTTAACTAAATTTCTTATTCAAATTCTCAAAGACATTTTGGTGACCCTTCACCACTAAAAACTCTTGGAACTTTCTATTATGGTGTGGAGTGGTGTGAATACTACTAAAAATAAGGCTATGAATTTCAATCGCTATTTTGGTGCCTTAATGAAACTCATAATCTTAGAAACATTGGTTGGAACCAACCATTGCATGATGCCTCCATACTGATAGAATTTATCTTGAGTTCCTCTCCACCAGTCACATAACCTATGTACACCAAAGACTACTACGAATACTTACACTTTTTGAGATTTTCTAGAAACTAGTGCTTCAATGTCTCTAGCACCTGCATAAAACATGACATGTGCTCCTCCTAGGTAGAATTGTATACCATTATATGATCCAAACGAACAATAAAAAATGAATCTAGATATGGGTGCAATATAGCATTCATTAATATCATGATATATTATATAGATAAAATGGCATGAATAACCACTATACAAACCTTGTTTGGTTTTGAAGATGGTCTTCCAAGTATCTTATTCTTTAACTTGAGCCATATGATACCATAATTTTAAATCCATCTTAGTCAAGTATTTTTCCCGATACAACTAGTCCAACATGTCATTAACCCTAGGAAAGGGGTACCTATTCTTGAGTGTAATTTGTTTAATTCCTTGTAATTAATGCACATTCACCAAGTCCCATCATTTTTAGGCATAGTTGTGATGTGAGATCCACATAGTGAGACACTTGGTCAAATAACACCATGCTCTAGCTGCTACTACAATTTCTTCTTCACCTTGCTTACATCTAGAATCAACTACATGTATATCCCAATGTTTGGACATGGAGAGTCCAAGAACAATTGGATCTTGTGCTCCACTTCCCTCTTTAGTGATAGCCCTTTAGGCCCCTAGAATACTCCCTCTTATTCCTGTAGAAACTCTTTCAATTGTTGTCTCTATTCTTTAGTTCACTTCTCCAAGGGTTCCTTTTCTCATATTAACTCTTTTGTAGACTAAGTTTCTCTTAAATATGGTAAAACATACTTCTTTCCAAAACTAATTAGTTTCTTGGCTTGGTTGGTACTTACCAACAAAATTTTAGACTTTCCCTTGTGCATGTTGATGATGAATGATTTTATGTCATTGAGATGGTACTATTTGGCTCTCCCCATGAATATTGCATCCCACATGTACATATAGGGATTCCAAAACACAACTCCACATACATCAAGTGGATCTTATTCCAATTCTACTTAATCAATAAAGATAAACACTGATAGAAAATTTTATTTTACATTGTTTTATTACCTTGATTTGTGCATCCTTATTTACCCATCCCAATGGATATGGGCTAAGATGACCTCAAGCCTGCAATCCCAGTTTGTTGACTAGCACTACTGCAATGAGATTCACCTATGATCTTCAGTCAAACAAAGCATCAATTTTTGTCTTCTTAACTTGTATATTTATATGTAAGAGTTTGGTGATCTCATTTTCTTCCTATTGTTGATGACTACTTATATTTAGTCCAGTTTGCATTGATTTTCAAAAAATATTCTCATCCTCGTTCAAGCTACTTTCCACTTGATTGCTCAAATTTTTGGCTACAAAATTTTTCTTCTTCCCATCCTTCTTTCAGTTCGTTAGGTTGAGTTCTAGATTTAATTTGCAACACCTTCTCTATGTGACCATCAATGTTATATTGGTTGTTAGGATCATAACACCAATGTGTTATGGTCATTGTCTTATTTTCCTTCCCCCATGTCCATTTCTTCATACTTTCCTTCGAACTTTATTAGTGTTCCTTCTACTTTGAACTACTCAATTTCCTTTTCTTTTGGCCAATGTTTTCCATGTATTATGCCTAAACAAAAGCATCTTCCATTGTTCTATGTTTGAACAACATCATTTTCTTTCATAGATGGCTATTGAAACCCCCAACATACTTAAGGAGTACATCTGGGTTATTGGTAGAGATACCCATCATTATTTCCATCTTCCTAAATTATGTTGGAAATTCTTGCACCAGGGAAAATTTTAGGGGCTAATATTCACCAGTGGGCGAATTTTCCATGCTTTTTCCAAATAAACGATTCATTAAATTCCATTTTTTTCTAAAAATTATTCGCTCAAATTTTATAGTATAAAACTATTTTACCTTAAAAATCGCCAAAATTTTATCTAGAGGCTATATAAAAGTATTGTAAATTTGAATACTTTTACAAAAAGATTGCCAATTTTTTTACAAATTCACATTATGTACTAGTGAGATTCGCCAAGGTTTCTAAACTTTAAAATAAATTTCCATCCTTAAAATTTTCCGTGTCTTGCACACTTTGCCCCTATCTCTACTTGAAGTAATTCCATTGAATCCACTGGTCCTCTACATACCTGAAAGGGTAGAATTGGGAATTTATGAAAGTTTTAAAATCATCCCATTTAGTCAATGGAGGATCCCCCTCTAACCTTAGGGTTTCTATGTGGGTTTCCTACCAGGTCAAGGCATGGTCTTCTAATTTCAAAATAGAAAATGAATTTTGTATTCCCCTCATCTATGTGGTGTAACGTAATCCTCTAACTACTATAACTAATTATTTAAATTCAAAATATCAATCTCACCTTGATATAGCTTGATGTCCACCTTCATTTACAACTTGAGGAGGGATTGTGAATGGTTCATGGTACTTATACTCAACTACTCTTTATTGGGATTCCCATACTCCTCCTCTAGTTTTTCCTGATATGTCAATTCCCCTCTGACCTTATACTACATTCGAACATCCATCTTCTGCAAACATCCTAAGTTTATTAGTCAAGACTATCATGAGCAGGTTCAGATTATGATTTATATCAACAAGTTGCACTTCCAATTACAAAAACATCTCCTATATTGAATCTTGAGTGTTATCATAAAAGGATTCATTGGCCATGGTTTGGGTTTTATGAATTTATGCTTAAACCAATTACATCCCCTACAACTTCCAACAAAATACCCAAATAAATCTACTTTGATACCAATATGATCTATAAACTACTGTGGATATTCCATTGGATACTTCATCACAATAGATCTGATAAAGATAGTTTGAAATATGAAATATAAACTATGAGGGTTCATTTTTACTTATATTTATGGATTTATAGTTACTCTTTTTTTGCTTATGCATGAAATATATTAAATGCATAAAATAGAGAACAATGAAATACAAGCACACACCAAACTCCATGAATGCTAATATATGATATGGGAAACTTTTTCATGAGAAAAATCAGCTAGAAGGTGAGGTTACTTCACTCTCTTTTTCTAAATTAAAATAAAACAAATACAAAGGAGTAGGCACTCTCTATGGAGTTACCGAAGACCTATGGCATAAAACCAAACACAAACCCCCTTTGTTCTCCTCTCTCATTATCCACTCTCAAGTACTTTGTTATACTATGGAACATAATTACATTAAATGTAACACACACACACACACACACACATATAGATATTCAAATTAATCATCAGAAAATAGGATATGAATTCATTAGGTTGCATGAAAAATGCATGATTGGTTTGCAAGGTGACTTTTTATTTGTGTCATTGTGGTGGTTTATACCACATTGGTTGATTGAAGTGAAAATAAATAGTTTAAAATAACCTCCCAACATAATGTTTTTTTGTGTGTGATTATAGCATGTAGTCGATTTAATAACATACTTAACATTATTTTGGCCTTAATAACATACTCAATATACACATAAACCCTGTGACCTCGTCTTCCAAGTTAGCACATAAACATCATTAATCACATGTAAGGGACATTACGATCATATATTCCTTCTTGGCACATGGTATGAATCAGTTGATTAAGTGATTTCTCTAATGGGGGCATGTGAGTCCTTCCTTCCCCTTGTTAACCTAAGGGACTGTGATTTTCCTCTTGCATATGATCTCACCATTCATAGGTCGTCAAGTGTTGAGTATTTGCTTATAGACTCTACCAACCCTAATTAGAATCACCATAATGATATAGAATATGGTTAGTTCTCTTCATCATTTGGGCCTTTGACCCTTCTAGTTCTCATGATTTCTTGGATGTTGAATTTCCTTCATAAGAAGATTTCCTTGAAGCCATGACGATGGTTGATAGAATGTGGGAATATATGTATCATCAATTATATTGTCTTATTGAACTAGAGGCTTTAGGTTTGGTTTCCAAAGGAGTCCTTGCATTAAGCCTCAAAGGAGCTTGACCTAAAGAATAACAATGCATAGGGCCACACGGTTGCATGGTTATTTCTACCATAATGTACATCTAATGTTTGTTGTTTTCAAGTTTTGCCTTCCATAACGTGAGTTTTTATTATAGGTTTATATATTTTATTTATTAACTTATGGCTCAGTGTTGCTCATTACTTGTGTGGGAATTCAAAGACGTTTTCTTTAGTATTTTCTAGGTTGATCTTCTCTAATAGATATTGGATCTAAAAAATAAGATATAGGTTAGGTTCACCACCTTGCATTGTGAATTATGAATTTCCCTTTCCATTTCCTCCTTAGTATCTGTTGTAGCACAATCTTGCAAGGCAAATAATGAAGACTTTTAAGCTCTTGGATCCTAATGTGGGTAAATTTAATTTTTATTCAAATACTGGGTTTGGAAGTCTTACTCCTGGAATAAATACAGGATGAAGAGTAGCGCTTTGCTTAGAGGGTAGTTTTTGGACCTACAGTTAAAAATAAAATCAAAAGATCTTGTAACCATAAAAGAATATTGAAGTTTTGTTATTAAAGATTCTTAACCATTCGATCTATTATCTCATGACAGTTTGATAATTCTTTTCCTAAAAAGAAAAATGGTTTAAAGTAACCCTTTTAGTAGGCTAAAAAAGGAGCCTATCCTATGTTCTATACATATATCATCTAATCTCACCAATTGTGATTCATAAACAAGTGCTATTTCTATTTACAAACATTATCATCAAATCTCACCAATTGTGATTCATAAACAAGTGCTATTTCTATTTACAAACATTATCATCGAATCTCACCAATTGTGATTCATAAACGAGTGCTATTTCTATTTACAAACATTCTCTATCAAAGCCATTGCCTTCACAAGATTACCAAATCAAAGGAAGGAGTGAAGGTATTGTAGTAACAAGACTGCTCTCCTTAAGGCAAGGCTCTATAGAGGAGAATCTTTTTGATTTTTTAAAGACGATAAAGATGATGTTAAGGGAATTATTTCTCATGTTAATGGAAGCTATTTGATGTATTATATTTTTATGATTTTTTTATTTTTAAAAGAACACAAAGATGATGTTAAAGGGATTATTTCTCATGTTTATGGGAGCTATTTGATATCAGATAAAAAAAAATTGCCAAAATTGATGAGGTTCCTCCTTAAGGCAAGGCTCTATAGAGGAGAATCTTTTTGATTTTTTAAAGACGATAAAGATGATGTTAAGGGAATTATTTCTCATGTTAATGGAAGCTATTTGATGTATTATATTTTTATGATTTTTTTATTTTTAAAAGAACACAGAGATGATGTTAAAGGGATTATTTCTCATGTTTATGGGAGCTATTTGATATCAGATAAATTTTTTTTGCCAAAATTGATGAGGTTCTTTACTTACAAAACTTTGGCCAACACCATATAGAGTCTGCCATCAATGATCCATCTTGAAGATTATACAAAGTCAGCGCGAGTACAAAGTAGCAAGGGTGGAGCCCACAAGTGGTCACACTCTACTCTACTCTACGCGTACCTATTAGAAGTGAGGTTTACCAAATCTAAAATCATATAAGTTATTTTCATTTACTCGATGTGGGACATATCACTTAGATTAAAATCCTCAAAGCCCCAGAAGGAGTTCGTATTCCGATCTTTGTTGAAGTTATTTGCAAAGAGATTTGTGTAAGGAAAAGGAATTTATCGGTTTCTTGCTCTCTGCTGAAGATGATAGTGCGATTTCCGAGTTTTCGAAAGAAGGGCCATGACTAGGCCATTATTTGTACTCGGGCTACAGGAAGAGACTGAACACCCGTCATCATAGTCACCCGACAGAGCTTCAGTGACTGCGCAGCTGAGCGCAGACAGCAAGAACGAGGGTCTTTGCTGATTTCAGGGTGGTATTGTCGTCCAGGCAACGACCAACCGTTGATTCGATGGTTTGGTTTTCTACGTGAACATATCTAAAACACCCACCTCTGGTAACATATCGCTCAGAGTATCATTCACCAAGGTTAGCGCAACACAAGGCACCATGAAGAGAGGCCCACTGCCAAGTGGAGGAAAACCATATCATGCATATTGTGTTGAAACGCGTGCAAGGCAACAAAAAGGATTCTCTGCCTATATAATCTCCTAGTCCTCCTGGACAACCACCGGAAAACGCTGTAACTTTGTTGCCGAGTTCCGATTGCATGAAGCCCGAGCTCTCGCCTTTAAATTCATCTCGTTTCCCTGATCTAGCTGCAGAAACAACATCAGGATCAACTTCGCCAAATTGTAACTTAAACCTTTCTTATTACTGCAAAATACGTAGTATAATGATTATGTTTATGGAAATTTGGTCATATTTTTTAAAAAGGGATTTATGTAAATTCAAGTAAAAATGTCAAACTTCATAATTTTAGGTGCTTTAGAAGTTTTTGATGGTGCTGAACCTATTTCTACCATTAAAAATATGATTCAAACATTGCATATACAAGATTTGAAAAAAAAAATTTGCCGGGATTCCAACCACTTTTGACCATCCAAACAATTCCTTTACCCCATAGACAAATCCCTTACAAATGTCATACTTTGTTACATGAGATTACCTCATGAGTGCTCTAGATAGTAACTTGTTTCCATTGGGCACCCTTGCTACTTTGGATTGAAAGGATCAAGAGACCTTTGGATTGACAGGATCAAGAGACCTTTGTAGTCCCATCATGACTTTTAATGGAGCTCGGTGACCTCTTCTTAATCATTCTCTTGAGTTTCTCTAGTGGGGCTCCCACTACTAAGTTATATTCTTGCATTGAAATTAACTCGTGCGTTTGAGTTTGATACTAGCTTGAGCTTACTCGCTTATAGCTTGTTGTTTATGCATTCTCTTCAATTTCCAAAATTGCATATTTTTCTTTTACGACTTCACAACTTTCTCCTTCAAGGGAACATTGCTTGACTGTCCATATCCTGCACGCCTTTCTTGCATTGAGCATATGTATGTTCTAAGTGTTTGAACTAGTTTATTTTCACATGATACTCATTTCGTCTATTGTATTAAAGAATTATTTTATATTTTTTAATATTTTTATAATATGAAAAAATTTTAAAAAATCATATATGATTAAAAAGGGTGGGTTTTAATTTTAATATTGGCATTAGTCATGAGTAGTATTTTCTTTGAACAAAGCTTAGTCATGAGTAGTGTTTCCTTTGAACAAAGCTTCATGAAGTTGCAATTGGAGATTATGGATGCTCTATCCACAAAGTTTTTTAAATCTTCTTGCAAGATACTAGAGGTGCATGTAGGTGTTAATATTATCAGATCGGGACCTTCCTCCTTATCTTTTCGAATAATATGATCCACAACTCTTTTTTGAGATCCACGTGCTAGTACGTGATGATCTACTATACTAGCAGTTGCAGGAGTAAAATTTCTTTCCCGTTCTAACATAGAACGCATTACATTAAAATAATCATCTCCTAGAGGAGCATGCATAATGGCATGGACATTTTTGAATGAACTAGCTACTTGTAGAGTTCCAATATGAGCAGGACCAGCATACATCCAATGGACTAATTTCATAAATTGGACCTTATCTCAAATTGATCCGTATTCCCATCTTGCACCACAGATATATCCCTTTATCTCTTCCCTATTGTAATCACATTCCCTTCTGATAAGTATGGTTAAATTATGATAAAAAGGAAAACAAAGTTGGATCTTTTACGAAAGAAAAAAGGGAAGAGCAAAGGAAGGGAAAACAGGAACCAATGAAATAAGTCTGGGACAGAAGGATTCGAACCTCTGAATAACAGGATCAAAACCTACTGCCTTACCACTTGGCCACGCCCCATTCCCATCCTATTTCCCTATTCATATGCTAATGAATACTTATATCAAATTTTTTGTCAACCCATTAGTATCCAAGATTCATTAGATCAGATCTCAATTGGGGAAAAAAAATTTGTGGATATTTCAACAAAATAGGTTATTGATGGAATTGGTCATAATAGGAGAAACAGAAAAAATGACAAGAATATCCATTCATTGATCATTTTCTATTAGATTGGGTAAAATGTTGTATGTATGAAAGAATCATCCCTTCCAACCCCAAGTCCGGTCAAACTTGCCGAAGAGCTTCGATCGATTCGATCAATCAAAGACTTTTCTGGCTTTACCCCCCCCCTAATTTTTATTGGAGAATAAAAATGCCAGTTATGTTCAATATTTTTCTAGATGATGCCTTTATTCATTCAAATAATCCCTTTTTTGGAAAATTACCTGAGGCTTATGCAATTTCTGATCCAATTGTCGATGTAATGCCAATTATTCCTGTTCTCTCTTTTCTCTTAGCCTTTGTTTGGCAAGCTGCTGTAAGTTTTCGATAAAAAGTATCCCCTTTTTTCTTTTTCAAGTTTTTGGGTCGCTGTCATTGATCCAATTTTTGTATAACTCTTTCCATTTTTTTGTGACAGAAGTTCTATCCTTGCTCCACCCGAAGATACCAGATTCAGATACCTTATCTTCTCCCGGATAAAAACTTTTCCACTCACCTTCATCAATTTCTTCCGATCCCACCGCTCACTTCGGATCGGGCTCTTGGGTCATGTATTGATACGATCACCAATGACTTATTTTCATAAATATTCAATAAATATCTAGTTGATCCAAAAAAATAAGAGGGAAAAGAGACCATTTTGAAAACAAAGAGAAAAATTATATCCTTCTTTCAAATTGATTTTCACACGTGATTCGGAGAAATAATTTCGTGATTTGTAAAAATAATACGATTGTTTGGTATTCAAGTATCCATATATGGTACAAAGATTGATGATCTATTCTGTTGTACTTATAATCAGGATTTCGGAGATTACGTAATGCTTACTCTTAAGCTGTTCGTTTACGTAGTAGTGGTATTTTTCATTTTTCTTTTTATCTTTGGATTTCTATCGAATGATCCAGGACGTAATCCCGGACGTAAAGAATAGTGAAAAAAGTCTCTAGGTTAATGGGTCTTTTCCGTTCCGTAGAAAGATTCAGGGTTATTCGTTTTGAGGATCAATAGTGGACGAACGAAGAGAGAGGGATTCGAACCCTCAGTACGGATGATCTGTACTACGGATTAGCATCCGCCGCTTTGGTCCGCTCAGCCATCTCTCCAAGATGGAAGAGTTCATGTGTAACAAAATGAATGGTGGAGTAAAGGTGTATATCATAGTATGTACAGATTGTATCGGCAATATAATGAATATTGCCATTATTCAGTTGGATAAAGAACAATCCAGTGAATCGTATTATTCATTTCATTAAAAATAGTTCTGTATGACTGATTTTTTCTGCTTTTCTTGGCCTACCAAGAAAAGCAGAAAAAATCAGTCATACAGTGCTTGACTTAATTTTATACCTAGAAGAAGACCTGCTGTAAAAGCAAGAAAACAACCTATCAAAATTTTAAGCTCTTCCATATCTTCATTCCCTCCCCAATTAGTTTGATTAAATGCGTTACATGGATTAGTCCATTTATTTCTCTCCAGTATCAAATTTTATTATCTAGATATTGAAGGGTTCTCTATCTATTTTATGTATTATTGTAAAGATATCAGTTGCTCAAGGCCATAGGTTCCTGATCGAAACTACACCAATGGGTAGGAGTCCGAAGAAGACAAAATAGAATAAAAGTGATTGATCCCGACAACATTTTATTCAATTTCTTTATCTATATCCTCAATTTTTGGAAAATTATGAAGTTCTTCCATCAAGCCCTGATCGATAAAACGACAAAATCCTTCAAATTGTATCTTACCAAATTCAGGGATTGTAAACACTCCCTCATTTTCATCTAATCGCATTGGAAGTTTCCCATCTGTAGAAAAATCTATTAAATTATTCCCGATTGATCTATATTGATCAATCCGACAAAAAAGATTCGGATGTATATTCAGTCTTCACTATATCCCATGAAATTCTACCCGTATCTAGATATACTTCCAATTAAAAAAAAAAGGATAAGGAAGAGGTACTTTGATACTTTCTTCCAACCACGTGAAATGGAGCTATGAACGAATGAATCAAACCATTCTTAAATGTTAATCTCACTTAGAAATTTCCTAATGAAAATAGTCAGATCGAAAGAAAGACAGAGAACAAATTAGATCCATTTCCTTTATGGTTGACTTTAGCATACATCTCATACTATACTTAAAGGACAGACGAATGACTTGAAAGGACATAATTGACCAAATGAATCTGACTTTGTTCCATAGTTATCCTAGCGCTTATGAATAACCCCCAAAGACTTCCAAGAAATCTTGTCATATCTCCGGTCCAATTTTCAAAACTTTCTTTCAGATTCATCGATATTGAAATTTTTTTTTTCTTGGTAACAAAACTATTCTATTAAATATTTACAGAGTACAAAATACATCAGGTTAGACCCGTTTGCTCTTGCCCAGACATAGACAAAATTAAGACTGTCCATAGACACACAAGCCCGCGCAGGGGATACAGAAAGAACTAACACCATTGACACAAAGAGGACTGTTCAGGTCGTCCCGAGCAGGGGAGACACAAAAAACCATCAGCTTTGACATTCTGAAACAAAAAACATAGACTGAAACAACAACAAACCAGGAGATGGCATCGTGCTTGTGCCCAGGTGGAGCAGGGGCGCCGTCGAGATTATTCACTCGGCTCATCCATTTTCTCCTCCACAATTGGGCACCAGCCGTAGTAATCCGGCTCAGCATGGGTAGGCGAGGTCGCTTCCACTTCCCCAGCGGTGGTTGTTGGATCATTCTGGGATTTCTTGGAAGTATCTTCAATGATGGCCCGGCTCTTGACCTCCTGCTCCATCTCAGCATTCGGAGCTTGCTCTGCATCCTCCTGGTGGTCCTGCGTCCCCTGCTCCTGAGCATCCATGGGGTCATCCACCTCCGGAGGGCTCTCGATGAATAGAATGGAGACATGAGCACTAATTCTCGGATTTGTCGTGGAGCTGGTGAAGTTGAAAATCGTGGAGCCGAAGGTTGGCAAGGAGGCCGAGCTGGAGGCCTCTGCATCCATATGATGGCCTGAGAGCAGGGGGCGGCTCCAATGGAGCTTACCAAATTGCAGTGGCAGCAGTGCCTCGTTACATTTCTAACAGGTCTGCTCGAGCCCCCGCCTCTAGAGGAACCACGACGACTCAGCAACCTTTGTCTGGGTCTCACCATGGTGAATTGAGCCTCCCTGCCAACTGCCAGATGAGCCAAACCGTCGCAAACCAGAACCAGCACTGTAATATACTCCACCGCCTGAGAGGGGGCCGTTTCAACACCCGAGAGGCCAGCCAAGTGCTGCATAACCATAATTCCTTGCTCCCAACCGGATATAAGCTCGCCATCGTCACCAACCCGCCTCGAATTCCCATCCGCCATAACTGCATCAATGCTCTGGGCATTCACATCTGCTATCCCCCGTCCCTTCAATTTAAACCAGGAGTGTGCCGTCCCCCGTCCTCTCGCATGGAAGGCCACGTGATGCCCATGGAGCGGCATGTGGCTGGCTTCCATCTCCCGTCCCATCGCGTTAAACACCCGCATCCGGGGGCGTTTCCTCCATTTGGACCAGTCGCGAACATTCTTGGGCTTCCTCATTTGATAATATGTCCTTCAGCTGTCCAGTAAGTAGAGAGTGATTAGTTCCCACTCTGACATTTGCCATGTAGTCCGCTATCTTATTGCCCTCCCTCTTTGTGTGAATGAAGGTGATAGCTCTGTTGCTTTGAAGCTTCTGTTCTATAGCTTCCAGACACGCTTCCAGCCTCCAGCTGGTTGCTACTTTTTTGGCTTGTGATTCGTTTAGGATTTTTTTTGCCATATTGATGAGGATTTGGGAGTCTCCTTCAACCTCCAGAGGATAGAGGTTTAACTTGCTAGCGAGCTGAATACCCTGCCATAATCCTTCCAATTCTGCTGAGTTGTTGGTGTCCCAGCCAATGCTTCCATAAAAGAGAGTTATGGGAGTTCCTTCATGATTTCTTATTACTCCCCCAAATCCTGCTAATCCAGGATTTCCTTTTGAGGCACCATCAAAGTTAAGTTTGAAAGTGTGCATTGGCGGAGGCTTCCATTCAGCTTGTTCGTCCTTGCCGTTCATAGGGGAGTTCTGCTGGTCCATGCCATTGATGGCTCTGATCTGCCAATTCTCCATGATGGCTTTCTCATTGTCTAGGGTAGGTCAATCCTCCTTCTTCCATGATCTTGTCATCAGAGTTTCTTGGATGTTTTTGCAGAGCATATGCCAGATTGTGTCCATGGAGGAGCGTTGATTTTTGAAGATGCGTTTGTTTCGCTCCTTCCAGATACTCCATAAGATTAGCCCAGGAATCAATCGCCAAAGATGATTGAGGATGTTACTCTTATACGGTTCCTTTTGCCATTGTCGTATGGAGTTTGTGATTTCTACTTCAAGTCTGCATCTTTTTTGGCAGCGAAAGCTTGCTTTCTCCCATAGTTGGTTGGCTAGAGGACACGAGTCCAACAAGTGTTGGAGCATTTCCTCATGGGCGCAACAGTTAACGCACATGGAGGGTCCATGGAAATTTCTTCTACGAAGCTTGTCCCAAGTTAGGATTCTCTGATGCCCTACCAACCAGAGAAAGTGACATATCTTTGGCCACGAGCCTGAGTTCCAAATTTGGCCCCAGATTGGGTCTTGAGGAACAACATCATTGCACATAATTTTATAAGCTTCAGATGTGGTGAACGCTCCCTTAGGTAGATATCCCCATCTTATGATATCCTCCCTTTCGTCGTATCTGATTTTTCTTTTGCTAAGCTCAATTTCCAGAGCTGTGGATGACTGGAAATTTACATTTGAGAGGATTTGATTGCCTGGCTTCCAGATTCTGAATCCTTTCTCCAAGTCCTGGGTCCAAAAGTGCCTGATCTTGGTAATCTGTGTTTCCTCCTCCATATGATGCAAAGGCTGGTTCAGGACATTGCTGAGGGTGGGCATTTGATTCCATGCATCCGTCCAGAATCTAGCATTCTTGCCGTTTCTCACCTCCCAAAAGCTGTGCTTCTGGATCATTTTATACTATTCCTTGGCTGCATTCCAAATTAATGAGCCCTTGTTACTAGGTTCCAATCTGATAAGCTCTTCCTGGGGTCGCTAGTTTGCATATTTTGCTGTCCATAGAGTGACCCACGACTTTCCTGTATTGGTGAGCCATTGCCACCAGATCTTGGCTCCCATGATGGCATTGCTGTGCTCCGGATCCCTTAATCCAATTCCTCCTTTTGCCTTTGGCTTGCAAACAGAGCTCCATTTTACCAGTGCCCACTTGCGATTGGTTGCGTTGCTCCCCCATAGGAAATTTCTCTGAATTTTCCTTAATCTTTTTAGGACCCATTTAGGTGCTGCCAAGATGGAGAAAAGGTACAACGGCATAGCTTGAAGGACAGCTTTAATGAGAACCGCCCGGCTGACAAGGTTAATGGTTCTGTGAGTCCATTGATTGAGCCTAGATTCAAGCTTTTCAATTAGATTTCGCCAAGAGGAGTGAGTGATGGCTGAGGTAGTGAGGGGAGCTCCAAGGTACTTTGAAGGGAGAGAGGCCCAAGGGAATCCCAGGATACGGACTATGGCTGCCTTGACTACTGGGGGAGTATTAAAAAAGAAAATCTGCGATTTGGAGCAATTGATATTGGTCCCTGAGGCTTCTGAGAAGTCAGAAAGGATAGCTTTGAAAACTGATGCTTCTTGAGCAGAAGGGTATCCATACAGCATCGTGTCATCAACAAATTGTTGATGGGAGGTAGCGGGCAGGTGATGAATGGAGATACCTTTAAGCTGGTGCAAGTGGAGGCTATTCTTAATGTGATGCCCCAGTCCTTCAGCCATCAAAACAAAGAGGAAGGGGGAGAGGGGGTCACCTTGCCTAATACCACGGGAGGGATAGAAAGGGTGAGAGGGGATCCCATTAATTAAGATGGAGAAGCTAGAGGAGGCGATAAGGCTCATAACCCAGCGAACCCAGGTGGGGCTGAAACCAAAAGCTGTTAACACTTGCTGAATATAATTCCAACTGAGTTTGTCAAAAGCCTTGGAAAGATCCAGTTTAAGGAGCATACCTGCCTGCTTGGAGTGCTTGAGAGAATGAGCAATCTCATGAGTGTGGATGATTCCGTCTAGAATCTGTCGGCCTTCCACGTACCCGGATTGTTCTGGCGAGATGAGCATTGGCAGGAGGGGCTTTAGCCTGTTCGCAATGACTTTAGATATGACCTTGTATATGACATTGCAAAGAGCTATGGGCCGAAATTTGTCCGGTTTGAGCGCATCCTCTTCTTTTGGAATTAGGGCAATGAAAGTGGTATTGAGCGAGGGAAGTAACCAATGAGTAACTCTCGACTCCTCCGCCACCTCCCAGACTTCCATCTTAATCAAATCCCAGAACCTGTGAAAGAAAGAAGTGGTAAACCCATCCGGGCCAGGAGCTTTTCCATCTTTGAACTGAGTCATTGCATTGTCTACTTCCTGCATTTGAATTGGGCTGAGGAGGATCTTATTATGCTCTTCGGTGATAAGTTTTGGTATATTGCGGGTGATTCTTTCAATTGCCGGATTTTTGTCGATGTCAGGTTCTTGGTGAACCTGCTTGAAGAGTTCGAGGAGAGTATTTTCGATTTCCTCATGTTGCTCCACCTTTTCTTCGCCTGGTTTTTGAATGAATGGAATATTGTTGCCCATTCTGCGTTGCACTGTTGTTCTATGAAAAAATTTTGTATTTCTTTCTCCCTCTTTGAGCCATCTGATTCTTGATTTCTGCTTCTAGTATATCTCCTCCTGCCTTCTTCTTTCTTCTAGCTGAGTGTGGATGCGTTGTTCCTGTGCGAGTGTTCGCTCGGTATGCCCGCATGTGCTTATTTCTCTTTGCAGTTCCTCCATTTCTTTTTGAAGAACATTTTGTTCCTTGAATATGTTTCCAAATGTCTCTCGATTCCATCGCTTGAGGCAGAGCTTTAAATGTTTGAGTTTCTGTTGAAATTGAAACATTTTGGAGCCGTCTTGCGGGCGGAAGGAGGTCCATGTGGTATTGACGAAGTCTCTGAGAGAGGGATGAGTGAACCAAAACTCCTCAAAACGGAAAGGCCTTCGCGTTTTATTGCCGGGGCATTGCCATTGAAGGGCGATCGGCCAGTGATCAGAGCCATCGTGGGGTAAGATGGCCGCCGAGAAATCTCCCCCTAAGTGGATCGAGTTATCAGATATGAGAAAGCGATCCAGCTTGGTAGAAATTTGATGAGTGCCTGTTCTGCGATTACTCCACGTAAAAGTGCCATTGCAAAACTGTAAATCAATCAAGGATGCATTCTAAATGAAGTTTTTGAAGTGGATGTTTTCCTGCTCCAGCTTGTTTCTACCTCCAAGCTTCTCCTCTAAATTTGTGATCATATTATAGTCCCCTCCTGCAATCCACAGAGGGTGCTTGCGATTGGCGTTGAGGATTTCTAATGTGTAGAGGAGAGCCATCTTTTCCTTTGCTTCCTGGGGGAAGTAGACATTCGAGAGGTGCCCATGAATATTAGTGCCTACTATGTGGAATATAGCCTGAATGAGATTATGTGAGGCATGGAATTCCAACAGAGTAAGGGCCTGAGGGTTCCATGCAATGGCTAATCCCCCTGAAGCACCCGAAGCATCTACAACTACTGATTGACATCCTGACCATGCTTTGGTGAAGATTTTTTCTAAATTCATCGATATTGAATTATTCAAATGGGTTTCTGACAATTGTTCAACTTTAGGAAGACCTTGAATTATATCACTGGATTTGAACCTTTCATATATCAATGTTATCAATGTATCTCCTTTGTCAAGAATTTCTCCATAATGACTATGGACAGTCGCTTTTCGAGTAGCCAAATAAGGTTTAGCTGATCTAATGACTAAAGATTCCTCATCAACTGCTATAATTTGACCAGATTCGGGGAGTGGTTCATTCTCGGATATCCATACACTTTCAGGAATGAATTGTCCAAGACTAACTACTGGAAATTTTTTTTTGCAGAATTCGGATTCGGATGAGGAAGAGCACCAATTTGGACCCAATAGATTGGAAATGATGTTCCTGCACGGATCGAAATGATAAATTATCATATTTTCGTCCATGAAATAATATTTAGGTACTTGGAAAGTATTGAAAGAATTTTGGAAAATGGAATGTTTCTTTGATAATACTTTTTTATAAGTTAGAAAACGGGAGGATGGAAAACGGTTGGTTATACTATGTAAATTACCCAAGAGACCTGAAAATTCAATGATTTTTCTCATAGGATCCTTTCTATTTGATTGATTTCCCGTATCATAACATTTAGAATCATTGAATAGAACAATTCGAAAATAGTCGGATGGTGATAGAACCATAAAAGATCCACTGTCTTCTTCCCCATTAGATAATGAACAAATAGTTCCTTGATGCTTACTAATTAATTGACTCGCCCCATTGGAAGATAAAAGATTAGTGTGGTCCAAATTGTTATGGAACATCAAATTTGGACTTGTTTTATTGTCCCTTCTCCCCATGAAAAAGGGGGGTATTTCACAAGCTAATTTGAACCATATTGTTAACGATCTTATTTGTACTTACTGAAATAAGAGAAACATAAGCCTCAGATTCTATAGAATCTATTTGTTCCCAATCAAATCCTATACAAGTTCGAACCAATGGAATACTTATATCACTCATTACTTGGATTCGTTCACCATCTTCATATGAAATAGAATAGCTAATTTGAATCTGCAAGTTGTCCCCTTCCCTCGATAAATCTAGGGAAAACGGTGTTGTCATATTCGACCCATCAGGTATTCCATGTTCTACGTTAGAATATCCGAAAATGGAATTTCTTTGTAGAATACCACTTTTGGGTATTCTAAGAATCACATCAGGACAAGGTATTATTCTTTTTTCCCATTCTTTATCACACTGCAATGAGACGATGAAGCGATCCATTTGCTTTTTCCCCTTAATATTGTAATTATTAGGGTAAAAGACATAAATAGAGTCTCGATGCTTGTTGGATATGGTCCGATCAGTTTCAATTTCTGAATAACTGAAGATTTGTTCTTCCTTCTCATAGCAATTTGAGTCACCTGATCTATGTTCCACTTGATCCACGTAAGAATCAGAAAGTGATTGATGTTTGGCAACAAAAGGTTGAACATATACTTGATCCTGATACTTATGAAATGGAAAGGGTACTACACGGGATCCGTATATACCTCCCGATAATATCCATAGATAACCCGTCCTGAGTATAGGATGAACATTACCCTGTACATATTCAGGTGCATGACACACATTGGTACTCCAGTGAATTTCTCCTTCTAAGTCAAAATATATATTTAAGTTATGAGCCTTTCACTCGTCGAGTTGGGTTATAATATGACTTTTATGAGTAGTGTTTCTCTTGACTAGAGCATCAAGTTATGAGCCTTTCACTTATCGAGTTGGGTTATAATATGACCTTAAGAATTCAAACCTTTGTTTTGAGTTTTTTACTCTTATGTTCGGTTACTCTTCTAATCAGATGGAGATTTTGTTGATGTCTCCTATGTCGTAGGCTTATATCATTATTTGTTCTTGTGCAATTCTTTCCTAGGTCACCATTGTGTCATGCTTATGTTCAAAGGAATTTAACTATGTGTCAACCATTATATAGTTATCTCTTGAACCAAAGAGTCAATCTTCCCACTTTTCAAGTCACTTTTAGTATCAATAAGTATATTTTTCATGTACTCATGTCAATATGGAAGGTCTTCATTGACTTCTTACAAATAGGTCTACTCTCATCAACTATGACGAATTGCTTTGAGAGTTATACCTAAAGTAGTACCATGGTCTTATTTTCATCATTGATATGTGACATTGTGCTTAGTAATTCCATTCATTCTCGGTCATTGGCTAAGTAGTTTTCCATATGTTCAACATCAACACATCTATTCACATATTGGGATTTGTGCAATACCTTGGGTTTCATTTTCATCATTGGTGAAATTCCTTGCTCATGTTTGTGTATTTCATTATTAGCCATTTCTCAAGGGTCTCCTCTATGTGTTATTCCATATAGTGCATGAAAGAGATGTACTTAGTGGTGGTCCTTAAAATTCCTCATCTAATACCTTCCAATCATTTGCCTTCTTATTCCACTTATGTTGGTAGATGGGGGATGACTCATTTCCCTTCTTCCATCATATCATTTACCATTGACATATACTCATTTTCTATCTGAAAAAGATATAAAACCTCAATTAGTAGATTGGAGTTTGTAGTCATCAATATAAGATTCCATCACTATTGCTATGGGGATACATAAATGTCCCCTGATTGAATGATTCCACATGCCCTTGAATTCATCTGATTTATTTGCATTTGTTAGAATATATTAGGTAACTTGAATCCCATTATCATTAGCAATGGGCTTCCTTAGGGTTTTTAATGGTCTACAATAATTATTGGTGATTAAGTGGTTTCTCCTATATTTGATTCTAACTCATCTATTCACACGGTATGTATTTATACCTTCAATAATTTGTTTAAAGACCTTGAGTTTGTGATAGTATCTTTGTTCGATTGGAAACTTCATTATTTTTTTTCTATTGGAATCCTCTTTGTTGTGCTAATCCCCATCTCAATAGCATATTCCATGTTGTTTCATAAGTTATTGCGTAATACCACTCCTATTTACATGATTTTGGTACTTTGGGGAGGATCATTTTTTTCTTTTCATTGATATGGATATCCTCCTACTTTACATATATTGAGACATAGATCCACTACGTATTGCTCATGGATATGATCTCTTGACATAGATCCATTATGTATTTTCTTCATGGCCATGTTTTCTACTCTTATATATATTCATGGATCCATAATCTGCTTGATTTGTTAGTCATGCTTTTTTGTATCTGAGCATGGGTATGGACTCCTTAGGAAATGCGTTATCTTGAATAGTTTCTTTATATATGTGTTGTTTTGAGCCACTCTTTTGAACTATTCTTAGGCCCATTTTCTAATGTCCTCTAATAATTTTATGATGTTTTTCATCCATAAGATACTCTTCTAACCTCACACATTACGGGGCATCTATTGTAATATCTTTTATCACACTGGCTACTAGATACATGATTTGGCTTGAAGATATCATCCTTTTCCCTTTTGTAGACTCTCTCCCTTTGAATAACTCTTAAAAAAAAATGAGTTCACACTCACGCAACTTTTTTTGGAATACATATGTTACTCTAACTCAAGAAAAAGTCACATATACTATTTTCTTCTTCAATCAAATAACATATGCCTTCAATTTGCAGTGAAAACAATTAAATGTGCACATAATTTTGCATGTTGGGGTGGGGATTATGGTTTTCACTGATATTCACCTATTGTAGTCTAACCCCAGTGACCCAAAATACCTTGGATGATTTTTAATTATTCCATGGGTGGAGGAGAGTGAAGAATACCTTTATGTTGGTAGATTTATTTATTGTCCATGCTTACAATCCCATGAGTTTTTAAGTAGTCCTTTAGTTTGGGAAACCCTTATTTCCTTTGTCTTTCCATTAGTCTTCTTGCGTTGAAAAGTGACTCATTCTCTTTCACTTTATTTGTCCTCAAGAGGAAAACAACACAGGCGATACCTTTAGTGGCCTAGGGTAGAGGGATCTAGAGGATGGTTCCAAATAATGTTTACAACCAAGGATTAGGAGTATCAAATCCTTGTATTGCTACTAATTTAGTCAATAATAAACTCATTCATTCTCTCCCAATTTAGTGTCTTTTTAACATAGATTGTGATGATGAATTATTCTCTTGATTTCTATTAGATGAGCACTTAAGGTTTCTTTAATATGTTGTTGTCACTTATTCTTCTTTCTTTTTTAGTGCAAGTTATCATGGAATATCTTGGAGTAGGAAGATATAACCAGTGGATCTACTCCAATCTTTGTTTTTTCAAGTAAGTCATCAAACCATTATCAATAGTTAATATATATTTCTTCTTTGCTCTCTAATTGAAGTTAATGTTTCTTCCCTTGTTATATTATGTTTCATAACCCTAATCATAGGAACTAATTTCCATGAACAACAACCACCCTCTTTGAATATGGCCCATTTGATAGTAGTGGATATATATTCAAAGAAAAAGTGTCCACATTATGCCCACTAGGTAGTTGGTACCCATTAGCGGTGGGACCATAAGTAGTTAGGTTTTTTCTATAAAAAATCTATTTAAAGGGATGGGAGATTACAAAATGTTTGTCTTGTGTTATGAATTTAAATATATATATGTAGTGAAAGGACATCCCACCTTAAGAGGTAGGTGAACATTGTATTCTTCTTCAAATTATAAATATACAAGGGTATCTCTACAACTTTTTATCTTAATATTTGTTGTTTCTTATTCATCTTCAATTCTATTCTATGTATGCTTAGTCATGTTTCAATTTCAAGGGTTAAGGAACATTATAAATTACAACTAAGAAAACATCCATAAAGGAAATGAATCCATGAAGGAAACGATCTCACTACTAATACATTCTTATGAGACTAATAACCTACAATGGATTAGAAGGTTACATGTTGATAGTTTTCTCACAATGATGACCCATTGGCTTTGATTTCTATATTTTTTCATAAATTATATATGTTCCATGGCCTAGACATGAAGTCAATTTCAATCTTTTTCTCTCTTCATCGATATGTCAATTTTGGTCCACATTTTTAAAGCCATTCTCATCTCCCTCATCATAGTGCTCAAAGACTATGAAGCACTAGATCAAATATATCTCATGAATGACCTCTTCATAATCTTTATCACCCTCAATAATTTAGGATTTAAAAATAAGATACCCTTGAACAAATATAGTATCATATATATGTTTTAGATGCCACTAATTTTACAAGGTGGAGGAACTAAACACTAAGGCTTTGGTTTATATGTTAAGGCTTGATATATATTTAAATATGGTGGCCACAAATTTATGGTAAGTAGTTGAGATAAGGAGATACATTGCAACCAAAATTTAGAGGTGAAGTTGAGATTTTAGAGTGTAGTATACTTGTAGTGAACATTTTAGAATTAAATTGTGTATTAGGTTTAAAACATCTTAACATTTTGAATAGACACTTCATCCATTATTAAAGGATCCAACTAAAGACATATTAGATAGAAAAATGTGAGCTTATAAGTGAAATATATAAACTGTGCAAAAATTAGCTATAAGAAGAAAAAAATGATTTTTTTTTTGTAAAGTCCAACCAAAAATTCTATTGATTTTCTAAATAAAATAAAGTTACAACTAGTGTTCTTTGAGACATTATGGTGATCTTGTCAACCATATCAAAAACCTGCTTACATCACAAACCCAAGGCCACTGAGATTTCTCCCAAAACATGGCTACAATATATAAACCTCTAAACTTGGAAATTGACCAGACATTCAAAAATAGGATACTAATAGTTTGTTATAGCCACTTTGTAGTGAGACACCATGAGTATCAAACATAAAACTAAGATAATACAAAACTCCCATGCAGAGGTAACACAAAAACATAAGATCAAATCCAGATAAGATTAACTCAGGAGAGCAGAAAGTCATAGAGGAGATCATTCATCTAAAATGATCACTGGTTGTTTTGGAGAATAATTTTCTTTGGCCACGTTGATTGGGGCTGCATTGATAACCCCTTCTCCATTATGGGGTGCACTAGAATCAATGTCGAAATATGAATGTATGTAATGCTCTATTTTGTTTAGGCGCACAATAATTTCATCTAGGTCATACCATATATTTCTCATAATCCTTTTCATTTCTTCCTGTCCATCAAAAAGCTTATAATTATCCACTTGTTTATCTTGTAATACCAGGTGCATTAAGTTATCCATTTGTCTGTGTTGATATAGAGAGTGCAGAAAGTAAAGCCTACATTTCCTCCATTTTCCTGGATCTCATACCTATTTGGTCTTGGCAATACAAACTTTTGAATAAAAATTATACATTTTATCACCAAATTCTCTTTCCTCCAAGGTCTGGATCTCCCTTCGAACCTTGAAAGGAACAACATCGAAGAACTTAGCCACAGACTCCCAACAAAAAAGATGGCGTTTCCTGGAGGAGGAAGCCCCTAATGAGCCTCCTTGATGACTAATTAAACATTCTCATGATGTCATAACAATTAGTAACCTGTAAAGAAACTTTGCCAAGAACCTTTGGGATTGACCCCTGGAGACCCTTGGATGGATAACTAGAGATGACCAAACCACGATTTTCCAAAAACTCCCAGAAAAACAACTGCAAGTTGTGAGGGTGATCGTATAGAGACAAGACAGATGTCGTCCAAGAAACAACAACATTAGATATTGAAACCTAAATGAAAAAAATTCCACTTGAGTTGCACAAGGATTGACAAGTTTTCCCACTGAAATGACTGATGAAACCCCTTAAAGGTTCAAACACACTCTTCCCTAAAACAAGATGGAGAAAGAACCACTATACCAGGTGCTTGCCACCAAGACTGGACAATTAAACGATATACCTGAAGGTTCTAGAGATTTCAAATCGGTTGAGGGAAGAATGACGACCAACTCAAATGTCAACCCCATTAATGAATTTTGTAGGAATCACACAATAAACATTTCTTTCCCTCACTTAACCCAAGAACCCTACCGAAAACAATTGTCGTGGGAGAACAACAACCCAAGACACAACCCAACAAGACATACAATCAAACATCAATTCTTGGGGAAACCTAGTTCACCAAGGATTCATTACAATGGTACTCAATATAATTGCAATCATCCACGACTCACAGCTGAGACACTCTAGAGGAAAATGGAACGACAAATATTTAAGAGTAGTTGAACCCTAGTACACGTAAATAAAATGCCCGAACTATGACACACAAGGACTAGGACCTTGGAAGTTTGGACTATCGTACACCAAGGTACTTATTCTGTGAGAGCAACTGATGGTGTAGAGAAGAAAAAAATATAGAGTGAGCAAAACCAAGATCCCGAATATACCTCGCAAGATTCTTATCTACAAGATGCCACCTTGAAACAAATTATTCTATGAGCCACCCTTGTACACCATGAAGGTTGGTATATAATGTCGCAAAGGAAACCATGCACTTCTCTGTCTCAGAAGAAGCTTGAAACCAAACATCCACCCGACACCAAGTGTTACACCTACCTTTGTCTTTCACTTTCTCGAGAAAACTCATGATATGGCGGTAATAAATTTCCCAATTGTCTGTCAGAAGAAATCCTCCCTTCCTCCAATCACTCACATATCAACTGGTCCATGCTTGTGTTGAAATTGCCTGACAGAATGTACAAAGGTGTTAACCATCCCATCAATAGTAATGTCCGCCCTTGCGAATTTATTGCCCTAATTCAACCACTATGTATTCACCTCCATTTAACCTTGCTACCTGTCCACGTGTCGAGGAAAGTAAGCTAGTGGAGGGCCTGACACTCTCCCCAAAGGCCACCTCCAACTCAACTACCCAAATCCTATGCAAGACTACATCTTCATCATATCCAATATATCACTTCAATCAGGGCAGGGAATTGAACCGGTGACTTCACATCAAAGGGTGTCTTAACAGAGTACCTAATCACCGTCTATCCAAGACTCTGTGGATGACATTTTAATAAATATATTTATTAATATGAAAATAATATTAAAAGAAAATTTAAGAAAAAAATAAAATAATAAATTAAAGAGAAGTTAGAAGAATTTATTTAAGATACAAAAGTATATATATGAATACTTAAAAATAAATATAAAGGTAAAGAAATTTAAAAGAATAAACATGAGAAAAATTAAGAATGGAGTACATATACGATAGCAATCCTTTGTAAAATGAAATATGTATAATGGGAAAGCTAATAATAGGTGAAGTTTTCGTTTGAAATATAAAAATGTTTCAAAGTTCATACACAAAATTTAATTTAGAAAATTGACCACATTATAACAAATCATGAAAATATGCATACTCTAATGTAGCATATGTTAATTTCAAGTATATTGGTTTAGAACATTAAACGAATTATTTACAGATTGTGTTTGTTAATGTAGTAGGTATGATAAGAATCTAGGATAAGAATGGATGCCATGCATGCAGTAATAAGGATTTTGGAGGAAGTTGTTATAGATAATAAGATTGATAGTTGTAAATTAGTACAGTTTTTTGTCTATACTATTAATTAAATGATTAAGGCGATGCAAGGTTCGTGTTTTGTCGTTATTCTTGAATGTTATATTTACATAATCATTTCCACAATTTATTATTATTTCTGTTTCCTCACACACTTTTTCCACACTCCACACAATGAAATCTACCTTTACATAACTTCTTTCTCACCTCCACACTTCGTATATGGAAAGCCAACTTAGCACTTCACACTCCGCAGAATGAAAGCTTCCTCTGTACCTCCAAAGAAACATGATAGCACAACTAAAAAATGCAAAATCATGATAAATTAGGACCTTTTATGGAAGGCAACGATAAGTGGTGGCAAACTTGTACATAAATAGTTTGCAACTCTTGTATCCTGGACTCCTTATGAAATTTCACGCCACTATCATTTCTTTGTCTACATGAAAATGAATTAAGCAAATTTCTGGCATCTTCTACAGGACGTTTGGTCAATATGCAAGGAATCTCTGACCAATAACAATACTAGTGAAGTTCAGTGAATTAGTTGAAATCTCCCTCGCTTGTTGCAGCATTGAGGGAAGCATTCCCAATTGGTTATCGACAACGCCGAGGAATCTTTCTCTACTTGAATTATTGAGCAACAGACTCACGGGCACATACTGCCATGGTTGGGCACCATGGCGAACTTATATTCATACAACTTGTTAAACAATGCATTGACAACCATAATTCCAGACATATACAACGTGAAATATCTTACAGTGCAGAGTCCAAAGTAGATAATATTGTTATCCTAATTGAGCAGATAATACAATGAATGGGTCATCATTGGATTTGCATTTGAATTGCATGTAAGTGTACTTCAAACAACAAAAATACATAGGCTACAATAATCGTGTATTTAAAAGAGAATGTTAAAGAAAATATAGATCACATTTGATGGATTTTCTATAAACTTAAATCATAGCACCTCATGTGCACCATCATCAACAAAATATTTAGGATTATCAGTGGGTATGACATTGTTTCTTCTTGCTCTACTACTTGAACATTGGGACATAGATCTTACTATTTCCACATCTTCACTTTTGATTTCCCAAATAGCTGTGTCCTCTGGACACTAAAACTTAATGGACAAATTTGAATGAATTATGCCACAGAGTCAAATTTGGAAATATTGCACTTTAAGGACTTCAGTGACAGATGTTTCTCCAAATGCTTTAATGCAGAAACACAGAGCACATACCAACAGTTTTTTAATGTTATTTTCCAATCTTTTTATAGTCTAAGATAGATTGTGAGGAGGTGGATTTCATTGTGTGGTGTGTGAAGCCACCTCCTAATCTAGGTAGATATTGGTGGCCACCCGCCTATTCCACTTGGACCCCCAAAATTGTTTCCTTTCAAATTCCTAATTTCTAGCACAGTTTCCTATTTCAATAGTTTTCTATTTTTGGCATTTTTTTCAGGTCTTGAACTTTTGGAGCTGTTTTGAGGCTCGAAACAACGCTTTTTTGAGAAATGGGGTAATGGGAACAACCCTTCATTTGTATTCAATTTTTTTTCCTTGGATAGATCTTTCTAATGAGGTATCATGTGCACCAAACATAGATCTTATTCCAATGTTATGACCCTGGGAAGTTGAAGTTCCAACTAACCCCAGCGGGGCCCACAAGATTTTTACGCTTCATCTCCCAGGGTTAAGTTTTTTGATGCTTAGGGTTTTACATTATTTCTTGACGATAAAAACATCTCCAAGCCTCATTGTAACATATTTCAGAAGACATGTAACCATCACATCTCTTCTTAGAGATAAGCTACCATCACCCGAGCTAGTTTGTTTCTTTTCTGCATGTAAAAAATTTTCAACAGTTGTTATTTATTAATTCAAGTTATGTTTTGTTGTATCTCTATGTTTTTGTTTAAATTTGTATTTCATTTCATTCCTACATAAATTCATATCACCTCCACAATCCACACAATGAAAGCCACCTACACACTCTACATAACGATCTTTAAAATTCCTTCAGGATAATTATGTTGAATGGAATATATGGGGATTGAAAGAATGGGGATATCCTCTTTTAAGTAATTGCAGAGTTGAAAGATCTTGGAGGATGCTTCAAAGGATGAAAACGAAATTGATGGAAACTACTTGTAAGGTTGTATCATGATTGTAATAAGTTGTTGCTTTTCATTGTGTGGAGGTGGTTTTCATTATGCAGAGTGTGAAGCCTCTTCCACACTCCAAACAATGAAATCCACATCCACCCTCTACAAAAATATCTTTAAATGAGAGGGAATATTGACCATATTTACGTGGATCATATGTGTTCATATTTTTCTTTTTCTTTTTTAAATTGTGCTAAAAGGTGCTTAAAATTGTTGAAAAATGTAGCAAGAAAGTCTCAATTTGATTTTTCCTTGGTCAAATTGAGAAAATTCAAATTTCCACATCAGCAAACAACTTGGATGCAGTTAACTTGTGTGACATGGCTTGTGTCACTCATTTTACTTAGTAAATTCGAGTTAGAGGGCTTGTAGTTTAGTTAAGCATGTGTGATTGCTAATTTGTAGCAATCAAGGTCAGTTATTTCAAGTTGTTTTCAGTTAAAAACTAGTACTAACTGTTGATAGAACTAGTGGAAGGTCAATTGTGTAGTGGGACAGTGGTATAACTTAGTGATCATCCAGTTAACTGATCAATCATCCCAAAATAGCTAGTTCATGTAGAGAATTCGAGTTCCCCAACTACAGTGGAGATTCCAAGGCAATGTACCATTAGTTATAAACTAGTCTTGAGTGTATTCGTGTTGCATGCAACCAGGTGATCAACCTTGGGAATTGTGTTATTAATTAGAGGAAAATTCCGAAATAATAGGGGCCTAATTCTTTAGAAATTGTGGAAGGAAATGGGGGCTCAAGCTCAGGTAGAATTTGACTATGTCTGGGTTATAGATTCTCATCGAGCAGAGAGATAAGTTATTTAGCTGCAGGTTGTGCTCAGAGCAAACAAGAAATTGTAATACATCTCTATTCATCTGATTAATGCAAGTTGGATTAAGGGTTTTTTATCAATTTCTTTCCCTTAGAAAACATACTGTGCATGTGTGTTGTTTCTTATTGCATGTGTGCGATTATTGTTCTAAATTGTGAATTGGATTCCACAAATCAGTAGAGTAGGATTGTGTCTCCCTATTTTAGATCAAACTTCTTGAGAATTTGCCATTATATCACCATATTTTCTACATGGTATCAGAGAAAGATTCACATTAGAACACGAATTTCGATTTGTTCCTTAAGAGGCTCGAATTTGTAGCCTCAGTGTAGCAGGATTACTTCAGAGTTGAGAATATGACCTTCAACGGGTTGAGATTAGAGTATGCCTTGGAAGGAAACTCGACTTTCATTACATGGAAGAATCGCATGGAGGCAATGCTTATTGACAATGGATTACTAGAATATGTCAAGATAGATATTGCAAAACCATAGGCATATGATGCACGAAATCTAGCCCAATGGAATCAAGATGTAGCCAAGGCGAGGAGAATAATCTTGGAGGAAGTGAGAGACCACATTGTCTCAAATATCCATGGAAAAGAAACTCTTTTCGCAATGTGGAAGGAATTGATAGAGTTGTTCGAGAATAACAGTGATCATAGAAAATTGGTCCTCAAAGACAAACTTCAAAAATTAAAATGGAGAAGAATGATACTATCCCACAATATCTCACCAAATTTACACAAGTTCGGTATGAGCTTGGAGGGTTTGGTGTGGCTGTTGCAAAAGAGGAAATGGTGAGCCTAGCTCTTCTAGGTCTTCCAAAATCCTGGCATAACTATTAGGACTTGTTAAATGGAAGGGAAAATTTACCAAAGTGGGAAAGGTTGTGGTTTGACTTGGTACAAGAAGAGTTTAGGAGAAATAACTGGGATGGAACATCATCCAAAGCAGAGGATGAAGAAATTTCTGCAATGGTTGGAAAGGGAAAGAAGGGAAAAGGGAAGAAATCTCAAACCAAACTAGAATCCATCTAAGGGGGCAAGAAGAAAGACTTGTTCAAAATAAAACGCTTCAATTGTCATGAATTTAGGCACTATTCTACAAAGTGTCCACACAAAAATTTCAGCAGGAAGAACTTAGGAGGAGTAGTAGGTGAGGCATTGGCTTCATAGTTTGAGCTGGTGTGTGGTACTTGGATTCTGGTGCTTCGTTCCACATGATATGGTGTAGAGAGTTTTTTAGTGACCTAGAAGAGAAGGATCTCCAAATGCATATTGAGTTTGGGGACGACAAAAGGTACAGTGAAACCGAGATTGGTACAGTAACCTTTCAGAGGGAGCCAATATCTCCTCTTTTCCTCATAGATGTCATGTTTGTTCCAGGCCTAAAGAATAATCTCATCTTTGTAGCAGTTTTTGAAGATCTTGGTCATGATGTGATCTTCAGCAAAGGGAAAGAACTTCTGATACACATAGCCACGAGATAGGTGAAGCAGATTAGGGTTCATGTGAAGAACCTGTACAAGTTGAATGTGGAAGATTGCACTGCATTAAGCAGTAAGAAAGAGAAAGTGTAGAGTTGCGATGTTGGTGAACTTTGGCACAACAAATTGGGCAATTCGCATCATGGCACCCTAAAAATTATGCAACAAATAACTGCTAACCTTGCTAAAGGAGCACTTAAGAAGAAATATGTTTGCAAAGGTTATACCTTGGGAAAGTATGTGAAATCCACATTCCATGATCGAGAAAGCGAAGCACATGCAGTCTTGGAAAGAGTTCACTCTGATGTTTGTGGACCTTTATCGATAGCCTCCACTATGAGACACAAAAAAAAATGTTATTTTTATTGATTATTTCTTGAAGAAGTGTTGGATATTCTTCATGTGGAAGAAGGACGAGACATTTTGAAAGTTTGTAGAATTCAAGGCATTAGTCGAGAAATAGATTGGCAAGAAGGTGAAGGCTCTTAGAAGCGATAATGGAGGTGAGTATGTTTCAAGTGACTTCAAGAATTTTTGTGCGAAATAAGGGATTCAAAGAGAGATGACAACACCCCAAAAGTTGCAATAGAATGGCATAGCTGAGAGAAAGAATCATAGCATTGTGGGAGCTGCGAGATTTATGCTACATGACCAAGGCTTACCACTACATTTGTGGGCAGAGGCATGTAACATAGCAGTATACTTATATAACCATAATCCTCATCGAATTTTTGGTATGATTACAACAACGTTGGGGAGAAAGTCAGATGTGTCGCACTTCAGAATTTTTGGAGTGTCTGTTTACTTCCATGTCTCGAAAGATTCAAGGAAGAAGCTTCATCTGACAACCAATTTTGGAGTTTTGTGGGTTACACTGAAACTCCACACAATTATTATGTGTACTTACCTTCCCTTGGAATGAAAACTGTGTGAAGGGATGTGAATTTTGATGAGGAGAAAGCGATGTGGTGCTCTCTTGAGAGGGAGCTTCAGATCCAACTAGAAGAGGAGATTTTAGCTCCAAAGGAGGCACCTCAGGAAGTTGTGGAGCATCCACAAATAGAGGAGAAGAGAGTGGAGACATCCACTCAAGCATAACCATCTAGAGAAGGGAGAAAAGGAACCAAAGAAGTTGATAGAATGTTGTAGGATGGGAGGGAGAATGTGGGAGCTCCTTCAATTTTTCTTAGGCAAAGGAAGTCACTTGAGAGGTACACTAGCTACGTGGCTCTAATGACTAAGCTTGTAGAGACTGATCCATCCTCTTTTGAGGAAGCAGTTTAGCAACCAGTTTAGGTTGATGCAATGGTGGAAGAATATGAATCCATCATGAAGAACAGTGTTTGGGAAGTGGTTCCAAGACTGACAGATAAATCAGTTATGGGTTCGAGATGGATCTTCAAGGTTAAACATGCACCAGACGAAAGGATAGAGAAATATAAGGCCATATTTGTGTCCAAAGGATTATCTCAAGTTGAGGGAATCGACTATGAGGAAACCTTTTCTTTTGTAGCAAGGAATTCATCCATTAGATAATTTCTTGCATTGGCTACATAGATGGGGTGGAAGATCCACCAGATGGATGTAAAAAAAACATTCATCAATGGGTTATTGAGGAAGAGGTGTACATCAAGTAACTAGAAGGTTTTGAGACATTTTATTGGGAGTCTCATGTGTGCAGACTCAAGAGAGCGTTTTATAGTCTCAGATAGGCACCTCGTGCTTAGTACACTTGGATCAATAGTTATCTCACTGGTTTGGGATTCACCAAAAGTAAAACGGATTTGAACCTCTATCATATTTTGTTATAAGCTAAATTGCTTATCATTGTTTTATATGTTGATAATTTAATATTAACAGGTGATGAGCAGTTGATCATCTCTTGTAAGGAGGATCTTGTAAGGGAATTTGAGATGAAAGACATGGGGCTCATGCACTACCTCCTCGGGCTTGAAGTATGGGAAGGTGATGGGGAATTGTTTGTGTCTCAAGGCAAGTATTCAAATGAGATATTGCAGAGATTTTGCATGGAGTGTTGTAATCCCATGTAGACACCTCTAGTGACCAACTGGAAGAAGGAGACTACACTTCAGGTGAAGAGTTGGACCATTTACTGACAGTTAGTGGGTTTATTGATGTATCTTGTGAACACATGACTAGATATGTGCTATGCATTAAACTAGTTGATCCAAGCTATGGTTAGGACAACCAAATTGTTTTGGAAGGAATCTAAGCATGTTTTACGATACCTTAGAGGCACTACCGAGTATGGATTATAGTACAAATAGACAAAGGGAGTGAATCTATGTGGCTTCACAGATGTATATTGGGTAGGGAGTCCATCCGACTGAAAGAGTACATCAAGTGGAATTTTTAGTGTTGGGTCCGTAGCGGTTTCCTGGTATAGTAGGAAGCAAAGATCTGTGGCTCTCAACTCAACAGAAGTAGAATACATGGTTGCAAGTCAAGCATCATGTGAGGCAATTTGGATGAGAAAGATACTTGTGCGATTGTTTCATCGGCTGATGGATCCAACAGTGATCTATTGTGATAATAAGAGTTACATTAACCTCTCTGAGAATCAGGCAAATTTTCACGATCAATCCAAGAATATAGATATCTAGTATCATCATTTATGGAGCTATGTGCAGAGGCGCATAATGTTTCTATAATGCATTTCTCTCTATTTAAACTGGTGCCATGGTCCGCCTCTCATCTTATCTTGATGATGAACGACACTAGATGGTTCGAAACAAGTCAGCAAAACTTTTTCCTATGTGGTTAATACTGAAAATATTTTCTTAATCATTCAATATGGATCGCAGAAACCTGAATTTAGAAAAGAGGAAAAATATTTTGACATATTGACAAAGGTCTTGTCATGGAGGAAGTTCGAGTTCCACATGTGCAGAATAGGGGTGGTTGATAATCCCTTTCTTGTTGAGAGGGAGTGTTGAAAAATGCTGCAAGAAAGTCTCAATTTTGATTTTGCCTTGGTCAAATTGAAAAAATTTGAATTTCCACATCAACAAACAACTTGGATGCAATTAACTTTCGTGACATGTCTTGTGTCACTCATTTTACTCAGTAAATTCGAGTTAGAGGGTTTGAAATTCAATTAAGCATGTGTGATTGCTAATTTGTAGCAATTAAGGTCAGTGATTTCAAGTTGTTTTTAGTTAAACTTGGTATAACTATTGATAGAACTAGTAGAAGGTCAGTTGTGTGGTGGGAAAACAATCTAAATCAATGATCATCCAGTTAACTGATCAATCAACTTAAAATAGCTAGTGCATGCAAATATTTTGAGTTCCCCAACTGTGGTGGAGATTTGAAGGTAGTGTAACATCAGTTGTAGGCTAGTCTTGAATATACATGTGTTGCATGCAACCAAATGATCAACCTTGGGAATTTCACAATCAATTGGAGGAAAATTCCTAAATAATAGGGTCTAATTCCTCAAGAATTGTGCAAGGAAATAAGGGATCAAGATGAGGCATAATTTGACTAAGTTTGGGTTAAAGCTTCTTATTGAGTAGAGAGATGGGTTATTCAGTTGCAGGTTGTGCTCAAAGAAAGAAAGAAATTGTAATACATCTCAATTCATTTGATTAATGCGAGCAGGCTTAAAGGGCTTTTAGTAGTTACTTTCCCCTGGAAAAAATGTTGTGCATGTGTGTTGTTTCCTATTGCATGTGTGCGATTTTTATTCTAAATTGTGAATTGAATTCCGCAGATCAGTAGAGTAGGATTGTGTCTCTTGATTTTAGATTAAACTTATTGAGCAGTTGCAATTCTATCACCACATTTTCTACAAAAAATTTAAGGAGATCCTTCAACATTTATATGCTAGCTGTCATGGTCGGCATCTATATACTAGTTTAAAATTGTAGCACTTTGCAAAGTGGAATCCTATTTTAAAATTTGGTGAACATAAAAGCTATAATATAAAAAGTTAAGAGAATGCCACAAATTTAGTTAGTGGTTTCCCAAAAATTCATCTTATAACTCTAACACTATTGTTTTAAAAATAAAATAAATCAAATACTCGACAAAGAAGTGAGGATAATGGGTATACCATGATAAAGAGTCTTACATGAGAAACACAAATAATTTATTCAAAAGTCGATGTTTGCTAGTGCACATCTTCCATCCAGAATAATAATAGTAATTTAAGTATATTTGTAATAATTTGTTGGCTTTGATTGTGCGAAGGTAGATTTCATTGTGCAGAGTGAGAAGCCATCTCTACAATCCGCAAAAACGAAATTAAGCAAGATATAAAGGAATCCTTAGTAACACCTATGAAAACTCATCATTCACACCAGTTGGTAAGCCTCCATTTCCACTTGACCATTTGTATGCACTAGTGATGATTGTGCAGTTTGATAAGAACCATGAATAATTTCGCAAGATGATGCGCCTCTGCAATTCAAACTTTAATATCATGCAATACATTCAGGGAAAATTTTAAGAACCCCCTTAAATTTACATGTATAATAAATGGGCGAATCTCCATGGTATATAAGAAAAATGGAAGGCTATTTTATCAATAATATGATATGTATATATAATTTTTTGGCGAATCTCTCACCAGGCATGACAAATATTTTTTTCAATTATAAAATCTTGTGTTTATTGAATACACAAATGAAATCATTGCATTTCTTTAAAATATCTTTTGAAATCAAAATTACTGAAATTACATATCGATAACCTAGTGGGTGTAGGGTAAAATTCACCCGTGCCATTCACAGAAAGCATGAGAAAAAACCTAATACTATATATAAAACCAAGAAAAATTCAAATTCATCACTTCTAGGGACTTCGTAACCACCTTGCCAATACACAAGTATGTTCCTGTTTGCAATTAGAAAAATTACCCAAATTACAATCTGTTTACTCCAGCATATGTTGGAAAGTTATAGAAGGATGACTAGTGCAATCAATCCATTCCTTTTAGCGTTGGATTTGTTTCAGTTTAAAACAGAAGTATACAAATATACTTGTCCATTATCTATGCTTTAACCATTCACCTTAAGATGTTTTTACAATATAATTTCCTAAGTCTATTTAATATCTTCATTATCATAAAAACCAACCTATATCCATCTTAACTCCACATCTACCACTCTTAGAGGGATGAAATCTATTTATCCCTTTGAGCACTTGGTAGACCCAGAATTATGATGGATCTAAGATGATAGAATTTCCCCTTTAAATAGTCTATGCTCACATGAATACCATGGTATTACCATGGGCCAATACCATGGGTTATCATAAACCTGGAGCTTAAAAATTACTATTAGTAATTTATAAAAATTAATAAAATTAATAGTTGATTTTTATTTTATTTTTTATTTTAACCAAGCTAAAATGTTTAACATACATTAAATACAACATCCATTTTTACTCTTGATTGGATCAAATATTTTTTCATTCTATGCTAGTTTGCATATCACGATATTTGATACCTCTCGGGGGTTAGTAGATCTAGAGTAAAGATGGATCTATGCTGGTTTAATTCCCCCATCTAAATAGGCTACATTCCAGGTGAATACCATGGGTCAATACCATGTGCCATTTTTATTTTTATTAATACTAATATTAGGGTTAATAATGTTTTTTTGCATGGTATTAATAACAATCTAGTCCATGGTATTTGTCCCATAGTATTTTGCCCATAGGTTTCACCTAAATATAACGCTTTTTTTGAGTGTTCGTAAATATAAGGTGACTTATGGAGTAAATATAAAAGAAATGTTTTATTTGTTTACCATACCTCTCGTTTATTTATATTTTTATTAATTTACCATACCTCTTTTACAAATATGGTATTTGGCCCATAGGATTCACTTAAATAAAACCTCTTTCTTGAGCCTTCATAAATAGAACGAGGATTATGGACTAAATATAAAAAGAGGTTTTATTTATTTACCATGCGTCTAGTTTATTTATATTTTTATTTATTTACCATACCTCCACTTTACTTATAATTTTATTTGTTTACACCCTTGCATGTATATAAGGTGACTTATGGAGTAAATATAAAAAAAGTTTTATTTATTTACCATACCTCTCATTTATTTATATTTTTATTAATTTACCATACCTCTTTTATAAATATGGTATTTGGGCCTTTGGCCCATAGGATTCACTTAAATAAAACCTATTTTTGAAAATGGGCAAATGGATTCACTTAAATAAAACCTATTCTTGAAAATGGGCGAATGGAAGGTTGTAACTCCTAATTTCAAGGGCTAAATTTACCTTTTTTACCCTCTCCCTTAAAATAAGGTGGGCTATTTGAGGTGATTTGTAAAAATGTACTATAATACAAAATATTCGCCCACTAAAATTTAAAATCCTTTAATTTCGCCAAAGGGCGAACATTCGCCCCTAAAATTTTCTATGAATACATTCTTGTCGACACTCAGGAGTGCATTTGAAATTCTTCCCTGCTCCACCTCACACCCAATTATAAATCATATTATGAGGTTCTAGGATGGCTTCAAGCATACATTGCTAACAACTAACTCTTACTTGGTGTCTCCTTGGAATACATTTATCTACTAAGCATGCCAACCAATGGATGTTAGCACTTGGTTTACATTATACTTGTTGTGGATGGCCTACATTATGACTTTATGGGGCTAGACAAACCTTACCTCGTCGACCAAGATACCGTGCATATGGTTTTAGGCCTACCGAAAATTAGAGAAGACGTTGTCGACATGATTTTAGCCAATGATATCACTATACATGAAATATATAGCCACTATGGAACACACAAAAGAAGCCTAATCACACAATGAAAGCAATGATAATTCAAAGATATTGTGTGGAGTGTAGAGGAAGCTTTCATTTTGCTTCCTTTGCACTCCCACTCCTCTAAAAAACCATTTGAATTTATTCCCTTATTAATATACTCTCCCATATAATAAAATATTTAATATTTTTCCTAAATAGATGGTTGGCAGTGATGGGACCACGACGTTAAGGCTCTCGGCCTCAACACCCCTTTGGACTTTCATTTGATTCATTCATGCAATTGGAGTTATGGAATTATTTGGATTTTCAACTCCTTGACTCATAGCTTTTTTTAAGAGAATGTTATTCCTTACCGAGGCTACGTAGGTCTCATCTCCATTATTGTAAGACCTTAGAAACATCGGTGCGACGGGCGCCGGGTGAGGTCGTGCACGAAGGCGCGCGGGTAGGCACGCGGGCGCACGCACAAACACACGATGCGACGGAGCGACGGTAAAAATGTGACAAAGGTGCGACAATATACGACGATAAAAGCGACGATATGAGGAACACTTAATTCGACTAAGTGTTCAAGCGAGTTTTATATGCGATGGAAAATGATGTAAAGCCGACTTGTTAAAGAGAGCTTATGGGCATGCGTGGAGACTTTTGGGGGTTGGCCTAAGGGCTGCACACCCCTTGCAAATCAATGCATGGAGGGTATAAGTAAGAGTAGCTTCAAGCTCATTTGTTCATCAAGCAATTCGACTTGCATTCGCTCTTGGCATCTACGCAAGGGAAGTGCGCAGTTTGGGTTGAGACATGCGCATAACTCATGCGCATTGACTTGGAGAAGTGCGCAGGTGAAGTCTTGGTTGATGGTTGGAAGAGTGGGTCGTATGTTGGTCGATGAGTATGCGGTTTTGTGCAGAACTTAAGGTGGAGTTCTAGGTGACTCGGGTGAGCACCCTCCTACCGTGTGAGGTTGGCACAAGTATTGTAAAGGCTGTTCTATGCCTTGGTTGTAAAATATTCTAAGTATAGACTTGGAGTTTTGCCAAGTATACTTGATGATTGTATTATTGAAGAAATACTGATTATAATATATTGTTGGGCAGACTTGTTCGGGAGTTGCCCCTCCCCTTTATACTTGTTTGCAATTGTTATTGTTCTTGGTTAATTGCATGATGATAATGAATGAGTATGGGCTTCATTAAGTATAAAGGATAATTTCATTTTACTTGGTTGCAAAAAACAAACTAAGTAAGGACAAGTGAATTAGGCGTAGTCCACGAAGGTGAGTATTGGTGAAAAGAAAGCGTTTGGTGGTGCCGCACCTCGCTATAAGCGGTTGGAAGACTACCGCGGGTGTAGGGGCGTGACAGTTGGTATCAGAGCCAGGTTTTCTCGTGTTCAGGTTGATGATGAAGTGCTGATCCCACTGCACTATCATGACAGTTGGTATCAGAGCAGCTGATCCGGATATTGAAGCTGCTACACAACTTCACCGAAGTGAAGTTGGTATCAGAGCAAGGTTTGCTCGTGTTCAGGTTGATGATGAAGTGCTGATCCCACTGCACTATCGTGACAGGTGGTATCAGAGCTCGGTCTAGAGCTGTTGAGCAGGGTTGCTCGTGACAGGTGCTTGCAGGTGAAGGAAACCGTTTCACACGAAGTGGAACAAGGGTTGGTTCTAATTGCAGGTGACTTGGTGAAGTTGTTGGATGGTCGAAACTAAATTGCAAAAGAGAAAGAATTTGTTAGAGATGGCAGTCGAATCTCAGGCTGGGTCTAGTCACGTTATGAAGGATACTACTATTGGGTTCATTGAAAAGGTGTTGGAAAAGATGGAGAGTATGGAGACTTCTTGGGATAAGAAGATGGACTTGTTTGCTAAAGAACAAGAGGGCAACTTGAAGACAAGGGAAGAGCTCGATGAACTTCGAACACAACATGATGAACTCCGAACACAGTATGAGTACATTGATCTTATGTGTACACAACTTGAAGTAAGGGTCAAGGAGGTTGAAGAAGCAAGGGATCAGGGTCTTGCAGAGATCGTGAACTTGAAGAAAACTCTTGACGAAGCCAAGGACAAGATAGCGGTGTTGAAGAAGGCAGTGAGGTATAACTTAGGTGGAGGAGTACCTCATGTGAAGGTCAAGGAACCGGAATCTTATGATGGCACAAGGAATGCAAAGACTCTTGGTAACTTTCTATGGGACATGGAGCAATACTTGGAATGATTGGGTCTATCTGATGATGAGACAAAGGTCAAGGTAGTTGCTCAGTTCTTGACAAAGGATGCTAAGATGTGGTGGCAAAGGAGGTTGGATCAGATTGCCAATGGTAGTGCTGATGACATTACTTCGTGGGATGACATGAAGAAGGCTTTGCAGACTCATTTCAGTCCTCAGGATGAAACATGGGAAGCAAGGATGAAGATTAAGTACATAAAGCAAACTAGAAGCCTACAAGCATATCGGCGGGAGTTTGCAAGTGCAGCTTTGGAACTTCCTGACATGGCAGAGAGGGACAAGGTGTTCAACTTCATTATTGGGTTGAAGCCTTGGGCACACAATTAAGTGAAGAGGCAGAAGATTAGGACACTTGAAGAAGCTTTTGCTGCTGTTGACAGGTTGGTGGAGCATTATGATGAGACTTCTGATGATAGGAAGAAGAAGTCCGATAAACCGAAAGATAAGAAGAAGGAAGATGCTTCGAAATCGGATGATAGTTCGAAGACGAAGAAAGCCTTGAAGTGTTGGATATGTGCTGGACCACATACGGTGAAGAATTGTCCTTCTAAACCAAAGGTGGCTGCTATTGCACAATCTGATGCGAAGAATGAAGGTGCTTCTGTGGGGATGATGCAGATACTTGGTGCTTCTGCTACTACGGAGGTGGTCTCTAGGAGGGATCCTGAGAGGAACAGATTGGAGTATGTTCAAATGAAGATTGGAGGCGCTGATATACTCACTATGGTGGATAGTGGGGCTTCTCACAACTTCATGAGCGAAGATACTGTGAGAAGAGTTGGGCTGAAGTTTGTACCGGCAAAGGCACAAATGAAGACAATGAATTCTCCTCCTATTGAGATTCTTGGTTTAGCTGAGAGGGTGGACACTACACTTGGTGAATGGACCGGGAAGGTAGACTTCACTATCGTGCGGATTGATGACTATGAAGCTGTATTGGGGATGAAATTCATGAAACAATTTGAGGCTATGGTTGTTCCACATTTGTGGAAGCTCTACATTTATGATGGAAGGGAAGATGTACCCATTGGTGTTCCAACCATTGGTGTGACAAGACCTGATTGTAAATTGGGAGTGATGCAAATGGAAGAAAAGGAGAAGGTGAATAAGCAATTGTCTACTATTGAGGCAAAGCTTACCGAGCAGTCATTGGTCATTAGATCACTTTCAGATAGCATCTTGGATTTGTCAAGAAGGCTAGAATCGGTGGAGGATGATGATGATGATGATGAGGTATATGTGAGGCTGGATGTCCAGAAGGAAGACCGAGATGCTTATCTACAAAGGATGGAGATTGAGGATCCTGATAGATGGATCGAGTTGAATAGTGAGGGAGAGCCTTCAGGCTCTACTCCCTCTACATCTTCTTAGATGGATAAGAAGATGGGGCTCATTGTTAGCTGCTCATGGCAGTGAGTCCTTAAGACATGTTGGAGCAAGTATGATTGATGGTGCAGGGATGGCTTGGCATCAAGCATCATGACATGTTGCAGATGGATGGAGTTTCCATGGACCTGAGCATGGATTATGGTGGTAGATTCTTGATGAGTCGAGGATGTGGCAGATGTTTGAGGAACAACTGATGATGGCATGAGGATGTTCACTCTCATGGATTGAGCGTGATGGTTGGATTAGCTACCCAACTAGTTCAGACATGGGGTCGCGAAGTGTGCAGAGATATGTTGGCATTTTGTTGGAGTATCATGACAGAGGTTCACATGATGACACATGATGGGGTCGACACGAGATGTTGCAGTGGAGATTGTGGCAGAGGAGTCGATGATCATGGATCGAGATGATATCTGATGGGGAACATACCGTAGAGGTGCATACCTTGGTATGGGTATCTTGGTGGCAGTTAGTCACTAAGGTGAGACATGATGGAGATGGAGTTCTACACATGTTGCAGGGATGTTTGCCTTATGTGGAGGAGTCGACATCATGGATGATGATGATCTTGGTGGATGGCTACCGAGATGGTATGTTGTCGAGGACGACAACGATTTCAGGTGGAGGAGGATGTAAGACCTTCGAAACGTCGGTGCGACGGGCGCCGGGTGAGGTCGTGCACGAGGGCGCGCGGGTAGGCACGCGGGCGCGCGGGCGGGCGCACGAACGCACGATGCGACGGAGCGATGGTAAAAATGTGACAAAGGTGCGACAATATGCGACGATAAAAGCGACGATATGAGGAACACTTAATTCGACTAAGTGTTGAAGCGAGCTTTATATGCGATGATGAAAAGGATGTAAAGCCGACTTGTTAAGAGAGCTTATGGGCGTGCGTGGAGACTTTTGGGGGTCGGCCTAAGGGCTGCACACCCCTTTGCAAATCAACGCATGGAGGGTATAAGTAAGAGGAGCTTTAAGCTCATTTGTTCATCAAGCAATTCGACTTAGCATTCGCTCTTGGCATCTATGCAAGAGAAGTGCGCAGTTTGGGTTGAGACATGCGCATAACTCATGCGCATTGACTTGGAGAAGTGCGCAGGTGAAGTCTTGGTTGATGGTTGGAAGAGTGTGTCGTATGTTGGTCGATGAGTATGCGGTTTTGTGCAAAACTTAAGGTGGAGTTCTAGGTGACTCGGTGAGCACCCTCCTACCGTGTGAGGTTGGCACAAGTATTGTAAAGGTTGTTCTATGCCTTGGTTGTAAAATATTCTAAGTATAGACTTGGAGTTTTGCCAAGTATACTTGATGATTGTATTATTGAAGAAATACTGATTATAATATATTGTTGGGCAGACTTGTTCGGGAGTTGCCCCTCCCCTTTATACTTGGTTGCAATTGTTATTGTTCTTGGTTAATTGCATGATGATAATGAATGAGTATGGGCTTCATTAAGTATAAAGGATAATTGCATTTTACTTGGTTGCGAAAAACAAACTAAGTAAGGACAAGTGAATTAGGCATAGTCCACGAAGGTGAGTATTGGTGAAAAGAAAGCGTTCGGTGGTGCCACACCTCGCTATAAGCGGTTGGAAGATTACCGCAGGTGTAGGGGCGTGACAATTATGGTCATGTGGTGTTTATTACAGCTCAGATCTCCAATCTTGCATAGTTATCTTGTTTACAATTGTAACGATCCAAAGGATTGTAACCATGTGTTGTGTTTAAGGGATTGGTTTGTGGAGGTTTTGTGATGAATATGAGTGAATACATGAATTTTAAATCATACATGCATGGAGAAGATCTCATGAGCTCTGACAATAAAATATTAATTCGCTGCTAATCGATGCCACATACATTAGATAAACTGAGATTGCAGTTAAATAAATAAGATAAACAGGTGTGGAGATAAGATAAACGGGTGTGGAGATAAGGTTTGTTATCTAAGAAAGTAATAAAATTCCAGGAAAAGTCTCAACGAATGTATTTTTGTATTCACATCCAGTCTGTAAAGGAAAGATCACTGTGATATTAACAAAGATGTATCAATGAAGACGCATTGTCGGGTAAAAGAGAAAATAGGTGCCATGAGAGTAAAATTCACATCGAGTAACCAACTATTTCCGAGTGGATAGAAGCTATGATACCACCAACTTACTGGACCATCGTTCTAACTTGCAAAACAGATTGTAGATGGAAAGGAACTAGATTGCTTTTACCCAAGGAATTATCTTTGTTCTAGTATGTTAAAATATTAATCGGACAATCTTGATATTTTGTAGGGAAAGTAGGATGTTGTTGACTAGTTGAAAGTGATTCTTGGAGCAAGGAAAAATAACCAAGCCAAATCAGATAAAATTATCCCTCCCCAAGAAGTTTTTATTGTGCAAAGTGCAGAGGAAGCACAATGAAAACTTCGTTCATAATGAAAAAGTTTTATATCTTTGATTGTAATGGTAAAGAAGATATATGATTCTTATAATTTTTAACAATATTTTAAAACTAAATTAAATAAACTATTTAAATTATCATTTTTTATTAATTTATTTTATTATCAAATTCATATATATTTATATATTTATATAAAAGGAAAATTAAAAAAAATAAAAATATATATATATATGTTGACCATAATAAAGTAGTTCAATGCTAAAAAAAAAAATTCAAAGTAAACAAATTCAATTACTTCTTAATAAAAATAATAAAAGGGGATGTGTATTTCATTTAATTCTTAATATAAAATTTATATGTGGCATTAAAAAATATTAATAATGTCAGCCTCAATTTTAAAAGATATTCCATATAATAACTTACAAAATAGTACTTTTATTTAATATAAATTTATTATAATATAGTATTATTATTTTTTATTATAAAAATTAACAATATCTCTTTTTAATACTTTTTGTTAAAATTTCCCATGTTTCCATAAAGGTTTATTGTGTTTCATTAGCCCTGTTTAGGATGGATTAATGAAAAAGAAGGAGTCGTCGTATTCCATAAAATAGAAGATTAATATGTATTTTTGAGAAGAGTTTTTGGCAGAAATCATATTATAATTTATTTGTCTTGACAATAAACCACATTTGTTGTAAACAGATCCACAATGAATTATGATGTGATTTCTACGAATTTTTTTTTTTAACTTAATATAAATCACAAAACCTTAAATTCAACAAAATTAAAATAAAAATAACAATAAAAAAAAACCATAAGAAAACCATGTGCTACCATGAAAAGCACAGGGTTGTTTCTTAATTCACAGACAAAAAGTCCAGGGAGCGCCTCGTTAAATGGTATACATATTACTGCAAATACAGTTTGCAATATATATAACATATTACGCAATTGTATTTTTAGAATGTACAACGTTATAAACAAAATTAATATGGTTATGAATGTAATATTATATTAGTGGAAGACATAACCTAACCTTAACCAGATATAAAAAATGTGTTTTAATGTTAAAAAAAATCAACCGTTCGAGACCTGCAACATTATGTCTCAAAAGCGTTGAACGTTTTTAATAATGATATAATTTATATGACTAAGGAGTTTAACCTTTCATTGGAGTTACCATAAGGACAGCATAAGTTAAAATGTGTAAACGTGGCAAAATTGTTTATGTTTAAGGATTCAAATTTTGAGGAAAGTTTAAAAAAATATGATGTAATTATTAGTTTATTAGTTTTTTTTATTGGATAGGATTATTAAATTTTTTAAAATAATTGTATTTTAATTTGGTTGAAGATAATTTTTTTCCATTTGTTGATTTGGGTTATTTTAAAGGGTTGGGTTAAGATGTTTAGTAATGATAGGATGAGTTGATATGATGAGTTTTTGTATTTAAGTTTTTCTGATCTATAATGAATTAAGCAAAAAAAATTTGTAAAAATTATATAAGAGAAATGTTTGGCCGAGGCATTTCCAACCAACAAGTGTAGTTCATCATTAAGATCCTTTTTAGTGATTTGAAAAAATGTAAATTTTGAAAAATTTAAGAAATCTAATGTTCAAATCCTCTAATTGTAAGTCAGTATAAAGAAGAAAACAAACTATAAACCCAAAAATTTATTAACAACCACTTATCACTCTAACGACTAAGTTGGTTCAAATACTATAATAATTATAATAATAAAATAGATAAAAATCCTGTTATCTTGATTGCAAAATCTCAACCATTGAAATGTATGATTCTAGGGATTGACAAACTGGACTTTTCTGCCCAGAGATCCATATAAGAATAAAACAGACTGTGATTAGAATACTGGTTGAAATCTTTGCATACTGTGGACCGGTGACTCTTATAATCCATTGAAGAAAAGAGAATAAAACACCAGCCATATCCAGAGTTTGGAAATTGTTGCAGAACTGTTTTGGGCCCATGCTGTTCCAAAAACTCCTCGCAAAAATCGTCCAGAGGCGACACTCCTGAAGTTTTTTTGAATTTCTACATCGTTGCAGATACCATGTCGAGAAGATTTGATAGTACTGTCAATTTCAAAACCTTCCTCTGAAACTTCATGGAACCTGACCACCAGTGCGAGATTGTTTTCTTAACGAAACCTGTTGGTCACGTCTTCAGTACCTCGTTTGTTGGGCCGAAGCTCTTTATGAGGCTGCAGATCACTCCCAAGACTGTCACACATCATACCCTATTCAGCGGTTCTCAGAATCGAGGAACTGCTCTGATATCATCAATGGTTATACCATCAATGCTAAAAAGACAAACCCTGAACAACAGAAATCTTCTTATCAGTGAAAGCATAGTCAAAGCACAAACACCGGTTAGATTATTATAAATCGATTCCAAATATCAAAACTCCAGAAATCGAAGTTAATAATAAGACAATATTTGAAACTTCAGAATACTTAGGACTTGACTTCACCCTTAAAATCAAAACTCTAGGTCACAAGCATGCTTTCAAGTTTTTCTTCATAAGTATACTTTCATGATTTACTCTTATCCAATTTAATCTTGTAGAGGTTTAATCTGATTATAGAGTCAATTTAATATGATTATGATTATTAACCAGTTTAAAGTTTATTTTCATGCTTTTGTAATGTAGTCTCTTTTCATATAATGTAGCTTCATCATAAGTAATGTAGAAAACATTCCTTCCTTAATTTAATCTTGTAAAGGTTTAATTTGGTTATAGACTCAATTTAATATGATTATGATTATTAACCAGTTTAAAGTCTATTTTCATGCTTTTGTAATGTAGTCTCTTTTCATATAATGTAGCTTCATCATAAGTAATGTAGAAAACATTCCTTTCTTAATTTAATCTTGTAAAGGTTTAATTTGGTTATAAAGTCAATTTAATCTGATTATGATTATTAACGAGTTTAAAGTCTATTTTCATGTTTTTGTAATGTAGTCTCTTTTCATGTAATGTAGCTTCATCATAAGTAATGTAGAAAACATTCCTTCCTCGAAACTTATCTACTAGTTCTTGAATAATATGTGAGTACTTTTTTGTATGTATTTACAATACTTTCTGGCCAATGGTGCACCTCTAGACATATACAGGTTCTACATAATGTTCTATCATTTCAACTTGTATAAGAGCATTGAGTTCAAGATGGTCAAGTGCCCAGTGGTTGTCTAATGGAGGCAAGTGCTTATTATAGTTTTACACTTATTTCCACTATGGTGATTTTTCTAGAGTTATTTTTTTTAAGAAACTGAAAGACTCAAATACATTTATGAGGTGATTTAGTGAGAAGTTGTGGAGTGAAGAGGTTCATTTTACAACAATCTAGTATGATGGTTATATGTAATTATGAAATTGGTTGTTTTATAAATATTCATTGAATAATATTTATGAATAACTAGTTGAAAGGATAATTTAGATCACAAAATATTAAAAATATTAATAAGTATATGGTGGAAAGATGTGGTTAATATTAATAAGTATATGGTAGAAATATATGGTGGTGGAGATCTTTATATTCCGTTGAATGATGTTAATTCAATATCAAATCTATAATAATCAAGTTAATTAGGTTTTTTTAGCATAACTATATTTTTTAATGTTTTAATAAGGATTTTATGAATTAGGGATTGTTTTATATATATAGAAGAGGCATGCAATATATATATATATATATATATATATATATATATATATATATATAAGAGGCATGTCTCTAAGGACAAGACCATTTATGAAAGGGCACCTGCTTAGGTATATTTATATTTCTTATATAAATATATTACTTGTCCTCTAATGAATATTTACATATTTCACATCTTCTGAGTATTCCGCTGTGTATATGAATTTTGTTCATAGCATTTGGTATCACAACCATATTCTTCGATCCTAACCTTTGTCCATGTTGATGGTGCTAGACCCGACAACATGTAAGGAGATATCCCCGGTAAGAAGTTCCAATTAGACCTCAGACCATTTGGTGAAGGAGTCCCAACAGTGGGTCGTACGGTAATGCCTTGACCGCGATTTCGCACAGAGGCAAGTAAGATGTCCCTGTTGGTAGCAAGGGTGTGACAGCTGCAGTAAGTCAAGGAAGGTGCATGAGAGGTTCTAACACACTGAGGGTGAAGTGAGTGCGCCCCTTGGAAGCCTGTAATAGTACGCGGCTTGGAAGGGAACACACGAGTGAAGATGCATCACAAGATGGAAAGCAAGTTAGCGAGCAATCCAAAGTGATGGTTAAACCAACAACACATTTCAGAAAGATTCATACATACTTATACAAAATATTCCATACATGCATGCGTAAGCAAACAAATACATATATCATTTAGAGTAAACCAAATAACATAGAATACAATACAACATATGCATGAAACATGTTGGCTTTGTTATATTAAGAAGTGTAAGTTCTAGTCATATAATACATCCATGTCCAACCACTAGTTCCGACAGTGGAACATTACAGCCACAACTGCCTGCTCCTCCAAAGAGATGTACTAGCTCTGCACAATGGAGAAGCCAAGGCTCGTTACAATATTGTTCAAACTTTCTCTAAGATAGTCCTATCGGAAGCTTAGCTGACCAAAAGCCTTTACAATGAGTTATGAGGTTCTATTTATAGCAAAGGGTAGGGTGACCCTTGACATTCCCCTTTGTGACAGTTCATCTACCCTCATGACTCTTCATCTATGCTATGGATGTTACATCCAACTATCGACACTTGAACTTCCACTTGGCAAGACGTTACATTACAATGCACATGTGCCCATGTGAGATAAAATGGCTTGAGTAAGCCATGCACGACATCACTGAGACTCGGTTCGTTGTGATGAGACCAACTCTTTGACATGCTTGTGATGGTGAAGGTGGTGATCTGATGCCAAGCTTGGTCGTTTGTGATGGTGTGCATGCGCTCCATGGTGACATCTTGTTAAAGAAAACTTTTGCCTACGTTGCATCCCAATGCATTGGTGTGGCTCCTCCATCCAACTCGTCTACTAACATGCACATGGTATTCTTGGGTGCAGCGGAACCGGCAACACAATGATGCATAGTGTCTGTGTTGATCTTCCAATGTGTGCTGGTGGTCATGCGCATCAACTATTAACTGCATGTTCAGCTCTAGTCAGACTTTCTTCTTGTATTTGCCTCGGTGAGTGTGCCAAATGGGTTAGATCACATGCGTGCACACAATGACATGCATGCTGCTAAATTCCCTTGCATGCGATCAAAAACACTTCTCACCATGTCTGCTCTATGCTAGCTGTTGGGATGGATCTATAACTTGTACATGCAAAATTTCATCAGTGAGTCCATGTTTCCCCTGTTGTTGCACCTGTTCATGCTGCAACTCATTCTCTCATCTATGCAACTCCTGTTATTCCTTGAGTTGATGCTTCAACACATGCAATTGCTTCTCTATTCCATTTGTTGTCTTCGCACGATCTTCATGTCGCGACGTCACCACATAGCCTAAGTCTCCAAAGTTTCTTTTATCACAAGTGGACCTTCCTAAGCTCACGAATTTGTTTCACCTCTGTGTTGTTAACAACCTTCCTCTTGCATTTGTTGCATCCGGTATGTTTCCTTCAGCTGTTGTTGATGGTGATGCTTGTTGTAATGTTGTTGCCATCATATCTTGATGTCCTTTTCTACGAATAAATTGATGTCTTCATGGGTAGGTAAGTTCATAGAAACTTGATCGACTACATCCCCAAGTGTGCTCTAAATGGTGTCTTTGACTCTGCTCTCCTGGAAACCATTGTACCTGTGCTTCTGAGAGGCAGATGAACACCTGCGATAGCTAGAGATGTGGAAACACTCACGGCAAGCAATTTGTTAGTCGAAAACCAAAATGAACTTGAGAACTCACTTGCAACATACGCGTGTGACTGATCATGAAGGTCACACAATCTCCGCTGGGAGGTCGGGAGATTAACTGCCAAAACTATGCAATGCACAGTTTGGGCTGTCAGGAGGCTAACTAACTACAGGAACTGCACAATACACAGTCCAACCTGGCTTGCTGAGGACTGAAACTGCGAATACGTAATTTCAGTTAGCAGTGACATGCAACTAGCAAACTGCATTCTACAGTTTCTGGGGCTAGCAGAACACTGCCTCCAAGAGTTACGCAATGCAAGCCCAGGGTCAGCGTATGGCTAGCCTTGCACAATTTTTAGGGGGAAGGCAGAGCCTTTGTTTACGGAAATGCGCAGTCCTAGCCAGGCAAGGCATGGTCCGAGCCAAGGCAGCCTAGTTTGGTCAATGGGTGAACGAAAACATGAGAAGTGTGAAAGCATGATGAGATGAGTGCAAACAAGAGTGAATGATCATTCATGCAAACAACAAGTACATGATTCTGAAAATGGGAAAACATGCATCCATGTGAAGTGAGTCACCACAATGATGACCTTCCATGCAAAACAGTGTCATGCATGCGACAACATCGAGATGTTAACGAAAAATGAAACGGTGCTAGTACAAGCTAGTATGTATCAAAATGATAGAAAGCGCTCACTAAATCAAGAAGACATCATTCTTATGAAGCGAAACACAAAAAGCGCCAGAAACACAACGTGAGACATGAAAAGCATGCTTACCCAAAAGATCTGAGCTGAATGTGCCGATGACTCCTAGATGCAATGTGGGATGTCAGAGCTACAAGATTGACGTGAGGAATGAGATCTGTAGCGTTCGGTTGATGAGTTTCGATAAAATCGAGGTTGTGACCCGCATCCCACAAATATAGGGAAAGCGACACTTGGTGGGAGGTCGCTGAAATGATCCTTGGATCTAACCTCCAACTGCTAAAAATAGATCCCTAAAATAAGGGATGCCTTTGCATTCTACCTTGGGAGGAGCAGCCCATGCCTGTAAGTCAACTTTATTCGGTCCTAAAGGGAACCAGTCAACTCAGCTGCACATGCAACAGTCTGATCAGTTGGGATGAAATAAATATGCGCATTTCTGGGAGAGAGATGGGCTAGCTGCCTAGAGCGATTGCACAATTTCTAGGCAGAGCAGCTGACTGCTGCCTAGAATTGCATAATTTCTGGGCTGAACAACCCTGCTAGGAGGAATTATGCAATTGTCTCAGTGAACATTGATAGGTAGATTTGCGCAAGTATGGAGCCCTGTAGGTTTCTAGACAGAATTGCACAGTTTTCTCAGTGAAAAGTGATAGGCATATTTGCGCAATTCTGTAGCCTAGCAGGCTGCCAGACAGAAGTGCGCAATTTCTGGAGGGAAGGCTGGTTGGCCTCTAGAATTGCACAATTTATTGAGGGAAGACTGGTTGCCCTCTAGAATTGCACAATTTCTTGAGGGAGATACTCAACCTACAGCTGGACTAAGTACGGTGAAACAACCTTCGAGGGGGATGCAAAAAGCTTTGATGGACAAGTTGTCATTCTACAAGAAAATCATTGAAGCTTGTGTACTTGAAAAGACAAGACATGGTGTTGTGAAAGATTGGTAGGGAGGCTCCAAAACAAAGCTAAGGAAAAATTTTGGAGGGTGGTTGTAGCCACTAGAACACTTGGTGACACACTGGTATAATCCAGCTCTTTGAATGGACCTTGTTCATGAAAAGCAAGTCTAACACCTTCGGAATTATTGTTCAGTTCTCAGTTCGTCTTGGTTTCCACACTTCTTGATTGTAATATGTAGCATCTGCCAAGCCCTTGGTCACACATTGCAATCCAAGCCAACACAGTTGTTTCAATTGGGGTTGAGGAGTATATGATGCACAAGCAGTATAGTCGTCAAAGTCTTAGTTTCATCTCTGGTGTTGCTCCGTTGCCAGCAGGCCTAGACAATACCTCGACGGAGTCACGCAAAAACACAAGCATGGCTCCGCTGCCAACAAGCCTAGTCAGTTCCCTGGTAGAGTTACTTGCATCACCTCTCTATGCAGGAAGCCTTTCTCTTCTTTCGCCTTATTCATTTTTAATTTTTTTCAAACTTTTTTCACTTTCATTTTTTCATTTTCATCTTCATAACTATGCATAACAATTATTTATTTCAAAGGCGAAAGAGGGATCCCGACTTATTGAGAGTAGAAGAGGTTTTTCCTTCAGAGAAGTAGTTTATGTATACCTCTAATGTGCTTGTTAAGGTTTTCCCCCTCACCTTACTCTACTTGACTGAGCTGACAAGGATTAACCCAAAAACAACCGACTAGAGTAGGTGATACTAGTTAGCATGAAAGCATTTTGTTTTCACCAAGGTTCACTTCGAACAATACATATTTTCCATTGATGTATCATGGACTGAAGACAACAAGTTCTTACATAAGAGAGCGGACAAAAGATAACCAAATGTTGATAGTTGTACAAGTCCTCTTGTACTTTACCTAACTTGTTCGAAGAGTTGCACATGGTCCAGGTGAAACTAACCTATGGACAATAACAAGCAAAAAAACCAAAAATCAAAGCAAGAAGTAGAAGAAAATGCGAAAGAAAATCGAGTAAGAAAACAAACACACAAAGAAAGAAGCAAACATGCATGCAAGCAAACAACTCAAAAGAAAACACTACTCCTACTCCTAGGCTAATAGTGCATGGGTCATCTCACGTGAAGTGATACTTCCAATGCAGCCATCAACACATTGGTTAAATCATGCTGGTGAAGGCACAGTTTGTGAACATTGTAGTTTTCTTAAACCAGCAAGCATGAAAGACATAACGATGAAGACAGACACACTCTGAGCTTACAATCGACCACAGAATAAAGATGAGTGAAAGCACATGACATGCACTCTGTGGAGCTTCCATGGTGTTGTGCTACACTGCGTGCAGATGTCAAGTGTATGCATTCTCTTGGTCGTGACATGCAAGAATATGTGAGAAAGGTAGACCACTTACATTGTGCATGTGTTCTTGCTGTGTAAGATTCCTCCAATGCATGAGTGATGGGATTGTGTAGTTCGAGTGGAGGAAGAGAAATCTGGGTGTTTGGTTGATCTTCAATGAAAAGCAGAGAGTGATGGGGAGCCTTGAGTGTTTCAACAATCTCCTGACTGGAAGGGAAACCAACCCTAGGACAACGAGGGCCTGACATAACCATCAACTCGGGTTGAAGTGCCTCGACACTCTGTGGGGTCTCGACTTCGTTGATAGATAGATCATCGTAGACTAGTGTCTTAGACAGATTAGCAATGATTGAATCAACATTGTGATCAGATGAAGAAGTAGAGAGATCACGACAACCAAGATCATAAAATTTAGGATGTTTTTTGACATCGAGCGATAGATGAGAAGCAAATATGTTCACCCTTTGTGTTTTCAGAAATGACAGATGACAGATTGGATGGATTTTTGGAGGAAGATGTGTCCTCTCTGCACTGTGATGACAGACTGACATCCGACGTGTCCTATGAATGATCGGAAGTAGAAACATCCGAAAATGGGTTTTCATAGGGGAAATCAGCAATGGCAGAATCACAAGGGATGTCAGGATAAAGTGGATGAGGTGTGGCTGGAAGGGAGTCATCCTTCACTGCAAATTCTTCTTTAGATTCCTGCACACACTCATCATGAATGATGGTGCAGGTTGGTTGCATAACATCAACTCCGTCGACAACTTGAACCTCGTTCACAACAGGTGAGGAGTTCAGAATGGGAAAAAACAAGACAATACAATCTGGAGGATCAATAAGACGCAGGGACGGAGGTTGAGGGAACAAATACAAATGAAAACCAATAGGCTTGCAAGCCAAATCTGTGCACATATCAAGAGCAGGTGGGGTGGGAGGATGTGACAGTTCAACAAATGTGTGTGCATGATCTCCCACATCACTTCATGGTGGTGGAGCTATTTGAGGAGGTGAAGGCGGACAATCAATTATGAAAACAACTGTGCCTGCCTGTGATTGCGTAGCTCCATCACTAAAGTGTTCTGAGCAGGGCTCCGATATGTGAAGAAGATACTCAAATCTTCCATAAAGAAATTCCCAATCAATTTCATCTTCGGGAAATCGGTATGCAAGATTACAAAAACATGTGTAAAACTGATCAACGGATTCATCGAGTGCTTTTCGTAATTTCAGAATTTCTTTATTGAGTGCTTTATGGTTAAAGTGATTGAAAGCATGGTCTATCTCTATGACTAGATGAGAAAGAGAATGAATAGATTTTTCGGGCAGCGTGGCACACCAGTGCATTGGGTGCCCTCGAAGCGTGTAGACGAACAATGCACAGGTCATGTACTCTTCAAAGATTCCATGTCTTTCGCATGAGCCTACAATGCCGACCACATGCCTAACCAAGGCTACGTGGCCTCCACCATCAAATGTTTTATGTGACAAGTTATTCGAGATATTTTCCAAGATAATGAAGTCGTTTCCATAAGACATACACTCCGGAAGAGAAACTTTGTAGTTAGTCATGATAGATATGTAGAGATTCAAAACAAATGTGAGGACTCAACTTGTCATATGTCCCTCCTAGCACCAAAATGTTGATAGTGCTGGACCCGCTAACATGTAAGGGGATCTCCCCGGTAAGAAGTCCCAATTAGACCTCAGATCATTTGGTGTGTTGGGTGTGGAGCCTGATTATCTTCTTTATTTAGAGGTATCACCACATTGGACTCCAGTTCGTAATGTGGTGGAAACGCTACCCATAAATGTACGCTACAAGGGGGGTCCGGGGGGGCAACTATGATCTTTGGGAGTCCCCCCCAGTGGGGGATCGGGGGCAGTACCCTTGAAGCTAAAAATAGATGTAAAATTGCCTTGTAAAAAGTTGTAATTTCGTAGTCAATCTGGGCCGTTCATTAGGTGGAGATTTGATGGTAGAAGTTATGTTTAATTTAGGACTTTTTTCCCTAGAAGGCAACCCCTCGCTATATATGAGGGAATTGTATTGCATCTATGTAGATCTGTATTCTAAGTGAGAGAGAGACAAGAGATCGTGTGAGAGCAAAGAGGAAATTACAACGGAGTTACTCATCTCTTTAGTTTGCTGGATAATATAAAAGGAAGGACTGACTATTTCTCCATGGATGTAGCCGAAATTGGGTGAACCACGTATATCTATGTCTCTCTTGTTTTATGTGTTTTATGTGTTTATATTTCTGCAATATATTTTCTGTGTTCCATTTCTCTGTAATATATATTTTTCTAACATGGTGTAAGAGTCCAAGCAGTGGGTCGTACGGTTATGCCTTGACCACAATTTCGCATAGAGGGAAGTAAGATGTCCCTGCTGGTAGAAAGGGTGTGACAACTACAGTAAGTCAAGGAAGGTGCATGAGAGGTTCTAACACACTGAGGGTGAAGTGAGTGCACCCCTTGGAAGCCTATAATAGTACGCGTCTTGGAAGGGAACACATGAGAAAAGATGCATCACAAGTTGGAAAGAAAGTTAGCGAGCAATCCAAAGTGATGGTTAAACCAACAACACATTTCAGAAAGATTCATACATACTTATACAGAATAGTCCATACATGCATGCGTAAGCAAACAAATACATATATTATTTAGAGTAAACCAAATAGCATAGCATACAATAAAACATATGCATGAAACATGCTGGCTCTATTATATTAAGAAGTGTAAGTTCCAGTCATACAATACATCCATGTCCAACCACTAGTTCCAACAACGGAACGTTACAGACACAACTACTTGCTCCTCCAAAGAGATGTACTAGCTCCACACAATGGAGAAGCAAAGGCTCATTACAATATCGTCCAAGCTTTCTCTAAGATAGTCCTATCGGAAGCCTAGCTGACCAAAAAACTTTACAATGAGTTATGAGGTTCTATTTATAGCAAAGGGTGGGGTGACCCTTGACATTCCCCTTTGTGATAATTCATCTACCCTCATGATTCTTCATCTACTCTATGACTGTTACATCCAACTATCGACACTTGAACTTCCAACTGACAAGATGTTACATTACAATGCACATGTGCCCATGTGAGACAAAATGGCTTAAGCAAGCCATGCAAGACATCACTGAGACTCGGTCCGTTGTGATGAGACCAACTATTTGACATGCTTGTGATGGTGAAGGTGGTGAGCTGATGCCAAGCTTGGTAAACTATGATGGTGTGCATGTGCTCCATGGTGACATCTTGTTGAAGCGAAATCTTGCCTCCGTTGCATCTTGGTGCATTGGTGTGGCTCCTCCATCCAACTTGTTTGCTAACATGCACATGGTCTTCTTGGGTGCAACCGAACAGGAAACACATTGATGCATAGTTTTCGTGATGGTCTTCTAGTGTTTGTTGGTGTTCATGCGCATCAACTATTAACTTCATGTTCATCCCCAGTCGGACTTGCTTCTTGTCTTTTCATTAGTGAGTGTGCCAAATGGGTTAGATTGCATGCATGCACACAATGACATGCATACTGCTGAATTCCCTTGCATGCGATCAACAACATTGCTCACCATGTCTACTTTGTGCTAGCTGTTGGGATGGATCTATAACTTGTATAGGCATAGTTTCATCCGCGAGTGCATGTTGCACCCACTTTTGTACCTGTTCCTACTGCAACTTATTCTCTCATCTATGTAGCTCTTGTTCTTCCTTGAGTTGATGCATCAACACATGAAACTCCTTCTCTGTTCCATTCTTTGTCTTCACGTGATCTTCATGTCACGCTGTCACCTCATAGCCTAAGTCACCAAAGTTTCTTTTATCACAAGTGGATCTTCCTGAGCTTGCGACTTTGTTTTGCCTCTATGTTGTTAACAACCTTCCTCTTGCTTTCGTTGCATCTGGTATGTTTCCTTCAGCTGTTGTTGATGGTGTTGCTTACTGTGATGTTGCTACCATCATATCTTTATGTCCTTGTCTATGAAAAACTTGATGTCTTCACGGGTAGGAAAGTTAATAGACATTTGATCAACTGCATCCCCAAGTGTGCTTTGAATGGTGTCTTCAACTTTGCTCTCCTGGAAACCATTGTACTTGTGCTGTTGAGAGGCAGATGAACACCTACGATACCTGGAGACATGGAAACACTAATGGCAAGCAATCTGTTAGTTGAAAACCAAAACAAACTTGAGAACTGACTTGCAACATACCTATGTGACTGATCATGAAGGTCGCTCAATTTCCACCGAGAGGTCGGGAAACTGACTACCAAAAATGCATAAGGCATAGTCAGTTTGTCAGGAGGCTGACTGAATACTGGAACTACACAATGCACAGTCCAGCTTGGCCTGCTGAGAATTGAAACTGTGCAATGCACAATTTCAGTCAACAGTGACATGTATGCAACCAACAAACTGTATTGCACAGTTTCTAGGGCCATCAGGACACTTCCTCCAAGAGTTATGCAATGCAAGCCTGGGGTTCAGTGCCTAGCTAGACTTGGGCAATTTTTGGGGGGAAGGTAGATCCTTTGCTTCCGAAAATGCATAATGCTAGCTAGGCAAGGCATGGTTTGGGCTAAGGCAACCCAGTTCGGCCAACAGGTGACTGAAAACATGAGAAGTGTGAAAGCATGATCAGATGAATGCAAAAAAGAGTGAATGATCATTCATGCAAACAACAAGTGCAGGATTCGAGAAACGGGAAAACATGCATGTGTGTGAAGTGAGTCACCGCAATGGTGACAGTCCGTGCAAAACAGTGTCATGCATGCGACAACAACGAGATGTTAACAAAAACTAAAACAGTGCTAGTATGTATCAAAATGACAGCAAGCACTCTCTAAATCAAGAAGACAACATTCATATGAAGTGAAACACAAAAAGTGCCAGAGACGTAGTGCGAGGCATGAAAAGTGGGATTACCCTAAAACAGTTGAGCTAAATGTGACGATGACTCCTAGATGCAATGTGGGATGTCAGAGCTACAAGATCGATGTGAATAATGAGCTCTGCAGCATCCGATTGATGAGTTTCGATAAAATCAAGGTTGCGACGTGCATGCCGCAAATCTAGGGAAAGCGACACTTGGTAGGAGGTTTTCGAAATGATCCTTGCATCTAACCTCCAACTGCTAAAAGTAGATCCCTGAAACAAGGGATGCCTTTTCATTCTGCCTTGGGATGAGCAGCCCATGCATGAAAATCAGTTTTGCTCGGTCTCAGAGGGAACAGGTCAACTCAACTACACATGCAACAGTTTGCTCAGCTGGGAGGAAAAAAAATGTGCATTTCTGGGAGGGGGATGGGTTGGCTTCCTAGAGGGATTGTGCAATTTCTGGGTAGAGCAGTGGATTTCTGCCCAAAATTGCGCAATTTTTGGGTTGAGCAGCCCTGTTGGGAGGAATTGCACAATTTTCTCAGTGAACAATGACAGGCAGATTTACGCAATTCTGGAGCCTAGCAGGCTGCCAGACAAGATTGCACAATTTCTGGAGGGAATGCTGGTTGCCCTCCAGAATTGTGCAATTTCTTGAGGGAGTTGCTCAGCCTGCAACTGGACTAAGTCTCGTGAAACATACTGTGAGGGGGATGCAACAAGATTTGACGGACAAGCTGTCATTCTGCAGGAAAATCACTAAAGCTTGTGTACTTGAAAAGACAAGACATGCTACTGTGAAAGGTTCGTAGGGAGGCTCCAAAACGAAGCTAAGGCAAAATTTTGGAAGGTGGTTGTAGCTGCTACAACAGTCCATCAACACTCTAACAACTTCGTTACCATTATAATAAAAGTGTTTCACTACACAATTTTTGAAGATTCTCCATTTCATTGTTAGGCCTTTGGCCTCAGGAAAAAAAAATTATTTTGGCCATAAAAATAAAAAATAATTGATATATATATATGAGTAAATATAAAATAAAATTAAAAAATAAAAAATTCATGCCCTGCATCAGTTGTCTCCTGCCATCATCCTTCAACTTCGTCGCACTGTTGCAAGCCCTATGTTTTGCATTGCCAACCATTGTCCCATTCATCACATCTGATTGTTGCCATAGTCATCCCAGCTGCTGAGTAGGTTGTCTATTCCCTTGCAATCTGAGCAGGGTTGAAACTTCAAAATAGACCCACCCATTAAATTTGATAGTTTTCACACCTCCCCAACCTGTTTTTACAATTTCAACAAAAGATTTTGACAGTTTGAAAATTTTTTAACTATATTTGATGGGAAAATCACCCTGTGACGGGCAATTTTCCTGTCAAATTCCATCCTTCAGTGTGAGATGGCCAATAGCTAGGTGTCATAGTGCTAAAAATCAGTGGCCAACAAAAAATTCCTTCCACAACCCGTGGTATAGTCCACGACCACCAACTTCCAATTGAACTTATTGACTGACATTGCGATCAGGGATTCAATGCCATCATAGTACTTCTCGAGGTGACTACATAGAATTCTCGGCACCATTTATGTCACATCTATATGATGTCTACATAGTCGTGACCCTTTAAAGAAGATTGTGATGGTTAAAAATTTAAAAAAACCATGAGTATTAATTCTTTGAAATAAGGGTTCCATACAGGTAAAATTTATTTGAAAGATGTGGAAAACCTGTGAATACTTTTATTTATTTATTTATTTATTTATGAAAATAACCCAACGTTTTGGACTTGAATGTGAGTCCATCTTCAGGGGATTGCAATTTACAATTAGGAGTAGTAACACAATGGTAGAGTTATTAATATTTAATGATTTAGATTTTTGGATTCTTTTATTAGTGTCAACTAATGATATGTAAATTCTAAAAAATTAATAGTGGTCAAAATTATTAATTATTAGTTTTCAAACTTCTCAATAGAGGCTTCCAGGTATTGCTTAGTTTAAGGAAATCATCTTTATTCATAGTGTTTGTTCTTTTTTCAATCCCTATAGCTTATTTAACCCTTCTTTTTAAATAAATTTGTTCTCTTAGGATGAGTTTAGCGTTTTCCATGTTGATGTAATGAGAGGAGAAACATGCATGTTTTGCCAAGGTAGATTTTGATGTTCTATTCCTTAATATGTCTATTGCATGCTCTTTGAGTCTAATGCTAACCGATCTTCTTGGTTCTCTTATGTATTATTTTCCGCACAAACAAGGAATGGTGTATACGCCTTTATGTTGGTTAGGGCACAACTAGTCTTTGACAGAGTTAGTTAATTTTCTGATGGTGTTTGGCGGGGTAAAAGCGGTCATGATGTTATTATTTTTTAAAATTTTCGCAATTTTATCTGTAGATCCTTTTATGAACGGAAGGGTGACTCTAGGGAGATGTAAATAATTTTTTAAATGCTTTTTATTTAGGGTTTGGTGGATAATTTTTATAATCTATTGAGTAAAGGTGGTCACTCTGGCAGGATGGCAAATTTTGCATAGTTGATGTCTGATATGTTTTTTGCATTTGATGAGAGTTGCACGTTTGAGAGCTGTGGGATTATGATGTCTGATTTGTTTGATGGGAGCTGGTTGATTGATGAGAATTGTGCGATTGATGAGAGCATAACTCTCATCAATCGATCAAATCCCATTAAACAAATCGGACATCATAATCCCACAACTCTCAAATGCACAACTCCCATCGAACACATAAAATAAATCAGACATCAACTATGAAAACACCAGAGTGACCACATTTACTCAATACATTAAAAAGACTATCCACCAAGCTCTAAATAAAAGTCAGTCAAAAAATTCTTTAGATCTCCCTAGAATCACCCTTCCATTCATAAAAGGATCTATAGATAAAATTGTGAAATTTAAAAAAAACATAACATCATGACCGCTTTTACCCCACCAAACACCATCAAAAAATTAACTAGCTCTGTCAAAGACCAGTTGTGCCCTAGCTAACATAAAGGCATATACACCATCCCTTGTTTGTGTGGAAAATAATACATAGGATAATGAGAAAGGTTTGTTAGCATTATACTCAAAGAGCATGCAACAACCATATTAAGGAATAGAACATCAAAATCTTCCTTGGCAGAGTATGCATGTTCCTCCTCTCATTACATCTGCATGGAAAACGATAAACTCATCCAAAGAGAAGAACATTATTTAAAAATAAGGGTTAAAGAAGCTATAGAGATTGAAAAAAGAACAAACACTATGAATAGAGATGATGACCTTAAACTGAGAAATAACTGGAAGCCTCTATTGTGAATATTGAAACCTAATAAATAATAATTTTTACCACTATTAATTACTTAGAATTTACATATCATGAGCCGACACTAATAAAATAATCCAAAAATCTAAATCACTAAATATTAATAACTTTATAGCTGTGTTACTACTCCTTGTAAATTGCAATCCCCTGAAGTTGGACTCACATTGAAGTTCGAAATGTTGGGTTTTTTCAAAAAAAAAGAAGGGTATTCACAGGGTTTCCACATCTTTTAAAACGTGAATTTTAATTTTTACATAATTTTTACATAGTTACTATCCAACAAGATAGATACAACCAATTTTGATTTAAGTAATATTGTGGAATTCACATTTCAGATGTGATATAACGTGCATTGTTGCCATTGTGACGAGCAAGAGGTACTACAAAACCTTGGCTGAAGGGTTGTGACCTTTGAAAATTATCAAACCCCATTAAACTAAAGAATAAATATTTCATATTCAAGTCAAGTGGATAAAAAGATTAAAAGGTTTTATTGTTAAAGAAAAGGAATATATGAGTATTTCAATAAGATATTTTAAAAGTATAAAAAGGGGTATTCCAATTTTTTTTTTTTTTTTTTTTTTTTTATAAAAGGTTACGTCATAAGGATTATAAAAATTATAAGGGGTGAAAGTTTAATTAAAATAATAATAATAGTTATATTATTATATTTATATTTATTATTAAAAAAATAAGAAGAAGAAAGGAATGAGTAAAAAAATAAGTCTAATTTCTAAGGGACTTTATTATATTTTGAAGAGGTGGGTCTCACATTTATTATTATGAAGAATATATAAATTTCATAATTAACGTATTATTTGACGAGATTATCGACGAGCACAAAATGGAAACCAATAATGGAAGATTTCCTAAAACCTATAGTAAATGTGGTAGTGTACTATTTAAAATCAAAGGATCACTTAAATGAAGGGATATTATCATCTCTATAAATTCTAATCAAGATAATAATTATCTTAAAACTAAATGTGCTAACTGATTAGTGATTCCTGAATCAAATATAATTGAAGTGATGGATTTCGAAAGTAACAAACAATATGGCATAAACAACCTACAACTAAGTATTGCAGATTATACTTTTATTTCACAATTCACCGTTAAAACCTTATATTGTGACAATAATGATATAATTTTGAGTTCACCATAGATGGAATCACTAGGGGCCTTCATCCTAAATATGAAAAATATGTTTTTAATATTTTTCTATAAAAAGAAAACAATAACACTATAGGATGTTGCATTGAAGCCAAATTCAGTAATGCTAGAAGACATACAAGATATTTCAAAAGTAATTTTTCAAGAAAGTAGAAATGTGATACAAAATAAGCAAAGGGAAATTGACAAAATCACCACTAACAAAAATGGAGAAGTTTCTTGACTTAAAAACCATAGTGAAAAATTACTGACACAAATTAAGAAGCTTAAGAAGGACAATAAGTCATTGGAAAACAAGCTACACCAACTTATTGAGAATGAAGATCGAAATATTCAAATGTATAAATTCAAGTTAAAGGAAAAGGAACAAATACCAATCTAGTGATTATCACAACTCAAGAAGATGATAAGCCAGTTGAAGTAAAAACATATTTCGATGTTGTGGTTCAAACAATGAAAAATCCAAATGAATATTTTGTAACCAACTCAACAATAATAGTACCTGAAGTAAATCAGGAAGTTGTCACACACATGATAAGGAAAATCAAACCACAAGAACTCCTTATTGACATCTAAATCACAAGAGCAGAAAATTCAATTAATTTTCATATTTGTATCACTCAGATAAAAAACAACGAACTTATGTTCTAAAGACTATGATTGTTAGTGAAATTATATTTACATATTTAAGATCTTCTAAGCATTCCGCTATGTATATGAACTTTGTTCATAACAAAGACTAGATGAGATAGTGGAAAGTATAGTGCTTCCATGGAATATTTGGATGTGAATATCAAGAATCATTATTACATGTGGGAAAATTGTTATGGATCTGATACCACTTGTTGTAGCTCTGATACCACTTGTTATAGATCTGATCCAAAAATATAAGATAATAGAAATAAACCCAAGAATAATAAGATCAAAATAGATAGAAATGATTCTCTTTATTGATCAAACCCTTAAGGTAGGGTAACACCATACATTCACTCCTTAAGGAAGGAGAACACTCCACGAGCCATATGTCTGTTCATACAATAATCCTTGACAATCTTCCTTCCCAGCTTGTTATAGATCTGATCCAAAAATATAAGAGAATACAAATAAACCCAGAAATAATATGAAATGATTCTTTATTGATATCAAAACCCTTAAGGTAGGGCAACACCATACATTCACTCCTTAAGGAAGGAGAACACTCCACAAGCCATATGCCTGTTCATACAATAATCCTTGACAATTCCTTGACATGGAGTCTCTAGCCTCTATATAGGCCTCATACATACAATACCATGGGTCATTACCATGGTTCCCTCATACCATCAAACTAATACCATGGGCCCATTACCTTATTACTAACTACTTGTGGTCCCTTACATGATATGGGTTAACCACCTTATTTATTACTATGGCCCATCCCATTATTACATTATTACCTTGGGTACCTCCCTTGGTACCCCATATTATCCCCCCTAGGTATATAACATTCCACCCCCCTTAGCATGTTTCATCCCCGAAACATGGGAAGAACACAAATAATAAGATCTACTCAAAAGAGTAGTCCACTAGTACCATGCACGTGCATCTAGCCATCCAAGAGAAAGGTGAACCCTTAGGCTCGCTGGTGCCTCGCTCGCTTGAGAGGGAAGTTGACCGTGGTAGCTCTTCTGTGTTGATGTGTAGTAGGTGGATCTTCGCTCCTCTCTATCTGTCCTGCGGGGGTTGTTGTCCGTGTGGCTAATTGGTTTCCATCTTGATGGTTGTTGTGTGGGGTGATGTGGGTGATGATATGTTGAAGTTTTAACCCACGGTGTCTTTTTCTTTAATTCACCCCTTATTGGAGCCTGACTGTTATGTTGTGGTGCTTGCTGTGGTGTCTTATCTTCCAATATTACTTCAACCTCTGAGCCCTCCTCAGATGCATCAGCACCTGTAACCTTTTCTGCTTCCGCCTCTATTTGTGTTTGATTGTCAATCATCACTGGCTCATCATCTAATATGTCAGACCCTGGAACATCTTCTGCTTCAGCCTCCTTGGACTCTACCTGTTTATTATTGGAAATATCCTGTAATGTAATTTTCTTCTTTTTATACCAGAGCTTCAGGAATTTCTTCTGTATATTAATATTGATAGTACCCATTGATTCCATCCAAGGGTATCCCAAAACAACATCCATGTTATCCATATCTGAAGCATAAAAATCACCATGAAACACATACTTATCCATAAAAAAATTCAAATCCTTATAAATTTGAACATCCTCATCATCAGCCTGTGTATTTTCAATGTGTTTTGTTGGAACTTGCAATTTTTTTGCCAAATTAACATTGATAAAATTATGTTTGCAACTAGGATTGATAGAAACAATGATCTTCTCTTTCTGAATTAATCCATGAACCTGTAATAAGGAGACACCTGTAGAAAATAATCCCTTACTCTTCTCATTCTTCTTTTTTCTAGCCCGAGACCATTTGTCTAAAAGGACTCTTTCAAATTCTATATTTGAAAGTTTGGTCAACTGCATGTTGTCAATTGAGTACCACCATTTGGTAGCCTCATCGAGGAAACCCATCCACATTAAATTCTTCCAATCTTTCCCATATATTATCTTTCTTTGTTTTATGACTTCTTCAATAGTAGGACCATTATCTTTCCCTATAAAATATAGCCTCTCCATGAAGAGGGTTTGAGAAAAATTCACTTACTTAGCGAAAAATTGAAATGACCACAATGCTGCAAACTCGCTGCCCTGAAAAATTGTCTGCAACCCCACTGATTTTTAGATCAGCGATATCTCCTTCGTCCGGACTCCGATTCAACCGATTTTTTTTTTTGAAATCGACTATTTTTTCACAAAGAATCCAGATCTGTAATTAGATTTTTCAGATCTTGCACCAAAACGTATAGATCTGATCTGCAAACTCACCACCTCCGAAATCCTGCAGAAAATAAAAAAAATTCTCCACTTTTGCCCAAGAAAGTGCTCTGATACCACTTGTTATAGATCTAACCCGGAAATATTATAGATCTGATATGAAAATATAAGATAATGCAAATAAACCCAGAAATAATATGAAATTATTCTTTATTGATCAAAATAGATAGAAATGCTTCTTTATTGATATCAAAACCCTTAAGGTAGGGCAACACCATACATTCACTCCTTAAGGAAGAAGAACACTCCACAAGCCATATGCCTATTCATACAATAATCCTTGACATTTCCTTGACATGGAGTCTCTAGCCTCTATATAGGCCTCATACATACAATACCATGGGTCATTACCATGGTTCCCTCATACCATGGGCCCATTACCTTATTACTAACTACTTGTGGTCCCTTACATGATATGGTTTAACCACCTTATTTATTACTATGGCCCATCCCATTATTACATTATTACCTTGGGTACCTCCCTTGGTACCCCATATTATCCCCCCTAGGTATATAACAAAAATTTTCATAGATTGTTAGTGAAACTAAATTATGGGCCAAAAATTACCAATTTAGATGAAATATATTTAAACCCAGAATGTATGAGAGGGTTATCATGTCAAATTTTTCCATTAATAATGACTTATTAGCTTTTCTTTATCTATTCTTTTCTAAGTGATATAGTTCCATGACCTCGACATGAAGGTCATTTCAAAGAATTTTTGTCTTTAGTGATCTATTATACCAACCTACTCTTTTGAAATAATTCTCATCTCCTGCATCATTGTGCTCAAATACTGTAGAGGACTAGGTGAACCACAGCTAGGGTTCAAAACATCGATCATCTAACTAACATTATGTGATGGATCTAGAAAGTTATTTGGAGCTAGATCAAATCTATTTGATGAGCTACCTCTTCATAATTATTGTCACCCTCTACTATTGAGGTTTTCAAAATAATATAGTCCTAAACTAACAAATTATGTTATATATGTCTTATATGCCACAACTTTTATGAGATGTATGAAGAAAACACCAAGGTTTTGATTTATCTATACAGTTTAGTACATCCGTAAAGGTAATGTAACATATTTAATAGAATTAGTCTAGTATATAAATTCAATTACAAGCCATATTTAGACGTTAGGTTTAGTTCTTATAAGGTGGTATGTGTCAATTTCAAGTAAATCTATCAAGAAAAAGAGTAAATCACTTGTTATCATGGTAGGAACAATGACACTAGAGGCCATGGATGTGGTAGTGAGGTTGTTACATGAATTTGTCAAAGATAAGAACACCACATAGAATATAAACTCTATCAGGGAAACACACTCATTATACTCTTCACACCACCTACATCTAAATTATGTTTCACAATAGTGGTTGTCAAAGTCTCTACAATATATCTGGATTTCCATGATGAATTTGACTGGAATATTATTTACAATATGTTTTTTCAAATAAAAAATTTAAGACTTACTTAAAGAAATAAATGGGTGAATTGAGGGGAATGAACTTTGAAGAAATTCCAAGATGGATATGTTGCAAGTGAAAGTACAAGTTTTTTCTAGATAATGGGTCCATATGTTCCATAGGGGTATCCTTTCCTTAGATATGGTTTCTAGACTAGTCTTAAGACTAATCCTAAACATTATGAAGTCTTTCATTGATTCCTTGGTGCAAGTAGAGGAAAATTAGGCAATGATTATTTCTAATTAATTCATAAACTATAATGAGATGATGTGTGATGGCCAAATAGAGATAAAAGGTACATATATTTTATTCAAATAATACTCAAACATCTAAATATTAAATAGTTAATTGCTAGTATGGTTTGATGGAATTTATGCACCCATAGAGATCAATGGTGGGAAAATCCATGCTATCATAATCTTGAGAAGTGGTAGGCTTAAATTGCTTCTTTTAGATGATTCCAATACAATTTATCTCTCTTTCTCATTATTGTCAACAAAGGAAAAATAATCACAACTCATACAAGGGCTATAATTTTTATTACTGGAGTTTTCATTTAGTTTGTGTACTCATCTTCATCATCATCCATTTGAATAAAACTATGGGCACTTCTAGATCCTAGTTTGTAAGACCTACAAAAAAAATAGCAAGTAAATATATGAATGCATTTGAGATTCCAATTATCATCCCACTTTCACTACATAAATATTTCTCAAATCTTGAATCCCCGTGTTTTATATGCCAGGAATATATTGTGCGTTAATTCCCTTTTTTCCATTAGGTGTTTTTTGAAGTATTGGAACAAAACTTATTATTTTTTGTTTATTAATTTTGAAAATAATTACACACACATGTATGTATGTATGAATATATATGTGTGCATATACATATATCATCACCAAATATACCATGAAAATCACAGCCTTGATTCAGATAATGATGAAAGCCAATTTGTTTAGATTATACAATGAAGGAAATAAATTTATCTTAGAGCATTATGAATATATGTAATACAATGTGCACACAAATGGAAATACCTATATTAGACTTCAAATAAACATAAGCTAAATGTGTATAGGTCATTTCTTTTTCCATTTCCCTTGTAATGTAGTGAGTTTATCGATTAACAAGGGTGATAAATTGTGAACAAAGTATTGTGTTACAAAGAGTTGATAACACTTACGGTATGGTAATGGTAGTATCTATCAAAGTTAGAAATAAATTAACATCATAAAATCACCATATTGAATAGAAATATATTATCCTTTTTGTTGTTAATGGTTTAAATGACATATTAGTGGAGAGATACTCCCTATAATGCTAATATATAACTCTAGATTTCCTACCATGTAGATTTTCTATTTCACAACTTGATTTATGTAAATTTATTGTTGGGCATTGGATAAACCAATGCTCTCTATGTGTTTCACGACATGTGCTTAACCGCCTCTCGTGGATCTCTTAAGTATGGCAATGCATCCATTTACTCACCTAAGGGTTTTGGTGTAACGAAAATCATGATTCCCATCAAGTGGTATTAGAGCCAAATGTCTCATGTATGAATTAAACTCGACTTGCACTGGGGGGGAGATTGTTGGACATTGGATAAACTAGCATTCCCTGTGTGTTTTGTGACATGTGCTTAACTACCTCTTATGGATCTGTTAACTCTAGCGATGTGTTTATTTATTAACATCTGTAGATTTTGGTGTAAAAGCAATCGTGACTCCCATCACATGGTATTAAATCCAAACGTCTCAATTTTAAATCACACCTGACTCACACTAGGGGGGAGATTGTTGGACATTGGATAAACCAATTCTCCATGTGTGTTTCGCGACATGTTCTTAACTGCCTCTTGTGGATCTGTTAACTCTAGTGATCCGTCTGTTTACTAATGCCTACATGTTTTTGTGTTACGAAAATCGTGATTCTCATCATTGATTTGAGAAAGACACGATTTGATGTATAATAACTACATAACCATGATTATCCCATAAAAGTATGTAGTTTTTTGGTACGTGAAATCAAAATTTATGATAAAATATACATCTCTTCATATTCCATCTAATGAATGGGGTTACTGCCTTAACTTTTGGGACATAAAAAAGAACTTAATATGAGTGAGTACAATATCAAAAAATTGTAATGATTGGGATTAAAACCTTTGTCAAGGTTACAAAGAGAATATCAATTGAGGTGGCATTAGTTAGCAAGAGAACGATCCAAGTTGAAGAGAAAATTTAACTAAGGACACACCACATTAATAGATAATAGGAGGATTATAGAATCTAAAAATAACATTCAATGCAATTCTTTTCATTACTACTATTAATTAATTAATTTTTATTTATTATTTATCATTTTTGTTATTAATGTTATTATACCGAACATTTTGTGTGGTATCTTTGTGAGACTCGATAATGACTGATATGATTTTTTCACCAAAGATGATGTTTTAGTGGTTGCATTGGTAGATGTAATTCAAAATATTTCAATAGAAGTTTCTAAAGATGTTTTATAAATAATATTAATCACATTCAGATCATTAGTTGAAGAAGCAAGCATTTCTATAGATTGCCAAGATATTTATATGTCTCGGATGTTTTTTTTGGATGGTAAATCAAGAAAAATATTATAGTGTTTTGTGTGTTTCATTATTGAGTAGTTCAAACTTATGCACAATAAATTCCTTCTTATTACTATTTCAATTCTATTTGATCATTGTAATTAACTTAATCTTATCATTAGTACTAAGCATTGTTTCACTATAAACGTGAAAGTTAACAATTTGATAGCACACAAGCTTAACGTAATAACTACAATTTCTATGCCAAATATACATTGTTTTATGAATGTATCTCAAGTTCTAGATTACTTATAATTAATCATTTATTGCATTAATACTCATTAAATAAGAATGTAAATGAGGAAATTTATTCTTAATCTAGATATATACCATTTACCATGGAATATAATATGGAATGATCCTAAATTAAAGTTTGAATATCTCACATATAAGTGGATCAAATCCCACCCCCATGTCCTCCTTTTAAAAATACCCCTACTGCGAGTGAACATTTAATCTCTCTAGTTGGTAATCATGCTTTGAACCATTGGAGTATATGATTGATTGAGTATCTCGTCACGTGGCACAAGTATAATATGGATACAAATGTAGGTTCAAATGCAGGCTTAATATCTTGACCTATTGTGTGATCATGGTATCCATATGGTTAAGTTATTTGGTGTCACTTCAATCAATGGATCAAGAGACCACTCAAGGGGATTTGATCACAATGTTCCCATGAGTATAGGAGATGTTTCATGATTGATAGGCACATTGATGAGTTGGTTGGTTAAAAAATCCACCTCAATTAAGAATTATTGCACTTGGTCCATTTGGGTACTCTGACTTCTATTGTTGTGGATATTCATATATAGTAGGCTTCTAGTTTGCTCGCAGATGGTAGTAAATCTTTCTAGTAAGGATTTTTGTTTTTTCTCTACTTTGGGAGGGTATTTTGTAGTATGTTCTAAGAAGTTTCAATGGGTAGTATGGGAGTGGACTATTTGTAAATTGGTATTTGTCTCTCATTGGGTGATTTGTTCCTTATGTCAAATTCATTTTATGTTACACTTTCTACTAATCAAATATGCCATGATGAGGAGTTGCAAGTGGCTCGAGGAGGCGTCCTAAAACTATAATTAAAACCACCTCTCGATCCCAATTAGAAATTGAGTAATCTAGTGCAACACACATAAGGAATATCTCTCCATCTATCCAAAATTAAATTGGGGATGTTGAGAGGGAGGCCAGAATTGATCGAGGGTTTATATTAGATACCAAGGTGGAGGATCAAGTGGATAGTTGGGTATTAAACATTGGGAGTACAAGAATAAGGAAAATGAGGTACATGTAAATGATATACATCTACTAGAAATAAAAAAATCATTTGTAAAGTTATGATAGAAAAGTTAGAGAAATAATAGGAAATTTTGCATGGGAGAAACAATAGGAAATTCTACTAAGTGTTAATGAGGTGAAAAGCTAAATCATAAAATTAAACAACAAGGTAATGTCACTAGCCAAAAGATAGCCAATTTGGAATTCATAGAATTAGATGAGGAGATAGGACCATCATATACTAGGTGGATTCACCCACTGCCTGAATGTTTCCATGGTTTATGTTGTGATGATATTTAATAATTTTGTTGGACATGATGATCAAGAAGGTTCTCAGACCTTCAACCTAGTATATAGTTCTTTTTGCTTATAATATCTGATAATATTTTTTATTTGGTTTAGTCTATTTAGTCAATCTAATACATTATTGTTATGTTACTGATCTAGTTTCCTTAGTGGCCTACCAATAAGCACAACAAGAATAACTATTATTATATTTCAGATATGATATAATATAATATTATTTCCCATTTCTCATATACAGAAAGAAAAAAAAGAGAAAAAGAAAAAAAAAAATCTAAATTTTACCATCTCTTCATTTCCATTTAACCATGACATTTTTATTTTTCCCAAAATATAGTAACTCTCATTTTAATTAGAAAATTGTTACAATTTGTATATGCATTCATCACCTTAATTTTTTTTTTTTTAATTATCTAAAATGACATCTAAAGTGACATAAAAATACCTTCATACAAAAAAGAAAAAACTATAAGCATATCTTTAATAAATTTTCCACTAAAATTAATATTATATATATATATATATTTTTTTATGTTTTACTCAATTGTTTAAAACAAAATTCAAAAAATCCATTTACTTCTCTTATTTTTTAATTATCCATTTCCTTTCACATATTTTTTTGTCTCAAATTAATTACTTAAATATTAATAATAAATTAAAACATTTTGATTAACAATCAAATAAGTATTTAATAGTAAAAGGCATTCACATTAATAGAAAAATAAAACTTTATAACAATAAAAACAAGAGTGATAGTTGCATAGTAGCATAGTCCTTGCATCTTTTGATAGTTATGGATATCTTGATAGTTATTGGTATGCTAGTGTGATTAAGGCATTGTAGCATTCATACTTTTTCTTTATGAAAATGATGTTTTGTACGTAGCGACACCTCATGTTACAATTTATTACAACATATAGCTCTACACTTTCAAAGTAAATGTTATTAAGCACTTGAACGATGTCCTAATTATGAGATGATTGACAAAATAGGAGTTTGATTGAGTTTATGTGACAATTCGGTAAAACATTTGAATGGAACAAAATAGTGTGTGGGAGAAGTGTACAGCGGGGCAATGTATGTTGAGGTGTGGAAGTGGGGTGAGAGTGGTTATCTCATGCATTCTCCTCTTATGCACATCATTTCAATCTAGCACGATGGACACTAGTACGATTAATTATTCAAATCTCTAACCATTCAAAACTTTGTGTCAAATAAAGTGAAAATTAACATTTTGCAATTTGTGTTGGATGGAGGTGTGTGGAAGAAGTGTCTGATAGGGGGGAATGTGTGTGCAAGTGTGGAAGTCATTTTATAATGGTTCTCCCACACGTATTTCTTTTCTGTCCATGAGTCAAGTTACAAATTGATTTAAATATGAAATTAAATTAATTAAATTAAATTAAAACCGTTCTATTTAAAACTAAAATTAAACTATAAAATAGTAGTGTTTTGTGGTGTAAAAGACTTGTTTAAATTCTTGTGAAACCTACCATTCATGTAAGCTAAAACAAATTTTGTACGTATCAACGTTTTCATTTATTACAATTTTGCTTCGATAGATATTTGTGGTGGAGCCCTTTGTAAGTTCTTGATTTGTTTAGAACCAATAGTCATTATAGAATGCTTCAAAGTAAATGCTATTAAGCATTGGAATAATGAACAACTATGAGTGGATTCGCTCAATAAATGTTGAAAATACTTAAGAAATGTATGTCCAATAACATGAAAATTGGTGTCTTGTAATATGAAAAGTGATGAGATATCGCCCAAAAGAAGCAAACACAACAAGCTGCATATGTGGCCAAAATAAGTGACACATGGCACTCCAATACACTACATGAGATTTAGCTATTCGTTTTCATCCCAAATTCATAGTGTATCATTTAAAGCTAGTGGAGAGTGCAACCTAAGAGAATCTATGAGATGAGGAAATTTATGTCATTTAAACAAAGAATTAGTGGGGCTCTTTATCTAATTAACACCTATCACTATTATAGGGGATACATGCAAACACATTTTTCATATTTTTTGTACACATCAACAACTAAAATAGCTCACCATATAGCACTAAAATCAAGGATTACTAGGAAATGTAAACATTTTACTTTTACAACAAGAGTGATTTGTTGTTGTAATGGAACATTAGTGTTAATCCTTGCAATTAGAGCATTAATCCATTTACTTTAACAAAATATTATACGATGAAATTTTTGTAATGACAACAGGTGGCATACAAAATGTTGAAAGCATTGAGTAGAAAAATATGCAAGAAAGGACAAGTGTGCAGGGTGACCATAAATGGAAAAATTGTGTCGAGATGGAAATTATAGTAGAGGTACGAGAACCTGTAGTGATGAATATTGACTATTATGCAAAGGACTTTGCACCCAATATTAAAAAATTAATTACATGTTAGTTGTACTATTAACATCTATTCAATGAATCGATGCACAATCATGACATCATTTGAGTGTTTAATAACATTTATTCTAATGCATTGTGTAATGATGATTGGTTGTAAAAAAATAAAAAAGATTGTATTAATTTGGAAAATCAACATGTAATCATCACATCGTTAGAGTGCATAATAGCATTTACTTCTTGTAAACAAATCAAGAAGGTGAACAGGGCTCCATAACTAGTATTTGTCATAGCAGATTGAAACAATGTGCAAACCCCATCTGTACACTTCTTCCACACATTTCCCCATTTGGAAACAACATTTTGATGAAATGTTACATAGACTCAATCAACCTCACATGACATAGATTAACATATATTAATAAATTAATTAAGACTAAGTATTATAATTAACATAAAATTTGTTACCAGCAAATGTAAGTTTTTTTAACCTTTATTCGAGGAATCGACACGTAATTAGGACATCATTCAAGTGCTTAGTATCATATTAAAATAATAATTAAGGCTTAGTCCTACAATTAAAAAAATCTTCCTTCCCAGTATATGTAAGTCATTTTGGCATTTATTCGGCAAATCGATATGAAATTAGGACATTGTTTGAATGCTTAATAGAATTTACTCTAACACGTTGCGTAATTATTACTACTGGTAAGCAAATCAAGAAGGTTGCATGCATCGATATTATAAAATAGTATTTTTGGCATTTATTCAACAAATTGACACATAATCAAGACATGAATCGAGTGCTTAATAGTAATTACTAGTTGTAAATAAATAAAAAAGGTGTACATAGCTCTGAAGCTAATATTTATCCTAACAAATTAAAATGATGTGTGGAGAACCTTTGTTCCTTATTATGAATAAATAAATGATTAAATTAAATAAATAAAAAAGAAATTAATAAAAGTAATTAAAGAAATTAATAAAAAATAATAAAAGAAATAATTAATTAATAAATAAGCATTAATAAAATTTATTAGCTATGAAGAGAAAAGTCAAATGACCATTAAAACCATCTTGACTAGTCAATGTTAGTTTAGGCACACTGTCACAAAGGCATGTAATCATCAATCACTTCATTCAATAATATATATATATATATATATATATATATATATATATATATATATATATATATATATATATATATATATATATATATATATATATAGTATCCTGCATACTTGTGTTCTTTAGCAATAGTGGTATTAGAGAAGTTCATTCCTTGGCTGGTAATTGCACAACTCAATATCCTATCACTCCTTGCACCCACTTATCCACAAATCATCTCACCATGGGCTCGTTGTACACCATTTTGGTTGTTCTACTACACCTCCATTTTTTGTCCCAATCATCGACGATAGTAGTTGTTTTGTCCGCTGCCATTTTTTGTCCCAACCATCAACCCCAACTGTCATCTTATTCCTCGCATCTCGGATATATATAACTATATAAGTTTATTATATAGTTAAATTTATTATAGTTATAAAGTAATAATTATATAAATTAACTTAATCAATGATAAATAAGTTAGAGAGAAATTCTTCGGCGAAAATATGTGATTTTCGCCGAAGAATTTCTCTCTAACTTGATATGGATCACAGAAGCCTGAACTCTACGATAATAAATAAATAAAATAAAATAAAATATTTAGGTGGAAGAAGTGGGGTCCACCATGAAGAATAAGACCAAAATGGTGAACTACGACGAGATACAAGCCGACCTAAATCATTATAGATACGAATTCAATAGTGTGCGTTATTTTCTTAGTAGCGTGGAAAAGTCACGAATAGAATTAAATGAAGTACAAAAAATGATAGTGAAGATGGACAAAATACTACAAAGAGTTAGAAAAATCGACAAAACCACCAAAATGCTTAACAGCCATAGCGAACAGATTAATAAATTAATGAAGAAACTGGGCATGTTAACAGTTCAAACTTTTCCTTATCAAAGACCGATGACTAGCCCACAAAACGCGAGTGAGCATGACCCTCCAGAATCCCCTAAGAATAATTTTCAAGTAGTCAATATCACACTAGAATTCCATATAGAAACCATCATCGAATTAAGAATGAACTACCAAAATATGACGATAAATATCACAGGGGAACAATTGTTTGGGTCAACAAGATGGACAAAATTTTTGGAGAAAATCCACCATTAGGTGAAAGAGAGAAGATAATGATTTCTTCCAACGCATTCGAAGGTGAAGCTTATGGATGGTTCACTAGTAGACAAAAAAGTGTGATGTTCATTCTTTTCATTGGCGAGGGTTCACTACAACATTATTAAAGAGATTTGATGATGAGGATGATGACGATCTTTACAAAAAATTTATACATCTCAAACATAAGGGAATTGTAAGTGATTATACCCATGGATGGGAAGTATCAACAATATCACAAAGTGGATTCACTAAGGAATATATATTAAAGATGTGTATATGTGGAATAAAGAACTATATTCATGTTGAATTGAAACTATGCAAGCCAAACACTATTGAATATGCTAGACATGCGACAAGGTTTATTGAATAAAAGAACACATTCAATAAGACATCATTCATAGGTTTTGAGAAATCAAGAAAATATTCAAAATAAAAATCAAGTAAAAATTTCTTAGATAAATTTAACATGTACATATCACCCCAATTATGAGAAGAAGGTAACCACTACCCAATTCTAGAGAAGAAGAAGGTAACCACTACCCCATTTTAGAGAATAAGAAGGAAGGAAAATGTTGAACATGTGGAGACAAATATTCACTAGGTCATAAATGCAACACACACAACCTCTACATTTGTGAGTTAGAACGGGAGGAAGGCTTAGTTAGTAGTGATGTAGATTAGGATATTAACAAGGTAATTGAAGCCCCAAGCATAGAACAAGAAGATGGAGCCATGCCTAAAAATTCTCTTAATACAATCATAGGAATAACACAACCACAAATGTTGAAATTAAGAGGACACATAAAAAATGAAAACTCCTTTGTGTTTGTAGACACATGAAGCACTAATAATTTTGTAGATGTAAATGTTGCAAGGAAACTAAATCTATTTGTGTACCCAATAGCTGATATAAGATTCATGGTGGCAAACAAAAAAAAGAATAGATGGAATTGGAAATTTTTACAAGTCTAAATTGCAATTAAGCAATTATGAAATGGAGTCTAGCTTCTACACAGTACCCCTGGGAAGAGTATATGCTATTTTGGGAATAAAATGGCTACACAAACTAGGAACACACTAAACAAATCATTAGAAGAAATTCTTTAACTTTAATGGGCTAGTAGAAGATACAAATTATTAGATTTCCAACCATATCCTACTCAAATTGTATCTACACAACAAATGAAAAAACTTATTTGAATTGTAACACCAATATATATTTCACAATATAAACAAATAGAATTATTAACTACAAATATAATTCAATCACAAAAAATAGAGATTGCAACCCTAGTTTAAAGGTATAACAAAGTATTAAGAATTGCTTATGAATTTACCACCATAAACGAGATAGGACACATTACACAAGTTAAACCAAATGCAATGCCCATTAATATCAAACCATACCACTATCCTTATCATCATAAAACAAATATAGAGAGGCTAATTCAATATTTGCTAAAATGTGGAGTTATTATAAAAAGAAGAAGCCTATATACAACATTAGTGGTATTCGTTCGAAAGAAGGATAGTTCTTTTAGACTATGTATAGACCATCGAGGGTTAAACAAAATAGCAATAAAAATAGATTTCCCATTCCATTCATAGATGAGTTGTTAGATGAACTCCTTGGCGCATATTACTTCTCAAAGTTATATATGAGGTTAGGTTATTGTCAAATACAAGTAAGGCTAGAATATTTCAAGAAGAATGTGTTCAGAACTCATGAATTCCATTATGAATTCAAGGTGATTCCATTCAGATTATGAAATTCCCCAACTACATACCAAGAAACTATAAACAAGCTTTCTCATCCATAATTACGAAACTTTTTATTAGTTTTCTTTGATGATACCCTTATCTATACCAAAACTTGGAAGGAGCACCTCGAGGAAGTATTTTCCTTACTAGAAAAAAGTAGTTCTATGCAAAGTTATAGAAGTGTACTTTTGGTAAAAGGGAATTTTAAAACCTCAGTCACATCATATCAAAGAAGGAGTCAAGGCAGACCCTATAATACCCTCCACCTACATCTACCCAAGTAATTGGCCAACCAAGATAAACATGTGACCTATAAGTTATTATGATATGATTCGACCTCCTAAGTCACCTTAAGGAAGTGGAACCAGTGGAGACACACTATACAGAGCTTCCACATTAGCAACAAGACTCCCATAAACCATCCCAACCACTTAGGTAACTAGCCCCTAGGTCCTACTAATTCTTTAGACCATTAAACCCTTAGACGCTCCCTTTATAAGGGCATGCATGCGTCCAAGAGGCTCTAGACACTCCCACAACATGGGTATTCATGCATTCAAGAACTTTCTCCTTAGACATGTGCCTACGTCTTCGGGATTTTTCCACTTTTTCAGGCCCAAAGCCCAACTCACTCTCCAGAACTCAATGACACTTTTGGAAATGAATTTACACAACATAAAAAGGATGCATTTGCAAAAACATAAGAAAATATTAGACTGGACCCCTATTAGCCATGACAGGCATTTCATCAAACATGTCACAAATATGTAACCTACATGTTTAAGCAACAGGTTTGGGCATAGGGGTATCGTACTTATCTGAGAGTCTCTAAGAAGCATCAATGCCTCAACACATTAGCTTCCATTTCATTTATTAGGCCATAGATACATTTCTCATTCATTTACAAGTAAAAACATGGTGAGAGCCATACATAGCCACTGTCATAATACATGTGCATAACCATCATAATAAAAACACAAATACCAAGGAAACAACAACCATATAATCCACATATAAACCAGTATAATACTCACGAAATAATAAGGAGAAATAAACTCATATTAATGGTGCAAAATCCAATCCAGTATGGGACTACCATGTTCTACATGAACATAGATTGGTTGAGCCAAGCCTCTCTTTAGCCAATCACCCCATCCCATATTCTAAGCATGAATGTGGGATCTCGTAAAACACATCAATTAAAACCATCTAGGGCCTCTAAAGGCCACAACCTCAACCCACCAAACAATGATTCCACCTCATGGGCAGACATCAAAAACCATAACCAGATCATTCTCTACCCAAGATATCCAAGGCTCTAGAGTGTTTGTTCCAACCAGGCTTCTAGGAATAGTAACTCAACCCAAGACTATTGCCGCGATCTAAAGCATTTTTCCAACTAAGGCTCTAGGATTAGTAATCCAACCGACAACTTCTACCATGATTCAGAGCATTTATCTAACCAAGGCTACAAGTGATCCAGATGGATGTTGGTAGCCACTCGCCTATCCCACTTGGACCCCCACAACTATCTCTTTCAGTTTTTCAGTTTCCTTAATTGTAGCACAATTTACTATTTTTAGCAGTTTTTCAGGTCCTAAACTTCCAGAGCCGTTTTGAGGTCCTAAACGAGGTTGTTTTGGCAATCTATCGCCAACGATTTTCTGATAAAATCATATTTTTTGTTGTAGTCCTGAGAGAGATATTTCCAACGGGGTATCATGCGTGTCAAATAGGGATAATATGACCAAGTCACCACCCCAGGAAGTTGGCTGCCCAACTAACCCTAATGGGGCCCATAAACTCTTGGTGTTACATCTCCTCGAGTTAGGGTTTTGGGTGTTTAGGGTTTTCTCTTATTGTTTAATAATAAAAATGCCCTTGAGTCTCATTGTAATGTAGTTCAGAGTCATGTAGCCACCACATCTCTTCTCAGAGATAAGCTACCATCGCCCGAGCTAGTTTATTCCCATTTCTGTTTGTGAGCATATTTCAATATTTTACATTAATGAAATGAAGTATTATTTTTTTTGCATCTATGTATTTATGTTTATTTTTGTAATTTGTTGTGTTCCTGTTTAAATCTGGATCAATGGTATTAGAGTGGTCTGCTCTTTCATTGTTTTTCTTTGCATGTCCCCAACAAGGTCGGGATATAAGGAGTTAGGGTTTGAACTGGTCGAACCTTTGCAAGGCCAGCCTCGCAAACCTCGATGACCTCCCATGGAAGATGAAAATAAAGATGAGGGGGCAGGAGATCCTATCAAAATATTGCTTGAAGGATCCCTTAAGTGACAAACGAATGCGATGATGGACAACTTTTCCCAGATCCTTCAGCGGCTACCCAGGGGCAACACATCTAGTTCCAACAGCTACTCTGGAAATGCCACACCCTTTAAGGTACAAGTTAACTTTGACATTCCCATATTTCAGGGTCAGATAGATGCAGATGCTGTAGATAAATGGTTAAATATGCTAGAAGGATATTTGTCTATTCATGATTTTTCCAGCCGGAAAAGATCGCGTTTGCACTTCTCAAAGAAGCTCCACATGTCAAGAACTGGTGGGAAACCTACTGCGAGTAGAAGGATGAAAGTACAACCTCACTATTTTCAGTCGCACCCACTTGGAATTCGTTCTGGGATGCCATCAAGGAGCAGTACTACCCTATCGGGAGCTACAAGGATAAATACATAGAGTGGACTATACTGTGGTAGGGAACGGACCAAGACATGCCAGAGTTTACCAATATCTTTTATACCCTTCGCACGAAGTTCAGTGTCAAGGATTCTGAGCGGCATTTGGTACTCAAATATCATGGTTTCCTACATAGGTACATCCAGGATGAGATGGACTTCCTGGACATCTCCTCGCTCAGCACGACGTATCGATATGATGTCAAAATCGAGCAGAAGTTTAAACAGAAGAAGCGAGACTTTGGATTCGCGAATCCGAAGCAAGGGAAAGGCTTCCACAAATCGCAGAACCAAGGACAAAGCTAAGATGGGACAGCCTGTTGATGCCTTGAAAATCGCTGCAACAACAATGGGGGATAACCACCGGTCCGGACCTTAAAGCAGCTCCTTTTCCGTTTGGTGTGGTGGTTCCAACTGGTTTAACTAGGTCCAGTTACCTTCTCCCTATTGCTATTGGTTTATGATGTATCTTTACCTACCAATAGACAGGGATATCAGATCACTTCTTCTTGCTGATCAAGCAAGAGAATGACCCTTAAGCTGATTTGGGTTGAGCCAAGCCACAACTAAAATTTTGCCTCTTTGAGGAGAGGACTTAAAAGAATGTAGAATTTACTCTAAATGCAAGCTTATTCTATAATGCAAGCAAAAAGAAACTAATCTTAATCCTATATTAATTAGGCAGATATAGATCTAACCCAACTAAGAGCAAGATAATTAAAGTATTGGGATTTAAATATGTCTTGTTTATAATGAATATCAAGCTAATGAAGTAATTCAATTAACTGATATTATGGATATCAAAACACATCCTATTGAGACCTTTTAATTGAAATAATAAACCAACAACACTTAGGAAATAGTTCACAAAAATGATATTGATTATCAAATCAATAAATCCAATAATTAAACAATAATATGCAGAAATAGTTCATAACACATTACTATTTAATAAATCAGTTTTATAAGATAGATTTCTAAGCAAGTAGTTACTCAGAAATCAGAATTTAATCCATAAGAACAGAGATACATAATAACAACATTGAGACAAATTACCCATATTGACAAAAGTGCACAAACACGAATAAAATGATATATTCCTGTTATCATAAAAATACAACTGATATTTGAAACAATAGTATTAGAAATACCAATTTATTGCATCCATTTCTCTGACCTCAGTCTGCAACAATCCTTTACATTGCTTGAACTTCTGCTTTTAAAACTAGAGCCACAATAATGCAAACTCTGTCTCTCATACATAATTCAAGATACAAAAGAAAAATCCTCAATAATCCCTAGATCTGAGATATTCTCTCCTCTCTCCTACAACTCTAAATTCCTATTACAGTAGTGCTTTTAGAAGTCTAAAATTGTAGAGGAGAGCAACCCTTTATTACCTTCTGCAATCTATTATTTATACTATTTGCAAAGGAATTCTTGAGAGAAAAGTTTGTTGAAGGTAAATATGTGAAATCCAATTTTATTTGTTCAAAAATTCTAATCTTCAATTGTTGGAGCATTCTCATTGATTGAGATCCTTTTTTCCATATTTCTTCCACTGTTTTCCTGCAAAAAAAAATCAAAATAAATTAAGATGCAATCAATAAAATCAAAATATAATTCTGGCAATTAAATCAAATCCAATCAAATTCTATTTAAATAAATAATTGAAAATAAAATATAAGCTCTCTATTGATGTCTGGGATGGTTTAATTGGCCAAGGATATTATTAACGAATGGATCTGCAATTAGAAGAGGCTTGGACAAATGAAAATGTAGAAAATAACTCAGAAAATTGATTTTGTTTTAGAAATTCGGAGCTTGATGTTCTGCCTGATTTTCGACCCAATAAATGACTAAATCTGTTAGTGAAACCTCCTCAGAAATGTTCTCCTTGATTTTATCTTTCCAATGAGCCGTCCTGGGCCTGATTTGGCCAAGTATAATTCAATCTATGAGCCTTCAAAGTTGATGGATCAAATCTGGCATAAATCTGGAAATTCTGTTGCTGGGCTAAAAATCAGAATTTTAATTAAAAATCTAATCCTAAATTAAAATTCTAATAATTAATTCTAATTTAATCATTAATTATGAACTAAACTAATTAATTAATAAACTATGTATTAATTAATATCTAACTAACTAAAATATTAACTATTTATAAACTAATTAATATAAATATAAATAATATTTAAATTTTAATTAAATTAAATTAAATAAATATTACATATTCATTAATCTAATTAATTTAAAATTAATTATTTAAATATCAATATTTCAACTAATATTATACTATCACTACCTACTTCCTTTACTCATATGGTAACATACTCATATAAACCATTAAAGTAACGACTCATATGGTAACATAAACCATTTTTAAAAAATCGAATTAATATGTGAGCCCAAAATGAATGTCAAAGTTTGACTTATCGCATCGGCGAAAATGTTGAGTGAGAGTTCATATAGCTTGCATTAGTTGAGGGTTCCCGATGCGATGGAGTAATCGCATTGAAACTCAAAAGTTGAATTTTTTAAGCTTTGGTTAATGCTCCATTTCCCTTTGGATAACCCCTTTGGTTAATCGGTGATCAGCATCGGGGGTTTCAAAAATGTGTCATTTAAAAAGTTCCAATGCGATTACCATCTCCGATCCGATCGTCCGATGCGATTACGAATTTTTTTTTTAATTTTTAATTTTTATTTATTTTTATGTATTAAATTTTATTTTAATTAAATTAATTTAAAATTTAACATTAAACGTTAATTTTTATTTTGGCCCTATTTTTATGAATTTTATTTTCTAAATTACAGCCACTTGGAAAATAAATAAAAAGAATAAAAATAAACTACAGCCACTTGGATATTATGGGTTTTTTAAGATTAGTAATTGATTTGGAAATTGGAGTAAATTTCTTAAATCCTGATGCTTAATAATTTGGCTGTATAAGTAAAAAAATGAAAAAAAAATGTTAGTAAGAACTAACTAGGTGTTAATATTTAAAATAAATGTATTATTGAGCTAATTTATTTACAAAATGCAATATTGTACATTTTATACATTTTTAACCCAAGCTAGATAAATGATGAGACTTCAAAGGAGTGCCATTTATGAACCAGTTGACCAAAAGAGGCGAAACAAGCGTGAATGGGAAGCTTATAAAAAATCAATTTTAACAAAGCAATCAAAACAAGAATTCAAAAAAAATGAAAAATTAACAAAAGCGTAGGATAATCAATTAAATAAAAATCCTGAAAGACATTTAGCCAAAAATTTATAAAAAGGGTCCCCATTATTTGAAGTGAACAAATAAAAAATGGGGGGTTATGATTTTACCACAACAATGGCGACACACGAGAGAAGAACTAGTTATCTTTGTTTAATATGAATGAGGTTTCCTCAAAATTCAAGTAAAAATACTTAAAGAAGAGAAAATTATGTTGAAATGCTCGACTAGGTTCATTAATTTGAATAAAAGTCAGAATCATCTAACTATAATTTTTCTTAAAATTACTCATAAATTAAAATATTTCAAAACTCTATATCAGTTCTTAATTAGTTGAACAGATAAAGCAGGGGTCACTTTACAACTTAGCTTTTAAAATATACTCATTTGTCATAGGTAGAGCCCCTGCTGCCAGCAAACATTTATAGTTTCAACAGGGTTACCTTTTAATCATAAATGATTCAGAATCCCATCTGTTTAAGAATTATTGATCTAGAGATAAATCCATTTATATATGTTTATTTTTTTTGAATTTTTTATTTTTTATTATTCTTAAAAGCCATTGTCCTAGTTTGGTAGCCAGATAGTTGACAATGCCATTCACTGGTTATTATTGGACTGAACAAGCTGGCTCGTGATGAAACCCCTTGTCTTATAATTGTTCGCAATCATAAGCCATTACCCTGATTTGTTTAGCAGTGTTGGTAATGTCAGCCTATTTTTCCCCTATGATCATGGTAAGCAGGCTCGTGAAGAGACCTCTTATCTTTTAAGTTTAAATATATTTTTGGATTACACTTTAGAAAAATAAGACTCTTTGGGACGGGGAGAATCATTGACTCTCTAAGAGTTAAGAATGACAACTTCAGAGTTAAAGGTGCTTTGCTGTAAAGTGTCTTTACTTGGTTATAAATAACTTTTCTTGACTGATAATAAAACTTTGAAAGATCTTAATAAAATATTGAAATCTCAAAATGATTACAATTTGATGAAAAATAATTTCTTCAGATTTTATAATACTTTGTCAATTTCTCTAAATTAGTAATCTTTTCCTTGAGTATGTCTACCTTTATTATAAGAAAATCAAACTTTACCAAGAGAATTAAGAAAAAGCTAATAGGTGACTATTAACAATTTTCCTCCATGTATGCTGACCATTGTTAGGTAACAAGTAGGCCTTCCATATAAATCATGGCAAAGTCACCAAAATCAAAACTGAAAACCAAAAGAAAAGAATTTTTAAGCCAAAGTGAAAAAGAAATCAACAAACAAAAACAAAAATGAAGAGATTCTAAAAATGAAAGGAAAATCCAATTTTCAAAAGATAAACTCAAACAAAAATGTTTATACCAATGTCTTCAACAAAAGAAAATAATCATATAATCATTTCTTCTTATGTTGAGGTTTAAAAAAATTATACCTTGCAGGGTTGTAAGTGTTTTAGGCTTTTTGGATAGCAGCGATGATAAAATTCAGCCACAATGAAAACTTTCTGTCTGATATCATTCTTCATGTTTCAAAGCATCATCTTAATCATTTTCTAATTAAAAAATGAATGCCTAAAGAAACAGACTAAAGGTTCTGAAACTTCCTGGTGTGGCTGTTTTAATGAGGATTATCGTTGCTTCTTGAAATAAAGCCAGGAGAAAAGTATAGGACTTCGAAAATATGATCCAACAGAGGATTGGAAGATTTTATGAAGCGCTGCAAAACAAAGTTTTATATCAGCGTAATTTAAAAACAAACTGAAGTAATGAAATGGAAATTAATGAAAGTGGGAATATGGATCTTACCATTGGATAATTGCATTTGATCTTACCTGAAGAGTATCAATTTCTCCAAACTAGCTGACTCCTTATTTTAATTAACATTAAAAACATGAAGAAGTCAAACTAACCAAAATCCTATAACCCAAAATCATTATTTATTTTATTTACACTAAAGCAAGCAGTAAAATATAAAAATGGAATGCTTAGTGCTCAAGGGAATTGAAATTAAAAGAAATGCATCAGAAATGAGAATGAGAATTTGCAGTAATGAATGTTTCTCAAAATATTATAAGTTTCATATAAACTCTATGATTTTATAAATTGTCTAGAATCAAGACCAAATCCAAGATAATAAAATTTAAATATGAAGATAGAGAGGTCTTGGATTCCATTTTTAATTATGAAATTATATATTTAAAACATAAACATATGTGAAATCAAAATGATTTAAATATGCTGCAAATTGGTCATTAACTGCTCTCTTACCATCGAAGCTCGCTTTTAAAATAACATATTTCCGTATCATATGATTCGCATAACTTGTTTCTTCACCATGCTTCAAGTTTAATTTGCAAGACTTCACCTTTGTTACTATGCCATATATTGATTAAATCTTAATGGCTTAGAGGCATGCAATGGAAGCTATCGTATTGAATATTGCAATGGCAAATTGCCGATTAAGAACATGCGATGAGAACATGTGCAATGAAATGAAGTGATCGCATCATTAAGAAATGTTATATCAGGGATCTGGGACAGTTATGTCACAAATTGCACATCGCACACCGTATCTTGCAATTTGTACTTTGCACATCGCGCATCGCAAATTCAGAATAATGATATGGCCATAAATAAAAATGTAGGAAGCGATTACGATAATGGCGATGCGATGGATGACATAACTAATCGGCGATCGACAATCTTAAGTACCCGATGTAACACAATATGGTTCTTGCGATGCCGATATGCGATGAATAACGTGGCTAATCGGCGATCGCGAACGGCAATCTTAAGCGCACGATGTAACAATTCTTAATACACCGATATGCGATGAAGAGTGGATTCGATAATTTTATGATGAAAATTTGATAACATATCGGATCCGAGACATCGGCTCTTTTAAAGTTATGACCCTACTTTTATTGCGATTGAATGGACGCGATATTTTATAAACTTGATTTGAATTTCATATCGGATCTGGAATTATGTGGTCATCGCAATATCGGTAAAGTCGTTTATCGGAGATCGGCAATTCATGATAATGGAAGTATATTCAACTGCAAACCTCCAATATGTGAAATGCGATGTGACATATGAGCGAGGTAATACATCGGAGATCTTTTATAAACAATTTGTTATCAAAAAATGCTAAAAGCTACTTCCGATGAAATATTTCACTACAAATGGTTGTGAAGTGGATGATGTGATATCGGAATGAAATTATTGACGAAGATGAGCGGGATGGTAGTATTGCGAATATTTTCATTGAAGTATCAGCAATATGAAAATCAAGTTGAATCTTATGATATTGCTTGAAATTTCAATTGGGTTTTCTGATGGTTGAAAGCAAAGTTAAAAATGCTCAAATTCGAATGAATCACAAATAAAATTTCCCTAAACCTGTTGCAAATTTGAAATGAGTTTGATGTTTACTTCAAATTTTGAAAACAAATGAAAACCTGCAAATTAAAACAGAACAAGAATAAAAAATAAACTAAGAAAAATAGAAACTAATAATAGATGAAAATGAACTTGTAGATGCATACCTGGAAGGAAATTGTCTATCGATTTTACCTCATAAATCTTCAAATTCTTCCTTTGATTTATCAAAATTTTGCCTTTGTTCAAAATCATCTCATTATTTATTCTAAATCTAAGTGTGCAATCAGCCTAAATAAAATCTGTTTATTCATGTTCAGGAAATATAAAATTTACCAGAAATAAATATAAAAATAGGCTTCCCTTTTGAATTGAAACAACAATTTATTACCTCTGCTTATTCTGAATAACTTGAGAAGAATCTGTATTGTTATAGCGACTGTTCAATAATGCCTTTAGTAAATGAATATGATGCGTATTGCAGCATCAAATATTCAACTAAAGATCAGAATGGGATAAAGCCACTAATTGTGGAAAAATATCAAAACAGATTTGAATGTGTGCACTCAGCAAAATGGACATCTTTAAGGCCAACTTTAGCAAATTCTGAGGAAGATAATATGAACTTCATATGATTACCGTGAAAGGTTAGACTAACTAATAATGATTGAATTAGAATTAATCTTATCATAGACAGTCATACATTTCATGGGATAATGGGATCATGAAGCTTTTATATCCTCAAACCCTTACCATATAAATTTCAAAAGAAAATCTTAGAAGGAAATCCCGAAATGAAAAAAGTGGCTTTGAGGCAATCGATGTCAAGTGCAACTTTAATTGAATTTAATCAAGACATTATTCAAAATAGACAGAGTAGAGGTATTGCTGTAAGAATTTTTTTAAAAATGAGAGCAAGAATTAACATTTTCTGATAGGAAGAAAATGTTTTCACTGAACATGTATGAGAAGGGTTGATTGCTTTGTTTTATTTTTTAAATCTACAAAATTGTTAAAAATAAATTAACTACATAAAACAAACTATATTAATTAATTCTACTCCTATTCTAACCATATACACGAAAATGACTAGGTATAGTCATATTTCCAATGTAACCATTCTCTCATTTTAATTCCTACATGTATGTACAATTCAAATGTTAGTGATAAAAATACAAATCTAATTAAACTAAGAAAATTAAATATGTAAGTAGAATTTATAGTTATTGTTAGCAACTTAATTAAAATCTCCTTCTCTTGAAATCTGCTTTCCAATTCAATACCAATTGGATCATAGAAATTTGAATGGATTTCCATTAACGATTGGGAAATGTTCAAAAGAGGAGATGACAGGCCAGATTGTGAAGATGAGCTTTTAAATTCAAAGGCCTGGAAAAAAATTGTTAGTGTTATGTACAAATGTTAAGCTATTGACAATATTTCATGAAGGAAAACTTTCCAAATATTTTTCAAATGAATTAATAAAAAATGGATGAAAATATTTCAAATAAAATGGGAAATTATTAATTAAATTGGATTGCTGGCCAGATTGTAAAAATACATTCTCTTGTTGACATTGCTTTTGAGAAGATAGAAGCTTTTGATAAAACATTAGCATTGATTGAAATTGAAATTGAAATAGCTTTTGATGCTCTTGATTATAATATAAAACAGCAATTTTCCAACAGGGCAATGCATTAATTGAAATTTTGATAGTAAAGTGCTCCATGTGCCAGCGTAATGTATCAAAAATAAAATCTGAAAATAAATATGATTTTATACAAAATAAGTGAGGAAACAAAAATAAAATGAAATCACTATTGTTACAACTAATGTTACAGCACAATTGGGATCGTTTTGAAATGATTTTTTTTTAACAAGGATTGATCAGAATTATGGAATTTGAGTAATTTCGAATTCCAACTTGTGAACTAGAAAACAAATTATGATTATGAGTAGGAATGAGAGCTTGATCATGATATGAATCATAAATTGGAATGTTTTCTTGTATGGTGAAATCATGAAGATAATTTGCTACTTTAAAATGAGGATAGGCTGGAATAATTCTTAAATTGAAGTGTTCCTCATTCTCAGATGTTAATTGAATTTTATCATGAGGATTCTCTTGAGAAAAATAGAAATCAACATCCTCAATGTCAGAGTAATTATCATAAATGACTTCACAAGATTCCCTAGAATTCCTTTCGATCTCATCCAATATACCAAAATAACGAGGAACAATAATTTCGTATTCATTAATGGCAAAAGAATGATCAATCATTGTCTATTTATTTTGATAAAAATTAATTGGTATGTCATTTAGATCATCCTCTTTAATTTCTGAAGTATCATTAATACCAAGAGGGGAAAAATTACCATCATTAAAAATATCAGGATAAATGGAAAACTGTGAACCTGAAACAATGCATTTAAAACTGTCTCTGTTTGAGAACTTTTGTGCATTATGCTCATTGTAAATTTTATACTGTAAATCATTCCTTTGTGTGCTCATGCTTTCTTGAAGGAGGCTGCTTTGCTGCTCTGATTTCGACATTTGTTCATCATGAAAAAATTTAGAAATTCGTATAGCAGTTTGCATGTTATTAGTTACTTTGATTTCTGCTTGCACTTGTTTATTTCCAATTTGATTTTCTGAATTGACCGCAGAGTAATTGCAGAGTCTAAGGTAGCTCTTTGTTCAAAATTGCTAATGTTGTCTTCTTGCATTTGAATAGAAATATTTTACAAGCTTTGTGAAACCACTTCATCACAATTTATTTGCACATCCAAATTGGGATTCTCATTTATATTGGAAGGGGATGGGACAAATCTTGAACTAATTTCTTATGGATTGGGAATGGAAGGAAGAGAACAAATATATTCAAACCAATCTAGTGATTCTTCTTCTGTAGGGTTATCTTCGACTTTAAATATTAAACAATTCAAATGAAATCGAATATTGAAATTTTTAACAGACTTATTTTCAAATCTTCGTAGATATTCAATTTTATCACATACCTGTTTATAATCGTAGCCGTCAAATTTAGAAATGAAAATTGTAACAAATTGATCCCAGCTGTGGATTGAGGCAACTGGAAGAGTTCTACACCAGTTTCTGGCTTTTGCCGCAAATATGAGAGTAAAAATTCTACATAAAATGCCTTCATAAATTCCTTGAAAATCATAATTTGAAACATTTTGAATAAATTGAAGGACATGATTAAAAGCAGAAGAATTTCTCTTACCATTAAACTTTACCTAAGACAAGAGTCTTACCACTTCGGGTGGAGTATTGGAAGATGCACGTCCATGGATACAACTCCAAATTGGAAGCTTAAGAGGAGCCATCGTAAGTAAATAAAGTGTTAAAATTGAAAATACTCCAATAGAAAAAAAATCTCAGGCCCTCCTTTTAGCACCAAAAATGTTGATGCTTTGAAAATCGCTACAACAACAATGGAGGATAACCACCCGGTCCGGAACTTAAGGCAGCTCCTTTTCCGTTTGGTGTGGTGGCTCCCACTGGTTTAACTAGGTCCAGTTACCTTCTCCCTATTTCTATTGGTTTATGATGTACCTTTACCTACCAATAGACAGGGATATCAGATCACTTCTTCTTGCCGATCAGGCAAGAGAATGACCCTTAAGCTGATTTGGGTTCAGCCAAGCCACAACTAAAATTTTTCCTCTTTGAGGAGAGGACTTAAAAGAATGTAGAATTTACTCTAAATGCAAGCTTATTCTATAATGCAAGCAAAAAGAAACTAATCTTAATCCTATCTTAATTAGACAGATATAGATCTAACCCAACTAACAGCAAGATAATTAAAATATTGGGATTTAAATATGTCTTGTTTATAATGAATATCAAGTTAATGAAGTAGTTCAATTAATTGATATTATGGATATCAAAACACATCCTATTGAGACCTTTTAACTGAAATAATAAACCAACAACACTTAGGAAATAGTTCGCAAAAATGATATTGATTATCAAATTAATAAATCCAATAATTAAACAATAATATGCAGAAATAGTTCATAACGCATTACTATTTAATAAATCAGTTTTATAAGATAGATTTCTAAGCAAGTAGTTACTCAGAATTCAGAATTTAATCCATAAGAACAAAGATACATAATAACAGCATTGAGACAAATTACCCATATTGACAAAAGTGCACAAACACGAATAAAATGATATATTCCTGTTATCATAAAAATAAAACTGATATTTGAAACAATAGTATTAGAAATACCAATTTATTGCATCCATTTCTCTGACCTCGGTCTCCAACAGTCCTTTACATTGCTTGAACTTCTGCTTTCAAAACTAGAGCCACAATAGTGCAAACTCTGCCTCTCATACATAATTCAAGATACAAAGGAAAAATCCTCAATAATCCCCAGATCTGAGATTTTCTCTCCTCCCTCCTACAACTCTAAATTCCTATTACAGTAGTGCTTTTAGAAGTCTAAAATTACAGAGGAGAGCAGCCCTTTATTACCTTCTGCAATCTATTATTTATACTATTTGCAAAGGAATTTTTGAGAGAAAAGTGTGTTGAAGGTAAATCTATGAAATCCAATTTCATTTGCTCAAAAATTCTAATCTTCAATTGCTAGAGCATTCTAATTGATTGAGATCCTTTTCTCCATATTTCTTCCACTGTTTTCCTGCAAAAATAAATCAAAATAAATTAAAATGCAATCAATAAAATCAAAATATAATTTTGGCAATTAAATCAAATCCAATCAAATTCTATTTAAATAAATAAATGAAAATAAAATATAAGCTCTCTATTGATGTTTGGGATGGTTTAATTGACCAAGGATATTATTAATGAATGGATCTGCAATTAGAAGAGGCTTGGACAAATGAAAATGCAGAAAATAGTTCAGAAAATTGATTTTGTTTTAGAAATTCGGAGCTTGATCTTCTGTCTGATTTTCGACCCAATAAATGAATAAATCTGTTAGTGAAACCTCCTCAGAAATGTTCTCATTGATTTTATCTTTCCAATGAGCCGTCCTGAGCCTGATTTGGCCAAGTATGGCTCAAGCTATGAGCCTCCAAAGTTGATGGATCAAATCTGGCATAAATCTGGAAATTCTGTTACTGAGCTAAAAATCAGAATTTTAATTAAAAATCTAATTCTAAATTAAAATTCTAATAATTAATTCTAATTTAATCATTAATTATGAACTAAACTAATTAATTAATAAATTATGTATTAATTAATATCTAACTAACTAAAATATTAACTATTTATAAACTAATTAATATAAATATAAATAATATTTAAATTTTAATTAAATTAAATTAAATAAATATTACATATTCATTAATTTAATTAATTTAAAATTAATTATTTAAATATTAATATTTCAACTAATATTAAACTATCACTACCTACTTCCTTTACTCATATGGTAACATACTCATATAAACCATTAAAGTAACGTCTCATATGGTAACATAAACCATTTTTAAAAAATCGAATTAATACGTGAGCCCAAAATGAATGTCAAAGTTTGACTTATCGCATCGGCGAAAACGTTGAGTGAGAGTTCATATAGCTTGCATTAGTTGAGGGTTCCCGATGCGATGGAGTAATCGCATTGAAACTCAAAAATTGAATTTTTTAAACTTTGGTTAATGCCCCATTGCCCTTTGGTTAATCGGCGATCGACATCGGGAGGTGTCAGGGGTTTAAAAAATGTGTCATTTAAAAAGTTCCGATGCAATTACCATCTCCGATACGATCGCCCGATGCGATTAAGATTTTTTTTTTTTTTTAATATATATTTTTATGTATTAAATTTTATTTTAATTAAATTAATTTAAAATTTAACATTAAACGTCAATTTTTATTTTGGCCCTATTTTTATGAATTTTATTTTCTAAACTACAGCCACTTGGAAAATAAATAAAAATAATAAAAATAAACTACAACCACTTGGATATTATGAGTTTTTAAAATTAGTAATTGATTTGGAAATTGGAGTAAATTTCTTAAATCCCGATGCTTAATAATTTGGCTGTATAAGTAAAAAATGAAAAAAAAATGTTCGTAAGAACTAACTAGGTGTTAATATTTAAAATAAATGCATTATTGAGCTAATTTATTTACAAAATGCAATATTGTACATTTTATGCATTTTTAACCCAGGCTAGATAAATGATGAGACTTCAAAGGAGTGCCATTTATGAACCAGTTGACCAAATGAGGCGAAACAAGCGTCAATGGGAAGCTTATAAAAAATCAATTTTAACAAAGCAATCAAAACAAGAATTCAAAGAAAATGAAAAATTAACAAAAGCGTAGTATAATCAATTAAATAAAAATCCTAAAAGGCGTTTAGTCAAAAATTTATAAAAAGGGTCCCCATTATTTAAAGTGAACAAATCAAAAATGGGGGGGTTTTGTTTTTACCACAACACAATCCAAGACAACCCGTCGAAGCCGCAAGAAGAGAACAACACCATAAAGTCAAAGAAGGACACAAGAAAGTGGTGTGAGTTCCACAAGAGCCCCACTCATAACACAAGTGAGTATCGGACCAAGCAATTGCTGGTAGCCAAGTTGAAGACTTGAGAATCAAATGCATGTTCCGACCCTGAGTCAGAACCCTACAAGAGGACTGAAAAAGGGATGAAGATCATTGATGTGGAGTCTAGCGCCACTGTTTCCACCGCTAAGATCCAGAATAATGAGCCCGAGTATGCAAAGGAGGGGGAGTGTCTTTTCCACTCACAGATGTGGGTGAATGGTTCGCCGCTAAAATTCATTGTTGACAATGGGAGCCAAAAGAACCTCATTTTAGCAAAGGTCATGAAATGGCTAGGACTACCGACCATACCACACCCATAACCATATAGCATCAGGTGGCTTCACAAAGGACAAGATCTTCGAGTCCGCTAATAGTGTTGCTTCCCCTATATCACCAAGCCCTTCACAGAGGAGGTATTGTGTGATGTTGCACCTCTTGATGTTTGTGATGTATTATTAGTCCAACCATACTTGTGGAAGAGACATACTGTGTATGAGTCAAGGCCTCATGCTGTTATTATTTCTTTGGGTAATTCATTATACAAGATATCGAAGGTAGCCCCACCTACTGCCACCTCCTTGATCTCTGCTAAGAAATGCAGTAAGATCATCTTCGAGACTAGGAAATTTATTTTGTTTCTAGTTTTCTCTCAAAGTAACGGGAAGATCGTAGCCACATCCATGGCCCCTAGGAAGGGTTCCTCCACGCAGCAGAAGCAGGTGGATACGGTCATGAAATATGATAGGAACATCTTCTCCTCACCCAAAGGGGTACCGTTGCATTGTCAGGTCAAGCATTCGTTCAATTCGACTCCCAGAGAAACACTACCCAACAGGCCGATATATCGCCATTACATTGTGGAAAATGCCAATTACAAGTAGCGACATGATCAACATCAGATGCCACACAAGTTTCAGGTGGGCAACAAAGTCCAACTGCATTTGCAAAAGGAATGCCTTACAAGACCCCATCAAAAGCTCATACCACTACGATATGGTCCTTACACTATTATCAAGGCTATGGGAAACAATGCTTTGGAGCACAACATTCCCCCATTCCTTGGCTTGCAACAAGTGTTCAATGTGGACCGCCATTGATCATGCTTCCCACCATTACTAGACACATAAGAGATTGTAGAGCATCTCACCAGGGACTAAGTTTAGCAGAAGTTTCCCCATGTCATGGAGGCACTCAATACAATGGGGACCATTGCTTCCTAAGGGGGGGAGGAATGATCTAGGTGGATGTGCTAAGAACGCTAAGCCTCCAATATTGTCCAGAGAGATCCAGGTGGATGTTGGTGGCCACCCATCTATCTCACTTGGACCCCCACAACTGTCTCTTTCAGCTTTTGAGTTTCCTTAATTGTAGCACAATTTACTATTTTTAGTAGTTTTTTTGGGTCCTAAACTTCCGGAGCCGTTTTGAGGCCCAAAACGACATTTTTTTGGCAATCTACCACTAGAATTTTTTTGATAATTTTTTTCCGTCGTAGTCCTCAGAGAGATCTTTCCAACGGGGTACCATGTGCGCCAAACAGAGATAATATGGCCAAGTCATGACCCCGGGAAGTTGGTTGTCCAACTAACCCCAACGGGGCCCATAAACTCTTGGTGTTACATCTCCTTGGGTTATGGTTTTGGTTGTTTAGGGTTTTCTCTTATCTTTCCAACGGGGTATCATGCATGTCAAACATAGATAATATGGCCAAGTCACGACCCTGGGAATTTGGTTGTCCAACTAACCCCAACGGGGCCCATAAACTCTTGGTGTTACATCTCCTCGGGTTAGGGTTTTGGTTGTTTAGGGTTTTCTCTTATTTTTCAATAATAAAAATGCCCTTGAGCCTCATTTTAACATAGTTCAAAGGCATGTAGCCACCACATCTCTTCTCAGAGATAAGCTACCATCGCCTGAGCTAGTTTATTTCCATTTCTATTTGTAAGAACATTTCAGTATTTTAGATTAATGAAATGAAGTATTATTTATGCTGCATCTCAGTATTTATGTTTATTTCTGTAATTTTTTGCGTTCCTGTTTAAATCTTAATCAACAAGACTAGTAACTCAACCCTCCAAGGGCTCCATAGTGTTTGTCCAACCAAGGCTCCATGACTAGAAACTCAACCCAAGTTGTTACGGGGCTTCCAGAGCATTTGTCCAACTAAGGCTCCAAGACTAGTAACTCAACCCAAGTCATTACAAATTTTCTAGAGCGTTTCTCCAACCAAGGATCCATGAACCAATAACTCAACCCAAGCTAAAGGAAACATGAGAACTAACCAGAAAAAACAAAGAAATTAAACCACGACACCATGGCTATCTTGGAAATGGAAAGGCTAGGAAAATCCACTGTCAATCCAAGCATTATCCATGCCAATGACAAATCATAACAAAGAAACCACATGCATGTGCCATGCATGCCAAGAATAGCAAGGAAACCATACATTCAACTCGACACCTGCAAATAAATCCAGTTGTAACCATTGATCCCGCTCTTCCTTGCTTGATCTTTGCTTCCCTTTACCTTCTTGCTCCAAATCCAAAGTATGCCACACTCCTCTAAGAGTGCTCCAAGAAACTCTAAGTTTCCAAGAGTATGAGAGAGAGAGAATAGAAGAGAGCTCCACCAAAAAACTGTCAAAAGCCGGCCAACTAATCCTCAAAAACCTTTTTATCAATGAGGCCTCGATTTTCTTCAATTTCCATTATTTTCCTTTAATTTCCTCTTCACATGCAACCTATGACCTTTCACCTTCCTTTTCTCCTAATTTCCTTTATTTTTATAAATAAAATGCGGGTAAATGCCTTGTGCCTTTCCAAAGCCTTTGCAATTGCGTTTGCCAATTTCCTTAGCCATAATAACCGAAATGAACACCCACCAAGATTTTTTTCGCACCATTCAGCTTGGCATATGTGTCCCATGACCGTGGTCTTATATATTTTTACATGGATTTTTTACCAGGTTGTTACAGAACCTTCCCCCTTGGGGGGACACCATCCTTGGTGTTCAATGACACCTATAACTAGTAAGACTACTAAAAACAAAACATATTGCCCATGGAGTTTTATAACATAGCTCGTTGTAGTATTTACAATTTCTATTTATTAAAACATGACACACATACCCTTTATTGGAGTTTATAACACAACTTATTACAGTATTTACAATAATAACCACATATACACCCATGCACATTTTCTCAACCAACAAATAAAAGGATACAATGCTTACATCTGCAATAATGGAATCCAGAGCCTCACACCTCCACCCTCAAAATAATACCAGGATTCATGTCCTTCCCAGGAAGTCCAGAATCCGCTGCAAGATCAAATCTACATCTAATGTCCAACATTATAATCTTGTGCCACTTGTCCTCTTAGTGAACAGTTACCAACTCATTGTTCCAAGGCACACTCCCAATGTGAATTTAATTCCATATAGAAATGCTAATGACCAAAACAAATATATCCCCAACCTTCCCTTCTCTACTACATGGTCCCTCGAGAAATCTGGTCACCCCATTATGTGCAGTCCCACGTCTTCCAAGTTCTGCTGGCACCCCCATCCCAGGCAGCCCATCCCTCGGCAAGGGGTCATCGCATCGGAAGGTACAAAAACGAAGGCATATACTTGCCTCAAAACCATCATACCAGTCACAGCATGCTCATGTAAATCAATGGACACTATTGGGTACCAGTGTCCCACAATGGCCCCACTCTTAAATGCTTTTCCAACACACAGTTGCCTGTTCCAATTCCTTTTGTTGTTGCTTCTAATGCTTGTCGTCAGTTTCGACCACCCAACTAGGCATCTCATGTTTTCTTGTACCAAGCACATACTTTCCATTAGATTCAAAATAAATTGAAATAAATTCACATCATACCTTATTGGTGGCCCGTTAAGAAGGTATACTTGCAATTTTGTTCGCTTCTTCTCACAACAAGTCAAACTAGCATCTTTGACCAAATCATCATGTATAAACATATCACATTAGGTTATCTCAAAACAAAACCATCATAGATGAAAATCATAAATCACATGTAACCATCATAATCCAAAATCATAGATCACATGTAATCATCATAAATCACATGCGTAATAAAACTGAAATAAAGTACTGATACTTGTCCTTTAATCAATCCTTAGCTTCTACCTTTGTCCTTATTTCATACACATACCGGACTAGTTACCATACCCAACAAACACCTAGTTCCTTCTCTTCAACCATGTACACATAAACATAGTGTGAATCACACACATATAACCACACACAACATACAACGCCATGAAATAAATGCACCTACACCTAACATGCAACACATACGCTTACGCCGAGTGTACAACACAACACAATACATACTCTTACATCTAATGTAGAACACAATACATATACATACATAGAGTACAACACAATGAATACACATGTCATGATACTGCAACTACACAATGAACATACATAGTACCACACTCTTGCAACATAGCACGTAGGACATGCACACAATAGCACATGTACACCAGTATCATATGTACAACATTTACACAGTACCACATGTACATCGCACCACCTGCATAATATGTGTACAACATCACATGTACATGACACCACCTGCACAACATGTACACAATGCCATATGTACACCGCACCACTTGTACAATGTTTACACAATACCACATGTACACAACACCACATACACAACATGTACATATTTCCACATGCACGACATGCACACAACACCACATGTACACAATAGCATATGTACATCATGTACACAACACCACATGCCCACAACACCACATGTAAATGCATGCACACAACACCATATGTACATAGTACCATATGTACAACATGCACACAACACCATATGTATATAGCACTGCATATACAACATGACATAACGTCATATGTACATGACATCGCATATCCAACATGAACACAACACCGCATATCCAACATGCACATAGTACGATATGTACACAACTCTGCATATCCAACATGTACATAGCAACATCTATACCCAGTATTGGATATGAAATATACACAAAACACCATAGGTACAATAGGAATACAACATGATATGTACACAATACTGCATGTACAACATTACACATCACCATAGGTACAATCATCGAATATGCAACATGCACAACATATACACAACAATAGCAATGTACAACCAAAACCATACTACCTCTACCAAGCAACCTTGCTTCCAGTGTCTCTCCATCATCCATGATTATCCTAGCATGTCGCGGATCACGCTTTTTCATTCCGCTGATGTATCCCTTAATATATCTTGTCCATAACATAGACATAATATAATCACATAATATCAACTCATAACCACATGATATTGACCTCATAGATTTGTCATGACTACTCTTCCCACTTGATTCCTCATAAACCAGGAACCTCTTCATGTCATTTACCTGCATAAGCAATCATTCCTCCACAAGAATGATTCCTAATGACCCTGTTAGACAACAACATACATACATACATACATACGTACATACATACATACATATATATATATATATATATATATATATATATGTTTTCATTAAACAATCATGATCATGTTAGGCAATGACATATATACATATAAACATTAGCATAAAGAAAATCATGATCCATGATGACCTTATCAGACATGAAATACATACATACATACATGTATACATATATAGAAGTCAACATACTCATGCCCACAACATAATTACCATATATCATAAGGTCAAGGTTAAGAGAACTCCCTTTATTTGTTATAGCATGCACAACATTGAGAACACCAATTCCAAACATAGCCAAGTCATATGACACCTCAAGTCCATTTACATTGACTTTCCTATTACTTTTCTCATGATTGTTTTGTCATTTTTCATTTATCCCAATGGACCCAACCAACTCAACCGACTGTCATACTCTTACCTTTAGGCTGCTTTACTCATGCACTAGCTTCATCTGAGTCTTTCTTTACCTGTTGGGTTTCACATAGCTCTCCCACAGTTCCATCAACTTTCTTCTTTCCCAACCAATTCCCAAGACTCAAAACATAAAAGGCAAGACAAGAAACAAACAAGAAGAAAACCATGAAAACCAATAACAATATGATAGCACAAGAAAAGTGGTAAGGCCTTGCACCAAACATAAACAAAACTGCAAATAAAGCGCAAACAAATAAAAAAATACTGAAAGCACAATACTAACAATAGACATCATGACTCACTCCCATGGTTCCCAACGAAAACTTAACCTGAGCCTTCTTCAAGATTTCATGGTAGTCTCTTTTTCCATGCAATCCCTTGCAACATAATTCCACAAACACATAAATGTCAGTGCATAAGTAAACATAAAAATATACTAGTTAGCTTACCTTGTTATGCCAAACATGTTATTTGCAACTGAACACATCCACACCATCTCTCAAGGGACTCCATTCCTTTGATGAATCTTGGCATAACTATAACTAGTCGTTATACATGTTAAATACAAATTTATGAATATAACATGTATCCTTATAATGCCATACATATTCAAGGTTAAGAAGACTTCTTGTATGTAAAACACTCATTCATTTGGAATTATGGTTTCCAAACATAGCCAAAGGAATTTTCACCCAATTCCTTTCTTTCCTTTTCCTTTCTGCAATTGAGTCTTACTATGCACTGTCACATCACCCAATTCTTAGTTATATAAACACATCAACTATTATCTTGTCAAGCTAATACCAAGCATGTTTCCCTACAACTGCTCACACATGTCAATCCCACGTTCCAAAGGTCAAGACAACATGTATATTAATTTGAAATCAACCTTTACCAAGTCTAACAACCATGTCATACTAAAAAATAAACTCACATTCATCAGTCATAATACATAATGCTACCACTATCACCTACTTACAATCAAGTACATACCAGTTGTCTCGACACATATGTATTAGTACAACCATCTTAAAACAAGATTGTGTCTACATGCAATCGTGTAGACACATACTCATATCGTGCAATTAATCAAACATTCAAATAACAAGTAGATGACATAATAGACACCAAACACTCAAACAAAAAATAGGCAACTCATAACTTGATGTACCTCAGGGGAGGGTATCTTGTCTACACGATCAAACTAGATTAGCATGATATAACTTTACCACATATCAACTCAAACATAAGTAAGGTCATGATATCCAAAATAGTCACTAGATAACTTGTTCACATCATAAACTCATAAACAATTATCATTCATACATAATAATCACATTTGCACAGTCAGTCTAGATTAGTATGAAAAAATATCACAACATTTTAACTCATACCTGAATGTCATAACCCTAACCATTTACATAGGTCAATCCAATTTAGAATGATACATATAAAATCAATATATTAATGTTATAACCCTAATCATCAAGTTAACTAACATATAACAACAATAAGTTAACATATAACATGCTCATCAACAACATATAACATAGTCATCAAGCTAACTACAAGTTAACATATAACATATTCATCAGCAACATATAACATAATCATCAAGTTACCTAACCTAAAACAACAATAGAAATTCATGCCACCACATGTTAATATCATTCATGACTATCTAACACATGTGCACCTGACTACACTAATCAATTGACATTTATCATGTATGTAACCATAACATCAATAGAATGAAAGGGATACACATAACCCTAATAATAAATGACAAACATGTATATAATCCTAATGTATATAACAATCCATTAACTAACATACCTGAATTGCAAACATACAATACTTGTATGACGATCTTCTCTTACCCCAAGGTCTAATTTCGCAACGTCGTTATGATGATTTGCATCTCCTACTCTATCTTAGCCAACACATTAGCCTCATAACATACCAATATCATCATGATGACTTAATTGCATACAATGACTTCACAATGCATGTCTGACCTACCATACATGCATAACTATAACCATGACAATGCATGCATAACAACATATAGACACTAACATGCATAAAAAATGCATATACAACCATACACTCATGACAACACATTCCAAAACAACACCATCAACCTTCACATGGTGACATCACTACAACCATGACCAACACCATGCAAATGAAACAAGGATATGGACTACAAGCATAAGAAACACATATGCGACCAACATGAATGCATGACCAACACACTACCCATCCAATCTGAGGGGTGAACCATGCTCTGATACCACTCGATAACACCCTCCTCCCACATATACCTAAGTAACTAGCCAACCGGGGTAGACATGTGACGAGAAGTTACTATAATATTATTCAGCCTCCTAAGTCAACTTAAGGAAGTGTAGCCGACATAAACACACCATATAGACCTTCCACATTAGCAACAAGACTCCCAGTAACCATCCCAACCACTTAGGTAACCCACCCTGGGTCCCACTGAGGTTTTAGACTGTCAAACCTTTGAACACTCCCTTGATAAGGGCATACATGCGTCAAGGAGGCTTTGGACTCTCCCATAGTATGGGTATGCATGCATCTAAGAAGTTTTATCCTCAGACCTATGCTTGCGTATCGAGGATTTGTGTCACTTTTTTAGGCGTAGAGCCTAGGTCACTGTCCAAAACTCAATGACACTTTCAGAAATTAATTTACACAACATAACAATGATGCATTTGTAAAAACATCAACAAAGATTAGACTGGACCCCTACTAGCCATGACAGAAATTTCATTAAATATGTCACAAATATGTAATCTATAGGTTTAAACAACAAATGTGAGCATACGGGTCTCATACTTATTTGAGAGTCGCTAAGAAGCATCGATGCCTCAAAACATTAGCTATCATTTCATCTATTAGGCCATAGATACATTCCTCATTCATTTACAAGTAAAAACATGGTGAGAGCCATACATAGCTATTCTCATAATACATGTGCATAACTAGCATAATAACAACATAAACACCAAGGAAACAACAACCATATAATCCAAATATAAACTAGTATGATACTCATGAAATAGCAAGGAGAAATAACCTCATATTAATGGTGCAAAAGACAACCCAGTATGGGACTACCACATTCCACCTTACCGTAGATTGGCTGAGCCAAGTCTCTCTTTAGCCAATCACCCATGTGCCATATTCCAAGCATGAATATGGGATCTCCTAAAACACATTAATCAAAACCATCCAAGCCTTCCAGAGGCCAAACCACCTAAAGCCATCAAACTGTGATTCCACCTCATGGTCAGACATCACAAACCATCACGAGATTAGTCTCTACCCAAGTTGTCTAGGGCTCCAGATTGTTTGTTCCAACCCGGCTTCCAAGACTAGTAACACAAGCCACAATTGTTGCTGGTCTCCAGATCATTTGTCCAACCAAGGTTCCAGGACTAGTAACTTAACCCACAACTTCTACCGGGATTTAAAGCGTTTTTCCAACCAAGGCTCCAGGATTAGTAACTAAACCCACCAAGGGCTCCAAAGCATTTGTCCAACCAAGGCTCGAGGACTAGTAACTCAACCTAAGTTGTTACAAGGCTTCCAGAGTGTTTTTCCAACCAAGACTCTAGGACTAGTAACTCAACCCAAGCCGTTACATGGCTTCCATAATGTTTGTCCAACCAAGGCTCCAAGAACTATTAACTCAACCAAAGCTAAAGGAAACATGAGAACCAACTAGAAAAATAAAGAAATGAACCCACAACACCATGGTTATCTCGGAAATTGTAAGGCCAGACAAATCCAATGTCAATCCAGGAATCCTCCATGCCAATGATAGATCATAACCAAGAAAGCACATTCATGTTCCATGCATGCCAAAACTAGCAAGGAAACCATACATACAACTTGATAGCTGTAAAGAAATACGTTGTAGCCATTGATATGTTAGAAAATTATATATTACAGAGCAATGGAACACATAAAATATATTGTAGAAATATAAACACAGAAAACAAATAAAACAAGAGAGACATAGATATACGTGGTTCACCCAATTTGGGCTACGTCCACGGAGAAACAACCAGTCCTTCCTTTTATATTATCTAACAAAATGAAGAGATACAACCTACAATAGATCCGTTGTAATTCCCTCTTCGCTCTCACACAATCTCCTCTCTCTTTCTCACTCAGAATACAGATCTACAATACAATTCCCTCATATATAGTGAGCGGTTTCCTTCTAGGGAAAAAAAACTTTAAATTAAACATAACTTCTATCGTTAGATCTCTGCCTAATGAACAACCCAGATTGACTACGAAATTACAACATTTTACAAGACAATTTTACATATATTTTTTGCTTCCGGGGCACTTTCCCCGATCCCTTGCTGGGGGGGGAGGCTCCCAAAGATCACAACCGCCCCCCCCCCCCCCCGGACCCCCCTTGTAGCGCAAATATTATGGGTGGCATTACTGCCACATTACGAACTGGGGTCCAATGCGGTGATACCTCTGAATTAAGAAGATAATAAGGTTCCACACCCAACATGATCCTGCTTTTCCTTCCTTGATATTTTCTTCCCTTTCCCTTCTTGCTCCAAATCCCAAGCGTGCCACACTCCTCCAAGAGTGCTCCAAGAAACTCTAAGTGTCCAAGAGTACGAGAGAGAGAGGGAAAATAGAAAAGAGCTCCACCAAAAACTTGTCAAAAGCCTGCCAACACTACAAGAAAAAAGGTCATTGGTGAGGGTCATTCCTGTGATGGACCTTTAAGGTCTATCACCAATGTCACATATGGTGACGGTCTTTGAAAAAGCGTTGTTGTAAGTGTGTATAGTGATGGTCCTTTAAGGTTTGTCACCAAAGCTATTTTCAATTACACTTTTGGTGAGGGTCGTTAAAGGCCCATTACTAATTGTCTCTTTGGTGACACTTTTGGTGAGGGTCGTTAAAGTCCTATCACTAATTCTCTCTTTGGTGACACTTCTAGTGACGATATTTTATAGACCGTCGCCAATGATATTTTTGGTTACTTTTGGTGAAGGCCAATAAATGTTCGTCATCATTGATCATTCCAATGAGTTTTTGATGATGCTTCATGCCTGTGAAGGAACTTTAAGTTCCGTCACCAATGTCGCATATGGTGACGGTATTTAAAAAATCGTTGTTGTAAGTTTATATAGTGATGGTCCTTTAAGGTTTGTCACCAAAGCCATTTTCAACGACACTTTTGGTGAGGGTTGTTAAAGGCCAATCACTAATTCTCTCTTTGGTGACACGTTTAGTGAGGTTCGTTAAAGGCCCATCACTAATTCTCTCTTTGGTGACATGTTTATTGAGGTTCGTTAAAGGCCCATCACTAATTCTCTCTTTGGTGACACTTCTAGTGACGATATTTTATTGACCCTCACCAATGCTCTTTTTTTTTACTTTTGGTGACGGTAAAAAATGTTCATCATCATTGATCATTCCAATGAGTTTTTTATGATGCTATGTACCTGTTACTATATTTTTGTCAAAAGATAATGATTTAAGACCATTGTTGTGGAGTATTTTTCGTTATGTGTCCAAGGTCATAGTGGTTATAATAGTCGACTGTCAATTTGTTAAGAAATAATTATTGTGTATCATTTCCCTCAAGTCATAAGAATATAGTTTTCCTATGAGTCAACACATGATTCATCTCTATTAGGTTTATTATATAGAAAATTTCCTTTAAATAAAGTTCCACTAGTGTGTGTAGGAACTATATTATTTAATACATAATCAAGTTCTATCAATTCTATTAATGATAGAGACCTAGAACTCCTCAACACTCATGGCACACCTTAACATGCTTTGGAATAGTACACTAACATTCCTTGGCACCTCGCATGTCTTGGAACATCTTTGTACCTGGAACATATTTGTACCTATAACATCTTGCCATGAGTAGGACACCCAAGCACATGTTGGCATGCCCTAGCATAGCATAACACTCCCCTATCATGTGTTGGCATGCCTTGGAACACCTTGGCATAATATTGCATTGACAAACATTATCACTTGGCACACATTGGAACTTGGCATGTATTGGAACATATTATTAGTGTGCCTAGCATGCCCCTTTTGAAAAAGATAAAGTCTCAACTTATTAACCCTCTTATGTGTTCATTTCCTTGCATTTTAGCTTGGTTATTCCTTTTGTTTCCTTGAAACTCCTTGATGCATATTGGCATACTCTGGCACCCTGCACATCCTAGCATGTCTTAGCACCTGGCATGCCTTGGCACTATTTGGCACATGTTAGGACATCCCGGAACTACCTATCACACTCTAGCGCTTCTTGACATTCCCTGATATTCCCTGACATGCCTTACCCGTGCTTAGAAACTTGTTATCCCTGTTAGCCTTGTCAAGGAGATTCTCAAGGTGGAAATTGACTTTTTCAAGCTAAAACTCCATGTCCTCATTTATTTCCATGGAAATCATCTTTCAAAGGTCAATTCTTCCATTGGTGGCTTTTATTCCCTTTCCCTCTGAAGTTCCTTCCTAAGACCCATTGTCCTTGGTCTCTTCCTTGCCACATGTCCTTCATGCTGCTCAGTGTCCTCATGTTCCACCACTGCCTTGCCTTTCATCTCTTGTTTCTTGGCTTTGAATTTCTCTTTCTCCATGACTAGCTGTTTTGCCTTAAGTTGATTGTTTTCTTGCTCAAAGAATGAAATGATGAATTTGGCCCTTTCCAAATTGTCTTTGAGCTCCATGATCTGAGAATCCTTTTCTTTGATGACTTGTTTCAGGGTTTTATGCTCATCATGTGCCTCCAAGTAAACTAGGTCAGAGTCATGCTCAATGGGATCCTCATCATGCAAAGAAGCCTCATGATGTGATGGTGATCCTTGTTCCGCTGATGTAGTAGGCTTGGCCCCTTCCTCAATTTGAGGAGCAAACACAAGGCTTCTGCCCCTCTGATATGTCTTGATGACCTCAGGCCTAGGTTCCTTGGAAACCTCACCATTTTTTCTTGATGACCCCACCTCCATTGGTTGTATTGACATGGTTTAGTGCTAGCTTGGTGAAGTGGTTATATGCATTTTCAAGTGATCTGAAAATCACCCTATGAGTGATCTCAGTTAATTAACTATTAAATGAAGGTATTACAGACTCATGTGCTGGTGTGTGTCTATGTTATTTTAGGCAATGAATTGATTAGATTGCAAAATACACAGACACTGAGAAATGGAAAACAACAGAGAAATACAGTAAGCAAATACAAGAACACAACAATTAATAAGGATTTCACCCTATCCTCTAGGGTTACGTCTCTAGTCCAACTCTCAATTGTGGCCTTCTTTTATTGTGTCTTTAAAGTAGAGAAATATAATGAGGAGCTCAATCTGAGTCTCCTGAAATAGAATTGCTTGTCAGAGTGGTCCTTGTATTCCCTAAGCCACTAGAGTGCATAGACTCTTTTCCCTACCAGCTCTTGACCTTTCTGGTCTTTAATGGGAGGAGCCCAATGTGGTGCTAAGTTCCTGACAGATCCTCTTAGGGATGGCTTTAACCTCTCAAGCTCTCTGGTGCTCGATGTTGCCTATGGTTAGCTCGGCCCTCTGTCTTTCTGATTTTTGCTTCACTGCCTTTTCTTTTCTCTGTCTTTGTCTTCTTCTCTCTGATTCTTCCTCTTGACGTCCTCTCTCGACATCCTTTTCTATTCTCTGTTCATGGCTTTAAATCCAATTGATCTCATGACTGCTCAATTCCCCTTCCACCTCCGTCGGATCGCCTGCTGCTATTCGCTTGGAATTCCCTATCTCTGCGTCATGGTCATCAGCTGACAGGGAGTGGCCACTTGTCCTCTTGCAAACTGCACCAGCTCTTCCTCGTCGGTTCAGTCCTTCGGTTTCGTCAGGAAATGACTCATCTACCACCTCTGCGGTCAAATCAAACCTCAAATACTTGTAGATCTCAGCTTAATCCCCTGTCAAATCCGGTTCTTTCATCAGGCACGTTCTCAGCCATTAGATCTGGAGCCTCTCGATCCAACGTCATTTGCTCATTTCTCGCGGTTGACTTGCTCAACCGTTAGAGTGCGATGAACGACGGTTTTCTCTCTCCTCCACCTGCCATGCATTGGGCGCTGAATGGAATCGCTAGGTTTCAACCAAATCCGCTTATCACCAAAGGGTGCCCCCGATACATACTGACGATTTTTGGAGCTCGAGTCCCGCCTTTAGATTTTGCACTTTTCCCCACGGTTTTCCTGGCTTCGATGCGACTGAGCACTTCAGGGCCTTTCCATTTCGAGGGGTTTTTCCCAGCAATGCGCGATTAGCACTAATTGTGCATCAGAAACTACCTCCTTTTCTTGATCCAGGCTTCCTAGGTGCCAGTTTTGCCTCCTTTGTAGTCTCCATGGGCCTCGGTCAACGTGCTTTGACCAAGGTCCTCATCATTCCATGCTGGCTGCCAACTGCCACTGTTTAGAGGTTTTTCTGATCGCTCTATTCTCTTGAATTTGAAGTTTGTCCCGATCTGATACAATCATGGTACTTTGATTATTTTTCAGGATCCAATTCAGATCATGGCCTTCCCACTGAAAAAGCTTTTGGACCACCAAAAGCTGGTTTTCAAGCATCGACTAAGTGAGGGTACTGTTGTCTCACTTGTCCAATCTCAATCCATTTTGCATTGCTTAGCTTTGAACCCTTGAGCCCTACTCTGAGGTACTCAACATCTCCTCCGCGTGTCGTCCTCACCTTCCTATCTAGAACTGTGCCTTCCTGCAATTCATTAAGATATTCAGGTAGCAGGTCATCAATAGAAGGAAATTGACTCTGCTCTTCGGGATCCTCAATTAGAGAGGGTTCAAACAATCTCAAGCAATCTTCATTTACGACTGAGTAGATGTGCATGTAAGCTGGTAGATCAAGGTGAAAAGAATTCTCACCAATATTCTTAAGTATTTTGAAAGGTCCATACCTGATAGGCTTTAGCTTTTTACCTTCACCTTGCATCCTGTCCTTGCTGATGTATAGCCAGACTTGGCCACCAACTTAGAAACTATGCTCCATTCGATGCCTGTCATGCCTAGTCTTGTATTTAGCTTGACTCTTTTCCAGCTGTTCCTGTACTGCCTAGTGGACCTCCTGGATTTGTTCAATGAACCTAGTTGCCCTATGCACATTACTGTGTTCCTCAACCGTTGTATCTTTACCAAAGACAAAATCCAAAGGAAACCTTGGGGTGAAACCAAAATAGGTCTCAAAAGGATATCTTTGTGTAGAAGAATGTTTTGCTCTGTTGTAAGCATGCTGCACATAACACAAACGTTCATCCCAAAGCTTAGGATGTTTGCTGCAATATCCTCTGAGTAACTGGATCACTGTCTTGTTAACTACTTCTATCTAGCCATTAGTTTGTGGATGAAAAGTTGTGCTTTTCTTGAGTTTGGTGTCCATCAGTTCCCACAGACTTGACCAAAACTTCCCCACAAATTAGGTGTTTCGAACAGATACAATGGAAGTGGGTAATCCAAAATGAACCCATACATGTTCAAAGAATAGTTTTGCACTTTGTTTAGCTGTAATTTGTTTATTGCAAGGTATCAAAATACACATTTTGTTGAACCTATCCACAATAACATATAGATAATCATGACCTTTCCTAGATTTAGGTACTCCTCAAACAAAATACATGGAAACACTTTCCCAAGGGTGAGAAGGTACTAGTAATGGAGTGTACAACTTAGTTTTTTGTTGCTGGGCTTGCTTTTAGCACACATAGTACACCCTCTTACATATCTAGAAACTGTCTCATTCATTTTTGGCCAATAACAAAATCTTTGCAGCTGTGCAACTGTTTTACTTACCCCAAAGTGACCTGATATTAGAGAAGTGTGTGCTTCTCTAATTGTCTTTACTCTCTCAGTTTGTGGAATGCATAACTTCCCACAATGGTATAAGAGTCGGTCCTTCACATGATAATCCAATTCTTCTACTCTTTTGCCTTGACTTAAAGTTGCATATACATATTTGAAATCTATATCTTGAGCATATTGTTCAATGTAGCTTTCATGTAGCACATAATTATTCTTAAGTATAGTAGATGCATTTATAATGGGTCTAGATAACATGTCTGCAACTTTATTGTGTATGCCCTGTTAGCGCTTGAATTTGGCCTCAGGCTGAAAAAGACAAAATCCAAGGCAACATCAAACCACTTAGCCTCGTAGCTAGCCCTACAGGGCAAGAGAGGGCTCTCTCCCGGTCTATCTCGGCAAAAGGTTTTCAAAGGGCGGAGATGACCAATAAAGAACACTGATTTTAGGCTAGTAAACTGATAGAGAAAGTTTGATTTCAAATTTTTAAAGTTTTGGTGGAAAACTGAGCACATCAATTTTGGGTGCGGGGATGAGACATAGTTTTTGCAGAGGTCTTTTTGGGGCAAGGTAGGAGATTGTCTTGATGCCTTTGATTTAAGTGAATGGATAGGAATGACCGGTGAGGAGATAAAGAGAGCAAGAAACCATCGAGAGTTCTCTTTAGACAGAGGAAAACATAGTTATTAAGCAAACTTAAAGGCAGAGCATATAAATTATGAATTCTACCTTAACACTTCATTTACTTAATGTGCAGAAAAGAGAAGTAGGAAATTGATACACATAACAAATCTTACAAGTACATGAGAGAAGCACACCATCAACACAAATAACCACAGGAATCCCAAATAGTGCTGCAAAACCCTGGTCTTTCCTTTGCCAAAATTGCAGAGATACAAAAAGTAATACAGTCTAAGCTTATCCCTCAAGAATCCAACCTCTCCAACCTCTCCAACTTTTGCTGCAACAAGTCATTTTCAGCCCTTAGTTGCTGGATGATCTCCTTTGACTCTAGGCTAGGAGAAATGATATCAAGGTCAATAACATCTATGTCTGGAACACCTGATGGCCCCTCATCAATCTTGGGCTGCTTGCCTCTCTCTTGTACCTGTGCTGCTATCAAAAGCGAGGCCCTTTCCACCTAATGTGGAGATAACACTCGCTGTGCTGATGAAGAAGGCGAGACCCCTTCCACTTGGTGTGGAGATAATACTCGCCGTACAGATGCAAATAAGGCCCTATGGCCTCTTTGATATGTAACATATGCTGGAGGAATGCTGACATGCTCTGGCTCAGGAATATCAAACTGCTGTGAAGGCCCTCCCTCATCACGGACAACCTCGGGAGGTGGCTATGGCACCATGAAGAAATCACGAGAAATGAAATCCTCCCAAGCAATACCCTGCTGTGCCAACTGATGCATCACTATGATCTCAATCAATGCAAAATGATATATACTTTTGAGCTGCTGTGCGGGGTTCTTCCTTTGCACCACGGGCACCATCTTCTCTATATTTCAGCACATGAAAAATGGAATATTCATCATTCATACTCGGGTGAAATGCATCAACATTCGGATATGGTACGAATATAAACGTGAAAATCTGCCCTCACAAGTGAAATAACGCATAATGAGCCTCATCAAGGGTGCATACTCATCCCTTAGGAATCTGAAAGGAAAAATAGCAGTAAGGTGCCTCAAGCATCCGTGTTTGATGTATGGTTGATAATGAAATTTGTCTAGCAGCTTGCGTTTGGTCCATTCTTCCCCAACATTTGGTATCCCGGTGGCTTGAGCAATCATTTCCGGTGATAAGGTGAAATCGACTCCTGCAAGGTTCACATGGCCATTGTGCAAATGTAGGACAAACCAGCGGACCAACTCTCTATGGTGTTGAATTTGTGAGATCCTCTCACAATACCCAAAGCATGATTGATACCGAAAACATGCCATTGTAAGTGGACAAGCTTGCAAATGAGCCAATGAAGTGGGCTCCTCTCTAACATGCCGACCACCCTTACCACCCTTATGATGCCTCCTTGGCACTTCTACCTCTGGTGTTGAACCACTGTCATAGCTCTGCTCATAATCTGATTTGGTTTCTGACATGGTTATGAAGGAAAGATGACTGAAATAAATTGCTGACTTGGCACCTAATTAACTGCTTTTTGACTTTTTCAAATGTTGTCACCAAGGGGACATAAATACAAGGGAATTGTTAGGGATAGGGGAACATGTGGGAATTAGGGAGAATAAACACAAAGAAGGAATTTAGGGAAAACAAACATGGGAAATTACCAAATTATGGGATTTTAAAGAGAAGTAGGGTTTTAGGAATTAAATATGCTTTTAGGAATTCTAAAGAGGAGAATGATAAAATTTCAAGGGAAAATTTGAGGGAGAAAAGTGATGAAAATGAGGGAAAAAGGAATTTACAAAGGGCAACCTTGGACAACAAGAGAAATTCAAAACCCTAGTGCCATTGAAACTTTAAATTTTCCATAACAAGAGAGGGTTTTGATTTATCATTTACATAGCATTTGAGCACACTAATTCTCTTTTTCATTGTGCAAAACCAAATTTAGGCATAGAGGAGAAGCCTACCTGCACTTTGCCTGAGAGAAAAATCGTTTTAATGACTTGCTGGCAGTTTTTTGAGCTGAATCCCCAACGCGTAGCGCACCCTGCCCAATGCGTAGCACGCCTCTGACGTGTAGTGCACTTGTAAATTAACATTGGAAAAGTCTGCCTGACGCGTAGCGCGCCCCTGATGCGTAGCGCGCCTCTCCTGACGCGTAGCGCGCCCCTGAAACTGCTCGACTTGCTCAAGAACTCCTAAAATCACCTTTGCAAGGTTACACTTAGCTTGTGAGAGGCAAATGAGTTTGCAAATGAGGAGTGACATGCTTTTATAGGCTTCCTTTTAATTTTTACTTGCCCAAAACCCACTTTGTAATGTTTTGAGTGTTGACACTTTTTGAATTAATTGGCTCTGACCTTTGATTTGTTTTCTTTGAAAAATTGGTTGAAATGATGATTTCTTCTGAAAATTTTTGCAGGGATAGCTTCTAGGATGCTTTGGCAAAGGAGACCAAGGCTGCACTTTGACATTTGAAGAATTTGAAAATTTGAGAATTTTTACAAAAATGAGATAATGACCTTTGTTTTCAAAAACAGAGTTTTTGAGAACAAGGTGAAAATTTAGCTGTACAATGATGAGAATCTTTGAAATAATATTTAAGGAAGAACATCCCTCTGGCTTGCTGGTCCTTTATGACCTCTCAAGACAAAAATGGACTCAACCCTAGACCTAAGACCTTAAAACTTAAAGCAAGATGAATGACCCTTTGAGGACTTTATTTATTTGAACAAAACTGAACCAGCAGTGCCAAACAAGAGGGGAATAACGACACAAACTCCCTCCACCAGGATTATGGCATGCCTAACAGAATGCAACATGATCACACTGATGGGACACCTAATCATGAAATGCAAAGAGCTTTGATCTCTGGTGGAGGGCTACTAGGCCGACTCTAACATGCCCTTTTTATATCTGATGACTAAATGAAACTGTTGTAGAAAACCCATCCATCTATAGTGTCTTCATTGCTGCAACTTAGTTTGGGAGTGTAGATATTGAAGTGGTTGATGATTAGTATGTATTACTGTCTCTTTTCCCATTAAGTAATGTTTCCACTTTTTCACACTATGAACTAATGCATACAATTCTTTATCATATGTAGGATAGTTAACTACTGCAAGGTTAAAAGTCTTAGAATGATAACATATGGGTTTACTGTGCTGTGTCAACAATGCTCCCATGGCATAGTCACTGACATCTGTTTGGATCTCAAATGGTCTTTACAGATCAGCCAGTGCTAGTACAGGTGCTGTAATAATCTTTTTTTTCAAGGTGTCGAAGGCTTTCTGATGTTTGCCTACCCACTGAAACACCTTGTTCAATCCTGTGAAAGCATGTAAGGGAGTTGCAATTGAGGAAAAGTTAGAAATGAACTTCAATACTGTGCTGCCCCTAAGAAGCTTCTCACTTCTGTAGCAGACTTGGGTTTAGGCCAGTTTACAATGACTGCCACCTTAGAGGGATCTATCTTCAATTCACCACCCCCTACTATATGACCCAAATAATTTAAAGATGTTTTTCCAAATTCACATTTGGAGAGTTTAACATGAAGTTTTTCTCTTTTCAAAACATCTAGTGTCTACTTAACATGTTTTAAGTGTTCTTCCCACATTTTACTAAAAATCAGAATGTCATCCAGATACACAATAACAAAATCATCAAGAAAAGGTCTGAGTACATCATTCATTAATCTCATAAAAGTAGCAGGAGCATTAGTTAAGCCAAAAGGCATAACCAGCCACTAATACAATCCCTACTTTATTTTGAAAGTAGTCTTCCATGCATCTTGTTCTGTAACTCTGACCTGATGGTATCCACTGTGCAAATCTAGCTTGGTGAAATAAACAACTTCTTTCAATTGATCTAAAATATCATCTATTCGAGGAAGGGGTGTAGTGGCCAATCTAGGATGCTAGATTAGACTAGATTTATTATCAACCAGGGTAAGTAAACTTCGAGGCGCTTGTCTAAAATCTATAGACCTAAAAGGATCTCGTCTACCTAACTAAGTGTTTACTGTGACAGGTTACAACACTCCTTTACGGGAGGTTAAAATATGTTTCCTCTCACCTTAACACTCAGATCACCTAACTTATCTAACTGTCCTAAGGATACAGCGTATTGCTAGACTGAGATTTTAATCCTCTTACAAGGATGCTATGCACAAAAGCTCTGTCTAGTTAAAACTTAAGCATTCATGAAAAATCAAAAGCACACTAAAGTTTAAATGCATGAAAACAGAGTCTATGGAGATGCTTTAAAATATAACGATGGATCAAATCTCTTACAAGATATGGTTCAATGATCTAACGATAAAATCTTCAAGCTATCACCATAAATACCATTTGTGAGAATTTCTAATCAAATCGACAAAGTCATAAACATGGAAATAACACTAAACACTATGCATTCTATTCAAATTCAAAAACTGCTAAGGAAATAAAATTAACAGTATACCAATCCACGCAAGGCATGTCCACGTTTCAATGGTACACTGAAGTAAACTCAAGCAATGAGAGTATTAACGCATAAACACTGCTGGAGTAAAATCGTGACTATATTTAAGTGCTAAAGATTGCAATCACATACAAGAGTTCTGTTCTCAAACAATGCACAGAGATAATAATCGTAACTGTCCTTGAAAACAAAATAATACACAGCCTTTATCTGCCTGTCCCTATCTGAATTGAATGTACATTCATTAAGCAGATGTTTCTGATTTTACAATGGAATTATTTTTGGTCATTTCTAATCTAAACCGATTTCCTAAAAAACAAAACGAAACCGGTTTGGGAAACCATGGCTTTTACTGCCTTTGTAACCAAAAGGCTGGGGTTTGACCAGCGTTGACTGCATAACCAGGAGCTTTTGATTTTCTGTAGAATTGATTTTTCACCATGCATGTACATTCCAAGTCTTGTTCCTATCCATTGCTTTGGCTTGCCTGTCATGCCACGTGTCAGATGATAAACCATTTATAGGATGTTATGACTTCCTGTAATCTTTTTATTGAAAATTCCTAATTTCTAATATAAAAATTCATAAATTAACTTTAATGCAAACTAACAACTATAATGTTATTAATTAATCAATTTCGATGGATATAAGGGGTCTATGGAGGAAAAAGATAGAAAAATGATGGTGTTTCTAGAAGAAAAAGATGGTAATGGAATGGTACCGACAAGGGGATAACGATTTTTGATTGTTATCTTATTGAGTGCTCGGTAATCAATGAAAATTCTCCACGAGCCATCTTTCTTTCTCATGAAAACAATTGGTGACCCACATGGTGATGTGCTAGGCCTGATGAACCCCTTCTTGAGCAACTCCTGCACCTGCTTCTTGATTTCAACATTCTCTAAAGCAGACAACCTGTACATTCCAATGTTAGGCAAAGGAGCATCTTGCTGCAAAATAATATCATGTACTATTTCCTTTTTGGGTGGCAGACCTTTAGGTTCTTGAAACAAGATATCATACTCTGAAACAACCTTTTCTAAATCAGCTTTCTATTTAGCATTACAACCCTCAAATACATTGGTTTTATCAGGTTTCTTTTCCTTTACAACCATCAGTAAGAATTGTTTGCATGAATTTATCATTCTTTTCATCTGCCCTGAGTTTATGAGAGTATAATTATTCTTGAGCTTATGAGCTCTTACAAAGTATTCGATTCCATCTTTGACAAGTAGATACTTGTTCTCAGCTCTATAGAAAATAGCTTTTCTATCATCGAAGTAAGGACTTCCTAAAACAATTCCACAAATATCCAAAGGAATTATGTCTAACTCAACCTCATCTACAAATGCTGACCCAAAAGAAAACTTGAGTTTGCACTATCTAGTCACTTGTAGTTATGCTTTGTCATTCAACCATCCTAATGGGTATGGTCTCTTGTGATGTTTAGTTTCTAATCCCAATTTTCTTCATCAATAACAGATTGTGCAGAATTACTAGTAGATGCTTCAGAATTCTTACCTTTTATACCTATGGCTGCAATGGTTGTTTCATCTCTTGAGTCTGACCCCAAATCTTTCTAAATAGCTGCAGTAGTCTTCTTCTTCTTGCCCTCAAACTTCTTATGTCTCAGCTCTGGATGCAGAATCCAACAATGCTCATCATCATGCCCATCCTTTTTACAGTGAGCTCATGAAGCTTTTCTTTTCTGTGCAGTGTTAGCCTTCCTTGCTTTCCACTTCTGCTTTCTTTTCTCCTCGCTCTTGCTTGCAGTGGGTTGGGATGGTCCCCCAACTTCTGGATTTCCATTATTTCCTCTAGCTTCTAGATGAGTAGCTTGTACAGATACCTCATCTATACTAGTGGGATTGAATATGAGGATGGTATGCCTCATGTAGATGTGTAGACCACCAATGTACTTCAACAGAGTCTCTGGTGAGTCTAATGAGATTTCTAGAATCAATGCTCTCTTTCTAAATTCTTGAGTGTACCCTTGCACACTTTTCCCTTTCATTTGTCGAAGAGTTTGCTAGCTCATCATGGCTTGTTGCATGTAGGCCAATGGATAGAATTGCTTTTTGATTGCAAACACAAATTCATTCCAGACAGAGATAGTCTTACCATGTCTTTTCATGTCATCTTGGGTTCTGCCTTCCCACTAAACAAAGGCAGTGCCTCCAAGGCGTAAGCTTGCCAGCTGAATCTTGCTCTTGTCTGAGTCGATGTTTTTCACTATGCAATACACATCAATTTGTCTAATCCAATTGTCCAAATTTTCTGCATTTAACTCTCCATCATATATAGGAAAATCAAATTTAACATCTAGCTTGATCAAATATGCTTTCTTGTTATGTATAGGGCTATTAGGAGGTGTGAGAAAGCTTTCCTCTTTCCCTTTTCCTTTTGAGTGGTCATGGAAATGTGATTCAACTTCTCCTTTGTCTTGTTTAGAGCCTGATGAATCTTCATCTTTGTGTTTTCTAAAGTCCTTATACATTTCTTCTACCATGGAATTTATGGCTAGGAAACTTTCTATGAATTGAGGGTCTGGACCCATAGGACCTTCCTCTGACATTGTCTTCTGAGGATAGACTCTCCCAATTTTAGGATTAGTTTCTACCAACTCTCATTCCCCTAATTTGATCTTTGATCTAGTGAGCATTCATAACTCAACCAACACAAGCTTGTCTAACCTTAATAGCCTAAAGCTCTAATACCACTTGATCTGAAAATCACCCTATGAGTGACCTCAGTTAATTAACTATTAAATGAAGGTATTACAGACTCATGTGCTGGTGTGTATCTATGTTATTTTAGGCAATGGATCGATCAGATTGAAAAATAAACAGACACTGAAAAATGGAAAACAACAGAGAAATATAGTAAGAAAATACAAGAACACAACAATTAATAAGGAGTTCACCCTATCCTCCAGGGCTATGTCTCCGGTCCAGCTCTCAGTGGTGGCCTTCTTTTATTGTGTCTTTAAAGTAGAGAAATACAATGAGGAGCTCAATCTAAGTCTCCTGAAATAGAATTGCTTGGCAGGGTGGTCCTTGGATTCCCCAAGCCACTAGAGTGCACAAACTCTTTTCCTTACCAACTCTTGACCTTTCTGGTCTTTAATGGGAGGAGCCCAATGTGGTGCTCAGTTCCCGACAGATCCTCTCAGGGATGGCTTGAACCTCTCAAGCTCTCTGGTGCTCGACGCTGCCTGTGGTCAGCTCGACCCTCTGTCTTTCTGCTTTTTGCTTCACTGTCTTTTCTTTTCTCTGTCTTTGTCTTCTTATGTTTGATTCTTCCTCTTGGCATCCTCTCTTAGTGTCGTTTTCTATTCTCTGTTCATGGCTTTAAAGCCAATTGATCTCATGACTGCTCGATTCCCCTTCCACCTACATCGGATTGCCTGCTGCTGTTCGCTTGTAATTCCCTGTCTCTGCGTCATGGTCATCGGTTCATAGGGAGTGGCAACTTGTCCTCTTGCGAAATGCACCAGCTCTTCTTTGTCGGTTCAGTTCTTCGCTTTCGTCGGGAAATGACTCATCTGCCACCTTAGTGGTCAAATCGGACCTCAAATGCTTGTAGATCTCGGCTTAATCCCCTGTCAAATCCGGTTCTTTCATCAGGCACATTATCAGCCGTTAGATCTAGAGCCTCCTGATCCAACGTCATTCGCTCATTTCGCACGGTTGCCTTGCTCGACCGTTAGCATGCGATGAGCAGCAGTTTTCTCTCTCCTCCACCTGCAACGCGTCGGGCACTGAATGGAATCGCTAGGTTTTAACCAAATCCGCTTACCGCCCAAGGGTGCCCCAGATACATACTGCCGGTTTTTGGAGCACGGGTCCTGCCTTTAGCCTTTTGCGCTTTTCCCCACGGTTTTCCTGGCTTCCATGCGACTGAGCACTTCAGGGCCTTTCCATTTCGAGGGGTTTTTCCCAGCAATGCGCGATTAGTGCTAAGCGCTAATTGCGCACCAGAAACTTCCTCCTTTTCTCGATCCGGGCTTCCCAGGTGCCAGTTTCGCCTCCTTCACAGTCTCCATGGGCCTCGGTCAGTGCGCTTTGACGAGGTCCTCGTTGTTCCACACTGGCTGCCAACTGCCACTATCCAGAGGTTTTTATGATCGCTCTGTGGTCTTGAATTCGAAGTTTGTCCCGATCTGATACAATCATGGTACTTTGATTATTTTTCAGGATCTAATTCAGATCATCAAGGCTACCTCAATGAAGGTGTCCCATGTCATGTTCTTCTCTTTCAACTAATGGAGTACTATAACCTTTATCAGGCTATGGTGAAAGAGGATAGGATAATGCACTTTTCCTTTCAATTGTACCCTTTCAGACATTTTGGTTAGTCTCTTATACAGGTAGTTGGACAAATTTAGATACTTGGCAGCTGTAAAGTGCATGAGCAGTCTTATGTGGTATTGATATAGCCTAGAAAATCTGCCCTCACATGTGAAGAACTTCACGACAGCCTTAATCAAAGTTTCATATCTCTCCAACAAGTATCTGATTGGGAAAACGTGGGAGTGAGCTCCTTTGTATTGTGATTTCAAGTAGGGTTTGTACTCTTCTAGGTCTAGGTTCATGCCTTTGAACCAATTTTCACCATGGTTTGGTATGCTTGTAGCTTGAGAGATGGAATCCACCGAAAACATGAAATTAGTCCCTGCAATGGTGACCTTGTCTTCTGTTAAGGTGAGGGAAAATATACCTGTGAGATGCTAATGGTAACCTACTTCCTGTACTCTTTGACAAAACCCTAAATAATTGAAATCTTCAAAGCATTTAATGACAAATGGGGAGGAGGTGATTTCATTGCAATTAGAGGGCTCAAACCTTAGTATCTTCCCCCCTTGTTGTACTTTCTCTTCTCTGATGGTTATGAGTCAGGCTCCATACTTCAAACCCTAGGTGAAAAGCAAGAAAAAATAGTGACAACAACTACAACTATGAAAACTTAACCAATTCATAGTTACTACAACTAGACTATGCCTTGTTCACCTAAGAACTGCCTATAACACATCTTAGGCTACTCATGTCCAATCTCAACTCATCCCACTTAACAAGTGACCAATTCAAGTCTCACATCCAACCATGGCAATAAAACAACTAAGAAACAGAGTTTACATCTTGACATGCCATAACACATGGCACACCTAATAGTCCCTTAGCCATATGTGGCGAGTGTTAGCATCCCCTACATTTCTTGCCATGCTTTGCACTCCCTAGCACACCCTAGAACTCTTTGACATGCCCTAGCACTCTAGCATTCCTTGGCACTGCCTAGCATATAACCTTGTCACTCCCTCCTTAGAACACTTGGAACTCGTTGACACTCCCTATCACACACTCTTATCTCTTCATTTCCATGCATTTTGAACTAGTCCTCCCTTGTGTTTTTGTGGAACTCCCTAACATTCAATGGCATGCATTGACACACCCTGGAACATGGCACATCTTAGTATGTTTCCTTGGCACTCTAGCATTCCTTGGCACTACCTAACATATCTTGTCGCTCCCTCCTTACCACACCTAGAACTCACTAACACTCCCTCACACACTCTTATTCATTCATTTCAATGTATTTGAAACTAGTGATCCCTTTTGTTTCCTTGGCACTCCATAACACTCCATGGAATGCATTGGCACACCCTAACACCTGGCACATCTTGGCATGTTGCCCTGACCTCTAGCATGCCTTAGCACTACCTACCATACCTTGTTACTCCCTCAACACACCTATATCTCACTGACACTTCTTGTCACAAACTCTTATTTGTTCATTTGCATGCACTAATTTTACCTAGTGCTCCCTTGTGTTTCCCTGGCACTCCCAAACATGTCCTAGAACACAAAATTTAGATGGCCATGTAATAGACATAAGGATGTTAGTACTGTGAAATTCCAAATGGGAAATCCATCATTTGATGGGAATTTTATTATGCTCAAGAAATTGCTAGAAAGGCTGAGATATGCAATATAATCAAAGTTTTTGGTGCATTCTTACTCACTGACTCCCTATCAGACACATGTTGTCTAAAGAGGCATGAAAAGTATGAAATGCAACTTAGAAAGGTTGACATATGCAATCTAAACAAAGTTTTTGGTGCATTCTTACTCACTAACTCCCTATCCCACACATGTTGTCTAAAGAGGCACAGAAAGTGTGAAATGCAGCTTAAGGTCTGTAATTGATTAGTAATTTTACCTAAGGATATGTGGAAGACATCCTTCAAGATGTGACAAGGAATGGTTGCATGGCCACTGATGTCATTAAGTTTTACCAATTATGGCCTTGCAACATTCATGAGATGATGAACAAAGTTCTACAACCACATCTTTACTCAACTCTAATTGTGTACTTAGGCTTATTACTTTTCAATCGGACCTAGGATGAATAAACCAAGTGTTTATAGCATGTGGAAAGTTATTTGTGAACATGAAGAAGTGTGCATTTGGGTAGAATAAAATTGATTATCTTGGAATTTTGTGTGAACCACGATGGACTAAGCATTGATCCAATGAAGTTTTCAACCATTGTTATTTGGCCACCATGAAAGATCAACCTTGACCTACAATATTTCAAGCAAATGGTGAACTATCTTAGGAATTATATTGCATAGTTTCCCCATGACATGCATCCTCTCAATGATTACAAGCACCTAGGATATGAAATCAGAAGATTACTAATTTTTTTCTACAGCTTGGTTTCAGGCATCCTAACATAGATCACAATATTTATGGTTACATGTGAATGATGTAGTTCTCTTAATTGTGATTCATGTGGATGATTGATTATCACTACAAATAATGGTGATTCAATTTAAGTCTAAATTCACAATTGAAAGATACATTTGAAATGACTAACTTAGATCTGTAGCATTTATTTCTTGGCATCAAAGTTATGCAATTGGGAGATAGTATCTTCATTTCTGAGCCAAAGTACGATTTGGATATACTGAAGATATTTAAAATGGATTATCTGTAAGCCTCATTCTACTCCATTTCAATTAGAAGCTAAGACGACTAAGGATTGTGATTCTTTGAAAGTCAATTGGTTGGTAGTCTCATTTATTTGAATCATAGTCAACTTTATATTGCCTTCACCATTAGTAGAGTCTCTAGGTTCATGTAGGGTTTGATGGAAATCCATATGAAGACCACAAAGAGGGAATATCAATATCAAAGTTACGTATCAAGTTGCCATTAAGTATTCAACAAAAATTAAAATTAATTGGTCAACTATACAAACACTAATTTGTAAACAAGGGAATTATACTATATAATCCTCTTTGAAATAAACATTGCAGTCTAGCCACCACCCATTTTACCAACAAAAATGCTCTGTGGAAATAAAGAATGTACTCTTATTTGTCTTTAGACTTGCTCATAGCTTGGTTTACTTTGCATGTGGTGGCCAGACCATTGCCAACTAAATTCCCAAACTATGTGTTATAGACATTTTTGGGCACTGAAACTCCAATCATAAATGTCCATAAACCAAGGGCTCCTAAGTCCCTAAAGGTGTTGTTCCAACCCCTAAAAGGACAAGGTCAACTGATTACAGCATCTCCCAGAAGTTCTCCATGAAAAACTACTCAGAACTGGTCAAAACTAGACCATTTCACCTGCTCCATGGTCAAAGTGTGTTGCATCCCACCTAAGTACACACAGAAAGTGCGATGCATGTTGAAAAGCCCTTCTATGGGGTGCGATGGGCAAGAGTGGACAAATGGCAGGGTCAATCCGCAAGGTGGAGAATCATGGAATCTTCTAGAAACTTCTCCCGTGACACTTGCCTCTCTGTATTCGCCCAGGGATGAGTAAAATATCATCAATCTCCAAGTGGAATCAAGAACTATCAGAGAAAGGACACTAATCAAATATCAGAAGCTGACTCACCCCCCTTGCAAACATCTATATATGGATCCCTCATCCCAGAGATCCAGAGGCTGGAATTTTGTATCTTGTAAGGAAGTGCTGCTGGTTTCTTGGTGTAACATCATAGTGTTGGGTGATCTAAGCTTTTCATGAGGTGAAGAAGGGCTTTCTTGCTGAGAGGATGACGCTGGGTTAGAACAATTGGTTGTAATCCTCTTTTCTATTCTTGATTATCAATAAAGCTATTTAAGTTTTCCTCCACATTCTTGTATGATTGATGATTTATGCATTTGTGTGGTCAATATATATCTGGTCCTATATTGTTTATGATAGTAGATCTCTGTTCTTGGATAGTGTTATGCTGCTTTGATTCTACAGGTGCTCTTTGAAGCTGGGTAGACGAAGAAGCTAGTGGCAAAGATCTATCAGAAGGGAGAGGAATCAAGAAAGGAACCAAGCGCAAGATTGAGGTTGGTCTCCTTTATTCTTCTCTCATCTACTTCTCATAAAGGAAAACGAAAGTGGTTTTAGTTTGTTTGTTTTTAAGGTAGCTACCAGCCTTAGTGGGACTAGCAGCTCTGCATAGACACTAGATTTCCCGATAACAAAATGGCGAATCCACTGGGGAGCGAATAGATTGTTTGTTTATCTACATTTGTCTACTTTATAAACTTACAGACGGAGCCTGAAGTCAAGCCGGCCAGCCTTCGAACTGCATTTGCTATGCAAGTGCAAAGTAGATCAATGCTGCTTCAGTCTATCTCCGGGTTTTGTTTATGAATTGAACAATTGATTTACAAGCTCTCTAATTGCCCTTGTGGTGGATCTAGTAACCTCCTTAGATCTACCCCTGTGATTGATTTACTGATTACCATTTTCTCGGCCTAAATCCCTGAATTGAGCTGCAAACTGTGACCAGGAACCCAGTTAAAGTCTCGTCCCTGGTCCATCGCATTGTCTTTTCTTTGGAACCTGAATGCATCGCACTTCCCAAGTGTAGTAGGTGCGTTGCATTTCATTTTCCCTGTGTTACTGGTGCGTTGATCAGACAAGACCCTTTCTGCTTTTAGATTTTTGTTTCTGTGTTCACTCTTTTCAGCTCTATTCAGGAGTTTTGCTGCCTGTAGTCAGTACACCCCTGTTGAAACCCCCTTCCTTGCCATTATTCCGCCTCCATTGTGCAAAGAACTGTAAATGTTTTTATGTATTTTGAGCCATTGCCAGTTCTCTTTTACAAAGAAGTAGCGTAATTGAACTGTCGTTTCTTGATTTGAAAGTGTCGCAAGTGTCGTTTTCAGTCATAGAAAAGAATCTGATTGTTCTTGATAGTCGATTACACTGTTACTCTTGTATTTGATCTAAATTAGTAGTTTTTCAAGTGTCGAAAACAAGTTTTCAATTCCAAATAACAAAGTGTTGTCATTGCCTTCATTTTATTTTGAAAAGAAACTTGTTGTCGCTTTGAAAAATAATTCAAATTTGCGCTTAGCTTTCTTTTTATCATTCACACATTAAGAAGGTTGAAAAAAAATACATGCATGTGCATTTTCATTTAGACTGTTTGTTGGTTTGATTTAGGACAGTGCATGTAGTGTGTGCTCTCTGCTCTATGTTGAAAGAATATCGTCTCTCTTTCCTTAGTAAGTAGGATTTTCATTGCAAAAAGACGATCAAACAATTGTTTGTCATCTTAGATTGCATTTTAGGAATTGTACATCTACATCACGCGGTGAACCTGAAAGGCAAATTTCTTAAGCAAGATCAACTATAAAATAAATTTAATGAATCTAAAAACGCTTTGGAACCTAACGCACAACATCTTGAAGTCTAGGCTAGAGACGTATTCCGGCGTCGTAAAGCCTGGTAACTGTTGTTTTCACTGTTGGTTGGGTGATTCCTCCACTTTGAGACGACAAGTGCCAGTACAGATTTGTGCTCCCACGTACCGTCGAGTATATATTGGAAGACCACAATAGGCTTTATCCTTTATCCATAGGAAGCTGTGTCTGCCGCTCTATTGATCACAATGCACTGAACACAGCATTCGGGAAGATTGACTGTCGTACCGTAAAAAGTATTCTGCAGTTTTGCGATTGGTTTGGTAATCCCTCTGTCTAGATTTCCAGAGCAATCTCTTTCGTTCCTTTTCAGACTCCTTAAAGTAAAAGGTCCATCTGAGCACTTGTCACTTCAAGCTCATTAAAAATCAAAGGCGACTAGAGTCATCTTTTGTTTTTTCTCAACTCTTAAAAATTGAAAAAATAAGTTGTGTCTAAGCGTCTAAAATTCATTTAATTCAGAAACATCTTTCCCCTTTATTTTAGTTGATCGAGTAATCTGCGATCGTGGAAGAAAGTCAATTGAAACCTCGTCGTTCGTAGAGGCTTACGAGTCAACCATCTTTGTCTCCAGAATAAAAAATGTTACGAACAAAGCGAACTCCTTTAACCGGTTCAAAATCCCCTGCTAATGTCAGAACAAGTGTTCCAACACCATCGGAGACTCCGGTTACTCCAAACATTTCTGGTATCCCTACCTTTATAGAAGAAGTTCAACATCCACCAAAGGATAGTAGAACTGATCCTAGGGTGAAGGTAAGCACTTGTATTACTGAACCAGCTCCATCTATAGCTGATTCGGAAGGTGTTATTCCCCAAACATCTGTCGCTGTGGATTCTATACCTTCTTCGGCACCGGAAATATTTTACAGACCTGACGATCTACCTCTTCCACCTGGTCTGATTGCTATAGAAGAGATTGTGGAAGATCCTCCATCTAGTACTCCATCGCAATTTGGAGTCGGGATCACCCTATATCCTTCTTCGACAGAAATTAGTCTACCATTATCAGAAGCTCGTATAGAATCACTAAGAAATCTTTTGGATAGACTAGAAATGTTTGAACAATCGTCGACATCTAGGACTGTGTCATATAACACAGTGACAGTAGAACTTCTTACTGTCACTCTGACAATGTTCACCAGCGTACCATCTGTCCCAACTAGCTCTCAATCGCTAGATGGGGCCCATTCAGGGGCTATTTCGACAGTATGGTCTGTTCCTGTTTTTTCATCCGGAATAATATCTGGGAACTCTTATGTTGAGTCTCAGCAAATTGATCCTTCACGGTGTCAATTTGGGTAGTCCGGTCCTCAAGGGAAAACCATTCCTTTAAGTACTGGATTACCACCGTATGGGGGGCAATATACCCTTTCATTGTCTCCTCCGGGAGGACAACCATACGAGAGTTCACAACAAAATTCAGGTTATGCTAGAATTACATCTAGTGGTTGGGTGCCAATACTGCCTCAACAACCAAGAGTTGTATACTCGATGCAACAATGTTTACCTATGTCAAATATACCAACTAGGCTGGCTATTGTGACGGTGTCGTAAGTACAAGCGTTGCCTGTTGTATTCCAACCTCAGGTTTCTCAGGTTGTAATGCAACAGCATCTTGTTCCTGCAACTCAACCACAATCGCCAACTAGTGGAATGACACAGGCCCAAACAGGTACAATTACACCTCATCTTGGTCAAACGGTCAGTATTGGATAGCAGCACATGGCTTCACAACCATGGCTGGTGCAATACCAACAACCGCAATTCCAACAAGTATACCAAGGATCTGAGCAACAAATATTTGCAAATAGTGGGCAGCCGTATATTCAAAATGGTCAAAATCAACCATTCTACAATGGTTATGCCCATCAACCTTACCAAAGTTACCAGCATCAAATGCATTATGCTGGTATGCAAAGACCAACCACTCAGGCAATCCCATCTTATCCTGGGTATGCTTCGCCAAACCTGAATCAACAGTTACCCTTCGTGGCGACTTTAGAGTTACCAGATCTAAATCGGCTAACGAACGATCCAATTGCTTACGCCCCTTGGTGGCCAGCGATTCCACATAAACTTCCGTCAGATATTCCTAAATTTAATGGAAATCTGGGTGAAGATCCGTCAAATCATGTGATGACCTTGCATCTGTGGTGTTCATCAAACACCCTAAACGATGATTCGATTAGGCTTCACCTTTTTCAGAGGACGTTAACTAGTCTGGTAGAAAAATGGTATATCAAATTACCCAGAGCTTCGTTTGATAACTTCAGTACCCTAGCCACAACCTTTTTAACCCATTTTCAGTTACCCATAAGGTACAAAACAGGAACAAAACTTCTTACCGATTTCAAGCAAACGACGGCCACTCATATATCCGATCATATTCATGAGTGGTGACGTCGTCGTCAAATGGTAAAAACATACGTTCCTGATCAACTTTTAGCTGAATGGTTTATTATGTCACTATTACCTTCCATTACAGAAGATGTGGCAAAGGGAGGAGTCGTCACTGAAGAGCAAGTTATTGCTCGTGCGCAATATTTAGACTTGATTTATACTCAGTTTGGCACACTCTACGATAAAATCCCTGACGCTCCCAGACCGGAATTTTCCATTCCTCCTCCTCCTAAATCGAACAATGACTCTCATGCCGGTGATGGCATGATTGGTACGACAGACACGAAATCGAAAAAGGCTACATCTAAAAAGGCCCGTAAGATTTCCAGTCAAAATGCAAAAGAAGAACTTCTCGCCTCGGAAGTAAATGCCGTCTCGATTGATAAAGGCAAAGAAACCAGGCAACCAGGAGGCAAGAAGAAAAACAAAGGGAAGAAGAAGAAACAGGACGAATCATCACCTAAAAAATCTTCTGCAAACCCTCCTGAAGATAGGAAACCAAAAAATCCATGCTTAATATGTGATGAGGATCATTGGACAAGAGATTCTCCATATAAAACTGAGCTTAGAAAATTCTGCAAGAATTCAAAAACCTCGTCGGTATTAACTGATCTGTTTCCAAATCCAAGAACAAATCTGGTTGCCAGTGAAAACGCTTCCCCGTTTCGAAACAGCAAAATGATGCGTTGATATCGACAAGGAATAAAGATTACGGTAATCCACAGTTGTCGAACAACAAGGATAAAGATCAACCTAGTAGTTCGACAACAACTTCGACAGAAGTTGCGCCGCCCATCATTCTAGAACTGACAATAAAACCGCCAAAGGGAGTAGTACACAAGTCGACATTTAATCCTCGTGCCAGAGCAGTACAACACTATAATATAGTGAAGATCTGGCTGAATCACCATCTGCTATGTCGACACTTGAGGTACTGCAAAATTGCCCATCCCAAAAGCAGGCTTTATTATCAGCTATAGGTGGGATAGACCCAAAGGATTCTAATCTTGTGTCCTTTAATCACAAAGGATATGATCCTCAGTTACTAGCTCAACTAGCTTTCCTCATTCAGGTGAAAGCCCTCAACAAAACTATTCATCGAACAATTATTGATGAGGGGGCATCTACATGTATTATGTCGATGAGTTGCTGGAAAAATTTAGGATCTCCAACCTTGTCACGTTCTTCGACGACATTAAAAGCATTTGATGGACGAACATATACCCCATATGGTATTCTAAGTAACTTGCAAGTTGAACTGGGGGGAAAGCAATAGAAATAGATGTTGAAGTAATCGACGGAAACCTCGATTACAACATCCTACTGGGAAGGCCCTGGATATATGCTATGGTTGCCATTGTGTCGACCTACTTTACGAATATTTCATTTCCCTTTCAAGGAGGGATTACAATCGTCGACCAACAAACATTTCTCCCCAATAGTTCCCAAGTTACGGGAAGCATTCCGATGATCCATGGAAGCCCCCATTCGCTTCAAAATATCGGAGTAGGCCTACCAAAAGACCCTATATTAATGGGTACTTTTGCCCTCCAATCAATCTGGTGGAAGTGGCAACGATAGGAACCTGCAATATGATATCTTCTATTCACAAGATCTCAGAAAACGATATTAACATGGATCATCTATTGGTGTTGCCTCCAAGCCCAATAGAAATATTGTAGCAATCAATGTTTCTAGCATGGGAGGCAAACCCAAATCAACGCTCATCAAGCGTTTGGATAGATAGGTCTAAGGAATATGACACCCCTTTAGATCCTTGGTTGCAAGTGCATTACACCGACGAAGGAATTGTTCAGTCAATGATAACTGATGGGGCGCCATGGGAAGATTACCACCATTGTTCCCATCTTCCGGATTGTCAAGAAGATACTCCTGATGACCTTCATCATCCTTCAGTTTTTGATTTCTTATCAAATACTATAAACACGGTGGATTCCGAGCGAAACTTGTCCAATATTGAAGAGACTATCGCCATAAATATCTCGACAAAAACAGATGTTGTAGAAAATATTTATGTTGGCAAATGTTGTTCTCCTTCAAAACTGGAAATATATAACGCTCTTTTTCGCGAATTCAGAGATGTCTTTGCTTGGTCATATGAAGAAATGCCAGGCATTGACTCGAGTATAGTTGAACATGAAATCAAGATGTACCCAGATGTCAAACCAGTACAACAACGGCTACGGCAGGTGCACCCCAAGAAAGTCGCTGCCATCAAGGCAGAAGTTGAAAAGCTTCTCCATGCTGGTTTCATTTTCCGGGTTCCTCTGACCGATTGGGTATTGAACATTGTTCCTGTAATGAAAAAACAAGGAACGATTAGAGTGTGCATCGATTATAGGGATGTAAATAAAGCTTGTCTAAAAGGCAACTATCCTACACCCTTTATTGACCAGCTAATTGATGAATGCGCCAGATGTGAAATCTTTTCATTCATGGATGGATTCTCCGAGTATAATCAAATAAATATCCACCCACAGGACCAATCAAAGACTACATTTATTTGTCCATGGGGCACATTCGCGTATCGCAAGTTACCCTTTGGTTTAAAGAACGCAGGGGCAACATTTCAGAGGGCAATGAATTATGCCTTCCATGACATCAAAAACATCGTTCAACCATATCTCGACATTCTTCCGGCTCATTCGTGAAAGAAGAACAATCATCCGCAGCATTTAAGAGCAATATTTCTACATTGCTGACACTACAAAATATGACTCAATCCACACAAATGTGTGTTCTATGTCAGTTCTGGTCGTTTGCTGGGCTTTGTAGTCTCAAAGGACGGGATTCGTCTCGACCCATGTAAGGTTCAAGCAATCATTAATTTGCCTCCACCTTCAAATTTGCTTCAGATTCAGAAACTCCAAGGGAAAGCAAACTTTCTGAGGAGGTTCATTCCAAATTACGCAAAACTTGCTAAAGGTTATACATGTCTATTTAAAAAAGAAGTACCCTTTGTCTGGGATCACGTTGCGCAAGCTTCCTTTGATGCTTTAAAGGAATCCCTAATGAAAGCATCATTAATGTACGCTCCTAATTATCAAAAAGACTTTAACCTGTATCTGGCTGCAGCAGATACAACCATAGCAATGGTTTTAGTTCAAGAAGAAAATGGAATTGAACATCCCATATATTATTTGAGTAGAAACCTAAATGATACAGAAAGCAAGTATTCCTATGTTGAAAAGTTGGCTCTCGCAGCTGTTCAAGCGATACAAATATTTCGACACTATGTCCTCTTTCGAAAAACTACCATTCTGTCAGATTTCAACCCCATGAATTATATATTGTCGCGACAGTTGCTAGGGGGAAAATATTCAAAATGGATAGAAATTCTTCAAGAGTTTGATCTGGAATTTGTAAAATCCAAGTCAAAGAAATCCCTGGTTTTCGGGGAATTACTATGTGATCTCCCATCGTCGTCCAATGATGAAACATCCGAAGAAACAATCATGGATGAATCTTTGTTTCTGATATCTTCAAGCAATCCGTGGTATGGAAATATAATCATCTATCTCCAAACCCAAAAATATAGGCCTAATACCTCTCGCTCTGAACAAAAACGTATTCGATACCAATCAAAAGACTACATGATCGTCGGTGATACGCTTTAACGTCGTGGTGTGGATACAGTTCTGAGGAGGTGCCTCACCCATGAGGAGGCCGAAAAAGTCCTGAATGATTGCCATTCAGGCGCATGTGGGGGGCATCAATCTGGTTATGCTACGACGCAAATTTTTTGTATGAGCAGGATACTTCTGGCCAACAATGTTCAAAGATTGCATAACCGCAGTCAGAAGTTGCCATGCATGTCAAATTTTCGATAACAAAACCAGAAGACCACCCGCACCTCTGCAGCCAATAGTTGCTGCTGGGCCATTCGCCAAATGGGGCATAGATTTCATGACATGTAACCCCACCTCGACCGGGGGGCATGGGTATATCATAGTTGCGGTAGACTATTTTACCAAATGGGCCGAGGCGATGCCTACATTAAACAACACCGGCGACATGGCAGCCCTTTTTTTTTTCAATCATGTAGTCGCCAAATTCGGCATTCCACAGGCTATAGTCACAGACCATGGATCGCATTTTTGCAATCACATGATGGTTGAATTGGCTGCCAAATTGGGGTTGTCCCACGACAACTCTACTCCATATTATCCACAGGCCAACGAACAAGTTGAAGTAATCAACGAGGTCTTGAAGCGGATGCTGCAAAGGATGATTGGAGCCCACAAAGGGAGTTGGCACCTGATCTTGTACTCGGCCTTGTGGGCATACCGAACATCGGTAAGGAATGCAACCAGGTTTACACCCTTCCAACTGGTGTATGGCCTAGAAGCAATCTTACCAGTTCAGTGTGCAATCTCGTCCCTCAGACTCACAGTCGAACTTCTGCCCGGAACTTCAGAAGAGGAGGCTCGTTTCTTCGAACTTATCCAATTAGATGAAACCCATCGTAATTCCGCTTTGGCTAACGAAGCACATAAGAAACAAGTCAAGGCATAGTTCGACAAGAATGTCAAACCCCGTGTCTTCTCAGAAGGTGACTTGGTCTTACTTTACGACCAAGAATCCGATAAATTGGGAGCAGGTAAATTCAAGTCTTTATGGATGGGCCCCTATATTGTTAAACGTGTATTAGCAAAAGGATCCTATGAGTTAATGGATTATGACGGGATTCCACTGGCGCAACCCTGTAATGGGTTGTACCTTAAGCATTACTACGCATGATTCAGTGTAGTAACCCATATGTTTTTGTTACATTTTTGTTTTCGCTAAGGGTAATTGTTTTGGTCAAGTAATCCACTTTTTACATTTGTTGCAGATGTCGAACCTATTGGAATCTTTTGTTGGATATGTCGACGGAGCGAGTCGTAGTACGCGGAACCTATCTTCTGTGGCCTGGGCCATTTTTGATCCAAACGGTGAGTTAATAAGTTTCAGAGGGGTATGTTTTGGTCATTCAACAAATAACATCGCTGAATATAGCGCATTGATAGAACTTCTCTCTGATGTCATCACACATGGCGTACGCCAACTTGTCGTCAGGCTAGACTCACAACTCGTCATACTACAACTCACTGGTATCTACTCCGTCCGAAATCCAGCTATCTATCGCATGTTCCTAAGGGTCAAGACTTTGGAAAGGCAATTTGATTTTATTCAATATCAACATATTTCTAGAAACTTAAACACATTAACGGACTCATTGGCAAATTATGTGTTAGATAGACATTTGCAACATTTATAAAAAGAAGCATTTCATCAATATTTGCATCAAGATCATGTAACTTAACCAAAATAAAACTCCAAAAATCAAAAATATATATATAACTGTTTATGGTTTACACATAATTTTTTGTAACCAAGAAAAAATTGGTCAGATGACCCAAAACTCAAAACACTAGGGGGAACTCTAGTCTAATGATGCTGGTGATAACAAGTCACCGCCTGTGCAATCATGCGTAAAAGCCTAGTCCATCGACTCGGCACGCTGGTAGTATGTCACTGCAACCTCAAAGGCAGCTCATCAGTCCTCACATATGGAATACCAAGAGTGAGGCCCTCGACATGATCCTGTAATGCTAAAAGAGTCTCGGCCAAATCGAGGTCACGAAGGATAGCCCTTCCCACAGCCTCTCCTGCTGGAGCGGCAGCTGGCACTCTCAGGCATACTACTGGCCGAACTGGTCCAACATCTGCATGAGCACATGAGTTCTGATTAGTCTTGATAGAATAAAGCACAATAACATTATAAAGAGAAATGATAAACAGAGCTATGGTCAAAAATTTTACCAATGATGCCCCACTGCTCGCCAGCCAGCAGTACCAAATCTGGGTCACCCCGAAAATACATACCAGCATATGGATACTCGGAAAAAACCATCTCCTGACGATCGAACCACCCGAAGAAGGTATCAGAAAAGGAAACTTGAGACTGACCAACATGTCTGGACATATGGTCGACCCATCTCTGCATCCGTGGATCAGTCGGTGGAGGTAAACCAAGTGAAACATACTGCAGCTGCATGAGCGGGATCTTTTCCAAGGCAAAAGCGATCAAAATAGAACCATATCCAAAGTTCTTCAATCTTCCATTTTTCAACTTGGTCAATTGTTCTTTCATCACAAAGAGTACCGCATCACACCAGTTGAACACCTTTGGATCAAGGCATTCTAAGGCATACTGCATATAAGACCGGTTGGCCACATGAAGAGCTGCACTACCAGCCATCCTAGAAAAAGTGAACAGAATGGTCCTCAAGGGCCTGTTAGTGACATCTCGGATATTGATATTTTCATCCTTACTCAGCTGAGATCCCTCTCTGCAATACCTGCGAACGTAATCTCTCACAGATTCACCCCCACGGGCCAAACCTGATAATGAGATAGGGGAACCCCACCTTGATAAGCCAGTCAAAAAATAGATGTCCACGACAATCAAGGGTATAGATTTGCCCCTAATCTGGATCACTTGGCTGGTAGGATACCATGCATCGAGCAAATATTGCAACAAGTTGATTTGTTGCCTCATGCTAGAGATGCAGAAAAACTTGAACAGGCCACAGTTCCGCAGTGCATTTACCGTAACCGGATCATGTAAAGCAAGCATGTCCTCTTCTTCATGCTCACATTCTCGCCATGTAATAGGCATTTTTCTCCGATGAATCTCTGAAAACAAACAAGAGAAGAGTCAGATCCTGATTTGGTACAAAACAGGAAAAAAATTTCCATGAAAAGCTGTGCACAAATTTCCCTCCTTGCGCCCATCGCACCCCCAGCAGTGTTCTGGGTGGGATGCATGTTAACTGGCCAATGGCTAGGCCAACATGCAACGCACCTTTCGATATAGGAAGGGTGCGATGGAGCCAGGGTGAGTTTTTCAAACCCCAGAGGCTCAGAAAAACCAGAAAACATGCTCAGAATTCAAAAAGGAAAGAATGAAACTGAAGAGCTCAGGTTTAGCTCCTCCCTGGTCCAGACAGCGCCAAGAATCATCCATAGAATCTCCCAGAATCAGCTAGTGAAAATCAAGGGGGAAAGCACCTCCAAAGATCCAACAAACCAAAGTTCAAATGAAATGGTAAAATGAGAGGTAAAAACCACTTTTATTACTTTTCACGTAATTCAAGTAAAATATTAGTGTTTTGACTCATTTTTCAAAACATATATTGTTCATTTCTAACTAATTTGATGAAGCAAATGAGCAGGCAGTACAACTTTTGGAAGAACAAAGTTATTAATGGTAAAATCAAGAAAATCAATGACCATTATATCGAGCAGTTTTAACGCGGAATTCAAGCTCATTAAAAAATAAACATAAGCAATGAGCAAATGTTCCTCCAGAGTTTAAGCTCATTAAAAAATGAACCAATTTCCGGTAAATAACCATCATAAATCATCAGCCTTTGAAGCCTTGGTCGTGTTCTCATCATCACCTCCACTCTGTATCGGTCGATCATTCATCTCCATTTGATTGTTTACCCTTTTTGAGGAACAGCTGCGAAGAGTGATCCTGTTAGCCATCCTTGTGACACTGCCATGATTGGAAAATTCCAAACCTTACCTGGAATTAGCTGCTACCCAAATTTATCACTTGTTCCTCAAAAGATGAGTCTCCTTTAAGCTCTTTTCAACTGACTCGTAAAATATGAAAAGATTTTCGAGCAATTGGCCTCTCCATCTCATTAAAGCGACCGGAAGTGCTATCCCTCCTTCAGATTTTAATCTTTTTGGACCTGAGGGATCATTACACAAAAAGATCGAGCACTTGCTTTGTTCGGCTCGTTAAAATTACCGAAAATTCATCCCTTTTATATTATTTTATACTTTTTCGGACTTAAGGGATTATATGACGAAAAAGGATTGTTGGAGTCTTCTTTACGTCCCTTTTCAAACTCTCTAAAATTGAAAAGGACCGAGTTATCTTTGTCGTTAAACTTGTTAAAACTGAATAGCGACAAACTTGTCCATAACAGACAAGAACGAGTTTCACTATCGCTAGGCTCGTTAAAACATACCGATGGGTTTTCCCAAAGGGGAAATTATAGAACAAGCATATGTTATCCTCCTCAAGCTTGACAAAAATAAAGAGGTACTGGTCAACAATGACTGGGGAAAAATTGGGAAGAAAACTTGAAGAAACTTTGTTGCTAGCAAGTCGCTCTTGAACATGACACTTTCACTCTGCATCCGAGTCGGGTTGGGTTGTTCCGTTCATTGGTCATATCACCATTGGTCCATTACACCATCCATATTTGGGTTTAACGCTACCAATCCATCATGTCAGTGTCACCGATATGTTCAAGAGAAGTCGCTCAGAGAATTCACCTATGTCTCATCCGCTGCAATACATTCACGCTCCATTATTTCATGACCGCCACCCTGAACCTTATGTCATCAGATTGTTTTCACCTCCATTAAAATCATTTTCTCCGTTCCATGTCATTGATGTGGGATTCACTAAGGCACTCCTATGACAGATCGCTTCTTGTCGACATCAGCACATTATCCAAGAAGTCGATCTAGGAACAACCCTTTTAGTACTTTGAAGCTTGCATGCCGCAATGGCAAGTTTCTCACTTCCGGCGACAGGTTTACATCAATGGCCTTCAATCGAAAGATTTTGCGTGGTGTTCAATGCCAAGTCTCTTATTCACACCATGTGAATTATATTGTAGTACCTTGAGGGTCATCATCATTATCGGTGATTCCTCTTGCGCCTATTAACAGCTTACATCAAATTCTGGTAATTAGGCGATGTCTTTCCATGTTCGACTCCAGAACATCTCTCACATGGATCAACTTGTACTTTGAGTGAAGATCGAACGAGATTGAAGACCCCGGATCTAGTTTCATCCATTCGGGCTGCTATATATATTCAGGAAAATAAATACACAAATGTACATCATTGTTGCACAGATAATCATCCAATCTAAGGGATGATGGCTCTACCAGAATCATCAGTCTACACTCAGACGATTGTCTGTCCTATGTACATGAAAATGAATTTATAAAGATGAGCATGGGAAATGCCCGCCTCAGCTAGATCATGAAATTATTATGAAGATAATGTATTGTATTGTATCTTATTATAGGTCGCCTTCCAGCTTGAAAAAACTTCGGATCCTCATGATAAAGCATTTCACCCGACATCAAAAAATTAAGGACCTCATGCTTTAGGGGGCAACTGTTATAGACATTTTTGGGCACTGCAACCCAAATCATAAATTTCCATAAACCAAGGGCTCCTAAGTCCCTAAAGGTGTTGTTCCAACCCCTAAAAGAACAAGGTCAACTGATTACAGCATCTCCCAGAAGTTCTCCATGAAAAACTACTCAGAACTGGTCAAAACTGGACCATTTCACCTGCTCCATGGTCAAAGTGCGTTGCATCCCACCTAAGTACACACAAAAAGTGTGATGCATGTTGAAAAGCCCTTCTATGGGGTGAGATGAGCGAGAGTGGACAAATGGCAAGGTCAATCCGCAAGGTGGAGAATCATGGAATCTTCTAGAAACTTCTCCTGTGACACTTGCCTCTCTGCATTCACCCAGGGATGAGTAAAATATCATCAATCTCCAAGTAGAATCAAGAACTATCAGAGAAAGGACACTAATCAAATCTCAGAAGCTGACTCACCCCCCTTGCAAACATCTATATATGGATCCCTCATCCCAGAGATCCAGAGGCTGGAATTTTGTATCTTGTAAGGAAGTGCTGCTGGTTTCTTGGTGTAACATCATAGTGTTGGGTGATCTAAGCTTTTCATGAGGTGAAGAAGGGCTTTCTTGCTGAGAGGATGACGCTGGGTTAGAACAATTGGTTGTAATCCTCTTTGCTATTCTTGATTATCAATAAAGCTATTTAAGTTTTCCTCCACATTCTTGTATGATTGATGATTTATGCATTTGTGTGGTCAATATATATCTGGTCCTATATTGTTTATGATAGTAGATCTCTGTTCTTGGATAGTGTTATGCTGCTTTGATTCTACAAGTGCTCTTTGAATTTGGGTAGATGAAGAAGCGAGTGGAAAATATCTATCAAAAGGGAGAGGAATCAAGCAAGGAACCAAGCGCAAGATTGAGGTTGGTCTCCTTTATTCTTCTCTCATCTACTTCTCATAAAGGAAAACGAAAGTGGTTTTATTTTGTTTGTTTCTAAGGTAGCTACCAGCCTTAGTGGGACTAGCAGCTCTGCATAGACACTAGATTTCCCGATAACACTATGTTTATGGTAAAGGTTCAACCCAACACTCTAATACTGCCAACCAAACAAAACTCTATTTACTGCACAACACTCTAATAATCCCAACCACACCAAACTCTATTTTCTGCGAAAAAATAGCTATAACTATGCTCAATCACAAAACCAAAAATCAAAATAGATGCAGATATATCCCAACCAATTTGCTAAGGATTAAAGCCCAACGATGCAACCATTTATGAATCTACTCATTTACCTATGTAGTTGCGTATCTGAATTTGCCAATGTGGTTGTTGTAATAGATGACATCAAGCATATACTAAGACCTATAGCTATAGGTGGAATTCTAACAAATGCACAGGGTTCCTATGCTCAGACAAAGTATCAACTTTTATATGATGTTGTAAGATGTGGGATACAAAACATTCAAGAAATTAATTTAACCCATAAATCAGTCCAATAGCTAATTTGTGGAGTACCACCAGCTAGCACTTCAATTAGGTTTATTTTAATTTTCAGATAGCCACTAGGGGGTGTGTTCTTGTCACCAACCTCCCTCCTGTTCAGATCACAAGAGAGCTTAGAAGGATTGAATGGAACCATCAACAAACCCTGAATCAACATGAACCATAAGTATATCATAAGGAGAAGAGGAGATGAACTCATGATTAAGAGAAACATAAGATATGATAGCGTTCAATTCTTTTATGGTACTGTCATACAGGAAATTTTCATGACAATATGACAAACATGTCCGGAAATCTATGTGTCTCTATGACGCTTCTCTATGGTTCATAACACATCTGAAGTATTATATCACTGTGGAATTAAAACTCTCTGCTATATATATTTTTGAGAATTACAAATTTTTCCAAGGAGATCTACATAAACATGGCATCCTAACATATTCAAGGAATCCAAGGCATCCAAGGCAGCCAAATTTTATAAAGATGATGGATTGGCAAATAACTAGATGGTGGTCTGAACTAATCAAAAAGGATAAAGGAATATGGCTTGCTGGTTAATATTTGTAAGGACCCGCACTTATGGAGCAACAACCTAGTCTAAGCATTAATAAACCTTGATTATTGCAAGCATATTTCCATTATCATTAGTGATGGTGATATAATGCCTTGGGGTGATGTAGTTATTTAGAAAGCATTGTGAACATGATGATCATAGTGAGGTCCATGCTAGCAACATGGACACCTAGCTACAACAAAACAGGCAATTTACGCCAGATTTAGCACCAGATTTTAGTGTATTTTTCTCTCCATTGGGATGATCAGCCTGGCGCTAAATCTAGCTCTAATGTACAAGTTTTAAAGCTCCCTTTTTTGCACCAAATTTTGCATCTTTTTTTTATGCCAAATTTTGCATCATATTTTGCACCAAGATTTGCATTTGGTTTTACAACAGGTTTTGCTTCTAGTTTTGTGCCATTTTTTGCATTTATTTTTGCATCATTTTTTGCATCCTGTTTTGTGCCATTCTTTGCTTCTATTTTTGTGTCATAATTTGCATCGATTTTTACACCATCTTTTGCATCTGATTTAGTGCCTTGTTTTGCATCGAGTTTGTGCTAGTTTTTGCATCTAGTTTTATGCCATTTTTTGCTTCTAATTTTGTATGTATTTTTACATCAATTTTTTTGCCTTTTTTAATACCATTTTTTGCATCTAATTTTGCACCATATGTTGAATCTGATTTAGTGCCAAAATTTTCATCCATTTTTGCACCATTTTTTTCATCCACTTTTTCGTTTCATTTGTCTCCCTTTTTTGCATCCTATTTTGCACCTAATTTTGTATCATTTGTTGCATCCAATTTAACATCATTTTTAATAACATTTCTTGCATCCAATTTTGCATCCTTTTGAGCATCTAAATTTTCACCCTATGTTGGACCATGTGTTGCGTCCACCTTTGAATCCCATTTTGTGTCTAATGTTACATTCAATTTTGAGCCATTTTTTTCGTCTACGTGTTTTGAATCATTTGTTGCTCGTCATTTTGCATCCAATGTTGCATCCAAATTTGAGCCATTTTATGCCTATTTTCACACCATTTTTTCTACTTTTATGTCTAATTTTTCACCATTTTTTATGTCCAATTTTGCATCCTTTTTGGTGTCTAATTTTGCATCCTTTTTGGCATCCAAATTTGCATCCTTTTTTATGCCACATTTTGTGTCCACATTTGCATCTTATTTTGCACTTAGATTTTAGTCTGAATTTTCATCTAGTTATGCATCATTTTTGGCATCCTTAGTTTCACCATTTTTAGTCCCATTTTGCTTCTTGTTTTGTGTCTTTTCTTACATCCTTTTTGTACCCAAATTTTCATGCTAATTTTACACCATTATTTTCATCCTCATTTTGGTGTCCATTTTTACATCCTTTTTTGTGCCCAATTTGGTATTTTTTTGTATGCCCTATTTTGTTCCCTTCTTTGTGTCTAGTTTTACACCCTTTTCTAATTCTACTTTAAAAGCCTTTTTGTCTCATTGTTTGCATCTTGTTTTAATGGCTAGTTTAACATCCAATTCTACTCCCAATTTTGCATCGATGGTTACATCCACTTTTGGCTTCTTGTTTAGAGTTTTACTTTTACTTCCAGTTTACTAATTTTATTACATAGTGAAATATATTACAGTTTCTATATCTCATTTTGCTGTAGGATTTAATGCACAGTTAGATGAACATAAAAACCTCTTAGTTTATCCTAGAAACCTAAGATATACTGATTAAGAGAAAGGCTATTTTAGGGCTCAATATTCTTCGTAGATCAAGATGTAGAGTATAGATTAAGAAAAGAAGAATGAATTCATGTGAGTCCTCACATGCAGGTCTTGTTGGAGTTTTTAGTGTAGCTGGGAAGTGCTCCTAGATAGCTCCAAATCTTGGTCCTACACACAAGAGAGAGAACAAAAAAAACTTCACAACATAATATCTTGATAATTGAAACCATCATAAACATATAAATATTACTGAATAAATAAATATAAACCAAAATCCCATACATTCATTAGTTAAATAGGATAAGTAAAGAATGAATAGTATCATATGGAAGGAAGAACAAATAATCTATATTAATAAAGGAGTTGGAGGAAAGTTACAACCATACAACACCTCCCCCAACTCCTAGCTCCAAAACTCTCCCTCTCAATATAGATTTCAGCAGCGTGACAATACATGAATTCCCATCATTTCCTCAATGGCCAAGCCTCCAATATATAGGAAAGTGAAGGCTATGAAGATTTCCCAAATTCTTCATTATTTCAATTTTGGCAAAAGATTTTGGGTGAATAATGTTTCCTCATATAAAAATGGCATTTTCCACTTTTTAGATGCTTTTGTGCTTAGGAAAAAGCTTCCCCATGCTTTATGGCTCTTTCCCACTTTTGTATGCTTTTATTTTTAGGAAAAATCTAAAGATGAGGACAAAGAGATCACATTCCACCATATGAGTTTCCAAAAGTGAACAAGAGTGTCAAATTCTAGTTAACTTGAGCATTTTTCCTCGCATTAGAGGAATTTTTATTTTAAAATGTTAACATTGAATTTCCATGTCATAATGTGTAAGCCAATCAAAATCCTTTAAAATTTAAAAGACATATAGGTGTGACTATGCAGTGGATTTTTGTTTAATAATATAACTTACCTAATTTATCTGCCCAAGTGACCCAAAACTATATTAAATATTAAAAATAAAATTAATATCTTAATCTATAAAAGTTAGAATATCTAGAATATTTTTAATGAAGGGTAAATCATGGCATGTTAAATAAATAAATTTAAATATAAAATCCTAAATCCTAAATTTAATTTAAATTTTAAATTTACTTTCTTAATTTAAATTTTATTAAATCTTCTATTGATAAATTAATTTAAATATAAAATATAAATATATGGTTATTTTGATAAAAGTGCATTTATTTGAGTATCTTAAATTTATATTTTAAATTTTCCTTTTAAATTTAAATTTTCTTAAATCTTGTGTTAATAAATTAATTTCAATATAAAATACATGTAGACGGTTATTTTTGGTAAAAGTGACATTTATTTGGGTAATTTAAATTTAAATTTCCTTTAAATTTTGAATTTGCTTTTTTAATTTAAATTTTATTAAATGTTGTGCTAATATATTAATTTAAATATAAAATACATATACAGTTATTGATAAATGGGACATTTATTTGGGTAACTTTGGTAAAAGAATAATAAAAATGATGTATTAAAAATTGTCTACGTGGCATTATTTTATTAGTTTCTTAATTTTTTCGTAGGCAGTTATTATTTTGGTAACAAAAGTTAGATGAAGGGGACAACTTGTTATAGACTAGGGTACTGTAGTCCCCATGGTACATAACTTGTATTATATGATTATATAGTTTAGGAGAAAGGGGTATTTCAACCAACAACATAGTATTCTCCTCCAAGATGATGAGTAGGTATTTTCATGTATAGCACATTTAAGAATATATAACAATTCAAATTCATAACTTGGTATTTGTAAACAAATTTAAGGGTAATTGACAACATTCATAAAAAATATAACAGTATCCTCATATATAAAAATTCTACATCCAAAAATCATTGACAATTTTCAATATACATATACTGCTACTAAATCAAAATTTATCGTAGATATCATTATTCCAAGGTAAATTCACAACATTACATCCAAAAATAGTAATGTCATCATGCATAATCATTCTCCATAAAAAAGAATTGACAGGTTTCAACACATATATAAAGTAACAAGATAATACTAATAATATCCTCATCATCCTTAATCAAATAAACTAATATTCAAATGTGTGATTACCATATCAAAATATTTCATGAACACCATTATTCTAAGGTAAATTCATAGCATCCATCAAAAGATAGTAATATCATCATACGCAATAATTCTCCATCAAAATAATGTTGATAATTATCAATATATACATAAAAGAACAAGATAAAAATGATAATATCATCATCATATTTAAACAAATCAACTAAAAGTCAATTTACAATTACCAAATAGAAATGTTTCATAGATATCATTATGCTAAGGTAAATTCACATCCATAAAAAAATAGGAATCTCATCATACACAATAATTCTTCATAAAAAAATTGTAAACAATTTTCAACATATTCACAAGGTAACAAGAGAGTACCTATAGTATCATCATAATTATTCAAATAAACTAAAATTCAAATATATGATTACCATATTGAGACATCCAACTAAATATAAAAAATAATGCATGGCTAGCTAGCATCACGAAAATCATAGCCAAGCTCATCCTCATGATCATTTCCATGATCATCATCCTGACCATCTTGATAATATCATCCACGTAATCATCACCAATACCATCGTCATCCTCATCATCATCATCTCTGATATATGATGTAATCTAAACATATTCTATATCATCATCTTCGTGGTCATTACCTATAGTGTTCTGGAAAAAAAAAACAATATTACATGTTAGTATTAATTCTATAGCAAAATGCATATTTTTATTACAATGCTAACAATAAAATGAGGCAATACATAATAACATTTAATAGTACTAAAAATAAAATGAAAATATGGCTTAAGATATATTGGAGATCCAACTAAGATTACACTTGTAATTCACATTAAGTAGTAGAAGCATTTTTTAATCCATATGAAGTAGGTACCCATTTGTTCGTCATATTATATTGTGAATATTTCTTATGATTTCCATGCAGAATTGGTAAATTAATATTTACTAGAAGCTTTATTTCAAATTACAATTGTAATTCAGATTAGAAATAGAAGAAATTTTAACAAAAAAAGAATGTTACATGAAAAGGTAAATTGTTTTTAATGAAAAATAAGTCGCATACAATATGAATGTCACATGAAATATTGAGTTGTATTTAATGCATGTACTTTTCTCTATAATAAGATGGATCCTAATGTTCGTTCAAGAACAAATGCTCACAAATAATTACTTCATTTTATGCATTATCACACTTAATCCATTATACCTAGTGACAACAATGATTCCATTCAAATTGCTTTGAACTCCCTAAATATAATGTAAAATAGAAAACTCCACGACCACGACCACGACCACAACCCCCTCCCTTGCCTCGTCCACCATTAGAGACAATGAACTTGGAGTTATGACCACGATATCAACCCCTCCCTTGCCTTGTGTCCACCATTAGAGGCATTGAACTAGGAATTAAGAGTACTCATGCTTTCTTTGCTCTAATTAATCTCCAAGGAATCAAAACTTGATCAATATATCAAGGACTCCATCAAGGAATAGATATATCATAAGAGAATCTCAATAGGCTTTGCCAAAAGAGTGTGAAATAACACTTATCTATGATTTATGAAATAACTCGAGTGAGTGGAATGAATGGTGGGAAACACTTACCAAGGAAAGAAATATTTTTGGTTCGTCCTTATTTCTATTATTATTTTTGCTTCTTAGAATGGAGGGAAGTGTTTAAAAGAATTCAAAAAAATATTTTAAATTAAGAAAAAAGAAGAAGAAGAAGAAGAAGAAGTATTTGCTTAAGTTTTTTTTTTTTTTTTTTAATGTATATTTAGTTTAGTATTTTTTTATTTTCTAAAAGAATATATTTAGTTTCTGTTTTTTTATAAAAAAATGCTAAAAAAAGGGACATTTTTTATTTTAAACATCCATTCATGCTAAATTTGTGATTTTATGATATAAGTTTAAATTATATATAAAAAAGTAACTTAATGCCATGCATTGTGTCACTGAGATGGGTATTATACATCTCTTCCTTGCTAAGTTATAGAATGTGCTTGGGTTTTCTTAATGCAATAAAATTGATTCTTCTCTTCATTATATCTTTAGATGTTCAACATGCACCTAATAAAACAATAAAGTTAAAATATGTTTGCCTTTGACCTTTGTATATTTCTTTCCCCATTACTCCTCGTCTTAATAGATTAATTGTCTTATGGTGGCCTTGAGTGGCCACTCCCATTAGTTGCGTGCTTTTTAGTTTTATGTTAGTGACATTTCTTAGGATTTATAACATGTTATTTAATTTATGAAAAGGTGTTATTTTCCATATTATTGTTAAATATTAATATTAAATATGTTGGTTTTGAACATGGTTTAGCAAAAAGTTACCAAAAGGTTTATAGATTGTAATTTATAATGTAATGCTTCACTGCTTGATGAAATTGTTTTGGATATTTTTTTTAAAGATTCATTGATTGATGAAAGTTTTATGGATATTTTTTTATTATATTAACTTGTATGTGATAAAGTCAAAGGTCACCTCTTTTTGAGATTTTCATTGGTTAATTTCCCTTAAGGCTATCAAGTGCACCATTTAGTCCCAGGTTAAGGAAATATAGGAGTCATGAAGTGGCAGTGTCTAATAACTTAAATCTTGGAACATGTTTTTTTTAGTCACATTATACTTCTTTTCTATGTAAATTCTCCATGAAAATAGTCTCATGGAACATGAGGGACCTCAATAGTAAAGGAAAACAAATACTCCTAAAAGAAAAATGGTACGCAAAGCACCCATCAATAATGTTGATATAAGAAATAAAAATATTAAGTGAGGTTCTACCTCATACAATTAGAAAATGGGGGAGGAATTTCCAAGTAGTAGTGATTGATGATTAGATATACTTGGGTGGAATGGCTATTGTTTGGAATGTTCAGGACATCAAGGTTACCAATATGTTTACCTCTTTTAGCATTATGACAATATAATTTTAGTTAATTGACATTGAGTACTACTACCATGTATTCAATGTCTATGAATCCAATATTGCAAATGGAAAACCTCTATTTCTCAATTCTATTTCCAGCATAAGTAATTTATACTCCCCATCTCTGTGGATTATTGGGAGTGACTTCAATATTATCAAGTGTCTCGAGGAACAGAAAGGATGAATCACAATGTTTACCAAGAGATTTTGTAAGATATACCATCAAGGCCCTAAAGTAGTATCCATTAAATTTCTCAAGAAATGAGTCTCCAACCCACACATCTGGATCAATGACACATAATACATGTGTGTGTGCTGACTAACTTAACACACTATTCTAATAACTCCACAAACTTAAGTATTTCACTCCATCACATGATTGACTATAGTGTGACATAAGTAAACCAAGAGTATACATGAAACCCTTAGGCAAGAAAAATTCCCTAGATCCTTAATTAGGTGCTTAAATGATCAAGTGAAAATGAAAGGGGAAAAGAGGACTTCATGATTTAACTATCACAAACATGTGATCAAGTGTGACTAGGAGTGTATATATTCATATCTTTTCCAAAGAGGGTGTGAATACATGAGTTACCATTCATTGGGCCTTATTTTTATTTCTTTTGATTTTTCTTATATATAGGACTTAGGGAATAAGGTTTTCATAAGTTTTGAACAACTCATAGATATAATATTTACATAAATTTCCACTTTAACCTTAGAGTTTAGACTTAGATAAATCATTATAGTGTATATTTAATTATTTTGGTTTTCACTTTTTGATTTTCTTTCATCACAAATGACGAAAAGGGTAAATATTTTTCCAAAAATCTATGAATGCTTAATCATAAAGGTGTCATGTGATAAAAACAAATTAATGATGTTATTCCCAATGAAAATGATGGGTATTCTTGAGAAATGCTTATGCTTGTGGATGTCTCCTCCCTCGTTGAGAGGGAGTGAGAATTGACACCATATTATCCATTTGTCATGTACTATGGCCGAGACTAATAGTCGTAAGCCTATTAAAGACACCAATAGGGAGGATGGTGGATTAGATAAACATCTGGGACCAATATTCTTTGAGAATTTGTGCTTTGACTAGGACTAACCACCATAAGTCAAGTACATTAATCCAAGATAAGAATAGTCATGAGGATCGACATTTCCTGGTGTCAAATATTATGACAGTGGATTAGGAAATAATCATGTGAAGACATGCCTGATAAGTGCCTAAAGAGGCAGTGGTGTCCAAATTTATGCCTCCCAACATTGTGCTATGATCTAATGGAGATATATAACTTGTTAGTCAAGGCCTTTCTATTTTGACAATGTTGGCTATGATGATTTAAATCATTGTTGATGCTTATCAATCCAAATCCCTTCTTATATGAATATTTCAATTTCAAAGTACTTTTTTGTCTCATTATGAGTATGTCCCTAGTTTAGAGGGAGTGTCATCATCTTCATTATCATCATCATCACCACCATCAATCTCATCATTGCATTATCGTCATAATCACCATTCATGTCATCATCATAATCATCATCATCATGATTATGGACATTGTCATCAATTGTTCATAATTATAGGTGTCATAAGAAATATCATCAACCCAAAAAACATTATGAGTGCTCAAAAAGGGTTGTTAGGACACATGATATATGCAAGAGAAATGACAACTTTATTTTTTAGAGATGACCGATGATCATAATCACCACTACCATTATCATCATCATTATAATTTTCATCATCCCCATCATCATAATTAATGTAATTTCTATCATCATTATTGTCAACTTCGTCATGAACATCATAATCATCATTAATGCCATTATTGTTGTTGATGATTACCAAGATGAAAATAATGATAATGATGATCAAATGATGATGACTTGGAAGATGACTCTAAAGATAATGATTATGATTATGACCATGACAACATTTAAAAATTGGGAAGATTTTCTAAGGTCATTAGCATCTCTATCATCATTGTCATTATAACCCCCATCATCTTTATCATCATTTTGATTATCATAATAATCACAATTCATGTCATCTTCATCATCTTCATTATCACCATCGTCATAATTATTGACATTATCATCAGTTGTTCATAATTGTTAATGTCATAAGAAATATCATCAATGCAAAAAATATATGAGAGTTGGAAAATGGATGCAAAAGTTAAAAAAAAAAATTGGGGGCAACAATAGACGTAAAATTGGATGAAGAGTGGACACAACATAAGTAGATGCAAAACAAGACAAAAAAATTGACACATGAAAAAGTAGATGCAATAGTTGATGCAAACTTGGACACAAAATAGGATGCAAACATGGATGAAAAAGTGGAAGAAAACATGGGTGTAATAGTAGGCATAAAACTTAGCATGAATTTTTGTGAAATAAATGTGGATACAACAATGAACAAAAAAAAAGGACACAAACTTGGATGCAAAAAGGAGGCAAAATTGCATTAAAAAATGGATGTAAACATGGACCAAACATGGGTGCAATAGTGGACACAAAATTAGATTCAAAATTGGACACATCAGAAGTGGATGTAAAAGTAGATGCAAAATGGGATGCAAAAAACAGAAAAATTATTTGATGCAAACTTGGACACAAAAGAAGATGAAAATGTGGATGCAAAATTGGAAGAAAATGTGGGTTTCAATGATAGGCACAAGATATGGCACAACAAAAGTGGATGAGAAAGTGGATGTAATAAAAAACACAAAACATATGCAAACTTGGATGCAAGACAAGATGCAATAAGGGATGAAAAAGTGGATGCAAACATGGGTGCAAAAGAAGAAACAAAATTGGATGAAAAATATGGATGCAATGGAAGTAGATGCAAAAGATGATACAAAATGAGATGCAAAACCCAACACAAAAGTGGATGCAAAAATAGATGCAATATTTTGATGCAAAAGTGGATGCAAAATTGGAAGCAAACGTGGGTACAACAGTAAGTACAAAACATGGTACAAATAGTGTCACAACAAAAGTGGATGTAATGATAGATGCAAAAAAAGAAGCAAATGAAGATGAAAAATAAGATGCAGAAAGGGATGCAAAAGAGGACATAAACATGGGTGCAACAATGGATGAAAAATATGATGCAAAAGTTGATGCAACAAAATTAAATGCAAAAGTAGATACAATATGCGACACAAAACTTGATGCAAATCTTGATGCAAAGGGGATGCAAAAAAGATGTAAAAATGGATGCAAAAAATAATTTAAAAAATGATGCAAAGAAGGACGCAAGAGACGATGAAAAAGTTGATGCAAGTGTAGGCGCAAAAAGTGGATGCAATAAATGATACAAAAGTTGGTGAAACAAAATTAGGTGCCAAACTTGATGCAAAACATGGTGCAAGGATGGCATAAAACTTGGCGTAACCTGGTGTAAAACTTGATGCAAAACCTATTGCAATACCTGGTGCTAAACTTGATGTAAGACTTGGTGAAAAACTTGGTGCAAACTTTGCACCATATTTTATAAATGGAAACAAATAGCACCAAAAATGGGCTCTAGATGCAAAAAAAGGAAAAAAAAAGAGACGATAATCACAGGGTTTTGTTGTAGTGCCTAGTCAGTTGAAATGACAGGCTGCAGCTACATGCTTTTATATATAATTTTTTAACTGTGTTCAGCTTGGCACTCGGCTAGGGGTTTTACAATTCTAAGATATGATTTCAGTTTTCTTGTTGTCCACATTTTGAGGATGGAACTTCCAAGTAGGGTGAGGGAGGAGTCATTCCTATTGGCATCTCTGTAAATTTTCTTACCATTTAGGGTAAGGAGCTCCAAGGAATTGTGGTTAGACATCTTGTACCCGTATCTATTTGGCAAAGAGTTTAACTCAATGCAAGTTATTTCCCTTGTACAATTTGGAGAAGAATGGCCCATGTGGCGTGAACCATTGGAGAAAGGATTCCATGGGAGGAGTGACTAGCCATAAAACTTTCCCTTTGGGCATGAGAACTTCCAATTGGTAATAATCCAAACAATTCTAGAATTTGGCATCTCACACCCATTGTTGCTTGAGAAAGAATGCATGCACAATAATCCTATAACCATCACTTTCTCTTCTTGATGCTTGTGTTTTAGGATTGTAGAGAAAAGTTGTAGCAGTGGTATTACTAATTAGAGCTAGGAAACATAGATAATGTTTTTCCACATTATAGGAAACATAAAGCATGCAATTATCTTGAATGCCATTAGCAACCTCTGGATGTAAAGGAAAATCTAAAGGCACTTTGCATATTCAAAATAGGTCCTTGGCATTAGAGAAAGTTTCTTATTCCAGTGAAGGTTGTTCTGTCTTCAACAATATTTTATGATGTTAAGGGGTTTGTAAGGTTCATTTCTTCAAATTGACTCAACTTTGAATCAACTTTGGACGACCATTAACTCCATGAAGATATATAACAACCAATTAATTTCATATCCCTTGACCATATCTACATGTTAGAACAATGTATATGACATATCCGAACTAATAACAAACCCAAACATGCTGCAAAAGATATCCAAACCAACGATCTTTGATCCTTGTATCTTTGAGGCAAACATCAATTCGATCATTTTATCTAAGGAATCAAAAGGTTACATCTCCCTATAATGTACAAATTCACTATGACAACATACTTCTAAAATTCAAGGCATCTATGATGACATTACTGAAGACGTCCAAATCTAGTAACTCTTCTCTATTGAAAAATGTGAGTTCTTGTGGACATCTCCTATGGACAAAAAAATCATATGAACAATTGAAGACTCGATTTGGCATATTATCTATTATATTGGGAAATTAAACCACCTGTTTCATGTTAATTCACAACAAATAAATGAACACCTATTTCAGAGCAAATAAATGAACTTGCATTGCTAAAGACATCTGTTTTAGAGTAGATATATGAAATGAACTCGCATTGCAAACGACCGAGCTCTTCAATTTCTAAATTTTTTAAATCTAGTTTTTCTCCAAATTAATTAAATATGAAAATTTTGACCAATTTAGTAGCGTAAAGTTGAGATCTATTTAAAATCATATAAATTAACTGCAAACAATTCACTGTTATAAAAGATAGTTTTATTTTTTTAATAAACTTAATGTTAAAATCTATCTAAAATCACAAAAAAGAATTCATATCATTCATGATTATAAAATATAAAATTACCTCATTTCATTTCCTCTCCTCTCCTTTATCACATCCCATAACCCCTAATGTGTTTAATCCCTTAGCCAAGGGGGCCCAAGGGTGTAGTTGTAGGGGCATTGGGACCAAATTTGGGGGTTCATAACATTAGGAAAAGTGGAATGGAATGACCAAAAAGGTTGTGGGGGGGGTATGTTATGGTGTATTGAACGGTGTAAGGGGACACAAGGTTATCATGGATGGTAGAAATCAAAGGTAAAATCATGGTTTACTAAGATCTATAATCCTAACAATAGAGAATGAGAAGGGGGCTTAGGACTTGACTTGATAGGGTTTAGGGGGACCTAAAGGGAACGTAGCAAGAGCAATTGATAGGGGAACCCCCAAAAGTGGTGGTAAGGGGATTAGGATTCCAATTATCACAAACCGTAATCGCTTAACCGATAACCACTAAATTCTATATCCCCTTAACCCCAATCCGTAATCGCTTAATCCCTCCACTCACAACTCATAACCCATAACTCCCTTGACTCATTAAATCTTAAGACATTAATCCCTAACCTATAATCCATGAAGCAACTCCTAAGCCACAACTCCTTATCCTCTTAACCTATGACCCTTAACCCCTAACCCTTCATGACCTAAACACCTTAACTGCTAACCCCTTAACCATTAACACCTAAATCCCCTAAATCTTAAGTCCTTAACCACAAAACTCAATTGTTTCAATTTTTAATAATATACATAAGATAAAATAAAATTATATTATCCACATCAATGCTTGACATAGCCTTAAATTAGCCATGAGTGGTGAGCGAGGGGGTGAATGTGGGGAATTATTAAAATTACATCATGTTTAAATTCCTTTTACATTGTGAGGTTGTTCTCCAATAAGGTTGAAGCATCATCACAAGGAAGCATGACACATTTTTGTGGGGAACGATTAAAGTTGTAACACAATTCAAGTGATTTACACCAACTCCAATGTAAATGACATCATTGTATGTTTGTGTTGTTAGAGAGGTTATTTGTAGAAAATACATTCAATGTACTTAGGTTTCATCTTTTGAGGGTCTCGACTCTAACATGGATTTTTACCACGAACACTTCATGCAAATGAAAGGGGGCCTTTTTGTTTAACCACATACACACAACTAGAGCGTTGGATGTTGCCCTTCATATCCCCCTTGGTGCGTTCAAAGTGAGTTTACATTCGTATTGAGTTGAAACCAATCATAATGACCTTTCTCTTCTTAATGACACCCTATTTTCACTTGTGCAATTGTGATTTGAAATATGTGAACTCAAAAATAAAACACACCTTAAAATACATTAATGTCTTTCAACATGTGAAAGAAGTAAACCCTTACCCGAGTCTTCCTTTGTTGGCAATTTGGGCTTTTTGTCACAAGGTATATCCTCTTTTGTGGAAATAGGACATAAACAAACTTTTTTATGTTTCTAAATGGAGTACCTTTCACCTATGTCCTTCTACTTTACACCATGTGATACAAATGCCTTATACATGTGATCCTTGACTATGCCATGAAATCCTCCAAAATATTCTTAAAGGATGGGAACTCCTCTTCAGGCATGAAGCTAGTGGAATGTGACAAGTTATCCAAAATTCATCCAAATATATAATTTTTTCCTTGGGAAATGTGAAAGGTACCCTTGGTGGAAAAACATCCATAAAGAATTGTGAGAAAGTTCCCTAAATGTGATATGTTTCCACTTGTCAATTGTGCCTCTTGTTGATGATGAAATCAACACTCTAGTTGTGCAAGGCTCACAAAGTGTCACTTTGCGTCAACTCAAGGTTCTTGCCATTTTCACCTTAGCAATGAATCCTGTCACTTTGGATTAATTATCAAATCCTAGGGGTGTCCTAAACCAAAACTTTATGGGGTATTTTATGTGACTAGATCACTAGCATTGAAAACCATCTTTACATTGGATGGCTTAACATATGGATGATCCTTGCCTTATTAACCACAACTTTTGTATTCATTATTGCTTTCATCGCAACACCTCCAATAGATATTGATTGTGTTCATGAACCTATTTCTAGTTGTGATAAGGGGATTAGGGGCTCCCTTATCACATCCCATAACCCCTAATGTGTTTAATCCCTTAGCCAAGGGGGCCCAAGGGTGTAGTTGTAGCTTTGTCATATGAACCCATGTGAAGCAAGATGGAATCAAATTTCATTGAAAAATTAATGTTATGAACACTCCCACTCACCCCCTTCTCGTGCTGCCTTCCATAAACCCACAACCTAACTCTCCACCCACCCGCTCTTCACCCCACCTTCCCCAACCCCACCCCTTAGGGCTGGTAATTTGAAATGAGCATAACTTTTTCGTTTAAAGTCCTTTCTTATTGATTTTTTTCCCTCTAATTTTGTTTATTGTGGTTTATTTAAGCATATTTCACTATATTCAACTTGATTTATTATAGAATTTATGGAAATTGTTGGACACCTATTCCTCTAAGGGTTGGTGTGGAAGCTGAACAGCCAAATGGAGTCCAAGAGACTACTTGGAATATGAATCCAAGGGTCACACCATGTACAATAAATGTATATCATTTGTCAATAATAAATGTACTCTCATGTTTATCTTTCATATTATGTTGCTACCATGTGTGCGTTTAACATGGTATCAGAGCAGGTGATCTCCTGCCCTGCTCAAGTGTGAGCCATGTTTTTTTGTGGCCTTTGTAAACCAATGCTCTCCTTCTGAATATACCTTTCTGAGAATTTTTTAGAATAGAGGTTGTTACCTCTATCAGCTCTGCCATTCCTCTGTTGTGAGCAGACTTGCCCCTGCGACTGCAAAGAGGAATATTGCCAGACTTATCCCTCTCTATCAATGCAACGCTCTAAAACTTTCATGCTCCCACTCAGACCTATTCTGAACAAGTCCTAGCCCTCTGTGACTTAGATTCTCTATTTTGGAATCCTATCAACCATATTTTCACTATATTCTCTGCGCACACTTCCCCAAATAGAAAAATCCTGGCAGCTCTGACACTGACACTTTCACTAGTCTGACAGTTTATTCATTGACTTGAACGTTTTTGTAGTGTTGCTCCTATTGTTGCACGATATCTACAAATAAAACGCTCAACAAACAAAATGCTCTGCGCTCCTTTCTTGCAGCCTGCCCTCATTGTGGCTTTGAGCCATTGTTTGAGCCAATTCAGGGCATCAAGCCCACAGCTACAGGCAACTTTTCACATTGGATTTGGTTGCCATATGTGTTTGCAGCTGCTAAAAATGGTGAACAATTCATTGTGATGAGGAGCCGACAATCTTGACCTAGTTCTTGACAAAGAGTTCACAGTAAATCCCGCTCCAGGTCTTCCAACGACATTAACAATCTCGGCCAAGCCTTCCGCAGCTAATCTCGATAAGAATTCGAACATAGCTGATCTGCACGCTTTTCCTTGGAAAAAAACTGGTCTGCACTTTGCTTGACATGTTCATTTTCATGTTCGTGTGCCTTCAAACTTTCACTTATATCCTGCAATTCTCTTGTAAAGAGTCTAAAAAAAGGACTACTCTATTCAACGTCGTATCCACACTACAGAGCCTTTGCTCAACTTCTTCTGACATACGACATTTGTCATCTGTATGATATCCGTGGTGATTCTCTGATGCGTATTATTGGCACCGGATGGTCTCATTAGTGAGAATACTTGAGAGTTGTCATCTCTGCTACTACCATAAGAATATGGCGCAAAGTAGGAACCTATCCTAATTGGATTATCTTGTTCCTAATTGTTCATAATAATTTCTTCTTGTAAATTCTAAGAAAACATTGTATTTTGAGAAAACTACGTCGGTCCTTGAGAGAAATATTGTTGACTCTGTGAACTGGATTGAAGGTACGAGTTCCGCAATGAGGGAATATGCCTATTGTTGAAAACTTGTGCAGGAGGAGCACTTCGACCGTCAAATCTCGTCTGGAAAGTATTTACATTCCTCGAATTGTCAACGATGGGAGGAAATTCCGAAATGGAGGTGAGGTCCGAACTAGGACAGGCTTTGTTGATCTTTAGCTTCTTCATGAAGGAACAGGCCGCAAAAAATTTAACAAGAAGTTGTTCTAAAACTCTCTTCACGGAAGATGATATATAAAGTTTTAAATTTTGAACTTAATCTACTTCGTCAAATAGTTCCTCAGACGAAGCGAGATCGTTGCCGAGAATCTTTGAATTGCGGCTCTTGTCACGGTTGATAAGGTTGGCAGAAGGTTTCTATTCATCTCAGGAAGAATTGTGATGTTCGTCTCTCAGGTGGCTGTTGCAGCAATTTTAGGCGTTAAATTGACTGCGTGTACAAGCCCTTCGATTCATGTATCTGGGTTACAATTCCTAAATGGAGCATTGAGTCCATGCGTAACTCCTGGTCTCCATTGAAGTATGATGGTCTTTGTGTGTTGAATGGTATGTTGAATGTATTATGTTGTATGCTTGAGTAGAGTAGTGATACATTTACGTTGAAGAGTTGATTGCTTGTATTGGTATATTGGTGTCTCTGCTTTGAGGGACGTTCAATTCTTATGTTGAACCATTTAGACATGTGCTTTGAAGATAAAACCATTTATATATACCTTAAATCATTTTGAGGGTCCATTCATATATACATGATTCAGACTATTCATACATGAAGTTGAGAGTTGGTCCATACAATTAATTTATATGAAAGTTAGTCAATTGTATCTGCGGCATATGCGTTGTTAACTCTCCATAAATTCTGTGTGATATATGAGTATTGAGGGCAGATTGTTTTCTTTGAAGAAAGTGGCAAGATCAAAGAATATTGGTTTGTACCCTAGTCAAAGCATTTATATATATGAGCATTCAAGTCCTGTCCATGACATGGTGCTATAGTTGTTGAAGTTTTGATAGCCATCATTTCTGCTTTGAAAGTGAATATGTTGGAGGATTAATTGGAATGATAGAGTTCAATGTTCATAAGCATTGGGGGCTGTTTATATTATTTAAAGTTGCGGTTATTTGGAATTGTGTGAGATATCCATGCAACATTATTATTAAATGGAGCAAATTGATGATGCATTATAGTTATTGAAGAGTCTAATCTTTTCCACTATTGATGGGATGGTTAAAGTCAGTAACGAAACTCTTTTTAACATTCAAACTTTCTTGCAAAATGTATAAGACAAAATTTATTTCTTACAGCTTGAATCACAGCTACAGCAAGAAGAGCTACATCAAAATAGACATCATTCTGAACTTGTTTTTGTTTAGAACATTGAGACAGACACCCATCAGCAGCAAGTCAATAATGTTACAGTTCATTCAGATTTAGTACCCAATAAAGCAGCAATTGTACATGCAGATGCAGAAATTCAATCTGCACTTCCCAAGTCGGTCATCAGACCTTGGGAAGAGCTTGTCCATAACAAGCACAAAATAGGTCTTGGATATGACAAGGACGTGTCCTTTCACATTCGAGACTACTCAAAGCCCATTCAATTTCAGAGTGCTAGATTCCTTCATGACAGTTCACCTTCAATTGTTCTAGATTTTGCCCCTCTTCAACAACAACAGATTGTGAAATGCCAACACTGTGACTGAGTTGGCCATATGAAAGATCACTATTTTGATCTTCATCCATGTAAGCACTGTCATAAAACCAGTCATTCTTCAAATAGATGCTTTAGAAACAAACCTCCTGCAAGAAAAAAGATTCATCTTGGATGGATCGCTTCTTGGAAATGGGCATCAAAAGCCAAGAAGATATTCCAATCATATGTCAGAACTTGTTCTAGAGTATTGAACAATATTGCAGTTGAGCTTTCCTCACCATCTCACCTTGTATCTGACAAGGGGGAAATGATGGTCATCTACAAGCTTCAGAGCCACATCAAGTGAGCCTGAGCCACAACCTGCCATACCAAATTCTAAGTTGTAGGCAGAGACAAATATGCCCCTAAGCATGCCTTCAGTCGGTGATAGCTCTTCAAAGGATTGGGGACACTTCCTCTAGCAGAAGACTTCAGCTTCTTGTTAGGTTTGGAAGAGTTCCAGGAATTGCATTAAGCATTCCAGAGTTGGTGGTAATCATTGAACCATCACAGATTGAGACCTCCCTTTTCAGGTTGAGATTCTCCCTTTTATGCGAGGTGAGACCTCCCTTTCATGGTTGAAGGTTTCCCTCTTCAAAACATTAGAAGCACTTCCTCTAGCAGAAGACTTGAGCTTCATGCCAGACTTGGAAGAGTTCTGGGAACTACACTAAGTGTTCCAGTGTTGGTGGTCATCCTTAAACCACAACCCTTTATACTAAGATTATAGAGAGCACATTCAACCTAGTGCTGCCATGCATTTTTGCACATTTTGTATTACAGCTCTCTTCTTGGACTCATACATAACCCTTTAGATTAAGGGGGGGAATGTTGGACACCTAATCCTCTAAGGGTTGGTGTATAAGTTGAACAACCAAAAGGAGTCCAAGAGACCACTTGGAATATGAATCCAAGGGTCGCACCATGTATTATAAATGTATATCATTTGTTAGTAATAAATGTACTCTCCTATTTATCTTTCATATTATGTTGCTGCCATGTGTGTGTGTTTAACTTAAACTCATCTTTAATCTTTGTATCATAAATTTTCAAGAGACAACTATTGCATTTGAGCACCAATGTGGATGTCATTTTTTTAAATGGAATAATTTTTCAAGAAATTAATGTTATGGTATCAAATTATATTTTTAAAGACATTTTACTTGTAGATTGTAATATTCTCAATCCAAATAAAATCATAATTACAAGTATCAATTGTCTCATCTCATTTAGACTTAGTATGCACACTCATAAAAATGTCAATATCTAATGATATCTAGTGTTCTTTTTAAGAAGTTGACATTTTAAATATAATGTGGAAGAAATTGAAAATTAAGCACCAATCAAATTTAAACCCACCAATATACAAATACCTCTCGACCCTAATAGTTTTATTCAAGATTTCTATCATTGAACATGCTCCATTTTTTATCCTCATTTACTATGCTCTTTGCGGGTAATTAATTATTAATTTGATTTTTTTTTCTTTCAAGATTGTATCCAAGGTTTTATATTTTGATTGGAGATTTTATTCAAGGGTTTCCAACATGACTGCAGGCTTCATAGGCAGAGAAAAACCATGATGCGTTGTGATATTTCTATCGTTGAACATGCTCCATATTTTATCCTCGTTTACTATGCTCTTCATGGGTAATTAATTATTAATTTGATTTTTTTCTTTCAAGATTTTATCCAAGGGTTTATATTCTGATTGGAGATTTTATTCAAGGGTTTCTAACATGACTGCAGGCTTCACAGGCAGAGAAAAACCATGATGCCTTGATCACAACACATGGGCATGTTGCGCGCAATAATAAAATTCCCTATTCAGACAACACGTTGGGTGGTTCTGGATCTAAGCCAAATTCGTAGCAGTTTGATAATGAAGGGATTGGCGTGGACAGGTTCATAGGCACACATTACAAAAGAGTCACACAAAAAACACTTATTTTTCATTGAAGGTTGAAAGTCGAATCCTTTCATTCTTCCTTTTCCAGGTATGACCTTCGACTTCACTTCAACTAGGCTTCTTACCACGTACTTTTATTCTGAATACAAGAAATCTCTCTAGCCAGTTGCCTTCCTTTCTTGTCGGTTCTTGCTAAGTGAGTTCAAGATATAGATTGAGGTCAAGGGTAGTAAGTCGAGGTTCGTTCATTTCTTGTCTCAGTTCGGGCTGATTCTCTCAGGAAGCAGCCTCGGGTTCGACCAGCCTCAGTTTCAACCAGCAAGCAGCAAGAAGCCACTCAAGATTAGTGTATGTCACCTCATGTTCTCATGTTTTCTCTTAGCTGGCATATGTGGCCTAGCCTTCTTCCTTTTGCTGCCTATAAATAGGCGATGGGGCACAACGAGGCTCATCCTTCCTGTGGGGTTTCTACCTAAAACGATGTTGAATCTTCGATTCAGGTTACACACAACAGAAGGAAACAGACCTACCATCCCTCAGAGATCGATACAAATAGGTTATAGATTAAGGAGAACCAATAGACCATGTTGGTGTTTCGAATGAAGACGTAGACAGTGGGAATGCGGATATCTTGCTATTGGGTCCATAAATGCTATGGGATAGGGTGGATGAACTTGGTGAACCACTGAACTCGAATAAGGTATTTCCCAGCACTGATTTTTAGCATTATTTGTTATGCTACTCGAGGAATCGTTTTATTCTAGATGAGATTTTAAGAGATCTTGGAGTTTCTGATTTTTCTCTACTATATGTAGTAATTCGACTAGAATCATCTGTTGAACCTCTGTTCAGCCCAACATTCTCCAGCTCATGTTCATGAAGAGAAAGCTCATGATCAGTAACCTTATGAACATGGATCTGGTGCTCCTAATGCATGCATTACAACCCCAAAAATATCACATCTCCCCTATAGTCTAAATCAGAATGCGTCAAATCACCTTAATAAGGGATGGTATGATGTTTAGCAATTTTGCCTTCGAGATAAAATTATATATAGAATGATGTAAAGGTTCTCAAAATTCCTCCCCAGACCACTGTGGATTACCAGGAAAAAAACAGTTTTTTTTGAAGGAGAAGAGCCTAGAATAGATTGAAAATGAGGGAGGACAATGTCTTGGCTACTAAACATTATCTTATGTCCATTTAGAAGGGAGTCTAAGAATCAAAAAGCTGGAATTTAAGAAGTTCAATCTCAATCTTGAGAATTTTTCTTTTCGATGCAACCTAGACCTATAGTCATGTTAGCAAACATTAACCTAGGATTTTCAGTGATGCACTTACACATAGATTCAACAGAAAACTGGATATCTAGGACAGGAGGGATTCCCAAAGGACGATTAGAAAAAACAATAACATACTATAGCTAAGGTATAGTGTAGGGTTCAAATAAAGAAGTAGAGTTGTGGGACCTCATAAGAGGGCTAGAGCTGGCTAAGAGATGATGAAACCTTCAGATGTGTTTCCAGTTATCTTGCAAGAGATTTGCATCACAATTTTACTATGTTTCACCAATTTTGTGGGACAGGGGGGAGCATAGGAGTAGGGAATTGCACAATGGAGACAAGTGTGAGCGAAATTCAGAGGAGCAGGGTGGCATCACAATCCTTAGAATAGGTGTCCATAATTCTAAAATTCTAAAAATGATAATGATAAAAAAATCCCAAAAATAATAAGTCATCCCATGCAAATTTATGGTGCTAATCCTAAATCCTGAAAACTGTTAACTTTTAAGTCTGTTGAATTCTGAGTGGGATATGAAATTTTACTTTATCAATATGAAGTTTGATGAAGTTGGAACAACTCTGAAACATCCTGAAATGTTTCCCATGCATTTCACCCCAAAAGGGGGTCGTGGGAAACATTTCAACTGAAGACATGACATGACACTCACTAACAATATTAATTTTTAACAACAGAAGGAATAGACTGACTGAGGTTCTTAATGATGCACAAATTAAATTCAAACAAAGTAAAGGAATTATTTTCTTCATGTACCTTTATGAGGACCAACAGGCTGTTGCTGATGCCTGCTATTGTACTGCTTCCCCATAACTGAAGAATTGTTGATAGAAGCCCCATGTGGAACAGATATGCATGCCTGGGACTTCGGTTCAAATAGGCAGTCATCATCTGATGTTATGGACTTCCTAGAGTGATTATCATCCATTGCGAGAGTTACAACAGCTGAATCAAAGTTATTTGCAGATACTTTAGAATTGCCATTAGATGCATCAACATGGTTGGATTTGGTTTCCAATGTTTCTGGGAGAGATGAAGAAAAAGTTGACGAGGCATCTATTCCCTGTTGCGTTCCCACAGTGCCAACTACACTTTTAATTGTTCCAACTACACCAGACACTCGCACGTTAGGAGATGACACATACACAGGATCTGGTAGTGAGGAACACACACCTGGAGCAGAAATTGGTGTCAAAGCAATGGTCTGCTGAAATTTGGGTGCTGTTTGGCCTGGCACTGTTGATGAAGTAGGAGACACTAAAGTCATTTCTGGTTGGGCTGGAAACTGTGACAAACTACTTGACTTCAAAATATCAGCGATAGTGGTATGTCCAGGACCAGCATTCTGATCTTCCTTTGAAGCAGATGGTGACCGAACACATGACAAATTTGCATCTAGGCCTGTAGGAATTCCATTGGCAGATACTGGCAAAGAGATGAAATGTCATATACAAGAGTAGACTGTTAGATCATACATACACTTTTCTTATATTTTCCTCTTAAAATACATACAAATATCAACAAAGTAGATCAAGAGACTAGTTATGCTCTTCTATTACCCTAAAATATGATGGCAGGGTGTCATCAGGTATGATTATATTGTAGCAATGAGAGAGCAAGAGCAACAAAATATGTATGAAGGAACGCAGCGTCCTCAAATGTTGCATGCAAGTTCTGTCTCATTATTTAGTGGTCCAAGCTCAATTAATGCTTTGCAACATGGCTCTTGGTGCACTCACAACTATTTGTCGAGGTCTGAATTTACAGTATTTCTTTGAGATCAATGTTAATGCCACTTTCTTCCATAAATACATTTATATGTTTATGAAAACTATAGGAAATACTTAACTCATTTGGTGATTTTCACAATGTTGTATTTCCACCTCATAATATCAAAGTCTTCTATCAAGGGAGGTAATGGAAGTATAAATAGGACACCTAGTGAACAAATGTTACAAAGGAAAAAGAGGCTAGTGAAACTAAGCCCTTGGGCCCTAGCTCGTGAATGTTGAAAAGGTTTCAAGGGTAGCTGCCCAAGCGAGAAAGAAGTCCAAAGTTTTGCGTCCCATATACATCAAATTTCCCCGAAATATATTATAATCACTAAGGTTGCAGAACAAGTCTTTTGTTGTAAGTGACGTACTGATTCATTCAGTAGCTAAACCAATCAAAAGATCTATGGAAGGAATATAGGATCACCAATGTATTACATAACTATGATCTCATAATTATATGTTCACCGATGTATATTAACTAAATAACTTAGTCCAATTTGATATACTAAACTCTTTTCTTAGCTACGGTCTTGTACAATTCTTCTGTTAAAATCTAGCAAAGCAAAAATAAAACTAAAATCTAGCAAAGAAAAAATAAAATTGTTGAAATTTATTTGAATACTTTCAATCAAATTTCATGTTATTACAAATATTAGCAAATTAATTGTCCATTTAGAAGAAAAGCAACCGAGAAGTTGTGAAAATTAGAATTTAAATAGTAAACTTAATTGTTGTAGACAGCATTGATGAAAAATATACATATGTACCACCATGTAAATTGCATGGTTGGTTAGTGTGGCACATCCCTTTGATAGTTACAATATTTTTGCATTTGCTTTTTGTTGATATGTTGTCCCAAAGCATTTAAAATTATACAGGCATTTACTACCACAGCATTGAAGAAAAATATATATGTACCGCCATGTAAACTGCATGGTTTGTTAGTGTGGCACATCCCTTTGATAGTTACAAGATTGTTGCATTTGCTTTTTCTTGATATGTTGTCCCAAAGCCTTCCATTGCATGGTTTGACTGTGGTGCATCCTTTTTAAAGTTACAGGATGGGTGAATTTTCCTTTACTGATATGTTGTTCCCAAGCCTTTAATTTGCCTTTTTCTTTGGAACTATCTCTTACAATTGCTGCGCTTCCAATAGGCTGCTCAGGATCAGGTATGCCCTTATCACCTTACAACCAATGCAGATAGTTAATAAATGAATGTCCCTCCAAATAAATTACATCTAATTGTACAACCCCTAGGCTATTTGACCCATCAATTTCTAATTGGGATAACCTTAACTGTAAGAAAGAGATCTATAACAAGAGGTGTTGTCATGAAACTTGCATCCCCTCTTTAGATCACATTCCAAATTGCAGTCTTCAGTAGAGTTACTTTCACATTTTGGAATTGGTGTTCATGAGTTTGAAAGCATTGGCTATCTATTTATTTTTTCCTCAATGTTATGCTTTTGGATGTGGTCTCAAGCATCATGATCCCTTATTTGTATGATATTTTTGTTAGGTTGCAATTGGGTCACACCATAAAAGTGTTGGATTGGATATAGGAACATAGTTCATCAACATCATTGGTTGTCACTTGATATTTTCCTCAATACTTTGATTATAGATGAGGTGTCAAGCATCATAATATGTGCTTTGTATGATATCTTTGTTAGGTTGCAATTGGGTCTCACCATGAAGTTTTGGTATGAATATAGAAACATAGTTCATCACCATTCCTTTCACTTCCTGAATTCATTGCACCTTCCCTCATCAAGACATTTGAGGAAGTATTGAATTAACTTAGGATCATATGTCGTTCAACTAATTGAAGACTATTTTGAAGTCGTGTAACTTACATGCAATGTATCTTAGTGATATTTTAAATATTACATGAAAGCATCTGCATCTTTGATCAAAAATTCCTTGTTGCTTATTCCAAGGTGAAAATCAAAGATCAAGGGCTTTCTTTCTATTACAATTATATTTATGTGTCTAGTAAGTTTTTTTTGATGTGGCCTTTTGTAGCACTTATTTTCCAATGTAAAATAATACTCACTGGTATGTTTTTCCTAATATTTTATTGGAAATGAAGGTTAATTGCTTCCCTTTTGTTTGTTGCAAGTCATTCAAAGCAATTATCTTAGTCATCACATTCAGTAATTGTTTAAAAATTTCAAATTTGTTCAATCTCAAGTACTGGCAGATTTGATGGAAAATTTAGTTGGCTAGGTGAGTTTTCTTATAAAATTTAAACAAAATAGTGAGATTTGTTTTTGTTTATTTGTTTGTTTTTTTTTGGAAAATTTAAATATAAAAGCAAAACCATTGTATTCAAATTTTCATGGACCCTATTGTGGTTATGGTTCTATTCCTCGAATTGGACTAGTATGGCCCTGGAATTGGTCAAACAAACCATGTTTGCTAGATCCAGTCATGTTTTGATAACATTGGCTTGCCCATTTGTCTAAGGGTCATTTTTACCTTTGTTCCATCTCCTATGTGCTCTAACAAAGGTGTCTATGATGAGATGAGTTGCTTTTGTATTAGATTTTTAGAAGTTGGAGCCTCCATGGTAAGATTTGTTTGGATCCTTGATCTATTACGCCAAACTTGTAGGGACAATTTATTGTTGAGGTGTACCTTTGTCCACAAGACCTTGTTATTAATAAGTCTTGAATTCTCCTTAGTGGCCAGTGTTGTAACAAATGTCCCTATATGTTTAATTCCCCAACCTCCTAGATCTATTGGTTGACGTATGGCTTCCTAAGTAATTAAGGGCATTCCTTTGTTGCTTCTCTTCCAAAGGAAGAGAAATATGTATGTTTGAGCTTTGTGAGGATATGCATTGGAGGGGAGGCTAAGGAGATACCATAAACTAGGGAAACATATAACAGACTCTTTATTGATATCTTTGTGGTTTTTCTCTCCCTAAACATTGTGTTAGGAGCTTCAACTTGCTCTTGGGCCTCTTCAATCAACCTCTTAGCCTGCTTGGCTTTCTTCGTCCCTGTGTTGGGAGTCTCCATCTAAGTAGCTTCGAGCTCTCGCCCTGGTCTCTTTTCCTCATCATCTTTCTTTGAATCATGTTGTGGAGGCCTCTTGCCACCTATTTGAGATTTTGTCTATGATCTTGCCTGAGTCTCCTCCTTAGGAACGAGTAGCTCCTCCATCTGAGGTAATGTTATTCTCTCTTTCTCTCTCTCTAGGGACTCCCTCAAGACCCTGCCATTTTTGAACCTCAAATCCGGCCTCAAAACTATCTTCTTTAGTCTTGGTAGATACACCTTGTATGCCTGAGATGTCTCACTGTACTCAACAAAATGACACCCTAGGTGATACTTTATCTCTCTCTCTCTTGTTCAATCTTCTTTATTATTTATGTGTTTTTGTCTTAAGTTGCTAGTGATTCTTGGAGCATTCACCCAAAATCTTCAAAGAAAGGAAAGATGTTGGGTGCTTGGTGTATGGTTGGACCATGCTCTTCCATGATGGACTTGGACATTGGAGGTGGTTTATTATTTTCTACGAGACCTTGTTTGGATGTTTGAAAGACATTCTTCCTTGAAGTGTTGGATAAGTATGGAGCTTGGTGACTTTATGTTGTTCATGCATGAAGAGAGTTTATGTGCTTGGAGTAGAGTTGGTTATTTCAGAGGAGGTTATTGAGCCCTAGATAGCATGGGTTTGCTTGGTTGCTTGCATGGAGGTTTACACTTGACACATGGACTCTTGGGTTGAGGGAGTGGATATGTAGTTGTGGGAGTCCTTAAGGAAACACATGACCCTAGATATGCATTTTCCTTAAGGAGACACACGACCATGGAGATGCATTGGAGTTTTGGACCTTTGGAGGAATGTTGGATCTTCGGGAGTAGTGCTCATGCCATGGAGGCCTTGCTTGTTAATCATTGTCACCTTTGAGCCTCACACATGTCACTTAGAGTAGAGTTCTTCACATGGGTGGACCTACTTGTGTCTTCAAGTTCACTTGTAGTGGACTAGGTCCACTTGTTATCGTAAAGCCCCTTTACCTCTCATATAAATAGAGGAAGGAGCGAGTTGTTATTATAGTCGATCATGCACTTTTGCATATTCCTTTTCATACTTGGGTTAGAGATGTAAGTGTAATTCTACTTTCTCTCTCTCTCTCTCTTGTTCAATCTTCTTTTTACTTTATGTGTTTTGCCTTAAGGTGCTAGTGTTTCTTGGAGAATTCACCTGAAAACTTCATATATATAAAGAAGAAATTAAACCCATGAATACAATCACAAACTATCATATAATTCTCCATGCTTTCAAAAATCCTAGATAGGGAAAACCAAGAGAAACCCTAGCTCCACCAAAGATACTCCAACAATCAATATTTTTGAATATATTTTTGAAATATCTTTGGTGGAGCTAATGTTTCTATTGGTTTTCTCTATATAGAGTTTTGGAGAACTTAGAGCATTATATAATGAGTTGTGACTCTGTTCATGGATTTCAATTCTTACACACACATATGAAGTTCTTAACTGTCCAAAATTATGTTATTTCAGATTTGACTTCCAGCTTACCACTGCCATAAATTGTGTTATTTCAAAGATTTGACTTCCATATTTTCATAAATACAATGTCCTAAAAAAGATAGCTAAACACTTCCATATTCATAGTTAGATCATATTCCAAGAATATATACATTTGTTGTACGGATCAACAATTGTCTTATGAACAACAATCATATCACAAGCGGTAATTGAACTTGGTTGGGGAGGATATTAATTTATCCTCTCAAGTTCTTGAGTTTTTTCTACTATAAAATCGAATCAGAAATAGATAAAACCAGATAAAAAAACTTGTTGACCAAAAAATACATAAATTATTCAAATTTAGGAAAAAACATATATATTAATGTGCATCCATATAAATCACAACCATTATACCAAAAAAAATTCCATTTAACTTGAGTTTTCTTGGAAACGAATTTGGAGGTTTCCCAACATGAAATTCCTAAATAATATGTTGTCTTGAAGCGAAGCGTTCACCATATCATAGTTAAAATCTAAAGTCTTTGGTACCCTTAAACCTAGCACTAGTCTTAGAATCCTATACCATACTAAGAGCATATTTGTGCGAAGAGAGTTCAGCATGCCTTTACATCCACATTTTTTCTTAAGGGTGAAAGTGGTTTTGTGCCACATAACTCTATTTGAAGGACAAATATCCATATCATAAAATACAGGCAAGCTTGAAATGCTTTTTCTATAGCTAGAAGTATTGTTATGACATTGTTCACAACTTTTAAGTACTTTGTTGAAGGACTTCAAAAGGATGTAAAAGTGATTTAGTGGGTTAGAATGTTCAATGATGGGTATTATTGTGAGATTATTTGCCCAACATGCTCCTACTAAATTGAAAATGGGTTTTTTTGTTTGTTGTTTGGGAAAAATATTGTAACAATAGCACTAGTGCATTAACTATGCTAAATTATTCAAATTTAGGAAAAAAACATATATATTAATGTGCATCCATATGAATCACAACCATTATACAAAAAAATTTCCATTTAACTTGAGTTTTCCTAGAAACAGATTTAGAGGTTTCCCAACATGAAATTCCTAAAGACTATGTTGTCTTGAAGCCAAGCGTGCACCATGTCATAGTTAAAATCTAAAGTCTTTGGCACCCTTAAAACTGGCACTAGTCTGAGAATCCTATACCATACTAAGAGCATATTTGTGCTAAGAGAGTTCAACATGCATTTACAACCACTTTTTTTCTTAATGAGTGGTTCTATGCCACATAACTCTGTTCGAAGGACAAATACCCATATCATAAAACAAAGGAAAGCTTGAAATGCTTGTTCTATAGATAGAAGTATTGTTATGACATTGTTCACAACTTTTAAGTACTTTGTTGAAGGACTTCAAAAGGATGTAAAAGTGATTTAGTGGGTCAGAATGTTCAATGATGGGTATTTTTGTGAGATTATTTGCCTAGCATGCATCTACTATATTGAAAATGGGTTTTTTGTGTTTATTGTTTGGCCCAAATATTGTAACAACAACACTAGTGCATTAACTATGATAAATGGTAACTTTCTTGTTAATTTGACCATGAATATCTCTTTTACAAAGCAGTATTTCTTAGCTCCGTTTATGTTAGTGGTTTGATAAGAACATTTCTACATTCTCTTCACTGAATTTCTTAATGTTTTTACATTTATTCTTTTTGACAAAAAAGGGCTAACATTTTACGCTAGCTAAGTAAGGATTCTTTAAATAACCTTCTAGCTTGGTTCCTTTTTGTTCCATCTAAGCTTGGAAAAGTGTCATGAATTTACATTGAACAATGTAAGAATCTAGTCTTCTCCAGAAACAATCAAGCCAACTCTTTCATTTTTCAAATTACCTACCAGTTCTGGACATATTCTTTGAAATTTCTATGCTGAAGGTCTTGGATTTAGGTAAGTGATGCAGAATGCACACCTACAGTTCTATTGTTCACCTATTAGACCAATGCAAATTATAGGCAAACTTGGAAGGGTTGGACATGAATGTTCCAACCATACTCTTCTTGGCTTGCAATACATATATTCATAACACATACCTACAATACTATTGTTCACCTATTCGACTAGTGCATATTGTAGGAAAACTGTTAAATGTTGGACTTTGTTGTCTCAAGTTCACACACCAGCACTAAAGATGAAACGTATTGTATGAATCCTTAGTTATGTTTGATATTGCAAGCTAATTGTTTAAATAAATGCATGTATAAAACTTCTATATTAGCAAAATAACCATCAATAATTTTTTCTAGCATTTTGGGATGAATTCACAATAGTATGCTAAAAAGTGTCATTTCAGTGTCTAGAAATTATGATATATAAATGTGAGATATATAATATACATCTTTGGGTTATCTCCTTTCCAAATCTGAGCTTTTTTAGGGTACATGTTAATTGTTTGAGCTTTGAACTTTGAAGAAATTCCTGAATGGACTTCGTAAATACTCGAATGAATGGACTTCGTAAGGCGGTGGTACCATAAATTGTGTTATTTCAAAGATTTGACTTCCATATTTTCACAAAATACAATGTCCTCAATAAATACTTATATGTATAGATACTTATATTTAGGATTATATACATGTTGGAGTGGTGCCTTTATGTTTTACTATAATCCTGATGCTGACAAGCATTCGTTGACTTTTTTCATCAATTGTTCATAGAATATGCAAAAGATTTCATTGTCAAAATGTGGCAAAAATTATATTTCTCTTGATTTATTTTTTTATTGTTCATGACAAGATAATCATGTTGCAGGAATGAGGTATCCTACAGTCTGTTTCAATTTGTGGATTTTTTTTCCCTCCCATTTTTTACAAGGATGTAGATTTCATTTTCATGTTGATGGTTTTTGCATGTATCTTATCTAGCCCCAAATGCTAGTAATGGAGCATATCTTGAGAAGTAGTTGTGGACACAGGCTATCAAAGGTTAATGTTACAATACCACTTCCACCTGGTATTAGAAAAAAATTAATGGTAAGTGACATAAAGAAGAGTTATTTAATGACAAGGTTGAAAGGGAAACCTCATGTCTTAGTTCTAAGTCATTTATTTGCGTTTCTTAGTTGTAAGTCATCTGTTTTGAGCTTTACCAGATCAATTATTTCACTAATCCAATATGCATGGCTTGTATTTCTCACCCGATGTTAGTTACTTGACATGGTTGATATAACATTCAATTCTAGGCCACTTTTATTTTAAGTCAGAGATTTTATTGATTAAAAGGATGTTCATATTTTGATTGGTTTACTTGGAGCTTGATTTAAAAAAGCTTTGTAAATTCCACGTGGATGTTATTTTTTCAATATGACCTCTTTGCACTGATAAGGCCAGATGAGTCCTAGAACATAGATATACAACAAGCACATCTTTGGCCTTTGTTGTGTATCTGTTATTCTTTATATCATTGATGGATGGTTATTGATGATGTAAAACAGAGGATGGGAAGGTCTTGCCAATTCTCTTGACAAAACAAAATAAAATGGAGTGGTAGAATTGTGTTTTAAAGGGTGAGCCAAAAATCAATACTTCAAAGGTAGAACTTGAGAATGGAAAGCTATATAATATAGATCTAGAGACATAGCAAACTGTGGAAAAAAATTGATGGTATTGATGAGTCTTCATGGCAAATAAGCTCTAACTGTTAGACCACTGCCCAAATTTCAGTTATCTATAATGGCAATAATTACTCTAGCTTTATTTGTATGAATAGCAACTTTGGCCATTGTCCTATTTGTTTCCTATGAATGATTTTTATTTTCAAACTCCAACTAGTTTGTTGTTAAATTAATTAGAGCTTTGATAACAAACTTATAGTTTTCAAAGCTCTTTTCTAAATCTATTTTCTTAAGCAAATTTGTCTTTTTAATTTAGGTACTGTAGATTACTACTGTGTGACATAAGCTATAATATAATTGCCTGGATAAATAGACAAAAGTGTTCTACAATATAGTCTTTTTGTAAATCTAAAGAAACAGTATTTCCAAATACAAAGTTTATTAATTAACAACATCTTTTAGACTTCTTTGCTAAGTTATGACTATATTTCGGTAGGGGATTTTGTGTAAGCTAATATTGTGTTGTCTCTTTGGTTTTTGTCAAGTAACAATGGTTAATAAGGAATGTGTTATTGAGTAGCAGGCACACATCTTATTCTACTATCGAAAGAAAACTCCATGGTTTTCAAGCATGGCAGCGAAAACGCAAATGTCAGCAGGATATCCAAATTCCGTGTTGGATGAATTTAATACTAGTGATGATTTTGATTCCTTGTCAGATAAAGAATGTCATGAGTCAAATTCAAATAAACAGAAGCAACTCAAGAATGAAGGTGAATTTATTGCTTTTTGTCCAAGTCAATTTCTTTTATTTATTGGTTCTTGTTATGTTTTGAGTGCAGACTTGTGAAATTCCAAATTTCATGTTGGTTTATGTAAATGAGAAATATATATGTATATATGTATGTATATATATATATATATATATATATATATATATATATATGTATATGTATATGTATATATATATAGATAGATATATATATATATATATATGTATATGTATATGTATATATATATAGATAGATATATATATATATATATATATATATATATATATATATATATATATATATATAATATATATATATATATATATATATATATGTATATGTATATGTATATATATATATGTGTGTGTGTGTGCGTGTGTGTGGTTCATGGTTTCCGGAGATCTGTGTTACATTTGCACAAAAGTTTAGATATCATTCAGATATCCAAACACCAAACAATAACAACATTGATATTTTTCTTTCACCCAACCTATAACATATTGCATCTGTCTTCATCAATGTTATTCTTCCATATGTTATCCACTTATGACATTTCCTTTGCAATATTTGGCGCATTTGCGAGTTGTAGGTCATTTATAGATTATAAATGTCTTCAAAGTTTCACTTCTAATTGAGTATTCAACTGAACATATTGATTCTCTTATACATAATTATTTTTCCCTCCACCCACTTTTCATAAATTCCATAAACATTAGGTAGGGAGCTGCAACTTCAATGTTGTTTTTCTTGTTTAATAAAATATTGCCGAGAGTTTAATTTATTGAAAGTTGTAGAATTTACAATTTATGATGTTTCAAGGTTTAATTTTTAAAAGTGTAATTCTTTAAAGGGTGCTAGCTCAAGGGAAGAGCACTTGCTTTACAAGCAGGAGGTTGGTGGTTCAATTCCATCATGACCTAACATCCATATGGAATGGAAAAGATCAATTTTTGGTGATGGAGGCTCTTTTAGCCATCACCAATGAGCTTTGGTGACATTTTTTGACCCTCACCAAAATATGAAATGGTGACGATCAACGAACGCCACCATATATACACATCAATAGTGACGACCCTCAAAGATCCGTAACCATAAATCATTGTTGTTGATATAAAATGGTGACGGTCATTGTCTGTCATTATAGTCATTATTCGTAACAGACCTTGAATGTCACCACAACACCTATATTTCTGGCAATGCGGCTTTTGGTGACGGTCAACGAACGTCACCATATATATGCACCAATAGTGACAGACATTAAAGATTCATCACAATAAATTGTTTTTGTTCATATGAAATGGTGATGGTCACTGTCCGTCATTATAATCAATATTTGTGATGGACCTTGAATGTCACCATATCACCTATACTTTTGGTGACGCCACCTTTAGTGACGTTCCGTTTTCAGTGACGAAGATTATGGTTTGTCACCATTGCTCATATGAAATGGTGACAGTTGCTATCCATCATTATAAATCATTATTAGTGATGGACTTTGAATGTCACTACAACACCTATACATTTGGGGACGCCGCCTTTGGTGACGGAGGCTATGGTTCATCACCATTGCTTATATGAAATGGTGACAGTCGCTATCCATCATTATAAATCATTATTGATGACAAAATTTTAATGTCACTATAACACAAATACTTTTGGTGATTCCACCTTTGGTGATGCTCAGTTTTTAGTGATGAAGGCTCTTTTGACTGTCACCAATGAGTTTATGGTGACATTTTTCACCCCTCACCAATGTCATTTTTTCTTGTAGTGCAACTGACCCTCAAAAGCCTTTTTATCAATGAGACCTCTATTTTATTCAATTTCCATTATTTTCCTTCAATTTCCTCCTCACATGCAATTTGTGACCTTTCACCTTCCTTTTCCCCTAATAAATAAAATGCCAATAAATGCCTCATGCCTTTCCAAAGCCTTTTCCATTACCTTTGCCAATTTCCTTAGCCATAATAAATGAAATGAACACCCACTAGGATGTTTTTCCCACCATTCAAATTGGAATACATGTCCCATGACCATGGTCTTATATATTTTTACATGGATTTTAACCAAGGTTGTTACAGACCCTAGTAAAATCAAGGCAATCAAAAGTGACCAAAACCAAGAAATATATTGAAACTAAGAGGGTTTATGGGATTGACATGATATTATTGAAGATTTATAAAAAATATGTGCACTTGAAAACACCCCTAACAAACTTGTAATGACACCAGTCATGCAGTAAATATGTAGATATGGCACTAATGGTCCCGATCTTATTACATTCGTGAATATAATGTAAATATTGCCCCAATCACCTTGTATTTGAATAGACATGATAAATATTTTGTTGTTAGTTTGATGCACATGGAAAACACCTCTCAGTTATCTTTGTGTGCATGGGGAAGATCATAAGTACATTATTCCCACAAATATAAAAATGAATAGTGTCTACTCGAGTCAAAACCCAAACTATTGACCAAACCTCCATTTCTGGGGTTTCAACCAGTGGTCATTCTTTAAGGTGGTTACAACTATGGATTTCACATTTCTTTGACTTACAATACCTCAGACAAGATCTCATTCCATTAACTAGGGGGAGTAAGTGGAACCTCAATAAAATCTAGGCAAGGATAATAACCAAAGTTCGACTTAGACCAAAAATAACTAGGACATAAGCCTTTACACAAGGGGAAAGATATAATTTTATAAGGGAATTGTATTAATCAAATGAATAAGGGTGTATATCATTCAACTATAACTCAAGGCACATATAATTCAACCTAAGACTCTAGAGAAGAGATTTTCTCCCAGGAATTCAAGGGACATGATTGAACGTAGCCAAAAATGGCTGGAAGATATTTTGCAAATCAAGAATAATATTTTTTTCCCTCCAACACACCTTGTTGAGCTGGGAAGACGCCAATTGGTAGGAAAGGAAAAACCCAAAGAGGCAGGCCCTAACTAACTAGGAGTGGGGAGTGAACAACTAAAACGAGAATGAACACAATAGGGAAAAGAAGGCAGCGAGACATGAAGGATCTTGAAGTAATCATGGGACGAGCTTCCATTCTTGAGTAGACTAATATAAGCTCATAAGAAGACTGAGTTGGAATTAGAAGAGCATAGTATCTCTTTTTTTCAATTGATTGTGTACAACTAACTCCACAGAGGATTTGATTTTAAGAGTTCCCAATCATTGTTGAACGCAAAACCTAGAAGTAATCATTGGAGAACAATATCAGTAATTTAACCATACGTTTTTAGACTTACGTATCACCTTAAGGAGTTCCATTATCTTTGCTCAAAAAAAGGGAGGGGGATGTTGTGAGTTTCACAGCTGGAAAAGTCTCACTAGTTCGATTCATTTAAGGAGCTATTCAATTTCTTATTTAAACCCAGGTCCAAGTGTTTCATTGAGGAATTCCTTCCAAAAGTGATTACAAGGTTTAGAAATAAACTTTTTTATGCTTTGTAATATTATTCAAATGACTGTGTATTAGTCTTCTCACCATTGTCATAATTTCTGGGTTGTTTTAATGAACGAAAATAATTCATTCTTATTGATATTCGATGCACAACAATGTTGTGACTTTCTCTTAAATATGTTGGATTCCACCAACATTGTAAGGGTTTCTCCTCGATGTGAAGTCCCAATTAAACCTCACATCGTTTGGTGTAGGAGTCCCATCCGATCATATGGTCTGACCACCATTGGAAAAGTTTCAAAGATATGCCTTGGTTATGATCACACACAAGAGAATGCAACAACTCTTTGGGGCAGCAAGAATGTGAGCTTTGTGAGACACTTAATGTAAGGTGTACGAGGGAGACTTTGACAAATGGTAAGGAAAACAAGTCATTGGTTAGAAAAGTAATAGTAGTATCCTAAAAGGGGACCCAAGAAGGAAGAGAAAGGCTTGTTGATTACCTGTATATTAGTCCACATAATAAACAATAATCATTAAATCATAACAACACTCATTCAATAATAACCTTAGCTAAACAATGAATTAGTTCATTAACTTGGTATGTGATTAAATAAGCATATACCATAAACATAACAAGAAGAGTCCTACTATATCTACAATACTTGTGTGAAGGTGTGTCAGCTCACAGAGCTTATGATTAAGAATATGTTGTAGTGAAAACTCAAAACCCCCATTTTTTACTTATTTATTTCCGTTAAGTGTCCTACAATTTTGACTTTTTTTTTGTTGGATTTATATTTTGATTACTTCATTGAGTTCGAGTTTTCGCTAGCTTTCCATCGGTACTTATTTCATCTCATTTGGTTACATAGTTTGAAAATAGTGCTCATCTAAAGTTTGATCATTTTTACCGTCTGCGTTAAAAAATGTACAAATATATATTATTTTAATTTTTATAAATAAATTAGTAATTCATTGTAGATACTAATTCCTAGTCAATTTTCACTAATTATTTCATTTTTCACTAATGGTCGTCCAAAATCACCACAACCAAATTGTAGAACAATTAAAATTATATGTTTTCGGGATCTCAGTAATTTATTCCCATTTCCAATTTTAAACGAAATTACAAGACCTGAAATTTCAAAATCGCAAAGTGGTTGTAGTTCATTTTGTCGGATTTTTAATATTAAGTGGTTGTAGATTATAATTGATGGAACCCACTCCACATGTGCTCCATTTCACTCCTCATATTGGAACCTCGACTTCCCTTAACTCCTTACCTTCCTCCCTCTGTATTTCTCTGATATTTTGATTTCACCCACCTTATAACTCTCGAAACCTCACCACACTTCACTCTCCTCTTCATATCAAAACCCTGACACTGTTTTACCTATCAGAAATTTGTTTTTAAAATCCCTGATAAAAAACTTCCTCTGATATATAAAAACTTGATGGCATAACGTTTCATTCTCAAGTCCTCTCCATATCGGGCCCCGAGATATCGTAACAATTGCACTCACCACCAAATAAAATCCTCGATATTTCAATATTCTTGAGGTCCTTCATATGGGTTTATTTACATAAGGCCTCCACTTATATTGTATGACTCATATATGAGCCCAAAAAGTGACTCAAATGACCCATTCGTTGGGACCAAAAGCCACTTGGGTCCATAATCACGGACCAATAGCCACTTTCCACATGTCCCATCATATTTTAATATTTTTTTTAATTAATTAGTTTAATTATAATTTCTAATAATAATTAATAATTTAATTAAATTAATTTGTAATTTATTTAAATTTTTTAATTAATTTGTATATAATTAATGAATTTCATAATTGTAATTAATTAGAATTTAATTAATTTAATAGTACATTTAATTTTAGATTTAGAATTTTTAATTAAAGTTCCTATTTTTGGCCTAAGCAACAAATTTTCCAAAATTCTATCAAATTCAACTTTGGAAGCTCATAAGTTGAGTTTTACTTGACCAAATAAGGCCCAGGATGGCTTGTTAGATAGATAAAATCATGAAAATATTTCTAAAGTGGTTGCGTGACTAGATTCAGTCATTTAATGAGTCCAAAATTTAGCAGAAAGTCAAGCTTCGAATTTGTAAAGAGAATTAATTTTCTGAGTTAATTTTTTGCATTTTTATTTGCTCATAGCCTCTGCTGAGTGCATATCCATTCGATTGTGTTCTATTTGACCAATACGATCTTTACAAGGATCAATGAAAAGCTCATATTTTCTTTTATTTATTTATTTAATTGAGTTTTGATTGCAGAAATTTTATTTTCTAGATTTGGTATTTTTTATTTTAATTTGTATTTTAATTAAATTTTTATTGATTTTGGTAGGAGAATAATTGAAGAGATGAGGAAGAGAAGATTTCAATCAATGGAATTGCTCCAACAATAGAAGAAAAATAATTTGGACCAATGAAAATTGTTGGAGCAAAATTAGTTTTCAACAACTCTCCTATTTTGATTTTTGTAATTATAAATAGTAATTTGTAGAATGAAGAAAAGACTTCTCTTCTCCACAATTTTGGAATTCTTAAAAGAACTATTGCAATTGGAGTTTCATGTTGTAGGTAAAGAGGATCAATCTCATATTTGGGGATTATTGGGATTTATCTTTTGCAAATATGAACTATGTATGGGGAGCAGAGCGTGCACTATTGCAACTCTTTGTTTTAACAACAAAGTTTATGCTTTGGAGGAGATTGTAAGAGATTCAAAGAATTGGGCAAGAAACCAAGTTTAATCAATCCTTGTTTTGAATACTATTATTTTTAATACATATTTCATTTCTTTTTATAGAAGAATTATGTTATTGGATTTATATTTGTGCACTTCTGTCAATATGAATTCATTTCTTATAGATTAGCTATCTAATCTGTTTGTCTCATGAGTCTGTTATCATTTTTTGTCTTTTTCTCTTGTGCATTGAAACCATATTTCTAAGTAACTATTTACTCAGAAATATGTCATTTAATCTTGATTTAATTACTAGTAAGATTATGTGAACCATTTCCTAATGTTATTGGTTCATCATTCGTTGTTAATAGTTTAATGGTTATTAGCAGTATGTGAATTACTTCCTAATCCTAATAATTAATAATTCTTGTTGATATATTTCTAAGAATCATATTTGGTAATTATAGTATTAGTTAATTGAACTATTTCATTAGCTATATATTCACCTTAAACCAGACATGTTAAAATCCCAATTTTGTTAATATATTTCTCTCGGTTGGATTAGATCTACATCTTCCTAATTGAGATAGGCTTAGGATTTCTTTGCTTTTGCTCTTATTATGGGAATAGTTTGTATTCATATTTAACTCTACATTTCTAGAAATCCTCTTATCAAAGAGGAAAACTTTAGTTGTGGTTTGTCTAAGCCCTAGATCAGCTTAAGGATCACTTTCTTGCCTAATGAGCAAGAAGACTCGATCTGATGTCTCTTCTCTATTGGTAAGTGAAAATCATACTTTAAACCAGTCGAGATAGAGAGAATGTAACTAGACCTAGTTTAACCAGTTGGAACCACCATTCCAAATGGAAAAGGAGTTGCTCTAAGTTCTTGACTGGGTGGTCTCCCTTATAATGTTGATGCATACAATTCGAGCCTACAACATTTTTTGTGCTAGAAGGAGGGCCTGAAAACTTTTTGTCTTTTGGATTTTTTTACTTCAAGTTTTATTTTAATCATAATGACTCCTCTTAAACTCCCAGTTTGGAGTTGTATATGTGGACATGCATCTATCAATACTCCACCATAAATAGTAAGAGACTTGACAATGGTAAATTTTAATGGTAAGAAGAATGTTTCTGCATTTGATCATGTCTTGTAGTTTATTAATTTTTTTTCAAATTCTACTTTTCATGATATTGATGAAGGCATTTTATGCAGGATTTTTACTCTTACATTCTCAGGAAAAGCTAGAAACTGGTATCAATCTCTTTCAATTGCCTCTATTCACAATTGGGATCAACTCATCATAAAATTCCTATATAAATTTGACGGTTATAATTATGAACATGTATGTGATGAATTTGAAGAACTGCAAAGATTTGAAAATTAATCTCTCTTAGATTTTACTGTTAGATTTTAATTAATTTGGTTGAGATTCAAAGCTAAACATAAACCTTCAGAGATTGAATTAATTGATTGGTTTGAGTATATTTGTTCTTTTCCTTCCATTTCAAATATGTATGTAATAATTACAAGATTTGATGACTCTCCTTCAACTTCTAGTAATATTATCAAAAACTTTGATTTAGAGGTGCATATTAACCATGATGAAGTGGCTCGACCATGTATGATAAATTCTTAAATCTAGTACACACCTTTTACAATGTTAATAATAATCATGCTAATGAACCATTATCACAAAGCTTGCAAGAATTTAATAAAGAACTACAATAATAAATTAGTAACAAACTTGAAGGATCATCTATCACGAAATCTGAAAATCACTATGAATTAAATTCAGAAAATCAAATTATAAATAAGCAAGTACAGGTAGAAATTGAAGTTTTCAATAATATACAATATTCTGCAGAAATGTATGAATTCTTTCATTATGATCAAATACAAAATTTAGGGCAGCCACATAATGTTCTTCAAGAAACACAATTAGCCAAGTAAATGATCTAGAATTTGAAACTTTCAATGTAAAGAATTTACAAGAATATGCAAATAGAGATATTTTCAAATTCATTTCTTCTGGTTCTCATTTCACCTTTATCTTGATATTTTTGTTGATAGCAATTTATCCCCTCTTTTCTCTAATGTTATTCTAGAAAACAAAGAGGCTAATATAAATGAATTTCCTATTATTTTTTTATCAATATAGAGATACAAGTATTGATCATTGTTCTGACATTAATGAAAATGTGCTCCATTTTCCTTCTTGTTTTGATACACCGGATAAGAATAAAGAGAATACCAGTGAATGTCCTGAAATCATTTATGATGATTGATTTAACATTGAGGATGTTGATTTACCTTCTTATACATTAAATCCTCATGTTCCAAATCAAGCTATACGTTAGAATGAAGAAAACTCTAATTTAGAAATAATTCCTATAAATTCTCATTTTCAAACAACTAATCATCTTCATGATTTCAGCATTCAAGAATCCATCTGTATCTATGATTCTTGTGATAATCAAGCTCTCATTCCTATTCTGATCCAAAATGGATTTTGTATAGACTCCTGAGTCTAAGTGTTCCTCAATGAGGAAAATGAAGGTCCAACGAAGTTCCTGGAACTATCCCCATTGCAAAGATCATCTCGTTCTGAATCTGCTGCAACTTGAATGGGCAAAAACTGACTTAGGATGCAGAAGTTATCACAAAATGAAGCTGCCCTTTTTCCTTTGGAAAAAGAGGCAAAATCCCCTAAGAATGGGTCCTAAAAACCCTCTAAGTCTTCAAAGTCTTCTAAAAACCCAAAAACCATCGCAAAATGAGAAGTTTTGGAAATATTGGATTACACTATCGAAAGGCAAAAACACAAAGAAATGACCAAAAATAGGCCTATCAGAGGCTTAAACCAACAATGAATAGGAGCCGTCGGATCTAGCCGATCAATGGTCCAGATCTGATTGGCAAATTCCAATCAGTAGTGGCAGGCGAAGGATATCAGAATATGTTATATGATTATTGCAATCGCGATATCGCAATCGGCGATTAAAAAATGAAGTGCTTACCAAATGGCCAGGGCTTATGCGATATGCGATTGCGACAAGTCGCATAGCGATATCACATCAGAGCCACCCAGTGGAGCAGGGATATATGTTTTATATATATATATCTATATCTATATATATATGTATGTATGTATGTATGTATGTATGTATGTATGTATGTATGTATATATATATATATATATATATATATATATATATATATATATATATATATATATGTATATGCGATGTGATGGCCGGACCCAACGGGGCTATAAACGATATTCGATATATTTTGAGATCCGTTAAAAGGTGTTTTGCTATGTAATTTCACATATTTCGTTTAATAAACGAAAAGCGAAGGACAATGTCGATGCGATGAAAACTGGACCCGAAAGGGTTTGTGAATGAAAATATATAATATTTCAAGTCCGATATAAAGTCGTTTTGCGATATTTCAATGTTTTAATGTATTTTTAAAATACAAAGGAAATCACGAAACATGCAGGATTTTGGGCGGGCTGTGGGCTGTAAATGGTTTTGGCTGGGCTTCGCCCGATTCCATATAATGGCTGCCACGTGTCCAGTTTGAGGAGAGAGAAAAGCACCCTTATTGGATGGTTAATCTCTGTACGAAAGGGCCACCCGAAATGAACCACCACTGTTGGATATAAATCCCAGATCAACAGTGGGGATGCGATATACAATTTAAAAGATGGACCCGATGGAATATAAGGTGGAGTTCACAGTTTTTGAAGTCCGATAGACGCATTTGGCTGGATTTTTATAGGCTTTCAGTGTATTTTCCGGTGTAAGGCGAGAACAACCATTTTGGGAATTTCAAAGGCCCGATGATCCATTCCATTACGGAACAGGTGGCCTCGATCCCTGAAAGCGTTTGGCAATGATTGCTAATGCTTAGAAGGGGGGATTGAGTGGACAGAGGTAGGGAGTTGAAGAGCCTGAAGGGGAAAATGAACAAACAATCACCAATTGGCTTAAAAGTCATGAATGTCAAAGACAGAAGGGGTTGTTGTGGGAGTTGTTGCTGAAACCAAGAATAATCAGAAAGCGAAGCCAAAGTAGGAGGCTAAGGCAAGAGGGAGCAGTGCAAAAAGGCAGCAGCAAAAAGAGAGCGCAGAAAGCAAAAGTTGAAGCACAAAGTAGCCAAGGGAGTCACTTGGAGTTAAAGTGGAAAGCTGTAGAACTTTACATTGCAGAGAGCTAAAGAAGCCAAAGCCGAAGAGCCAGAGCAAGAACCAAGTGCCAGAGCCAAGAGCCAGAGCGAGAGCCGAGAGCTAGAGAGTCGAGAGCTTCAAGAGCCAGGGATAAAATGGTGTATAAACCCATTGTTTCTATGTAAAACAGTGGAGTTGAGCCAAGAGCTTATAAAAGGACTTTGCCATAATCCCAGAGAGCCTAGTCGAGTTGATTAGAGCTCAAGGAGATATAGCCTAAGAGTTTTGGTGAACTCCAAATTAAATTGTTGTCTTATGTGTTTATTTATTGATGCATTATTTACTGTTATATGTATTTATATATCAGTTTAAGCACATCAAATTACAGCACAACAACAAAATTTAAGGCATATAATCAGTTAAAAACAAATATCAGCATACACCTATATTTTCAAGCATATCTTAATTCTGCATTGGTTAATCAAGAAGACTTGGGAATAAATAAGCTTTGGAAGTGGGAGAGGTTCTTGTAAGTTAGACAATAAGACTAAGTGCCCCATTTTCAGATCAGGTGGTATCGGAGCTTAAGATTGGTTAATTCCACCTTAAAAGAAGGTTATATCAGAATGCTTGATTGACAAAGCAAAGACTTCTTATTTGAAAGGTGTTTGAACATCAAGAGGCTGATTGTATGCTTGTTTTGTAGACTGACTTTTTTCTGAGTTTGCAGAGGTAAAGGGAAAGCTATTGATAGCCCAGCCCAAGAAGGACAAGAAGGAAGAAGGGCTAAAGACATTCTTCTATCCAAAGGATCTCAATGCAATCCAAAGCACAAGAGGTTTGTTGCAAAAAGTTGCTGAAAACAGCTCTTTATTAATCTTGTTTGAAGTTATTTTTTCATTGACTATAATGACAACTTCCTCAAGTGAATCCTAAAATTCTTCTTTCTTCACAAGATTATTTGATGAAGACATGAAGCAAGAATTGTCCACCATGATGGATATGGTGAGATAAATGTATGAGGATGGAATGAAGAGTGCTCAGCATGCTTAGAAAGCAGCTGAATTCCATGAAGGAAGAGAAGCAGTTGCTTGCTGACAAATTGTAGGAAATGGAGAGGCAACTTCATATTTCAAATATGAACCTAAAAAGAATGCATGAGTTGGAGACATGGCTCTTTGTTTCCCAAGAAGCCTTAGTCAAGTATCAGCTTGAAGAAGAGGTAAACCATTCCAGTTTGTCTTCAAATTCCTCTAAGGATGCTTCTATTTGTTCTTTTGAAAAACATACTAAAGGCATAGGTTCCAAGTTAATGTCCAAGGTGGGATATGAAGGAAAGGGCTTTGGAAAGCATGCACAAGGAATTGTTGAACCAATAATGATTGAGGAAAAGCCTAAGTATTTGGGTCTTGGCTATGGACAAACTCATGGAGAAAATTCCAAAGCTGCCATGAAGACCATTAAAACAGCTCCAAGAAGGAGTTGCATTGCAGGTCTTCAAGAGTGTGAAGGTTGTATTCAAGAGGAATGCAATAGCTTGAAACATCAATTGAAGGATACAGGTGTTCAAAAGCACACACTTGAACCAGAGGGATGGGGAGACTCTAATAGCCTTGAAGAGATTGATGGGGTTCTAAAGGGAGCCACTTCTTCATTTGATTCACGACCTCATGAAGGCAATAAAGGTGAAAGAGGTAGGTATAAATCTGGTTCTAATCATATTCCTTTTGATTTTGCAAAGCATGGTAAATTTCCACATAAGCATGGGAAAAGAATTGCATGTTCCTTTTTTGGTTTGGATAACCATCATGTTTCTAGATTTTGGAAGAGAATGGCCACATACAAGGAACTTTTGAAGGAAAAGAAGCAAAAAGCCAAAGGTCCATTGGACAAGGCAAATCATGCTGTCAAGAGGATGCACATGTGTTGCACGTATTGCCATAAGAAAGGGCATCTTTCTAAAAGATGTTGGACTCTGAATCCAACAATGCTTCCACAAAAGCTGAAGAAAGTGGAAAGAGAAGATGGCAGAAATGGAAAGGAAGATTCCATGACTAATGTGTCTCTGGATGATTCACATGTTGATGTTGATGTGTAGACAAAGGTAGTACCTTTGAAAGGGATTGGTGAGAAATGGCTAGAGTTCTTATCCAATTAAGGTTGCATGTTTATTGATGCATCTATTTTCATTTCTTTACTGATGAGATGCAAGTTTCAGGACTTTACCAAGATGGTGAATGGAAAAAGGTTGAGTAGGAGACTCACTTTGTTGTTGCAACATTATATTTCATTTCAGCTTCTAAAGTACAGTGTACTTAAGTGAAAGTTGAAGGATGAAATGCATGACTGAGCATGATGTGCATGGACATAGGGATGTTGATGTTTTCCTTGTTTTGAATATGTATGTATAATTAACTTGTAGGGTTGATTGCTTTGACATGCATGTGATGCAATGTTGACTTGGGAGGAGTTAAATTGGTCTCCTAGATGGGGATAACGATGAAGTGTTTCATCTTTTGAAAAAGAGTCCAAATGGTCTTTTTCTACATGCTTGACTTGAAGGGTCATTTGTTTTAAAGGCATGTTTTGTGGGCTTATTGTCTAGTCCATCATTTGTATGGAGATGTAAGGCATGGAGGTGTTCACTAGATGTGAAATCTATTTCTTTTGTTGAAGCAGGAGTTTAGGCCATCCAGTTGTTGTATGTATTTCTATTGTTGTTGATAGCTTGTCAAACAGATACAAATGAAAGTTTTGTGGAGCAGATGAACTTCACATTTGTTTGAGCCACCTTGGATCAATAATCAAGGCAAAGAAGTTCAAACCACCTTCTATGACCATTTCAGCAGAAGTTCTACAGGAAGGCAAGGAGGGAGATAGTTCTTCCCAGGAAGACTAGCCCATCCAGGAGGGGAAGTGGTCAGAGACTTTGGTTTAGAGGCACTATGAAAAGGCAAGTGTAGGGAGGCTGAAAGAAGAGGGTGAGTCACTCTCATTTACTGTTCATATCACTATATCAGTCTTTTGGAGACCAAAAGTTATTTTAGTGGGAAGTCGTGATCCAAAATGGATTTTGGATAAACTCCTGAGTCTAACTGTTCCTCACTAAAGAAAATGAAGGTCCAAGGAAGTTCCTGGAACTAGCCCCATTGTAGAGATCGTCTCATTCTAAATCTTCTACAACTTGAATGGGAAAAAAATGACTTAGGATGCAGAAGTTATCACAAAATGAAGCTATCCTTTTTCCTTTGGAAAAAGAGGCAAAATCCCCTAAAAATGGGTCCTAAAAACCCTCTAAGTCTTCAAATTCTTCTAAAAATCCAAAAACCATCGCAAAAGGATAATTTTTGGAAATATCGGATTACACTATCGGAAGGCAAAAACACAAAGAAATGACCAAAAACAGGCCTATCAAAGGCTTAAACCAACAATGAACAGGAGCCGTCGGATCTAGCTGATCAATGGTTGAGATCTGATCGACAAATCGCAATCGGCGGTGGCAGGCTGGGGATATCGGAACATGTTATATGATTATTGTGATTGCGATATTGTAATCAGCGATCACAATGGAGCGCTTACCAAAGAGCCTGGGCTTATGCGATATGCGATTGCGACAAGTCGCATCGGAGCCACCCAGAGGAGCGGGGATATGTGTTATATATATATATATATATGCGATGCGATGGCCGGACTTGACGGGGCTATAAACGATATTCGATATATTTTGAGATCCGTAAAACGGTGTTTTGCTATGTAATTTCGCAAATTTCGTTTAATAAACGAAAAGCGAAGGATAGCGCCGATGTGATGAAAACCGGACCCAAAAGGGTTTTGCGATATTTCAATGTTTTAATGTATTTTTAAAATACAAAGGAAATCACGAAACATGCAAGATTTTGGGCGGGCCATGGACAGTAAATGGTTTTCGTTGGGCTCCGCCCAATTCCATACAATGGCTGCCACATGTCTAGGCTGAGAAGAGAGAAAACCACCCTTATCGGGCGGTTAACCTCCGTACAAAAGGGTCGCCCGAAATGAACTACCACCGTTGGATCTAGATCTCCTAGATCAATAGTGGGGATGTGATATACGATTTAAAAGACGGACCCGATGGAATCATAGAAAATTTTAGGGGCGAATGTTCGCCCTTTGGCGAAATTAAGGGGTTTTAAATTTTTAGTGGGCGAATATTTTGTATCATAGTACATTTTTACAAATCACCTAAAATAGCCCACCTTATTTTAAGGGAGAGGGTAAAAAAGGTAAATTTAGCCCTTGAAATTAGGAGTTACAACCTTCCATTCGCCCATTTTCAAGAATAGGTTTTATTTAAGTGAATCTATTCGCCCATTTTCAAGAATAGGTTTTATTTAAGTGAATCTATTCGCCCATTTTCAAGAATAGGTTTTATTTAAGAGAATCCTATGGGTCAAAGGCCCAAATACCATATTTATAAAAGAGGTATGGTAAATTAATAAAAATATAAATAAATGAGAGGTATGGTAAATAAATAAAATATTTTTTATATTTACTCCATAAGTCACTTTATATACATGCAAGGGTGTAAACAAATAAAAATATAAGTAAAATGGAGGTATGGTAAATAAATAAAACATCTTTTTATACTTACTCAAAAGGTATGGTAAATAAATAAAAATATAAATAAACTAGACACATGGTAAATAAATAAAACCTCTTTTTATATTTAGTCCATAACCATCGTTCTATTTATGAAGGCTCAAGAAAGAGGTTTTATTTAAGTGAATCATATGGCCCAAATACCATATTTGTAAAAGAGGTATGGTAGAGTAAGATGTTAAATCTTATACTTTTCAAAAATATTTCAAATGAGATTTAATAAACTATTTAAAGATGTATTTTAACTAATTTATGTAGATATCAACTTGATATATCTCTATATATAGAAAAAGAATTGTTAAAATAAAACATTTTAATGTATATAAAAAAATATTCAATATAGGTTATCAACCAAATATTTTAATAAGAATTAATATTAACATATACTTAAAAAATTATTAATCATAAAAATTCATTTTAATTTGCGTGATAAAATGTGATGCAAAATATTTTAATGTAAATTACCTACCCTCCTCTTCCTGGCGGAAGGCAAGTGTTGTTGAGTTAAGTGCCAACCCCACTCCATAATCTGATCTGATCTCATCAGTTCTGGTGTGAATGTCACTCTGGTCCCCACCTGATGGCTCATTAACCAAAAGTAAGTGTAGCTCGACCGAACGAAGAGTCAGTGCCCGACCGATGATGGCAAGTCATACCAAGACCTGCACTAACCAAGTAATACCAAGACCTCATTTAAAAAAAATTATGTATATTATATTAAAATATGTCTTATTTGGTCTTAAATTAATTTATAAAACAATTCTCATAAAACTAACAAAAAAAGCATAAGGTAAAGTATATTAATAACATAAATATTAGAACCATAAAATATAATATAACAATACATCAACACATTATTATCAAACATAATAAATAATAGAGAATCTAATAAAATTAAAAAAAAAAACAATAAATAATTAAAATCAACATAATTAAACTAGTCGACTTTCTTTACAAATTCCCTGAAACATATTTATAACTAACGCTTCACTTCTTTGAAAATCAGTCTGAAACGTAGACAATACAAAAATGAAGATTGTGGAATATCGGAATACTGAACCTCAAAATATTGTATTATTGTTTATATTAACATACATATATCTATGTGTTATATATATATATATATATATATATATATATATATATATATATATATATAATTAAATTTATTGAATTATTATTGTGAAAATTGTATAATTCATGAAAATAGAAATAATAAAAAAAGAAAAAGAATAAATCAAAAAGTTAAATAAAAAAGAAATAAAACTAAAAACATAAAATTGGTAACTAATCAAAATAGAAGTTATTAAAGAACCCATAATAAAACTTCAACTAATCACCTTACAAATAAATAAATTTGAATAATATTAAAAATCAGTTTCTTAATGTTAAACTATAGATAAACCTCATAAACTTTTTGTTAAAAGCAATTAATACCTAATCAGAGTAAAACTAAATGCATTATGCCATACCTGTTAAAATATAATAAACTCATAATTACAATCTTTAAACATAAACAACATTTTTACCCAATTTACACATTTTAACTTTTGTGATCCTTCATGGTTAAAAGTAACTGCAATGAAAAGCTACACTTCTATATTTGATAAATTAATAAAAGTTATTATGAAAACACCATAGCACTTTTGAAAGTAACTACAATGAAAAGCTACACTCCTATATTTGATAAATTAATAAAAGTTATTATGAAAACACATTAGCACTTTTGAGACATAACGTTGCATGTACTCTTCGTGTTGATTTTTCAACATTAAATTAAGGTATAATTTAAATCTCCTTTTAAGTTAAAGTGGGCCTGTCTTCCATTAATATAATATTAAATTCATAACGATATTTAAGAAAATTATAACGATGTACATTGTATTTTGTAATCTGTATTTGCAGTAATATGTACTACGACTAGTCCCTTGTCTGCAAATGAAGAAACAACCATGTGCTCCCCGTCCTTTTTATTGTTATGAGTTAATGCTTTTCCCTGGTGGCATGCAACTCCTTTTAATTGTATTAATCAATCCTCGACATCTTTTATCAGCGTTATATATATATAAGAGATGGAAAATTTATTAAATTTAATAATTTAATAATTTAAAACTTTTAAAATTAAGAAATAATAATTTATTATAATACAATTATATTTTAAATAGAAATAAAAATTTGAATGCTATAAAATAGTTATAATGAATTTACATCATAAAATTAATAGAAAATTACAAATTCTGTGTATCTTTATGAATAAATTTAAAATATTGAAAAAGGAAAATTACAACAATATCATATCATAACATTTATTATTATATTATTATAATTTTAATTTTAATAATTTTTTTTTTTAAATTTATTATAATTTAAATTTTAATAATATTTTTATTAAAAAAATTATTAAAATTATAATTTCAATTGTTTTTTTATTAATTTATCTATAAAATTTATTATTAAAATTTTTTATAAGAATGTTGATTATTAATCTAAAATCTCCCACGGTTTCTTATATACATAATACATTGAGTCCAATAAAGTTATCTGAAAATGAAATTACATAGAATAATCTTGAACAAGATGATGAAGTCTCTTCATTTTTTGTTGTTGAGTTTGTTTAATGAGGCCACAATTTTGTTTGGAAAGTCATTTTTCATTGGAATTCCGTCATTTTTTCCTAAAAAATCCAGCTATAAGAGTGTTAAAATTGTTTCTTTATAGTGGAAATGGATTCAACACCAATTTTGCTTGGAAAGTCATTTTTTCCTTGGAATCCAACCATTTTTTCTCAAAAATCTAACTATATGAATGTTTAAATTGCTTTTTTGATAGTGGAAATAGAGTCAACGCCATCAAAAACCCCTAGGACACCCAAAATCATGAAGCTTAACAACTGTAATCCAGATTTCCCAAAATTTCTACCAAATTTTGATCAAAATCTTACCAAAATTTCTACTATTTCTTGAACAAAATTGTAACCTCATTAGACTATTATCTTATTTATTTTTTTATATTTAATCATTCAAAAAAATTCTCTAGTTTGATTTCTTCTACTAAGCATAATGCCTCATTGTATCTTGTATGGTTTCTTCAATTTGGTAACGTGACTTTTTGGGACAATATAAAGTGGGTTTTATCTCCTCTTTTGTTTCAATTTGGGATCTCTTTATTTATTGATTGTTTTTCCTCATGAAATTGTCTTTAAATTCATTTTAAAAATTGTTCCAAAATAAAATTTCAAAGTGGTTGATGTACATATATATATATATAATGTAACATTTTTTCTATAGAAAAAGAAATTATGGTTTTTTTTTCTCAATAATGAAAAAAAAAAAAAAAAAATCTTAATATAACTATGAAGAGATAGTTAAATAATAATCATTTTCTTAATTGCATTATGAAGTAATGAGGACTAATGCAATGAGGATTAGTTTAAATGATTTATGGTTTAAGGTTCTTTGAGAAAAAGAACATTCATTTAGTATAGGAAACATGCCTATTATGTTAAGTTTATGTGTCATCGAGTAGAGTCTAGATAAGTCCATTTGCAAAAAGAACATTCGGTTAGTATAGGAAATGTAGTTATTATGTTAAGTTTATGTGTCATTGAGTAGAGTCTAGACAACTTCAATTGTTCTAGTGAAATAATGCTTAATATCAATAACAACTTTATGTCAAATTTCAATCATCAAACATGTTCATGATAGTGACAAGAAGGAAGCTATTGCACATGAGTTTTAACTAATTGAGAATGAGAGACAAAAAAGCATGACAAGATTTTTACAAGATTTTTGCTAATTTGTCATCCAAAAAAACATCCAAGACATATTTCTGCTCAAAGAATTCATAGAAATGGTCGCTTCTCCAATCAATGGTCTCAATTATAAATTATGATGTTTATAAACTAATCATCTCTAGTGAAAAATAGTCCAAGACATTATTGAGTCTCATAAAGATACCAAATAATAACTTAAGGTAATAATATTAACAAAAATAATAATATATGAAAATGAATTATTTTAGTAGTGATAATACTTACATCAAATACATTCTTTTTGGGTGTGGCTCTACTTGATTTTATTGTTATCTATTAATGTCCTCTTATAACTTGCCATATTTCCTCTAAATGTAGTTGATTGCAAACCATTGTTTGTCATCCATAATATGGATGCTCTAATATTCCTATCCTCCTCTATTATATTATTATGGTCCCCTTCCATCAACTTCACTCCTTGGCTTAGATCATTTTGTTGTTGAGAGGCATTGTATCCATTTCTCCTCTTTGCAACCCTAGCAAAGGTATTGATCTTAGTGACTGCCATCTTTTGTATTGTATTTTCTCATATATAATGTTTGTTGGTGTACCAAGATAAGGTTATACTCATCCACTCACTAGTAGAAGATGGATATGTGAGGTTTTTATTGCAAACTTATATTTTTCATAATATATATGGGTTGCTTACATCTATGGATTAATTTGGTGGTGGCCATTTGTTGGAGACAATCCCAATTTTTATTGTGTTCTCATAGTATATATGGGTTGATTAGATCTTTGGTTGATTTTGTGGTGGTCATTTGTTAGGTATGACCTCAATTGTTTTTGTGATCTCATGTGGAAACTCTTCTTCTATAAAACTTAAGGTATTCTATCCATTTTCCTATAACTATTTAGAAGTGTAATATTCTTCCCAAGGGTGTGATTAGACTTGAATATATCCCCTATGTTCGCTCAATGAGTCATATCAAACCCATGAAATGATAGGGTCACAATATTGACAAGGATAATTTGACTAGTGAGACTTGCATGTCTTTCCTAATGGACTATTGTGATGCTAATGGTCATCCTAATGTCGGTGAAAATTCTTCCCATCATTCCCATGATGGTGATGTTGTTGGTCATCTATTACAAGTGTGACTTTTAGATCATGCCTTACTTGTATCAACCTACATAATTTCAGTGACATACATTAGGGCTACTATCTCTATAAAAATGTCTATGCCATCTAAAGGTTAAGGATTTATTTATTTATGTTCAACATGACATAGTGAAAAATGTGGAATTGAGGGTAGACAATAATGATTTAGTTATTCTTGATTACTCCACCAAGGCTAGGACATCCTCTCCCATAAAGGAAAATCAAGCTTGGAAAAATTAGAGGTGAATCCATTAAGTCCCAACACTTTGTTTTTAAGCATGCCCATGATTGCTTCTTCCACTTCCTAAATGGTTATTCCCTTAGTAATGTTGTGTTGTGGTCCTCAGTGACAATGCATGGAATGTGAGATAGAATTTTCCCAATTGTTGAGAGGCGATATGGAGATGGCTCTTTTAAAATCTTCTTGTACATGGAGGTGAGTTCTCTTTTCAAGTCAGAGTGATCTGCAAGGTGCTTTCCATCATATTTTACCAAAGAGAAAATTTGATTATGATTGAAATTCTTAAGCATTTACTTATGAAAGCATCATGTATTTCTCTCCCCTTACTTTATCCAATTGACTCAAGATTTTTACTTCCATAGGAGCTTTTCTTTCTTTCGTCGGTCTTCTAATTTGGCAAGGATTTCGTTTTCCTAGCTTTCCAATTCTTGGGAGCACCCTCCAAAATTGTTTGTTGTTATATTATCTCCATTTTCCCTTCTAACTGTATTTTTTCTTCAAATATGTTGCCAAACTCTTCATTGTTCCATTTTTTGATATGTGCCTTAAGAGCCTCAAGCTTTAGTTTGAAGTTGTACTCAAGAGCGAAAATGGGCTTTGGTCACCTGGAGTTAGTTATGCTAGCCTAAGCAAAGGGGGGGTATAGGATTTGAAGACCCATAAACACTAAGAAAAATAATGGGAGCTAAACTCTGGTGGAGATAGATACATGGAGGAGTAGATTTATGGAAAACCATATGTGTTGGGAGTGGGATGCCCCAAGGGGATTTTTGGGGCTTAAAGCCCAGATTTTGACTAAATCTGATATAAAGACTCTGTGATTTGTGGGCGCGGAGTGTGAAGTTGTAAATGAGTCATAGGGTTATCCGCCCTCAATTTTGTAATGTAATGTCGGCTTTAGAGATCTACCCATGGTCCACGAACCATGGGATTGTATAAATAGAGCGAGGCTTTAAGTTGTAAATAAGTTAGAGAATGAAGCAATAGATGGAGAATTGAGTCTTATCTAAGTGTAGAGTCGAGTCTTTGGGTCGTAGAGTAGGAGAAGGCTCTGCAGCTGAGTGTGCAGAGGCCTAGTAGTCCGCAACTGAGTGCACGGACCCCTGCAGCTAAGTGCATAGGGCAGGTCGAGTCTGTAACTGATTAAAGCATTAATAAAGAGAATTTTTATACCATTCCTATGTATTTATTTACTTTTTTATGCATTGAATGTATTGGGTATAAATTATATTTCTGTTGTTTATATGATGCGTGAACTTATATGGTTGTTTTGATTAAGTGAATATAGGATAAAGTACCTGTTTACGTGAAGTTAACTAACAGTTATAAGAAGATAAGTAAGATCCATGGGGTAACTTAGGGAAATAGCGTAGATCGCTACCCTAGCAGCACGAAAGCACCACAGTCCCTAGTTAGGGTTGTGCGAGGATGATTATAACAGATCGCGAAGGTATCGCAAGTCAGGATAGTGCATGAAGTAACCTGCGTGAAGGTATTCGCAGTTGGACTAAATCAACCCCTCAGACATCGCAAGGGTGTGGAAAGCTGGCTCCAGCATCCCCCATACTTCTTTGGGTGAGACCTCAGTTCATACTCCGTGGGATGTTGCCAAAAGGGCTGGTAGTGTAGGGATTTCTTTGGCTAATTAACTCCGAACCTGGTCAAGCCCCCTCAAGCCAACAAATGGTTCTGTTGCCGGACCAGAATCTACATAGAGATGTCTGATGTCGTATCATTGGAATCCAAATAAGAAGGAAATTGAAGGTTGGTTGGACAGGAGGATTCACGAGTTCGTGATGCAGGAGAACAAGAACCCACGATTGACAAAAGAAGAGTGTTTAGACTACTACCTGTACACAGAGATCCATGAAATCTTCTTCGCATCTTTAGCTACTGAGTTGTACAAGTGGATCATGAAACTAACAGATAGACAAGGGAGGTGGAAGCTCGACAATCCTATTGTGTGGACCCCAGAGTTGGTGCGCAGAGTGGAAGCATCAGAGGATAAGATCGCATGCATTGTTGATCACTAGCTTGATCGAATTACAGGAGGATTCATTACTGAGTTCATGATATATACTTCAGTTAGCTACAGCAAGGCAGAGCGACGCTTTCTCAAAGGACCGCGAGGTAAGTACGTAAAGTCTCTGAATACTTGGATTAAAATGCTATTGTGTGAAAAGAGGGTTATGCAATTACCTTGATGTCTAGAGCTACACAAAGTGGAAAAACCTACAAAAATGAAGGAAGTAAGGGACCAGAGAATATCCCTTTGATTTCACCTCCGCGAGGGGACGAGGAAGAGCTCGCGAAGGTCTCACCATGAAGTGCAATCAATTTGATAAGGAAAAGGATTCCACGCATACCATCCCCACCCACACCACCACCAGTTTCACCACCTTCACCTTCATCTTCACCCGTACCACCTCCGCCACCACTGCGAATCAATATGGAAAGCACGATAAAGTTGCTTGTGTTCAAGGGAGTAGGAAATGAAGATCCTGACCAGTTTTGGTTTGTGATAAGAGCAGTATGGGAAGCACAGGTAGTTATAGATGACAACATAAAGAAAGTGGCACTGGTTAGCGCCCTCCAAGACCGCGCGCTACCCTGGTATATTAAGCATTCTAATGACAATACGAATGCGAGAATCACGAATATCCAAATTATGCTAAACAGGGAATTTAGCAAGCCAAAGTCAGAAGCGCAGTCAAACATTGGATTCAAAGAGATCACAATGCTACCAGGCGAGACCCATTGGGAGCTGAATCAGAGACTGAAGTATACGATTCGTGAAGAGAATATAAATATAACGGATGGACAACATCGCGAATGGTTTGTAGCATCACTAACACTACATTTACAGAGCATGGTATCACAATAGAAGTTAACAACTCAAACAGAGGCCTTAGAGATCGCGATGAGGCTACATGAAACCCCAAAGCATGATCCTAACTTGGGAGTTCAGTAGATCCACGCGTAGTTGAAAAACTTATGCCTTTAGATGCAGAGTCTAAAATAGGACAGGACAACCCAACTAGAAGTGTGCGAAGAGGTGTGGTGCATAAAATGCAAGGGTCAGGGTCATGATAAGGACCATTTCCCAATGTTCGCAAATTACCTTGTGGGAGGAGGACTGATACAAGACCAGAAGCGCAAGTAGGACCTAGCACAACGCCTGCTTTGTGGTGCATGATTTGTTAAATAGGAGGAAAACACACTACAGACAACTACCATTTGTTACAGAAGTATACTCAAAATTCACAACAATTGTTCTATAATTTTTGTAGATTGGTTGGACACGATGAGCACACTTGTAGAAGCTATGAGTTGTTGATGGATAGAACTCCCACCTTTATAGTTCAGTCCAAATTGTGGCCCCTAGACCAGAATTCTGGAGTGGTGCGAACCAGATTTTAGGGGCACGAACGAGGCTGAGGTGGAGGAGGACCAGAGGTAGCAGACAGTAGATATGCTACAATTGCGGAGGGCCAAGACATTATGCCTGTGATTGTATGAACCCAACACGTCCATCATGTTTGTATTATACCTTGTTTGATCATGAGACAGAAGATTGTCCTACACTAATAGCCAGGATATGCGACAAGGGAGCACTACCGCCTCCCTCGACTTAGAACCTGTAGATGATGAGGTCTGAGATGCATGAGGAAGATCCAAATGTGAAAATTGTGCTCCAAAGTGGAATCGCGATGGGAGATGATAAAGGCAAACAGCCCGAAGATAGTATGTGGGTTCGCAAAGCTTCGATGAAATAAGCCGAGTTTGATTTGGTGCGTGCTAAGGAAACCTTCATGGAAGCTAAGAAGAGTTTCACTGATGTCTCCACTTCAGAAAGCAAAGATAGACCGGAGCCAGAAATGGACCCATCTATGCTTACAACATTCCTAGAAACATGCATGAAGCTACTATGCGACAGTAAGGCTGTAAAGGGACTACAAGAACTCATTAACAGATGTGTTGGGACCACGCTAGGAGAACCGTGCATAATCCAGAAGATTGGAAAACACAAGACTAGGAAAGGGAGAGAAATGAAGCTAACCGCGCAGATTAGAGAATATGAAATGGACCAAGTAATTCTAGATTTAGGATAGGATGCGAACGTTCTGTCAAAGCAGACATGGGAGTGCATGGGGAGGCCTACGCTGCAATGGTCTCCTATTCAGCTACGAATGGCGAACCAGTAGAAGATAATACCCATGGGGCGATTGCAGGGAATCACCGTGGATATTGAGGGATCGAGCGTGCTAGCAGACTTTGAAGTGATAGAGATTGATGATGACAGCAATCCTTATCCTACGCTCTTAAGAATTGATTGGGCTAATGACATGAATGGGTTGATTAATCTAAAGAAGCACCATATGATTTTTGAGAAGAAGTCTTTGCGCGTAGTTATAGCTTTGGACGTTGCTGAAGGATCGTGCCATATAGAACCGATATGCGACTATGAAAGTGATGATGATTTGCACTGCATCTATAAAATAACTGCGTGAGAGAAATATTGGGTAAATCCCGCCACGGACGAATGGATCTCATGGGAGCACAAAATCTCTTTTACGTTGGATTCTGATGAGGAGATAGAGTGATGGCAGAACTGGTTACACAAGGTAACCACGCTGAGCTGTAATAGGATGACAAGATTGTTGCGCTGCATATCGACAGAAGTGAGGGATTTGCCTACTTATGATGGGTTAAGTGAGGTAGATACTTTCCTAGATAAGTTTGAAAGGGACGTTCCAGAAAAGCAACATTTCCAGGCCTTGAATTGGGTACTACACGCTATGCCCTCGAGGTTGTGGGGTACGCTCAAAAGGAGCTTTGACGACTGGCGCAAATGCAGAATAATGATGCGCACGCAGTTTGGGAAGCCTAGAGTGTGATTGACAGATAAATGCAATGGGCAAGATAAACCACATGCACATCTAGCCAGGTGGATACCGACATATGGAAAACAACCTACGTGGATGTACATGAACTTCACGTTGGCAAATACGGTCAATAAGCATGTGTTGGGGGGGAAATTGCACAAATGACTCCTCAAGATGGAACGACAGAGTGTGGAGAGAATGAGCACACAGAAGGTTATCCACGCAGAAGCATTTAATGAAGTATGTGAAGCACTGAACAAGGTATGTAATGTGCAATGAAGTGATTGGGATCTGTGCATACCAGCAGTTTTATGGGCTTATAGGACAACGTGCAAGAAACTGATAGGACAAATGCCTTCTAGGCTGGCCTATGGAGCAAACGCTGTAATGCTGATGGAGTATATTATGCCTAGTCCATGCATAGCAGTGCCTACTAATATGATGGATCGTGGAGCCTTGGAAGAAGGGATCGCGCAGTTGGATGAAGAAGAACGCTTGGGACATGGTGAAGAAATCCAGTCGGGTAATCTTAGGCTCCAAGAACTCATGAATGAAAGAGTTCGATTAAGAGAGAAAAGTTCCATGGTGGAAGCAGAAGTCAAGAAGCTTGAGGAAGGAATAAAGAAGGACCTTCTTGATAAACAAACCGTGGTGATAAAATAGGATGTGCACGAAAACGTTGACAAATTTGGGGACTACTGCCAAGGTTGATCAGTTTTATGTCTTGGATTGGACCATATATTACTAACGGGATCGTAGATGGTGGCGTGATATAGTTGGTTAAATGCATGATGCAGTTGGTGAATTCAAACGGCAAACCCTTCCTAGGAGAAGTAAACAATAGATGGTTGAAGACATATACAAGTGGCATGGCCACCTGACTAGCCATGGGAAGCACAGTCTTAGTGCTCCAAGTAGTTAAAAGGAGGCGTGAGACTATAAACTACTCTTCCTGGGAGCTGCGTGATGTCAGGGCAGTAGCAAGGTGTCATAAGGTCCGCGATAGCATAAGGGTAACTCTGTTGCTGCGCAAATTGGCTTGAAAGTGACTGTTATAGTCACTATTCACGATGTGATGCTTGGTTTGAGACCAAATAAATGGAGTGGGCAGTAGGCATTTAAGGCAGGCTTTATGGGCTAGATTTGGGAAAATCTGCCGCTAAGGGACCATTAATGGATCAGATTTGTGGGAATGATCGAATTCGAAGTCAAAAGGTGCTATAAATTGAAAAGGGGTGCCCAACAAACAAAACTTGACCATTTGAGAATTGAGTTGTTGTGCGCCTAGAGATTTCTGAACCCAGACCTGTTTGACCTGTGGGAGTTGAAGGAGTTACCTGAGCAGTTGAGAGATTTGTGGAACAGCAATATGACAGCGTTTGAAGAAGCCATGAATATTGGAGAGATGATCGCTGAAGAGGCCACTCAGGCCTTAACAATAGGAGATGCCTCTAAGAGTGCTGTGATAGTCGCGGAAATCCATAAATCACCACGCATGCTGAGAAACAAGAAAGATAATTAAGCCATGGTTCTGGTGCACGTGTCCCCTCGAAACCCGCTACGAAATAAATTAACCATGGAAGAAAATGGGAAAGCGGTTAATCTAGAAACTAATGAGGAGGAGGAAGACCTTGAGGAAATCCTTGTCGAAGGGGAGGAGGACAAAGACATGGAGACAGAAACCGAGGGTGCGGACCCTCTAACCAGCGCGTATGTTCCTCCGCAAAAGAGAAAGGCAAGGGTACCCAAGGACCTAGATGAGAGCAAGAGCTCTCTATAGACTCCACTTCTACCCGACAATATCGTTTTTGAAGGAGCACACTTGGGATAGGTGCCGAGTCTAAAATTTGAAGACTGGGATCTCATGGACCATGAGAAGTTCCCACACTTGGCAACCGCGCAACTCATGAAGCTGAAGAAAAACACTATGGCAGGAGTCATAGAGTTGAAGCCACACAAGTGGTTACGTAGAGTAGAGAAGGCATGGTTGTTAAACCTACTCTGGGTGCCGCATTTCCATCGCGCCCCAGTAACTATTTTTTTCATCAAGAAACTACTTTGTCTAGTGCATGATGGGTATTTATGGCTGGAGGAGCCCATCCCCATCATAGACCACCTAATTCATAGAATTACCCAGCTTCCTTTCAAAGGGGAGGACCCAATGATATTTTCGAGGGTAAGAGCAATGACTTGGCCATTGCAAAGGCCATGAAGGAAAAATTCAAGCTAGAGAAAAAGAAGAGAGGATACGCGATCTCCAGTATCAACAATAAGGCAGTCAGAGTTTCCACCCAGATACTGGCTGACAAGGTTATGTGGAAGTGTCGCACAGATGAGGTGTTAGAAAATTATATATTACAGAGCAATGGAACACATAAAATATTGTAGAAATATGAACACAAAAAACACATAAAACAAGAGAGACACAGATATACGTGGTTCACCCAATTTGGGCTACATCCATGGAGAAACAGCCAGTCCTTCAATTTACATTATCCAGCAAACTGAAGAGATACAACCTACAGCAGAATTCTAAATCCCTCTTCCCTCTCAATCTCCTCTCTCTTCCTCACTCAGAATACATATCTACATAGATGCAATACAATTCCCTCATATATAGTGAGGGGTTGCCTTCTAGGGAAAAAAACCCTAAATTAAACATAACTTCTATCGTCAGATCTCTGCCTAATGAACGACCCAGATTGACTACAAAATTACAACATTTTACAAGGCAATTTTACATCTATTCTTAGCTTCGGGGGTGTTGCCCCCAAACGCCCCACCAGAGGGGGCTCCCAAAAGGTCACAGTCGGCCCCCCGTGGACCCCCTCTGCAGTGAATATTTTATGGGCAGCAACGAATTGGGGTCCAATGCAGTGATACCTTTGAATACAAAAGATAATCAAGTTCCACACCCAACATGAGGTGCCCGCGCCTGTAATAGCACTTTCCACGTAGTGTGTGGAGGGGGTCTAGTTTAACTGGTCAGAGTACTTATGCAAGGAGTTCTTAGAGAATTGTCACGAGGCACAGGAATAGGGGAAGACCTTCCACTATGCATGGCTTCTGCTGTCCATAGTGCTGGTGGCTTGGGAATTGCTTGAGGACAGCCAGATCCCCACAATTTCACGGAATCTTCCAAAGGCAACAAAGTACGCTTCATTGTGGGCCACTAAAGACGCGTAGAGGATCCGAGACAGTAAGATATTTTGGGTGTTCATGGAGATGAACATCAGAATGGGGATTAACTGCAAGCCACTGTTATTTCCCACTGTCTATAATAATCTACAAAGCTTTGCGAAGTTCAAGTCGAACTTCCATCACATCTATATCAGGGCACGTAAGGACCCCGAGAAGAAGTGGGAGGAGCTCCCGTACCTGGCCACAGACGATGTCATATTCACCATACTTGAGTCATGGCCATTGGAGTGGCACACTCCAGCCATCTCCACATTGGAAACAGAGAATTCGACTGCACAAAGGAAGAAGGAAGAGGAAAAACTGTGGATGGCGTAGTTTGGCAGCCTGGGTGGAGGTGATATGGACAAACAGTTGAAACCTGAGATAATTTCTTCTAATGCTGGCTAAATTCCTCCTTATGCTTCCACTGGTGTATCAGTCATCTACTATTAGAATAACTGCTATAATAATTCCCTTGCTCCTTCATATAACCATTCTTCCTTTTTAAATCACCCCAACCCTTGTTATCGGGCATATATCATACCATAGGCCTCGTTGCTCCTAAAACAACGAAAATGCGTTGAAAACACAATAGACATGGTTGGAGGGATTTCATTCCAAAGGAATGGAAATACACTATTGGTGCTTTATTAACACTATATTGTTAATTCAAAATAATTAACTATCGGCACTTTATATTTCAGACTATGTGTTTGAAACGCAATTAACACTATCGGCAGACTTTTATTCCAAAGGGTCGGAACAACACAATCGACGCTTTAATTTCGTGATTCCCCGATGTGATATGCCATGTGGCTATCAGAAATCGCTATCAATGATTTCGAGAGTCCACACAATAGGCTCCTCCCGCTTCAACTTTGTGATGTGATAACCTTGCACACCCAAAAACTTATCAACCCAACTATATAGTATTTTGGGTCCGAGCTTATCAGGGGTTCAGACTTTGGCAGTTCCACAGGTCTCTTCCACTCCACTTATGGTTATGAAATGCAATAAAGGTTTGGACCCGATATGGGTATGAACTAGATTTAATAATTTTTCAGGTCCAAAACTACGTCCAGCTTAAGCCTTTTTCACGATTTCTCTGTGTAAAGCTAAGTTTTTTCTGCGGGACTTAACAATGCATTTAAGAAGAACTGTCATGCCGATATAACGGAAAAACCATACCAACAAGTTTAATTCACATATATTATAGGAAAAATAAGGCCGAACCACCATTAACAAGGCTTAGAAGGGAAGAATCGCCATCAAATGCACATGCAAATATGCCAGTTAACAGAGAACTGTCAATTCCTATGCACAGAGAGAATTCTTCAAGAACACAATGCCTTCGGGATCTAACCTCCATAGAGCGTCCCGTTATTTTATTTATAATAATTAGATAAAACATTCTCGGCCATTATCCTTTACAAAAGCATGGCTTTTTACATAAAGTGATTTAAAGCAATAAAGCTACTAGAGCTTATCATAAAGCGATTTGTTACAACTTGATCTTATTCTTAATTTTATCATTATCCTAAGCTAGAAAAGCATGAAAATGGCTGGCTAAAGGACCCCACTCCTTTGCTTGTATATTTTTTTGGATTTTTTGGAATAATTTTGAAGATTTTCCCTCCAAGTCACATGCTCCTGCATCAGACTCCCAAGGACAAAATTCTTCATGGGCTCCTGCCCATGAGTTCATCTACAGAACTTCCCAGTTTCTGTAGCATGTCTTCTATAACCCAAGTAGCTTTAGCGGTTGGCTAGTCCTTCAATACTGGAATTACTCTTGTCCTCTTGTTTTCTCAAACACCTTCTTGTCTAGAATCCTTTCTGGCTACAAATTATTTGATGTGGATAACTGTTTTACCCAGTACATCTCTTGGGTCTCTTGATCTTGTGCTATATCATTTGCATTTTCACCTTCATACTTGTACAGGTCTGCAACATTAAAAATTGGTGATATTCCAACATCAAGGGGTAACTCAATCTCATAGGCATTTGCAAAAAATTTCCTCAACACTCTGCACAGTCAAATTTCTTTTAACTTCAATTTGTTATACTCCCTCTTTGGAAACCTCTCCTTTTTGAGATGTGCTAAAACCAAATCTCCAACTTCAAAGTTCACCTCTCTTATTCTCATTTCTACTCTGGTTTTGTACTTGATGTTGCTATCTTGCTGCTGCTGTTTCACTTGTTCATGTATTTCTTGCATTTCTAAAGCAAAATCTTCACCCTCTGCACTTCTCATTTCTTCTTTTCCCAAGTTTCTTAACTCAGCTACTCCTCTTGGATGCATTCCATAAACAATATGGAATGGACTCTGTCCAGTACTCCTATTAGGTGAGTCATTATATGCATATTCAGCTTGTGCCAATACTTGATCCCATTGCTTTGGATGTTCTGCAGTAAGGATCCTTAAAAGAATTCCCAAACTCTTGTTCACAACTTCAGTCTGTCCATTAGTTTGTGGATGATAGGAAAAGCTGAAACTTAATTTAGTTCCCAGCTTTTTCCATAATGTCCTCCAGAAATGTCCAACAAATTTGGAATCCCTGTTTGAGACAATACTCTTAGGAAACCCATGCAATCTTACAACCTCCTTAAAAAACAAATTAGCAATGTGAGAAGCATCACTAGTCTTATAACATGGAATAAAGTGTGCCATTTTTTAAACTCTGACCACTAGAACAAAAATTGAATCATTACCTCTTTGAGTCTTTGGTAAGCCCAAAACAAAATCCATACTTACCTTATCCCAAGGCCTATCTGGAATTGGTAATGGGATATACAAACCTGTGTTTTGGCTCCTTCTCTTTGCATATTGACAGACTTTGCAAGTTCTCACATACTTCTCCACTTCAGATTTCATTTTTGGCCAAAAATAAAATCTGTTCAACTATTCAAAAGTCTTCTCTATGCCAAAATGTCCTACATGTCCTCCACTATTTTTTTTCTTTGATTAAATTCTCCCTCATTGAACAGTTTGGTATGCACAGCTGATTTTTTTAAAACAATAGTCCATCTTGTAAGAAGTAATCCAACCTTCTACTCATCTCCATCAAAATAGGATTTATACAAGCTTCAAATGCCTCTTTAAAATCTGGATCTGTTTCATACAATTCCTTAAGAAAATCAAAACCCAACACTTAGATTTGACTCTCTTGAAATAATACATTCCTCCTACTTAAGGCATCTGCAACTTTGTTTGATTGGCCATTTATATGTTTCAAAACAAAATGGAAACCTTGAAGATACCCTACCCATTTAGCATGTTTTTGGCTAAGCTTTGGTTGTTGCATAATATATTGTAATGCATGGTTATCTGAATAAAGGATAAATTCTTTTGACATTAGATAATGCCTCCATTTTTTTAATGACTGCACAACTGCGTAGACCTCCTTATCATAAGAAGAATACTTATTATTTGAATCATTTAGATTTTCACTAAGCTAGGCTATAGGTCTATCTTCCTAACTTAATACACCTCCAATAGCTTCTCCACTTCCATCACACTGCACTTGGAAAGGCTTACTAAAATCAGGTAAAACCAAAATAGGCTTTTCAGTGATTTTCTTCTTTAACATCTGAAAATTCTTCTCTACTTCAGCAGTCCATCTAAATGGTTTTTTGTCCTTCTTTATGCTCTCAATAACAGGTGCATTAATCTTACTAAAATCCTTAGTGAATTTTCTATAAAAGCTAGCAAGACCATGAAAAATTCTTACCTCAAAAACACTCTTGGGTGAAGGCCACTCCATGATTGCCTTGATCTTCTCTGGATCCATCTTCAGCTCTTCAGTAGAAATAACAAAACCCAAGTACACTAGCTCTTCTTTCATGAATGAACACTTCTTCAAATTCCGCAATAATTTCTTCTGCTATAGCCTTTGTAAGACATAATTCAAATGCCTCATATGCTCCTCCTTAGACCTGTTGTAAACTAATATATCATCCAGATATACTATTACAAATTTACCAATAAAATCTTTAAAAACTTCATTCATGAGTCTCATAAACGTACTTGGTGCATTTGACAACCCAAAAGGCATTACTCTCCAATCATACAATCCCTCATTTGTCTTAAAAGCAGTTTTCCACTCATCTCCTTCTCTTATCCTTATCTGATGATACCCACTTTTAAGATCTAGTTTTGAAAAATACTTTGCTCCACTCAAGCAATCCATTAAATCTTCAATTCTAGGTAAAGGAAATCTGTACCTGATTGTGATTTTATTGATGGCTCTTGAATCTGTACACATTCTCCAGCCTCCATCTTTCTTTGGACTCAACACTGTTGGTATTGCACAAGGACTCAAGCTCTCTCTGATCAGCCCTTTGTCAAGAAATTCTTGCACTTGCTTCCTAACTTCTTCATTTTCTATAGGAGTCATTCTGTAAGCTAGTTTGTTAGGTAGACTTGCTCCAGGAATCAAATCTATATGATGGCTAATTCTTCTAATGGGTGGCAACTCATTTGGCAAATCATCAACAATAATATCACAATATTTCTCCAACATTTCTTGAATTTTAATGGATAAATAAAAAAAATTAGTAGAAGTCATTATTACCTTGGGCTTGCAAATTACAACAAAATTTACCTCATTCTCTTCAATCTGCTTCAAGTATTCCTTTCCTCCTAATAACAGAGTTTTTGGATCAGTCTGCCTTCCTAGTACATATTCTTCTTACAGAGGCAGCAACATATGATTGACACCATCCTTTCCAAACTTGTAGGTGTTTCTTTTTCCATCATGCATGGCTTCTCTGTCATATTGCCAAGGTCTTCCAAGCAATATGTGACACATATCCATTGGCATCACATCACATACAATTTTATCTTTATACTTGCCCACCTGAAATACAACTTCACACTGTTCATTCACTAATAGTTGATGTCCCTTTTGCAACCATGACACCTTGTAAGGTGTTGGATGTTTCATTGTCTTCAGCTTTAATTTCTCCACCACTTCTGCAGAGACAAAATTATCAGTGCTGCCACTATCAATGATCATCTGACAACATTTCCCTTGAACTTTACACATTGTCCTTAATAAAGTCTTTCTTTGTGATGGTTCAACTATCTCCTTTGTTGGCTTGAGTAAAACTTTATTAACTACCAAAGATTCTCCCCTCTTTGGTATATTTTCATCTTCTACCACTACTGCTACTGGTGCTTCTCCCTCAACTAGAGCAACAATTGCATTTCTCTAGCTTGTTCCTGCATTCTCTGGGCACTCAAAAGCTATGTGTCCCAGCTTGTTACCTCTGTAACATCTTACTTCTCTTCCTCTTCCTCCTCTAGAAAAACTCCCTCTGCCTCTTGCATGTGCATGCTGGGTTGAACTACTGCTAGCTCCATATTTAGGTGCTGTAGATCTTCCTCTACCACCTTGACTTCCCCTTCCTCAGAAAGTACCTCTCCCTCTAGCAGACTGCTTCCTCATGAGTTTTTCTTCAGCTTTCAGTGCTACCTAATAAGCTTCCTCTATTGTTTTAGGAGATAGTAGACTTATCTCATCTTGAATGTCCATCCTAAGGCCATTCACATATCTATCCACCTTCTCATATGTATCCTGGGCTTCTCCAGCTCTTATGCTTACCTTGTAGAATTCCTCTGTGTATTCTTTCACTATCAAAGACCTCTGTCTAAGATTCTGCATCTATATGAACAATGTTTGCTGATAATTACTTGGCAGAAACTTACCTCTTAGCTTTGCTACCATCTTGCTCCAATTCTTGATTGGTTGCTTGCCAAGTCTCTTCCTTTCTTCCTGCACACCATCCCACCAAAGCGCTGCATGGCCTTTTAACTTGGTGACAACAAACTTGACTTTCTTCTCATCTTCTGTTTCTTCATAATCGAAGAATTTCTCCATGCCATTAATCCAGTCTATTAATTCTTCTGGATTCAGTCCTCCTTCATATATTGGAACCTCGATCTTTGGCCTAACTATGGATCTCAATACTGACTAGAAGAATCTCATCTCAGGGGTAATTGCTACAGCTTCTTCCTCTGCAACTTCAACCTTAGGTTCACTAACATCTCCATCATGTATATTTTTGCCTGTTGTTAAGGCATCCAATCTAGCTTGCATCTGTTGCACAGCTTACATTACTTCAGCATTTGCAACAAGCCATCCTCTTCCACCATGTCCATGTCCTCTTCCAACTCTGAAAGCCATATTAAATTTCCTTCTCCTACTTCTGAGATTCAATTCAATGTTAGTTGATTGCTCTGATACCACTAATGGTGGCCTGGGTGCAAGAAATATGGACAAACTACTGAAACCTAAGATAATTTCTTCTAATGCTAGCTAAATTCCTCCTTCTGCTTCCACTGGTGTATTAGTCATCTACTATTAGACTAACTATTATAATAATTCCCTTGCTCCTTCATATAACTATTCTTCCTTTCTAAATCACCCCAACCCTTGTTATTGGGCATAAATTATACCATAGGCCTCCTCGCTTTTAAAACAATGCAAATGCGTTGAAAACACAATATACACGGGCAGAGGGCTTTCATTCCAAAGGAACGGAAATACACTATCAATGCTTTATTAACACTATATTGTTAATTCAAAAGAATTAACTATCGACGCTTTACATTTCAGACTATGTGTTTGAAATGCAATTAACACTATTGGCGGACTTTTATTCCAAAGGGTTGGAACAACACAATCATCTCTTTAATATTGTGATTCCCCAATGCGATATGCCACGTGGCTATCGGAAATCGCTATCGGCGATTCCGAGAGTCCACACAGTAGGCTCCTCCCGCTTCAAATTTGCGGTGCGATAACCTTACGGACCCAAAAACTTATCAACCCAACTATATAGTATTTCAGGTCCGAGCTTATCAGGGGTTCAAACTTCAGTGGTTCCACAGGTCTCTTCCACGCCACTTATGGTTATGCAATGCAATAAATTTTCAGAACCGATATGGGTATGAACCAGATTTAATAATATTTCAGGTCTAGAACTATGTGTAACAGTCCAAAATAAATATAAAATTAATTTCCTAATTAAAATCATAATCAACAAATAAGTACATACCTATATCATCTGTGATCAATGTCTGCCAGATGACAGCAAGGTTTTGGGGACGACTCTCCACCCAACCGTAGGCTCAATTGTGCAAAGATTTGCTACAACTGGCCACCCCCGAGCCCTCAATCAACGTACTACTGCCAGTGACTCCTAAGTCTTAGAACTCCATTCTCCCAAGAGAATGCAAGATAGAATCTCGGAATGATGGAATGCAGGAATGCCTCTCATCTTCCTCACCATCTATTAAATAGAACACCATTGGAAGGGGAACCACATGCACACACTCCATGTGTCTACATGCAACTTTCTTTTGATTTTTAGCTTTCTTGTTTTATTTCTTTACTTTTCTTTTGATTTTTAGCTTTTCTTGTTTTATTTCCTTCTTTTTGATATTTTTCTTGTTTTATTTCTATTTATTCTTATTTAGAGTTTTAGTATGGTTATTACTATTTTTATTTTTATTATTTTTATTTATTTTCTTTGTATATATTTTTAATATCATTTATTATTTAACATTTATGATTTATTATTTTTATTATTTATTATTAAGTGATTTATTTATTATTATTTATTATTTCTATTATTATTTATTATTTATTAATTATTTTTATTATTTATTATTTATTATTTATTATTATTTATTATTTATTATTCTTATTATTTATTATTTATTATTAAGGGGAGGGATATTACACTATGTCCAGCGTAAGCCTTTTTCACGATTTCTTTGTGTAAATCTGAGTTTTTATCTACAAGACTTAACAATGCATTTAAGAAGAACTGTTGCGCCAATATAAAGGAAAAACCATACCAACAAGCTTAATTCACGTATATGATAGGAAAAATGAGGCCGAATCACCATTAACAAGGCTTAGAAGAGAAGAATCACCATCAAATACACATGTAAATATACCAGTTAATAGAGAACTGTAAATTCCTATGCACAGAGAGAATTCTTCAAGAACACAATGCCTCCGATATCTAACCTCTGTAGAGCATCAAGTTATTTTATTTATAATAATTAGATAAATCCTTCTCAGCCATTATCCTTTACAAAATCATGGCTTTTTATATAAAGTGATTTAAAGTAATAAAGCTACTACAGCTTATCATAAAGTTATTTATTACAACTTGATCTTATTCTTAATTTTAACATTATCTTAAGCTAGAAAAGCATGAAAATTGCTAGCTAAAGGACCCCACTCCTTTGCCTATAGATTTTTTTTGGATTTTTTGGAATAAGTTTGAAGATTTTCCCTCCAAGTCACATGCTCTTGCATCACAGTTATCAAAGAAGATAAGTAAAGGCCCAGGAGGCACAAGATGCTGGAAAGGCAGTCCCAGAACATCAATAGGTAGCAGAGAAGGAGCGTGAGGGCCATAAGTCGATGTCGCCTGAGGAAGAGCTCGAGACAGAGGAAGGTGGTGTAGACCCAGAAACAACATCTACACGGTTGAAGTGCCAGCGCCCAAGAGAGAAGATGGGGCCGCGAAAAAAGTTGAAAGCTTCCAAGACTTCTTTCAACCCAATCACCCTCACCGAAGGAAATCTCCATGATATAGGGGAGACGGTGGGCAACGTCACCGCGGAGGCCATCCAGAAACTCGTGGAGGAGAATCAAATTGTGTTGGGTGCCCTCCGGGCATAGATACAGGAGTTGAAGGTGTGCATTCCTCAGGCTAGTACTCTCTCGACCAGCCTTGCAGTAGGAACAGTCGCGGCTGAGGAAATGTTGCACACCCGCATGACCAACACCATAGTGCTGCTAAGGGGGGCACTGGTTATAGAGAATGAGGCTGATAGGCCTACGGTTAGTATGTTGAAGGGAGTAGGGATCAACATGGCTGTGCTCCCTCAGGAGACACTCTATGTCCTACAGGACGGAGTGACTGCAGAACTACGGGCTAGGGAGGGCCGCGCACTATAGGTGTTGAGCGAGTAGAAAATTAATATGGAATAATTGAGCCTACAACATGATAAGGTAGTGGCGCAGAACTAGCAGATGGTGCAGGTGGTTGAGGAGGCCTGCCAAATGGTCCCTGAGTTGGCCATCCCAGCAGAGGCACACATCCAAAGGTTAGCAGTAGGGGTGCGCGAGGCGCAAGAAGAGATGGCTAAGGTTCACTTGGAGCTGAACCTTCAGATAGTAGAGCTATGTTTGAAGGCACAACCTTCAACTCCTCTAGAGGTGAGGGAACAATGCGCCAGCACCATCACAACGAGAACAAAGGAGATTAGCAGTGCAGTAAAGGATTGCACCAAACTTTTAGAAGAGTTGTTCGAGGTCCTCACCACTATGCAGGAGGACCCGAACATACAATGCTTAGAAACAGAGGCGCGTGAGCTACAACAAAGATACGATGATATAAAAGGGACTGCACAAACGGTGGCCCTTACACAGAGGCTCGTGTGGATGCAACAGGAAAAATGGCTCAAGGAGCAAGTAGACGCGGCGCAACATAAGGAAGCGGTTTTAAAGGCGTGCATACAATCTTGGATCGATGAGGCATTCATCATTATAGCCTTGATTGAAGCCAAGCTCGCGCAGATGTAGAGAACGTAGGAGCAGATACAAGGAAGTAGTTCAGAGACAACAGTCTCTGAACAATGGGTGCATGAGGTACAGCAGGCAGCTGCTCAGTGCGTTGCCGATCTTGCAACAGTTTAGGCAGAGTTGGGAGGTCTCCACATGAAGATCTCCGCACCAACAGAGTGACTCGAGGGTGAATCATGATCTTTGTGTTGGGGGCCTATTGGGTGCAGGATCCCACAAGGGGATTTTTGGGGCTTAAGGCCCAGATTTTGACTAAATCCAATATAAAGACTCCACGATTTGTGGGCGCAAAGCATGAAGTTATAAATGAGTCATAAGGTTGTCCGTCCTCAAGTTTGTAATGTAATGTCAGCTTTAGAGATCTACCCATGGTCCGTGGACCATGGGATTGTATAAATAGAGCGAGGCTCTAAGTTGTAAATAAGTTAGAGAAGGAAGAAATAGATGGAGAATTGAGTCTTATCTAAGTGTAGAGTTGAGTCTTTGGGTCGTAGAGTAGGAGAAGGCTATGCAACTAAGTGTGCAAAGGCCTAGTAGTCTGCAACTAAGTGTGCAGACCCCTGCAGCTAAGTACGCAGGGCAGGTCGAGTTTGTAACCGATTGAAGCGTTAATAAAGGGAATTTTTATACCATTCCTATGTATTTATTTATTGTTTTGTGCATTGAATGTATTGGGTATAAATTACATTTCTGTTGTTTATATGATGCGTGAACTTATATGGTTGTGTTGATTAAGTGAATATAAGATAAAGTATCTGTTTACCCGAAGTTAACTAATAGTTATAAGAAGATAAGTAAGATCTGTGGGGTAACTTGGGGAAATAGCACAGATCGCTACCCTAGTGGCACGAAAGCACCACAGCCCCTAGTTAGGGCTACGCAAGGGTGATTATAACAAATCGTGAAGGTACTGCAGGTCAGGATAGTGTGAATTAACCTGTACGAAGGTATTTGTAGTTGGACTAAAGTGACCCCTCAGACATCTCAAGGGTGCGGAAACTTGGTTCCAGCATCCTCCCATACTACTTCGGGTGAGACCTCAGTCCATGCTTCGTAGGCTATTGCTGAAAGGGCCAGTAGTGTAGGGATTTGTTTGACTATTAAGTATTAACTTGGGTCAGGCCCCCTCAAGCCAACAATATGGAATTGAAAATATATCCCTTGCACATATATAGCCACCAAATTATACAACACTCACAACATACTAGGCTCAACAATATGGAATCTCACAGATCAATATAAATATTTGATTTGGCACCGCTTTTTCTGGGAAGTTAGAAATGGAGGAACTAACATATTCTAGGAGGACTCTTGGTAGAAACTATCAAGAATAAACTCCCTAGATCAATTCTCCCAACTAGCAGCACTAATGAAGAGCAAATGATTCACGCAAGTCATGCAATATTGGAAAACCCCAGAGGAAAACTCCAACTGGCATGTCTAGAAAAAGAAAGAAGATTGGTATTTTTGAGATTCCATAGGAGGAATGGTCTCTACTGGAAAATTTTCTACTCCAATGGAAAATCCCCATCCTGAATGGAGTTGATAAGTTGCAACGGGTATACAAACATTTTAGCAAAATATCTAACAAATAAGCCAATTCCATAGCCTGAAAAGGTAACCAACTCCCCAAGGAGAAAATTTGGTCCTTTATATGGCAAGAAATTTTATGGCCAAAGGTGGCTTATTTTGTGTGGATGATCATAAATAAATGCATACTCACCTAGGATAACATTCAGTGAAGAGGATTTGAAAGAACCTCTTATTGCTATCTCTACAAAAATCATCAAAAAAATGATGATCAAATTTTTAATAGTTGTCCATTTGCATAGGAACAGTGGACTAAGGTTGCCTTAACCTTCATACATTTAGATCATTTATGCGTAGAAGATATCAAAGAAAAAAATTCCTCATGTCAATCCTCAGCAATTCAAAATCTTTTACTTAACAGGGCCTATGTCCTCACCCCGAAGTTCATTCTATGGTCTCTTTGGAAGGAACAAAATAAAAGGATCTTCAAAGGGATTTATAAGGAAGTAGATGAATTTTGGATGGGCATTCACAAAAAAATCGAGAAACAACTCTCATTATGAAATGGATGGAAGAGGATTGGTCTTCCCCTCCACCATAATTCACTATCCTTTAATCCCTTTCACTCTCTCCATCCTCTTCCCTCACCACCTTCACCCCCCTTCAAGTTCATCATTCATCTCCCCTTTCTTGGCCCCCCATAGAAGGTTTCCTTAAATTCAATTTCGATGGTGTTTCAAAAGGGAACTTAGGTGTCTCAAGATTTGGGGGCATATTTGAGGATCACCTTAGCAATCCTCTCTTTGTAATTGTGGGTTCAATGGGAATCAATAACTATAATGATTTGGAATTTTTATTCATGGAAAAAGCAATCGAACTTGCCAGCGCTAAAGGATTTCATAAATTAGTTGTGGACAGAGTCTCTAGTATATTTATTAACACCCTCAAGCAGCTTCAAAGTGCCACAAACTAAGATAAATTATCTACCAAATAGGGGCTTAAGAATCACATCACCAACATTGAGGGATGGCGGGATAACATATAGGTCATCATTCTGACTCATGTTCGTCGATTAAGCAATAAAGTCACGAACTTTCTAGCCAATATAGGTTGTGTTAAGCCTAATCTCTATGTATCTGCTCGTTAGGAATATTTCCTTTCATCTACCCTAGATGTGCATTATACAACCCTTTTTCTCAAAGATCGAAAGTCATCCTCCCTCTCCTCTTAGGACTTCAGTAACCTCCTCCCTGATCGGGGTGTTAGTAAAGCCAAGAAAGGGAAGGGGAGGGGGGCATAGTCCTCCACCGTAACCCTATCCCCTTGAGGAGGGAGGCTAGACTAGCCCTCCACCCACAAGCTCACTCATTTAAAACATGGAGGTACGTGTATTAATATTTTCAAATCCCAAGGCCCCTTCACCACACGTGAGCTAGTTAACTGATTTATTGGAGCTCCTTCTATCGTATGCATATAGTGTTGTAGCCAAGGTTAAATGGAGGAAATTTTTCACCCCTCAGCATAGAATTTGACACCTTGGTGTTATTTCCTTTTCTCATGCCAAGGCAGGACAAGGTCCTCCTGACCTGGCCTCCCAAAATTTTGCAATTCTTAGTAGCATGTTGGCTCAAAGGCTCTCTCATCCCTTGCATGGTGTCATGGATCCATGAGTGGTGAAGGGAGGCGACCTCTAGTGCACTTGCATTTAAAGGGATTTTGCAACTAGGTCATACCAACTTAGGCCTCACCTCATCAACACTCATGTATCTCCTATTGTAGCATTCATTGTCACTTGAGGTTACTTGATAATATTTAAAAAGAAAAATAATAAATAAATAAATAACACAAAATCAAATATTATGTATGTAATTATTTAAAAAAAAAAATCAAAAGACAATGGGCCTGACCCATTGTCTAAAGGTCATGCAAGTTCAAGAGGCACAATCAAGCGATAGCTTGATAAGCACGTAGAGGTGTGCTGCGTGGAAGTAATGAGCACAAAGATTAATTAAAATTCAACCCCCACAGTTGACCGTGAAGTTAGCATGGTTCACCACAATGTGTGGTCTAAAATTACTGTGGGGGTTCAACCTTGTTGAAGCTGCGTACATTCTTTACCCTCACGAATGTGAGAAACCCGCAAGAAGATCTGGGCCATCCGATCAACACATCACAAATCCGACGGTAATCACACGGTTAACTAGAACAAGATTTATTTCAAAAATCAGACGCAATGATGTATGAAATATAGTTTAATTCGCTGAAGTCTAAGCCAATCGCAGCCATCCATCGAAAGAGATGGGATCTGACAGATATCGGGTCGAAAAGTAATCAGGTTTTATCTTTAAAGTTGGACCCAATAAATCATTAACTAGAAATTTTATTTCCTATCGGGTCCGTATGGGAGTCAAAGGGGTGTTGAAAAAGCGGATGCGATAAGGTTTAGCTCAACAGGTTTAAAGTTTTGTTGAGTTCCGAAGGATCGGACCGTTTATTGAATGTGTGATTAGACGGTGATCGTGCACAGCTCAAGTGAACATGATAAGTTTGCAAACTAGATTCTAAATCCTTTTCAGTTCTATGGTAAGCTATATTCCATGTAAATTAATCAATTTTGTTGTTTTAGCAAAATAATCAAAGTCAGAGGTAGATGACTAAAACTCCAAAGGTAAGGTGATTGGCCAGGTTTCTTAATGTTTCCTCCAATCAGAGCACTCCCGATATATATGTGGGCCATAAGGGTTTCTTTATGTTTTAGCCAATCAGAACATTTTTTATATATATGTGGGCCCAAGTTCACACACGGAGTTCTTGTAAAGTTGCAGTTTTTTGTGTTAAAACAGTCTAACTGTCATCAGGACATTTACAAGGTCACGGCTTGCAGAATAACACTCAAACCATATACTCCAGCCACCGATTCGAATAGCAAATATCCATTACCTACTAATTTTTGTTACTTCCTGTTATTTTATTTTCTTGAGAATGAAGTGTCTTTTACCCTCTATGTAATATTCTGTAATAAATTTTACTTTAGACAGTTAGGAGAATAGTTAAGTAGTTTGACAGTTTTGGTGATTACCAACTATCTCATAATGTATAAAAAGAGAAAAATTTACAAAGAAGGGATTCGAACTTGGGAGAACTTGGAGACTAGGCCACTGTATTCTTGATAAAACTGTTGATTAATGAAAGAATCAGAAGTTTTCCACACATTGTTGGGTATGATTTTGTGACTTCTCTGTTATGTGTCATCAAATGTTTTCTTCCTTTAAGTATGGTAATGAAGCTGCAGGTCTTTATTTTCTTATGTAAATGAAGTTAAAATCCCTTAAAAGAGTGCTCCTATACTTGAAGTTCCCACCTCTACAATTCTTCTAAGTTACAGATAGTAGTTTCTATGTAAGACAACATATTATCTTTAACTTCTCCAAGTGTCACAGATAGTAGATTTTTTGTAAAATAACATATTGTATATGACTTCTTCAAGCTTTCTTCATTCATCATTTATATTCAACAATCAAATGGAATTTTGATATTTTCATGTCACCTAAGTATTGAGGGTTTAAAACCAAGTCTTTCAGGTCCTTCATTTGAGAATACAACATACAATTAAGTGACAAACAAGTGACAATAATTATAAACATTAATGTCTTAAACACAATTTCTACACAGCCAGGAAATTGGTTTCTTAAGGGACAACATTAATTGGCATCATCGCTGTGGAGAGAAGACAATAACACTTTTCCCTGGGTTTTCAATAGTTTCCTCTGGTTGTTCAATGAGGAGGAAATTTTTGGTTGTTTTGGATAAAAGAAATAACTCTGGCTCCAAGAAGACCCCATACAAGATCAGACACCTCACAACAGAAAGTTCAAGCCCTTTCAGATCCTGAAAGGCTAGTTTCTAAGAAGGTTGGAAGGTCTAAAACCCCACTTACACCAATCCCTACATTGTCTGCATTAGGCAACAATTCATCACATCTCTCACCCAAACATTCATCTGATCAAGAGTCACCTTTTACATCATCCTCATTTCAAGAACCCAACTGTCAAGAGAAGTCTTTAGAGTCTATTACTTTTTCATTATCTACTATAATTATTCAACCTGAACCTATAACTACATTACCACCTCTACACACTCCATTTACCCCTCAGTCAGGTTCCACATCTGTTGGTAATCAAGGTTCAATAAATTTGGGAGAAAACATGGCAGCGCCTGCATTCTTGATGAATAGGTATGCACCTCTTCAATTGCCACAACCGTTGAATCAAATGCCACAAGAATACCTCAAGATTCTTCCTCGTTTTATAGGGGAAGATGAACAAACAACAGAGAATCATGTATCAATATTTTGTAATTTTGCAGAAAACCTAAATGTTGAACATCTAGATGTTGTTCTAAGACTTTTTGTTCAATCCTTGGATGGAGAAGCAAGAAAATGGTTTAAAGGGCTTCCTAATAACTCTATTCCTTCTTGGGAAGAGATGGAATGCCTATTCACCCAGAGATGGGGAGAAAAAAGAGACCATGGGTATTCACTCACAAAGTTTAACGCTATAAAGAAGAAATCTGATGAAATTGTAGTTGAATTTGTCAGAAGATTTAATAAATTGTACAATAGTCTTCCAGTGGAGATTAAGCCCCCTCCTGCTGGTGAAAAAATAACTTTTGCAGGGGATTTTGAGTCAAATTTTGGATTCACATTGAGGGGAGGAGATCCCCAACCCTTTGTCAGATCCAAACAGATGCATTAGAGATAGAAACAAATCTGGTGGCTATAGGTAAAACACCAAATGAAAAACCTATCCAAGATAAGGGAAAGACTAAAGTAGAATCCTCTCAAGATCAAACATTAGAGGAAATAAATAATGTAATTAGAAATTTGTCTAATAAATTGATTAAATTGGAATTAGACAGTAAGAATTCTCAGAGACAAGTACAACAAAATAGAAATTTTAATCCTCAATATAGAAAGTCACCTCTGCAAATTTTACAGAGGGAGAGAAAAGATCATGATCAAATTCAAGCACCACTGTATATAGAGGCAGATCCTGATGGAGTACTAGAGCATTCTAAGGATCATGATGACCATATTTTCACATTGTATGCAGTAGATGAAGATGAACTAGGTGTTGATGGAGGAGAATATAGTGAAACAGATGTCATATATGATGATAATGAAATTGATGAATATTGGAAGCAGTTTTCTAATTTTATGCAGGCAGAACTACATAAAAAATATGACTTGAGATCAAGGAAAAGATCTAGAAGTCAAGAAGATGAAGGTGAGCAGCAAGTTCCATCTCCCTTACAAAAGGTGACTCCACAAGAACAAGAACCACAGCCTACAAAACAATTGAATAAAGGAAAGCAGTAGTAGAACACAAGTAGAAAGACTCAAATGCTTCAAGGTGAGTCCTCTCAAGACAAAAGTGAAAAAATTCCTTTAGAAAAACCTGTTTCCATTCCACAAGAGATTTCAGTCATGAAGAAAAGTGAAGATGAGAATGAAAGGAATACTAAAAAAAGCCATGTGTTTAGTTTCACCAAAGAGTTATAAAAGAACAGAATTCAGGTACCCCTCACAAAGATAGTTAAAACACCAGCTTATCAAAGAGAAATTACCGAGTTTATCAATCTATCTCAAAATGTGAATATAAATGACATTGTGAATTTGCAAGAAGATAAACCAGTAGTGGTTTTTGGTTCACATGTGGAGGAGGTAGATTCTTCAACACCTCCTTTCTACATTTCTTTATTAGTTCATGATTTACTCTTGCACGATTTTATGTTTGATTCAGGAGCCTCACATAACCTTATGCCATTATCAGTGGTGAAACAGCTAAACCTACAAGTTACTAAACCTTAATATAGAGACTTGTATTCTTTTGATTCACATAAAGTCAAGTGTCTGGGGGGAATTAAAGATATGGTGGTGTCACTAGCCTAGATTCAAGCCAAAAGTTTGGTAATGGATATAGTGGTAGCAAATATCACTGCTAGGTTTGGAATGTTAGTATCTAGGTCATGGGGGGCTAAATTGGGTGTTGTTTTGAAACTATATTTTTCTTATGTTGTCATACCAATTTTTGGTGGGGAAGAAAGGAGGTTTTACAGAGAAACAAGATATATTAGAACAATCACAAATAATGAAGCAAGTAATTCACCTGTATATAGCTAGGAAAAAGAGGACTTTTCTTGCTTCATGCTGCATGACAATGCAGAATTGGTTGAAGATAACTAGAGGCAGCTTACTTCAGCCTATGTAAATACAGAGCTGCAAATAGAAGGGATGTGGAAGTTCTTCTTTGATGGAGCCTATTCTAAATAAGGAATAGGTGCTAGTTTCCTTTCACAGGATGAACAGATTCAAGATCACAATATTGGATCCCAGAAGGAGCCCAAGTTGGTCAAATTGTTCAAGGAAGTTTAACTTAATTATAAGGAGAGATATATTAAGATTTTCATGCAATATACTAATTTTTTTGGCTTGGTCCTATGTGGATCTCAAGACATATGAGGAAAGCATGTTCAGTAGACTTGGATGCCTTGTCAAAGTCATAACAAACAATGCTCAAGTGTTCAGTTCAAGTAAGTTTGTTGCCTTTTGTCAGAAGTATAATGTTATTTTATCTCATTCAACTACTTATCATCCACAGGGAAATGGATTGGCTAAATCCACTAACAAAACTTTGATGAGAATCCTTAAGAAAACTACTACAGAGAATCTTGATGGTGAAACTCTACAGCTGCCTGTCAATGGGTAGTACCTCAAGCAATATTTCCAGTTCTGAAGCACAAGCATCCTATCATTGTAGATACCAGAGTGAATTTAGTGTACAAATTCCATAGAATTTGAATTGGTTAAGCAATATATGACTCCATGCCCGAGGTGAAGGCACTGATCTATGGTTCTTAGTGCTCCTGAGGTAGAAGCACTATCCCCAAGTGGAGCCAGATGTTGTAGCATTCATTGTCACTTGAGGTTACTTGATAATATTTAAAAAGAAAAATAAAAAATAAATAAAAAAACACAAAATCAAATATTATGTATGTAATTATTTAAAAAAAAAAAAATTCAAAAGACAATGGGCTCGACCCATTGTCTAAAGGGCATGCAGGTTCAAGAGGCGCGACCAAGTGATAGCTTGATAATTACATTGAGGTGTGCTGTGGGGAAGCAATGAGCACGAAGATTAATTAAAGTTCAACCCTCGCAGTTGACCGTGACGTTAGCATGGTTGACCGCAATGTGTGGCCTGAAAGTACAATGGTGGTTCAACCTCATTGAAGCTCCCGTACATTCTTTATCCCCAGGGATGTGAGAAACCAGCGAGAAGATCTGGGTCGTCCGATAAACACGTCACAAATCCGATGGTAATCGCACAGTTAACTAGAATAAGGTTTATTCGGGAAATTGGACACGATGATGTATGAAATACAATTTAATTCACTGAAGTTCGGGCCAATCACATCCATCCATCGAAAGAGACGGGATTCGATGAGTATCGGGTTGAAAAGTAATCAGGTTTTATCTTTAAAGTCGGACCTGATAAATCATTAACTGGCAGTTTTATTTCCTATCAGGTCTATATGGGAGTCAAAGGGGCATTGAGAAAGCAGACACGATAAGGTTTATTGAATGTGTGATCGAACTGTGATTGTGCATAGCTCAAGCGGACATGATAAGATTACAAACCAAAGTCTAAATCCTTTTCAATTCTAAGGTAAGCTATATTCCGTGTAAATTAATCAATTTCATTATTTTAGCAAAATAACCAAAGTTAGAGGTAGATGACTAAAACTCCAAAGGAAAGATGATTGGCCAGGTTTCTTAGCGTTTCTACCAATCAGAGCACTCCCAATATATATGTGGGCCATAAGGGTTTCTTTATGTTTTAGCCAATCAAAACATTTCCGATGTATATGTGGGCCCAAGTTCACGCACGGAGTTCTTGTAAAGCTGTAGTTTGTTGTGTTAAAATAGTCAAACTGTCATCAGGACATCTACAAGATCACAGCTTGCTGAATAACACTCAGACCATATACTCTAGCCACCGATTAGAATAGCTAATGGCCATTACCTACAAATTTTTTTTACTTCTTGTTATTTTATTTTCTTGAGAATGAGGTGTCTTTTACCCCCTATGTAAGATTTTGTAATAACTTTTACTTTAGACAGTTACGAGAATAGTTAAGTAGTTTGACAGTTTTGGTGATTACCAACTATCTCATAATGTATAAAAAGAGAAAAATGTTGGAAATAATACTGAGAGGGGGGGTGAATCAGTATTATCAGATCAATCAAACTTTTTCAATGCTCAGAAACATATACGCTACTTCAGTTAGGTGAACCAGCGTGTACACGCTACTGTGACTAAATAAAACAACGTATAAGAAGAAAACTCATAATTTAGTTAGCTTATTCTTCAGTTAAGTTCATCAGGACATTATTCACCACATTAACAGTAAACAGGTGCAGTATAACAGAACATATCAAAAGCCACACACATGAACACCAAGATATAAGGTGGAAACCCAATGTGGGTGAAAACCACCTGCTGCAAGTTGTCTCTATCTTTCTTTAATATGAAACTTCAGTTTACAATCTTTTGTACTGGTGCAGCCTTATACCAGTACGCAGGCTACAACCTGCAGAAGGCTACAACCTTCTCTCGTTCTCCAAACTTCCTTGGAAGGGAGCTCCAACCCCCTTTGCTCTTGTACTAGCCAAGATACTAGTACGTAGGTGCTGACCTACAATCTTCTTTCCTTCAGGTACCACCTTTCATACATTTTCAGACTAGATATTCCTGAAGCACAACATTACAATCTGTAGACCCCAATTCATTCAACTTTCACAACAGATCATTGAAGCATAAAACAACCAATACTAGTATTATCAAACTTTGAATCACTGAACCACTGAACCCTGTCAATCATCAGATACCAGAACACAGAGCAGTCTACAGAACTCTGTAATAACAGTCAGATCCAACTGCAAACCCAAAAATCAAGCTTTAAGAGATATACGCTACTTCAATGAGCGAAACCCGCGTATACACGCGCTTTTACCTAAGCCAACCTGCGTACAGATCTAAAAATAGATTCTCTCAACTTGTAGCTGTACCAGACATCAGTTAGATCCAGAACATAATATTGCGACAGTATGCAGATCTAGAAATACGCATAATCAACCATATCATAATAGTGCATTTCAAACCATTAGATCCCGATTTATCCTTAGATCTAGTCTTCCATCCACCGATGTGATTTCTCCTTAGCTCATATCAAGCAACCCAGACCCTGCATATCAGATCTCTTTCTCTCTTAGATATTCAAGCCTTGTCGAAAGATGATTTTGCCTAATGATCTTCTTCTCCTTATATAGCCTTAGGCCTTGCTCAATACCAAGAGCCAAAACCATAGTAACACAATACCATCAACTTCAAAACTAGGGATCGACACGCCCGTCGAGACACAATGGTCCGAAACCATAGGCACAACTTCCAAGGACTAACCACCATGGACCAAAGGTACTTTTCCACATACACGCGCTTTTTCTGAATCCAACTAGCGTGTACACGCGACTTGGGCTTAACGAACCTGCGTATATGAACTTCCTTGGCATGCTGTACTAAGATCTGTCTTCTGATTAAGTTGCCATCACCTGTACCAACCTCTGAGCACCTGTACCAACCTCTGAGTGAGTTGCCATCAAGGACAACACTTGAATCATAATGCCAACAATCTCCCCCTTTGGACTTGATGGCAACCACCACACCAAGTCACTCTCCCCCTTTGACATCAAGGGCAAAGGGCTGTGCTCCCCCTGAGGACATGCTGATACCTCTGCTTGGCTGTGCTGACTCATGCTCCCCCTGACAGTAGGCCAGATCTGCAAAAGATGTTCTTCAACAAGAACCAAGACTTATACACCATAAGGGACCTTCCTATCACCAAAAGACTCAATACATACATCCATACTCCCTACCAAGAGGGGACATATCAGAAACAACCAATTATATTACAGCATTCATCCCAGGCATAGTGGGGAAACCAACATAGGCCGTTACATGACCTTGACACCATAAAAGAGATATCACAAGAGAGATACATGACATAGAGACAACAGATCTAGACCAAGACTTATGAAAGTCACCAGCAGCATATGATAAACATCTTTTTAGATCAGCAACCAGGATTTCTTTCTGAGCTCCTTTTCCTGAAATCAACAACCAAAACATCTGAATGCCAACAATGCTTTATGAGACTTTTAAGCTGCTCCCCCTGAACCTGTGCCTGAAGAATTCTGACATACCCATTGCTGTTCAGAACTCCAGAGTTTGCCCTTGCTGTTCAGAACTTCATATACGCGATTTCTCCTGCATGAAACAGCGTATGTACGCGGATATAATCTCTGCAACAAGCGTACACCATACACGCGACTTTCCCAGCATAAATCCGCGTGTATACGCGTATATACCTTTCGTAACTTGCGTATACCAACTTTTCTGTAGAACAGACAAGCTTCAACAGCAGGATGAAGCATCAACTACTCCCAGCTTTTGTCTGAGATATTCAAAAGTTTCCCTGGGCAGTGGTTTTGTGAGAATATCAGCAACTTGTTCCTTAGAAGGAACATACTCCAACTTGACCTTCTGCTCAAGCACTTGTTCCCGAAGAAAATGGTACTTGATTGGTATGTGCTTGGTCTTTGAGTGCATGACTGGATTCTTTGAAATGCTGATTGCACTTGTATTATCACATAAGATAGAGACGGGTGGAGTGCAAGTGATTTGAAAGTCCTGCAAGGTCTGCATCATCCAAAGAAGTTGTGTGCAACAAGATGCTGCAGCCACATATTCTGCTTCAGCTGTAGATAAGGCAATCGAACTCTGTTTCTTGCTGAACCAAGATACTAATCTGGAACCCATGAAGAAAGCACCACCACTTGTGCTTTTCCTATCATCCACACTTCCAGCCCAATCTGCATCTGTGTAAGCATGAAGAGTGAGATCTGTATTTCTAGGATACCATAAGCCATAGTTTTGGGTCCCTTGAAGATATTTGAAGATTCTTTTGACTGCCTGAAGATGAGTTTCCTTTGGGTTGGCTTGAAATCTTCCAACCATTCCTACTGCATGTGTAATATCTGGTCGAGTACCTGTCAAATAAAGCAAACTCCCAATCATGGATCTATAAGTGGGTTGGTGAACTGCTGCTGATTCATCATTTGCACTGAGGCTGCATCCTGTAACCATGGGTGTACATACTGGCTTTGACTCTTCCATGCCATACTTCTTCAAGATCTGCTTGAGGTATTTGGTTTGAGACAAGAAGATACCTCCTTCATTTTGTTGGATTTGCAATCCAAGAAAATATGTCAATTCTCCAAGAAGTGACATTTCGAATTCTTTCTGCATAACCAAGGCAAAGTTTTGACTCATAGTCTCTTCATTGCTGCCAAAAATAATATCATCTACATAAACAACAAGAATTAGCAATTTGTTATTTTCAACTTTTATATAGAGATTGCTATCTGCTGATCCTTTTGAAAAGCCTTGTTGGTGAAGATATTTGTCCAACCGATAGTACCAAGCCCTTGGAGCTTGTTTGAGTCCATAGAGTGCCTTTTTCAATCTGCATACAAGGTTTGGATCATTCCCAAGAATGAAACCATCTGGCTGCTCAATATATACTTCTTCTTCTAAGTCTCCATTCAGGAAGGCTGATTTCACGTCCATTTGAAATACCTTGAAGTTTTGAAAGCTTGAGAGAGCAAGGAACATTCGGATGGCCTCAAGTCTTGCCACAGGAGCAAAGGTCTCTTCAAAATCTATTCCTTCTTGCTGTGCATACCCTTTACAAACAAGTCTGGCCTTGTTTCTAATTACTTCTCCATTTTCATTTAATTTATTCTTGAAGACCCATTTTGTTCCTATTACATTCTTATCTTTTGGTCTAGGAACTAATTCCCAAGTGTTGTTCTTTTCGATTTGCTCAAGTTCTTCATCCATTGCTTTGACCCAACATTCATCTTTGCATGCCTCTTTCACATTTTGTGGTTCAGTGGAGGAGAGTAATGCCAAGTAGCTTGAAGCTTCTGCAAGTGTCCTTCTTGTTTGTACTCCTGCTTCTTTCTGCCCCACAATCTGAGTTTCTGGATGATTCTTTTGAACATATCTGGATGGAGTCTTCTCTTCTATTCTTGTCTGCTCCTCTGGTTCTTCTTGAGATTCTTCTTCTTCTTGAGGTTCTTCTTCTTCATCATTTCGCCTTTGAGAGTAACCTTCATCTTCTTCAATGTCTTCATGATGAACTTGCCTAGGAATATATCCCTTCTCATCAACCACTATATCAATACTGTCAACAATTCTGCCAAGTCTTTTATTGTAGCACTTGTATGCTTTGCTATGTGGAGAATAACCAAGAAGAATGCCCTCATCTGCTCTTGGTTCAAGTTTGCCAAGTTGCTCATCAGTATTCTTAATATAACATTTGCTCCCAAAGATTTTGAAGTGCTTCACGGAAGGAGTTTTACCACTCCAAAGCTCATGAGGTGTTTGAGTGCTGTTTACTCGGACATTTGTTTTGTTAAGAATAATAACAGCAGCATGTGCAGCTTCACCCCAGAAGGTTGCAGGAGTACCTGATTCATCGAGCATAGCACGAGCCATTTGTTGGATAGTTCTGTTCATTCTTTCCACAACCCCATTTTGCTGAGGAGTTCTAGCTGTAGAGAATTCTCTTCTTATCCCATGTTCATCGCAGAAATCGAAAAATTCATTTGATGTGAACTCCCCACCTCTGTCAGATCTGAGGCACTTAATTTTGTGTCCTGATTCATTTTCAGCCAATGCTTTGAAGGATTTGAATTTTTCGAATGCTTCATCTTTGTGCTTCATAAGCCCTAACCAAACAAACCTTGAGAAATCATCAATGAATAATATCAGATATTCTTCTCCTCGAGGTGTCCTTTTCCTAAATGGACCACATACATCTGTATGGACTAGCTCAAGAGGCAAGCTAGCTGATCCTTCCTTCTCTGGAAAGTTAGTTCTGGTTTGCTTTCCAAACTGACAAGATTTGCATATGGTGTTGTCTGGAATTTTGATATCTGGAAGATCGCGAACTGCCTGATATTTGCATGCTTTCCTTATTTGTGAGAAGCTTAGATGTCCCAACCTTCGATGCCATAACCAGTGCTCTTCATCCTTGCTAAGATAGCATTGTTGTTGTCCTTCTTCAAATATGTACAGATTATTTGGAGTTCTTTTGCCTTTGAGAACTGTTTTACCTGTATCAAGATCACGAACAAGACATCCATTCGATCTGAAAATAACCTCGGTTTTTTGATCACACATCTGGCTGACACTTAGTAGATTATGCTTCAATCCATCAACATACAAAACATTTCCAGCCTTGACCTTTTCTTTCAAAGGAGCAATACCTTTTCCTTTTATAGTTGCAGGAGTATCATTTCCAAAAGAAACTTTCTTTCCCTTTTCTAAAGTAGAATAAGATTCAAGTTTTTCTTTATCACCTGTCATATGTTTCGAACATCCACTGTCAATGTACCATAGATTTTCCTGTCCTTCTGCATAAAATGCTATCCCACATCTTTCTGTTTGAGGTTCCTTTATTCTCCATGTTTTGGTGCTCGTGGCTTGTTCCTTTTTCTCCTGAAACCTGCTCCTGCATTCAGAGTCTTTATGACCAAAATTATTGCAAATAGAACATTCAACTTCATTTTCAAGAACCGAAAAGTTGTTATAGGTCCTTTTTGTAATCCCTGTCATACTTCTTTGTTTTTGAGCTTCCCTAGTCATGATTGTTTTATATGCAACACATTGAGCTGCTTTGTGACCAAAGTTATGGCAAGAAAAGCATTGTCCATTGAAGAAGCTTCTGCGGTTATTGAATCTACCAGCCAACTGATTGTAATTTCTATTTTCATCTATTCTTGAGCCAAACTGAGAAGATTTTACCTGTGGTTGGTTGTAGCTTTTGTTCACCCTTAAGAAGGATTGTCCCTGATAGTTTTTGTTTGTAATTCGTCCCTGCTTTACCTGATTATCTTCATTGTTCTTCTGCTCATTTCTTCTTGCTGCATCAAGATAACTTTTTGAGGTGGATGCTTGAGAGGTTTCTCCATTATAGCCCAAACCTGTCTTGTTTAGAGGAGACCGCTGCACATTGATAATCTCATCCAAAGTTTCAGATCCTTTGACAAACTTAAGATTAATAGCTTTTGTTTTCTCAATTTCTTTTCTGAGACCAACAATTTCACCTTCTAGTTTTTCAAGATGTTTTTCCTTTTCATCAATTTGAAATTGCAAAGTATCAATGATCACATTCTTTTCTTCTATGCATCTCTTGAGTCTAGTAATTTCATTATAGAGATTATCCACATCTACAGCATCCTCATAATCATCATCTTCAAATGCCATTAACAGCTTATATTTATTACCTTGTTCATCTTCATCACTGTTTGATAAGCCATCACTATCTTCATGGGTGTAGTAGCTTTTCTTATTTGCACTTTGTTTCTTGTTCCATCTAGCAGGTTCTTTTCCTTTATCCTTATAAGGACATTTTGCAGCATAATGACCTACTCTTCCACAAGCAAAGCATTTGAAAGGTAGCTTACCTCTGAACCTTCCAGAACCCCTTTGAAGATTTCTGACAAAATTTGATTCTTCTTCCTCTTCTTCTGGAACATGGCTTGCTTCATAGTAATCTTCTTTTCCTGATGCCTTAAAAGCAGCTTCCCTTCTGTCAGATGGACCTCCCTTTCTCATTTCATAAGCAGTTAGAATTCCATGTAGCTGAGACATAGTGAGAACACAGAGATTTTCTTTTTCTTCTATTGCAGATACTTTAGATTCAAACTTGGGGGATAATGATCTTAGAATCTTTTGAACTACTATAGTCTCTTTTATTTCTTCACCCAAATTTTTCATACAATTAACAATCTCATCTACCCGAAGAAAATAATTAGCCACACTTTCATCATTATACATCTTGAGAGTCTCATATTGAATCCTGAGAGTTTGAAGTTTAGCTTGCTTTACCTGTTCATCTCCTTCATAGCTAGTGATCATTTTGTCCCATATCTCTTTTGCTGATTTGAAGTGCATGACCTTCATGAATTCTGTTTGGGATATACTTCCTAATAGAGTACTGACTGCTTTTGCATTTGTTTCATACTGATTTTTCTCAGCTGGATCTGTAGGAGTAGCTGAAGGAAAAGCATAGCCTGTTTCTACAATGTTCCAAACTTCTGTACCAAGAGATTGAAGATATGCAGTAACTCTTACCTTCCAATAATTGAAATTTGTCCCATCAAAAATCGGTGGCCTGATTGATGCTTCTTTCTCGTAGTTGCTCATGATGAATGATCTACCTTCAAGCGATCAAGCTTCTCTGAAGGACCTGCTCTGATACCAATTGTTGGAAATAATACTGAGAGGGGGGGTGAATCAGTATTATCAGATCAATCAAACTTTTTCAATGCTCAGAAACATATACGCTACTTCAGTTAGGTGAACCAGCGTGTACACGCTACTGTGACTAAATAAAACAGCGTATAAGAATAAAACTCATAATTTAGTTAGCTTATTCTTCAGTTAAGTTCATCAGGACATTATTCACCACATTAACAGTAAACAGGTGCAGTATAACAGAACAGATCAAAAGCCACACACATGAACACCAAGATATAAGGTGGAAACCCAATGTGGGTGAAAACCACCTGCTGCAAGTTGTCTCTATCTTTCTTTAATATGAAACTTCAGTTTACAATCTTTTGTACTGGTGCAGCCTTATACCAGTACGCAGGCTACAACCTGCAGAAGGCTACAACCTTCTCTCGTTCTCCAAACTTCCTTGGAAGGGAGCTCCAACCCCCTTTGCTCTTGTACTAGCCAAGATACTAGTACGTAGGTGCTGACCTACAATCTTCTTTCCTTCAGGTACCACCTTTCATACATTTTCAGACTGGATATTCCTGAAGCACAACATTACAATCTGTAGACCCCAATTCATTCAACTTTCACAACAGATCATTGAAGCATAAAACAACCAATACTAGTATTATCAAACTTTGAATCACTGAACCACTGAACCCTGTCAATCACCAGATACCAGAACACAGAGTAGTCTACAGAACTCTGTAATAACAGTCAGATCCAACTGCAAACCCAAAAATCAAGCTTTAAGAGATATACGCTACTTCAATGAGCGAAACCCGCGTATACACGTGCTTTTACCTAAGCCAACCTGCGTACAGATCTAAAAATAGATTCTCTCAACTTGTAGCTGTACCAGACATCAATTAGATCCAGAACATAATATTGCGACAGTATGCAGATCTAGAAATACGCATAATCAACCATATCATAATAGTGCATTTCAAACCATTAGATCCCGATTTATCCTTAGATCTAGTCTTCCATCCACCGATGTGATTTCTCCTTAGCTCATATCAAGCAACCCAGACCCTGCATATCAGATCTCTTTCTCTCTTAGATATTCAAGCCTTGTCGAAAGATGATTTTGCCTAATGATCTTCTTCTCCTTATATAGCCTTAGGCCTTGCTCAATACCAAGAGCCAAAACCATAGTAACACAATACCATCAACTTCAAAACTAGGGATCGACACGCCCGTCGAGACACAATGGTCCGAAACCATAGGCACAACTTCCAAGGACTAACCACCATGGACCAAAGGTACTTTTCCACATACACGCGCTTTTTCTGAATCCAACTAGCGTGTACACGCGACTTGGGCTTAACGAACCTGCGTATATGAACTTCCTTGGCATGCTGTACTAAGATCTGTCTTCTGATTAAGTTGCCATCACCTGTACCAACCTCTGAGCACCTGTACCAACCTCTGAGTGAGTTGCCATCAAGGACAACACTTGAATCATAATGCCAACAAAAAATTTACAGAGAAGGGGTTCGAACTTGGGAGAACCCAGAGACTAGGCCACTGTATTCTTGATAAAACTATTGATTAATAAAAGAATCAGAAGTTTTCCACACATTGTTGGGTATGATTTTATGACTTCTCTGTTATGTGTCATCAAATGCTTTCTTCCTTTAAATATGGTAATTAAGGGGCAGGTCTTTATTTTCATATGTAAATGCAGTTAAAATCCCTTAAAAGAGAGCTCCTATACTTGAAGTTCCCACCTCTACAATTCTTCTAAGTTACAGATAGTTGTTTTTGTGTAAGAGAGTATATTATCTTTAACTTCTCCAAGTGTCACAGATAATAGATTCTGTGTAAGACATCATATTGTCTATGACTTCTTCAAACTTTCTTCATTCATCATTTATATTCAGCAATCAAATGGAATTTTGATATTTTCATGTCACCTAAGTATTGAGGGTTTAAAACCAAGTCTTTCAGGTCTTTCATTTGAGAATAAAACATACAATTAAGTGAAAAACAAGTGACAATAATGATAAACATTAATGTCTTAAGCATAATTTATACGCAACCAGGAAATTGGTTTCTTAAGGGACAACATCTCCCATCACTACTAGTATTTCTCCGTCTATGGTTACTTTGATAATTGGTCTGTTATGCAAGCTCATTTGTGTATACAAATTTTTTTTTCCACTTTAGGTTTCATCTTAGTCTCTGTCCCTATGCAACTGCCTCTCCTAAGTATTAACTTATTATAGGAGTCTAGTTTCTCAACCTTGCCATTGTCTCATGACTCCCTCACTCTCTTTTTGGTTTATTGAACCTTTCTATACTCCTCTTTTTTGGTCAGCTACGTCCTATTGCACCACTTTGTCTCTTCCTGTTGTCTCCTTTCCTTCCATTTGGAATGTTATTCCTAGATTAGTCCCTCAACATATATCTCTTACATCATGCCTCGACAATGCATGTGCTGCAAATGAGGCTCCACTGGTAGGTGAGAAGGAATCTCCCAAGATCACTGCAGAGCCCAATCTATTGTACATAGATACATGGACACTATCCTAAAAACATGCATCATCTAATCAACCAAGATGTTATTGAAGCTATGCATGAAAGATATGCCCACAAGGATGACAACATTCTTGCTCACACTATTAATTGGATTCCAAACCCTGGTCACAATCATAGCTAGCAAAACTAGTATTTGGGCATAGTATAACTCTATTGGCGCATTAAGAGACTCCTGATCAAATTTTTGGAGGATAAGGAAGAAAATAAAAACAAGAATTCACTACAACTCAGCATCCTTCAAGTAGGAAAAAAACATATGTCCTTAGAGCACCATGACATAGCCATGCGACTTGCTAGAATTGAGGCTCTATTCCAAAGGAAGTGGTCCAACTTCTCCAAGTACCCATGTGGTGCCAATATACCTCTCTACCTCCTCTTATTTATTTTATGGTTACCTCTATTAGTATAAGTATAGGCAGATAAACTGTTATTTTGTGTCTACTAGTTTTTTTAGTTTACATATGTTTACAATATCTTTTTTTACTCCATGGCTTTGCCATAGTTTTATGTCATTCATGTAAACTTTTCGACCAAAGACCTATATTTTGTTGTTGGTCTGGTTTTGTTAGTGGAAAATTGAAGGGAAACAATATGATGTATGTTTTTTCTTGAGGTGGGGACTTATGGTGAGAGTTGGCATGCATGAAATATCTCATCATGGGGATCGAGTAGAAGGTTCTCTGCAACAGACCATGGCGATAACCTAACCATGCACAAACGGAGCGAGGTTATAATTCTCGTAGCGATGGAGATAATGGATAACGTAAAATTGTTTAGTGGCCAGGGTAACTACTTCTTACCCCCTGTTTTCACCAGTTGATGACTGTTCCTAGGGTACGCTGTCACCGCCTACTAGTTGTTGCCCTCACCCCTTGACTGTTGCTCCCCCCCCCGATGGTTACGGCTGCCCTGATCCCACTGCAGCATGGATACCATGGATCTTGACGAAGTCGACTACATGACTGACCCTAACCCTAACCAGCAAATCTTCAGGCGACCTAACCCTACGCTGGCCCTAACCGTCCCCCATAACCTAGTCACCTTATTCCGCACCAGCTCACCTCTTGTGGTTACCTTACCTAGAACCTCAGCCTCCAGCCTACATATTTACTATCTTTCCATCACATCAACGTAACTCAATTGCCCACCACTCTCTCCGGCTACCCTTCACCTCCTTGTTTCTTGCTCGCCCTCCTCAACGTCCTTCGAACCCTCTCCTCCTGGCAAATTCCTCCGTGCACCTCACTTTCCCTCCACTTCAGAACCTACCCCTCCAGGAGCTCCTAAGCAACACCCCCTATCTGATACTCCATCCAACGATGCAAACATAGTAGATACAAGCCTGCCTTCTGGGTGTTTCAAAACTAGGCCATCAAAGTTCGCCTCTTTATACAGGGTGTTAGAGTCCTATAGTGATAGGATTCATAATTTTGAATTGGCTAAGGTTAAGCCTTGTAATATTGTACATACCTTTGCTTTCTGCAAATGTTTTCCATATTAAAAAATAAAAAATGTAAAGAGGGTGTGTCCTAAAAGAAATATCAAAGGACAAAAAAGAATAAGAAAAGATCAAAAAATGAAAATATATGAATCCCAAACAAAAAAACAGATCATGAAAGTGTGCAAGTATAAATGCCACAACTGTTTTACTTCTTCTGCAAATAATGGTTGCATGCAGCTTATCATACATGCCACCACCCATGGTAGTCAAACTGCTTAATTTTGACTATTTCATGCTTTGAATTTTATGTTTATAGTTAGAGAATAAAATCTGACCAAACAGCTTAATCTTGGCAGATCATTAGATAGGTAGAGAAAATAAAAGGAGCTCATTAGTTTAATCTGAGCCCTTGGAAGATATAAGGTTAGAAGTAGATAGTTTGTTTTATAAAATAAAAGGAAAGAAAAGGGTCTGCTAGCTTAAATGCACCCAAATAAGTGAAGAAAAAATGTTAGGGTAAGTAATGGGTAAGTAGAAGAAAGGTTGCTGAAGTATAAAGTTGATTGGACAAAAGCACATTTATCATGCTTAATCATATGTTTCAATGTGCATGAGAAATTAAGAAAGCAAAAGCAGAGGTTTACAAGTTGATTTAATTGACTTCCCCTCATTCATTTCATCCCTATACTTACTAATTTCCCCATCCACAAGTATGTTCTAGTACTAAAAATCCTTCAAGTCATAAAGGCTTAGAGAATTTCTCTGACTTTTGGTGGGACCGAACCCTCGGCTTAATGACTTATGGACATCAAGTGTTAGAATTCCCTTCATAAAAGTCATTTCCCTTCATTACCCTAATAAAACCCCTTTTCCTAAGGTTAAACTCCATTTGCCTATGAAAAGTAAACAACCCCATGTTAAATTCCATTTCATTCAAAATACCCACAAAAAGATTTTATCCTAAGTATAAGTGTATGTGAAGAAAATGCACAAATATTACATTATTCTTAGTGGTATGTTCACTCCGCTCATTTCATTTCATATTAATTTTTAACATAATAATATAGCTCCCGATATACCTTTTCCCATATATAAATAAATCTTGTATATAATACCCCAACCCTTAGTTTAATTATAAACTATACTTTTATCCCATACCCCCGACAAAACCCTCTTAACTCACCACTTCTCGGTAAAGTTAAGATAATCCCTTCATTAAACCTTGTCCGATCATTTAATCCCATGTTTAACTCATAAATAATCCCAAACCACCACGGATTAAAGCTCTGAGCCCCCTAAAACCTCTGCCCATTTCATCCGTGCAAATTTGTCACCCGACTACCATCTGATTGTCAACACCCAAATACCACGGTCCAGCCATATCGGGTTCACCCAATGTCCTACCTTTACCCGCCCAATAAAGCGGTATTTGAATGGGCCCTCATCTGCTACGTGTCAAGCGCTAACATAGATCGAGTGACCTCACCAAAATATCGCCTCCTTCATAAAAGCAATGTGATGGCCTTTGATACCACCTCCCCACTAAATCTAAAACCACTTATTGTTCATAATATAAAATTCCGCACCAATTTACCCATTACCCATTAAAACCCCGAAAACCCTCATTTTCATGCGTTTTAATTAGTTACACGGCGAAACCTATCAAACCCTTCCATCGCCACCCTGAGCCTCTGAGACATGAATTCACCATGGATTCCCTCCCAAACACCTTCTAGACTCTATCCACAGTTCTTCCCAATTTCAGTATGGCCTCCGGTCACCTCCTCACAGACCTATGTTTTATTAACAAATTGTTGTATTTCGCAGGTAATTAGGAGAAGAGCAGATCCTAGATAAACAGTTTTGATATTAGTCACAAAACTTGTTTACTCCAAGTCTCGAAAGGAAATCTATTTAAAAACCTTCATTCGAAAGAAGAAAACAATTATACACAGAATAGAGAAAGAAATCATTCATGCAGAGACATTGACTGTTAAAAAAAAGGAACCAAACAAAGCATACAGTCAAAAGACAAATAGATCAAACATACAAAAATTTGATCAATATCCATTACCATATGCTGATAAATATAAAAAACTAAATAATTTATTGTTGAAATACACAGTAAAAAGTTGACATGTACAGTAAAAGTAAAAACACAGTAAAGGATATTGACAAGTCATCAAAGTAAAAGTGTATTAGATGAAAGAGTATCAATAAAAGTGTATCAGATTGAAAAATCAAAGTGAATAAAAGTAGCCAGTGGGAAGACAAACAGCATGGAAGACATTTACAAAGCATATAGATAAAATAAATTCATGTCAAAGTGAAGATAGATGAAAAAACAGAGCAATCAAGGTAAACAGTAAAAGTAAACATGGAGGTAGTAAGGGTTAAACAAAGATGAAAACACTTTCACCAGCAACAATGAAGTTTATCCAAATTAAAGGTAAAAAATAGTGAAAAGAAAATTAAGGTTAAAAGATGAATCAGAGAAAGAATTGCACATTTTCCAAAAATTTCTTGTTTAAGTCATAATTTTGTAGAAACTATTGTGGCCAATCCAAGATTCATTGTGAGAAACTGGAGGATATTTGTGTTCCTAAAAGCCCAATATACAAAAACCTATCTCACTTTTTATATAGGTATTACAAAAAGAGATATAAATGCATATCTTTACAACCTATTTTTCGTACTGTGCAAAGTCCTATTTTTGACATCTTTTTGCAGAGAATATTGTGAACAGCTAGAGCTGAATTTTTGGAAACTGAAAGAGGTTTATCTCAATAACATACTTATATACAATAACCTCTTTCATGTTTTACATATCTATCCCGGATTAAGATATAAAAAAGTATCACTGGATCTTAAGTTTGCAGAATTTCTGGGGTAGAATGCACAAAGGAAGGAGGTAGTTAGTGACTTGGAAGCCTCATCATCAATTAAGAGTTGCTATCAAATTCAAATTTCTCTTCCTTTTCACCATAAATCCATAAATATAGTTCCAAATAGATTCATTAGTTTTGAGTGTCCTTTATTTAAGTTCTATTAATGTAAAATAGTTTGAGATATTTGTAAAACCAACCTTGATATTTTTCAAGACATTTTAGTTTAGAATTTGTATAAGTACTTCCTCATTTGAAGTATTTTTGTGGGTGGATTCTATTTGAAATTTCTATAGAATTTTTTATCAGAAGACCCAGATCATTTGCTAAGCGAGCTAGCTGGATTGATGAATAAAGATCAGACATCTCAAAGGATTCGTGTGTTAAGCGAATTTCAGACAAGTATTCTCATGCGTTGTTGTCATTTTTCTCAGGTTGTTCATAATCTTTAATGTTTTTCTCAATCTAAATGTTATAACTGGAATAATATTTCAGAACTTGTTTAATTACACTCTGTCTTAACAATTATGCATTTGAATGTTTTCTTCTAATATTTAAATTAAAGAATTCTTAATTGCTCTTTGGTTTAGATTGATTTCATGAATATCTAGGTTAAAGGATTCTTAATTTCCCTTTGATTTTGATTACCCCTTCATTCCTCATTCATTATCTAGGTCTGAGAACCCTTAACTTCTCTCTCACCCTGAGTGAAACCCTTTCACCCCTCTGTCTCAAAGATCTAAAAAACACTTTGCTATCTTGCCCTTTGAAAGTTCCCTTTAGTGAGTTAATCCAGTTTTGCTTCCTTATTGTTTGACTCCATAGCCCAATGGTCTAAAAGACATCATTTTATCCATCTGTCTAAGCAGATCCCACCACCCAATCTCAAATACAAATCAAAAACCTCTTGAACATTCATAACTAGCCTAAAATCACATAACTAAAACAAAGTTAAATTATAAAGAGAGAGCCCTCTCTGAGCATCAGGAAGGCTAGGTCCTGATCTCCAAAAGTGGTTTGTAGTTACCTCGGTGATTTCTTTCTTTAACCTTGAGAAAATACTGAGTGATAACATTAATGGCAACTCCATTGGGGAAGAGAATATTTTCTTCAGAAAAATGATACAAAGACCAGATCTGATCTATGATGGTGGACAATGATCAGACACACAAAGGTTAAAATCATCCACCTGGCGACTCCAGCTCCAAATCAATTTCATAATCGAGACTCCACTGGAGGAATGAACCTCAAAGAACAGTATGAAAAGATCAGGCTTTTAACTTGGATTGTTATCCAATACATTATGTTCTTTCTCATCAAGAAAGTTTTTCAATGTATATTGTATTTTAGAGAAGATATTAGATTAATTTTTTATTATTTTCCTTTGAAAATTGTAAATATATATCCTCCTTATCCATTTGAGAAGCTTTCTTCTAAATCTTATGATGATCATTTTTCGATTGAGGAGCATCAAACAATCAAGACTAATCATACAATCCCTGTACATATTCTTGTAACTTGTAAAGTTCCTGATAGATATAAGCCCCTCATGTTACCTCCTATACTCCATGATTTCCCTGATAACTATCACAAATATCTCCTCAGTTTTGATGGAGAGAATGGTATCACTACCCAAAAACATATTCAAGGTTTTTAGAATTATCTGGAATTATTTTAGATTGATGAAGATGATTATTGGGTTGTGTTATATCCTTTCCACGACTAGCCCACGTAGTTAACCGAGGGGTTAAAAGGGGGGTGGAGCCTCCCCTTCGTTGCGCTGATTACATAGCGGGGGGATTCATAAGGGGTTTGAGGGATGCAGGTGTAGGAATTTACAGGGTAAGTTCCTCAGAAAGAACACCAAATGGACACCGCTCACAACCAGATCACAGATCAATACACCAGTATTTTTGACGTGGTTAAAACCCTCAAAGAGGGAAACAGTCCACGGCCTGCGCCAACGTGGCTACTACAGGCAATTTATTAATCAAAGAATGAAAATTTACATAAGCTTCTCTCATGCACGGATTACCCGAACAATGACCCTCCATGCACTTTAAATAGAACTCATGGACCAATCGGGTGTCAAGCCACGGACCAAGTGTCGGTAATACTGAGGAGAGAGTGAACCGTCAGATCACTACATATCGTGACCGTCGGATTGTAAGTTACAAAATGTACAATGGTAAAGAAACACACTTTACCTAACTCTATACTAGACCAAGTTGAACTTAACTATTTCCTATGTGTCGGAATATCCTAACATCCCCCCTTAAGAACAACTTGGGATAGGATTGAAGGATTTACAAATATGACACAATAGGAGAAGGAAGGAGGCACTAGAGCCTATCCCCCCTTAGTGACAACTTCCTGAACTCCAAGCATATATCGAAGTTTAGTGAACTTCGCCTCTGTGAGAGCCTTTGTGAAGATGTCTGCAACCTGATCATCTGTTGAACAATATTGCACTTCAAGAACATGGTCATGAATGAGCTTTCTGATGAAGTGCATGTGTAGTTCAATGTGTTTACTGCGCTGATGCTGGACTGGATCTTTGCATAGCTGAATGGCACTTTGATTATCACACCAAAGTGTGGTTGGATGCTGCTGCTCAAAGCCAAACTCTGATAGGATCTGACGAAGCCACAAGGCTTCCTTACTAGCTTCCACGGCACCATGATACTCTGCTTCTGCTGACGAAAGAGAAATGGCAGCCTGTTTCTTACAAGCCCATGTAATAGGTCCTGAACCAAGAGTGAAGACATAACCGGCAGTAGACTTCCGATCATCAGGGTCACCAGCCCAATCAGAATCAGTGAAACCAACTAATAGAGGAGCTGCTTTGGCACTGTAATGAATCCCAAACTGTACTGTACCTCAAACATAACGAAGTATTCTTTTGGCTGCTTTCCAATGACTTTCACGGGGGTTTTGCATAAAACGAGCAACAAGGCCAACAGCAAAGGAAAGATCACGACGAGTATGGGTTAAATACAAGAGTTTTCCTACAAGTTGATGGTATAAGGTAGCATCAACTTCAGGAGAAGTACAAGAGACTGAAAGTTTGACTCCAGACTGAAAGGGAGAAGGGGCTGGCTTACAGTCTTCCATGTGAAAATGACGAATAATATCACAAGCATACTTGGACTGGGAAAGGGAAATACCCTCCTTGGATTGCAAGACTTGAAGACCGAGAAAATAGTGTAAGTGTCCTAAGTCTGTCATTTCAAATTTCTTTTTAAGGCTGGACTTCACATGGTTGATAAGGTTGGGATCACTACCAGTAAGAATAAGATCATCAACATAAAGAACAAGGATGATAAGAGAGTTGCCCACTTTCTTGGTGTAGACAGTATTGTCAGAATAACACCTAGAAAAGCCAGATTCTAAAAGAAAGCTATCCATTTTGGCATACCAAGCCCGAGGAGCTTGCTTGAGACCATAGAGAGATTTCTTAAGTCGACATACAAGGCTGGAGTCTGTTTGGATGAAGCCAATGGGTTGTTCCATATAGATTTCTTCATGCAAGTCCCCATGCAAGAAGGCAGATTTAACATCCATCTGATGGACTTCCCATTTTAAAGAGGCAGCAAGGGAAAGAACAAGGCGGATAGAGTTCATTTTGGCAACAGGGGAGAAGGTTTCAGTGTAGTCAATGCCTTCAACCTGTGAAAAGCCCTTAGCAACAAGACGAGCTTTATATTTATCAACTTTCCCATCTGGTCCATACTTGGTTCTGTAAACCCATTTACATCTAACAAGTTTGCGTCCCTTTGGTAGAGGAACAAGATCCCATGTATCATTTGTCAACAATGAATGATATTCTTCATTCATAGTTGCTTCCCAATGTGGATGGCCTGAAGCTTCTGCAAAAGTGTCAGGATCATGATTTACTGGAGCTTGAGCCAGTAAAGAAGAGGCTCTTTCAAACTGAGAACGTGTACGTCGCTGATCTGTAGGATCACCGGCAAGATCACCTGCTGCATCCCGAGTAGCACGGACCCATCTTGGAAGTTGAGGATCCTGAGAAGGTGGGGGAGGATTATCATCCTCACTTTCATCATCTGAAGAAGAAATGTTTTCAAAAGTAGAAGAGATAGGAAGAGGTGGCACATCCGCCGAACTAGGCTCGCAGGCCGATTTATTTTCATCAAATTTTACATCTCTTCTAATGATAACATTTTTGGACTTAAATGGAATAAGTCTATAACCTTTTACATCTTCAGAATATCCAACAAAAGTACATTTCTCACTCTTAGGTTCTAAAGCTTTATGCTTTTCATCTGGAATATGGGCCCATGCTTCACTTCCAAAAACACGAAAGTGACTTACATCTGGTTTAATGGAACTCCAAGCTTCTTCTGGAGTGATATTCTTTAGAACCTTAGTAGGAGTGCGATTGATTATATAATTTGCACAATTAATTGCTTCGGCCCAAAAACTAAGACTGAGTCCTTTAGATTGCAGCATACAATTAGCCATTTCCTTTAAGGTGCGATTTTTCCTTTCAGCTACACCATTTTGTTGTGGAGTGTATGGAACAGTATGTTGCATTTGAATTCCATTTTCGGTGCAAAAGTTGATGAATGTGTTTTTAACATATTCTCCACCATTATCAGTTCTTAGCTTAAGAATTTGATGTCCAGATTGTTTTTCAACAAAGGCTTTGAAGGCCAAAAATGTGTTAAATACTTCGCTCTTGAGTTTTAAGAAGTATACCCAAGTGCGTCTGGAGAAATCATCAATGAAAGTTAAGAAATACTTGCAGCCAGAGAATGAAGCAACAGGAAGTGGACCACATAAATCACTGTGCACAAGCTGTAAAGGGGCTGAGGCGTGCCAAGAGGCACGTTTGTCAAAACTGTCCCGATGATGTTTTCCGAGTACACATTCGGAACAAACACCATCTCTGCAAGATACCATAGGAAGATTTCTTTACATAGATGCTGAAGGGAGCGATAGTTTAAGTGACCAAATCGCTCATGCCAAAGTTTGCTCACTTCATCATTATGAGCAACAAATACTGAGGGAAGATTTGATGACCCAAAGTTGTGAAACTTATACAACCTTGTGGAATCATCAGCAATACCAGTAGCTAGAATCTGTTTAGGATCTCTTAGATCCTTGATTACAACATCATGAGGTGAAAATTCAACAATTTTACCTTCACCTGAATGAGTTATCTGATATACAGATAGAAGGTTGCAGGATAAGGTTGGAACACATAATACATCATTAAACTGACCATTGTCTAGATGAACAATTCCAGTCCCTACAACATTAAGAGATCTATCATCACCAACATATATATTTTTGGTGTTACAATCATTTAAAGAAGAAAACATGGCTTGGTTTTTGGCCATGTGATAAGAGGCTCCAGAATCAATGAGCCACTCATGAGAAGGAGAAGAAGAAGATACATTTAATGCATAACCAGACTGAGATGATTGACAACAACATGCAGAAAGTGCCATTCCGGAAGTTGAAGTTGAAGTATGCTCCAAATGGATGTTATGTTTCTTCATTGCGGCTTCCAAGGCTTCCATCTTCTTAAAGCATTTAGATTCTAAGTGGCCATCTCGATTACAAAAGTTACAATGTCTATCAGTCTTCTTCCATTTGTTTTTATTGGTCTTATCATTGTGCTGAAATGATCTTTCATTTTGAGGCTGAGTTTGCTTAGGACCCTTGTTTGGTTTAGGACCATTCTTTTTAGGATATGACTTCTTAGGATTCTTTGAATTTGGTTGCTGCTGGGCGGCTAACGCTTTCTTGGAAGAGTTTCCAAGATTAAGAAGACCAAGGTGTAAGAGTTTTTCTTGTTCTCTTATTAAGGAATCACAAAAGGAGTCAAAGGAAGGGGCCTTGTAGTCTTTTCCTTGACAAATGAAAGCTTCCCTTGTAGAATGGAAAGTGGAAACAAATACAGAGTAGGCTGGTCCCAACTTAGTAAGGATGGAATAAATAAGGTTACTATCTTCTTTCTTAACCTTAACACCTTCCAAGAGATATCTAAGGGTCTTGAATTTGGACAAGAAATCTTCAATGCAAGAAAAATTATTAGGATCCAAAGTAAGCAACTCATTTTCAAGTTGATGGGCTCTAATTTCATTTTTAATCCCAAAAACTTTAGTGATTTTTTCCAATGCTTCATGAGGAGTCTCAAGTTCTGCAATATGGAATCTAAGATCAGGAGAAATAGACATCCCTATCAAACCACGTGCTTGATCTTGTCTATTTTCCCATTTTGCAGCCTTGTCTTCATCTTTTGGTTTCTTCTCTTGGTCTGTGGCTATTCTGTAGAGACCTTTACTTCTAAGTAAATCTTCCATGTAGGCTACCCATTGGAAGTAGTTAGTGTTGTCAAGAATGACTTGGCATGGACTTTCCATTTTTTTTTTAAAAACTGAAGCTGAAGATGCTGAAAGTAAGTGTTCCAATGGATAGATCTCGAAAAATTAGGCTGTTTTAAAAAAAACGGCTCTGAAAAAGGCTTCCGGATGAAGAAGTTATGGCTTTTTGAAAAACATTCGTTGAAGTTGCCGGCAAAGTGCGCGAATGTGCGGGAATGAAAAAATCCGCCCCCACAAAATGGAGACTTGAACCCAAGACCTCTACTCTCTTAAAATAGCTTTGAACCAATTGATCTATACAAAAAAATTGAGAGAGAAAGAGAGAGAGGGGGGGGCCTTGGTTTGCGTGCTTGCCTTGAGAAAGCTCTTTTTCCCTACAAAACACAAAACCCAACACGAATATGCAAAGAAAAACGAACCTTGCGGCTCGAAGTTAGCTTTAGCCAAAAAACTAGATATTTTAAAAAATGAACCTTGCGGCTCAAAGTTAGCTTTAGCCGAAAAACTAAATATTTTTCTCAATGTTTCTGATTTTCCGAGATCACACTAAGGTGCAGGGAAAAGAGCATACGCATGAGAAAAATCCTTCCTTTCTGTTTCTGATTTGCCCAGATCGCACAGAGTCGCAGGGCAAAGAGCATATGCAGAAATGAAAGGTATATATCCTGTTAAAAAAAGGGCTAAATAAACCGAAACCGAAATAAGCAGAGAGAAAATAACAGTAAACTGCAAAAACACTGTCTACCTCCCGATCTGAAAAATGACGCAGCTAGGGCTACCGAAAACCTTTTCGCGTGAAACGAAAGGGGTTCCTCACTGGAACAGATGCTCCGAACGCAACAGAGCAGTCCTCTCGGCCCGAAAGCAGTCAGAAACAGCAGATCTAGGAAACGACAGCCGCATGCAGTTCTACCGGCTTCAGATTTGGATCACCAACGGACGCAGCCCTCAAATAGCTCTGATACCATGTAGGAATTTACAGGGTAAGTTCCTCAGAAAGAACACCAAAAGGACACCGCTCACAACCAGATCACAGATCAATACACCAGTATTTTTGACGTGGTTAAAACCCTCAAAGAGGGAAACAATCCACGGCCTGCGCCAACGTGGCTACTACAGGCAATTTATTAATCAAAGAATGAAAATTTACATAAGCTTCTCTCATGCACGGATTACCCGAACAATGACCCTCCATGCGCTTTAAATAGAACTCATGGACCAATCGGGTGTCAAGCCACGGATCAAGTGTCGGTAATACCGCGGAGAGAGTGAACCGTCGGATCACTACATATCGTGACCGTCGGATTGTAAGTTACAAAATGTACAACGGTAAAGAAACACACTTTACCTAACTCTATACCTAACTCTATACTAGACCAAGTTGAACTTAACTATTTCCTATGTGTCGGAATATCCTAACAGAAGGTAACCCCACTCTATGGGGTCTGAGGTAGCGCCCTAGAAAATTTTGGTTTTGGACCCTATGTTAGGTTGCGCAAACCTACCTATGGTTTTGTGCATGATTTTCGTACATGGTTTTTTGGACGCGATGGTTTTCAGTCCATGGTATTGGATGCTTCGGCATGTATAAATATGTATTGTAACATTGAAAGGAACATAATGAAAAATCAAGCTAGGAGTCCCGGTTCTGGGATCCAGGGGAAAATCTCTGTGTATATGTGTTTTATATGTTATGCTCTCGCATTGTTTATTTGTTGTGTTTTAGAATTCGTATGCAGGTAATTTCTGTATGAGGTTAAAACCTACATTTGGTATTAGAGTTGTTTTGGCTTCAAGGGGACGCCTTTGTTGCTGAGGGGTTTCACTCAGGCCTATGGTAGACCCTATTCAGTGGGAGATCTGCAAGATCAATTTTGGTGGTGAAAGAAGATGGCGAGCAGTGTAAAGATAGAGATCGAGAAATTTAACGGTCAGAGTTTTGAGTTGTGGAAACTCAAGATGGAGGATCTGTTGGTGGATAAAGATCAGTGGATCGCGGTAGATCCAGGTACTAAACCAACGAGTGTGTTCGATGAAAAATGGAAGAAGTTGGATCGGAAGGAAAAGAGCATAATACTATCGTGTGTCTCATATTCAGTATTGCTGAATGTATCAGGGGAATCTACGGCTAAGGCTTTGTGGGACAAGTTAGGGACTTTGTACCAATCTAAGTCTCTGGTAAATAAATTGTTCCTATAGAAAAAGTTGTATAACTTGAGGATGAAAGATGGAGACTCGGTGACAGAGCATCTGAATGCATTTAATACTATGGTAAGTCAATTATTGTCTTTTGATATTAAAATTTCAGATGAAGATACGTGCATCAATTTGTTGTGTTCTCTACCAAATTTGTGGGATAGTCTGGTTATTGCAACAGGTAGCAATACAACTGCCTTGAAGTTTGATGAAATAGTATCATCCTTGCTGACGGAGGAGATGAGAGAGAAAAATATGGAGAGCCAAAATGGTGATACCTTGTCCGTATGAAGATGATCCCGAACAGAAACAAAAATAAGCCATCGAGTGGGAGATCTAAATCTAGAGGGAGATCTAAGTCTCCAGGAAAACCTGTAAAGGTGGTGTGCTGGAAATGCAGAAAGGAAGGGCACTACAAAAGGGACTGTAAATCTAAAGCTTCTAATAAAGGGAAGGGATTTGATGATGCTCCTTTTGCAGAGGCGAAAACTGCCTCAGATGAAGGTGGGGATGTGTACTTGGCTTCTTCAAGTACACATGTAGATCATGAGGCATGGTTTATTGACTTAGGTGCATCCTTTCACTTCACTCCCCATAGAGAGTGGTTCTACGAGTATGAGAAATATGATGGTGGTGATGTCTTCTTGGAGGATGACAAGAAGGTTAGAATCGTTGGTTGCGGAAAAGTAAAGTTGAATTTGCAAGGTGGAAGGGTTAGAACACTTCCAGGCATTCTACATATTCCTGCATTAGCTAGAAATCTCATTTTTGTAAGCAAGTTGGATGATGCAGGTGTAAAAACAGTGTTTTAGAAGGATACCTGCATGATGGTTCGAGGGGCACTGGTATTGATGTGGGAAGTTCGAATTGGAACTTTGTTTTGTTGATGGGTGAAACAGTTCCGTGATTCCTGAAAGTGGAGCAGAAAATCTAGTGATCTCTAGAGAGAAGACCATGCTGTGCCATCAAAGGCTTGGACATATTGGAGAGAAGGGCCTTCGAATACTTCATGGCAAAGGTATGGTAGAAGGTATGAGTAATATCTCTCTGGATTTTGATTTCTATGAAAATCATGTATATGGGAAGTAGAATTGGGTGAGTTTCCCCTCTGGTGGTAAGAGGGCGAAACAGATATTAGAGCTTATGCACAGTGATGTGTTTGGACCTATGAAGGTTCCATCATTGGGTAAGTTTGTGTACCATGTATCATTTATAGATGACTTCTCAAGGAATACATGGATATATTTCCTTAAGAAGAAATCTAAAGTCTTTAATAGGTTTAAAGAATTTAAGGCTCTGGTGGAAAACCAAACAGAGAAGAATATAAAGGTGCTGAGGACAGATAAAGGTGGAGAGTTCTGCAATAAGGAATTTGAAGAATTCTATAAGAAGTGTGGTATAGCATGGCAGAAGACTACTCCATATACACCTCAACAAAATGGAGTTGCAGAAAGAATGAACAAGACGTTGATGGAAAGGGCAAGAAGCATGATAAGTGGTGCCGAGTTAGGACAGGAATTCTGGGCAGAGGTGGTGGAGACAACATGTTACTTGGTCAACAGATCACCTTCATCAGCATTGGAGGATAAGACTCCATAAGAGGTATGGACTGGTAAGAAACCCTCTCTTTCACATCTGAGGGTATTTGGATGTGATGCATATGTACATGTTCCAAAGGAGAAATGAACCAAGTTGGATAGTAGATCTAAAAGGTGCATCTTTATTGGGTATAAGGATGGTTTAAAGGGTTATAAGCTTTGGAACCCAGTAACAAGGAAGGTTGTGTACAACCAATATGTGGTGTTCAGAGAGGTGAAAGATATTATAAACATGAAGTCCAACCAAAGGAACCTGAGAAGATAGAGTTTGAGCTAAAGGAGGAAGAATCAGACTCTACAACAAAGGAGGAACTAGAAGATGAAGAGCCACAAACTTTGGAGAAGATCAGTTCAAGAAAGAAGGCAGCCAGAAACGTATATTCCATCTGCTTTATGGTAAAATTTCGCTTTATCTATTACTGATGATGATCCCAGAACTCTGAAGGAAACAGTAGATTCAGAGGATGGAAAACTTTGGAAAGAGGCTATGGTTGATGAAATGGCATCTTTGCACAAAAATGAGGCTTGGGATCTAGTCAAGTTGCTGACTGGAAGGAAACCCATTGGCAACAAATGGGCATTCAAGAAGAAGACAAATGCAGAAGGAAAGGTGGAGAAATACAATTCTCGGTTGGTAGCAAAAGGTTATTCCCAGGTGTCGGGAATTGATTTTGGTGATATTTTTTCTCCTATTGCCAAGGTAACTTCTATTAGATTACTTTTATCTGTTGCTGCTTCTTTTGATTTTGAGGTAGAACAGATGGATGTGAAGACAACATTTCTTCATGGGGATCTGGAAGAGGATATCTACGTGATGCAACTTGAAGGGTTTGCGGTGAAGGGTAATAAAGAACTGGTATGCAAGTTAAAGAAGTCTCTGTATGGGTTAAAACAGGCACCAAGGATGTGGTATCAAAAATTCAATACATTTATACAGGGACTTGGCTTCACCAGAAGCAAACAAGATCACTATGTGCATTTTAAATTAAGTGGTGACCATGTTATTTATCTGGTCTTGTATGTGGATGATATGTTGCTAGTTGGAAATGACAAAGAAATTATCTAGGATTTGAAGACCCATTTGTCCTCCAAATTCGACATGAAAAATATTGGTGCTACAAACTATATTTTTGGCATGGAAATTAAAAGAGATTGGACAAAGAGGAAGCTCTGGTTAAACCAGAGGAAGTATGTCGAGACAATATTGCAAAGGTTTAATATGCAGGATAGTAAACCAGTGAAGGTTCCTATTCCTATAGGTGTAAATTTATTTGCTGAATAGTGTCCCAACACACAAGAAGAGGAAGAGGACATGTCCCATGTTCCATATGCATGTGTAGTTGATAGCCTGAAGTATGCAATGGTTTGTATTAGACCAGACATTGCACATGCAGTGAGAGTATTAAGCAGGTTTATGTCAAAACCAGGGAAGGAGCACTGGATAACAGTGAAGCAGGTTTTTAGGTATTTGTGTGACACTAGTGATTATGGTTTGTGCTACTAAGGAAGACCAGGATTGGATAGAATGTTGGATATTCGTGGCTTTGTTGATGCAAACTGGGCTGGAGATCTGGATCAAAGAAGATCTACAAGTGGGTATGTGTTTAACCTATTTGGAGGTGTAGTCAGTTGGATGAGTAAAAAACAATCTGTAGTGGCACTATCAACTACAGAGGCAGAATACATGGCAGCCACTCATGCAAGAAAGGAAGCAGTTTGATTGCAAATATTGTGTTCAAATATGGGGTTAGTACAGGGAGCTATAAGGATAGAATTTGATAACCAAAGTGCAATTTTCTTGGCAAAGAACCCTACATATCATTCAAAAACAAAGCACAATGATGTTCAGTATCACTTTGTGAGGGATATGATAGAAGACAAAAAGGTGTTGTTGGTAAAGGTGGACACTTTGAAGAATACTGCAAATGCATTGAAAAAATATGTGAACTCTGAGAAGTTCTCTTGATGTAGAGAAACAATGGGCATTGCAGGGCTGGATAAATGACTAAGCTCTCTTGTGGCCCCCTGTGGAAAGAAAACAACAAGTGGGAGAATGTTGGGTTGTGTTATATTCTTTCCATGACTAGCCCATGTAGTTAACTGGGGGGTTAGAAGGGGGGCGGAGCCCCCCCTTCATTATGTCGATTTCATAGTAGGGGGAGTCATAGGGGGGTTTGAGGGGTGTAGGTAACCCCACTCTATGGGGTCTGGGGCAGGGCCCTGGAAAATTTTGGTTTTGGACCCTATGTTTGGTTAGGCGACCTACCTATGGTTTTGTGCATGATTTTCACACATGGTTTTTTGGACGCGATGGTTTTCAGTCCATGGTATTGGATGCTTCAGCATGTTAAATATGTACTGTAACATTGAAATGAACATAATGAAAAATCAAGCTGGGAGTCCCGATTTTGGGATCCAAGGGAAAATCTTTGTGTACATGTGTTTTATGTGTTATGCTCTCGCATTGTTTATTTTATGTGTTTTAGAATTTGTATGAAAGTAATTTCTGCACGGGGTTAAAACATACAATGATGTTATTATCAGGATTTTTGCTCTTTCTTTGCAAAGTGAAGTAAAGAGTTGGTTCAAGAATCTACCTATGGCAAGCATCTCAAATTTCCAACAGTTTGTCAAATTTTTCCTTAATAGATGGATAATCAAAGTCAATATTTTTGTGATCATAGAAGAATATAATCAGTTGAAAAGACATCCAAATGAAACAATACAACAATTTTCTGATAGATTTAATCAAATCTATTATTCAATGCCATCAAATATAAGACCTCCTCCTAATTCAGCTCTCTTGCATTATCCAAAATCATTTGATCCAGAGATAGAATTTCAGCTAAGAGAAAGAAACCCCTCAACACTAGAACAGATGCAGAACATTGCAGTAGATGTGGAAGTTAATCTGCAAATTAGAAGAGAAAAGTTGAAAGCAGGAGTAGAGAAGAACAACATTGCAGAGGTAAAACTCTACATTTTGGTAAGAAAAATAGAGGAAAGGATACAGAAGATCATCATGAAAGATAAATTTTTTGTTCAAAATCACCATGACACATTTATTTCACAAAAAGAAGAGGTTGATAGCCATGAACAAATTCCTGCTAATTCCAACTACCATAGATCAGAAGATAGATTTATAGAGCAATATGTGGAGAGGCAATTTGTTGATCTAATGTGTATGTTTGATGACATTACTTCTTTTAATGATTTGCCTAAATATGATCAGTATGATGATAATTATGTTCTTCAAATCCAAACTAACTTTGTAGAGCAATCAAAAACTAGTTTGGGAGATAAATAAATTCAGTTTCAGCAGCTTGAAAACAGTGATCATTTTATTCATATCAGTTATGAAAGTGAGGAAGAAAGAGCAGAAAATTTGGAAATAAGTGAAGCTTCTTTGCCTCTTTCTTTTGCTTCATTTTAGTTCATCGGAGAAAATTTTAAAGCAATCAAAAATCAATAGTCTTTAAGTATTAATATTGACAACAAAGAAGACAATGAAAATCTTAATCAAGATTCTTCAATTTCACAAGTGTAGTTATCAAATTCTATTGAGACGTCTAATCAGATGACACAAGAAAGTTATATACCACTATGTTGTGAATCATTTCAGTTTTTAAAGGAAATATGGTATAATATCTCCAAAGAAAAGGATGAACAACATGCAGAAATCCATGAAGTCCCATTAAAACCCATATGTAATAGGTTGCAGCAATCCTTCCACGTCTTTTATGATCCAATAGCTGATATGTTACATGATGAATGCAATCAGAATTTTTCTCCATTAATTAACTATGAGATTCAAAATCAAGATGATAAAGGTTTCACCAGACAGACATTTCAATCAGTAGAAATATCATCACAAAGCTTATCTGAAAATCTGCAAGGTGATAAAGATGAAAATGACATTTCACTTTCATGGCATGGAGGCCATCCAGAAAAATTGTACAGTTTCCTAGATCAGTTAAACATTAGTGTATATATTTTGGAAGATCCTTTTGTACAATTTCTAGAGTCAACAAAGGAAATCAAGTATTTCCTTATCTTCTCATTTGTTGACAAGGTTATAATTGGCTTTAGAATCTCAGTTTTAATCACAAACAAGCACAAGCAGCAAAATTCACCAATGTATATGATGCTTGAATGGTTGCATTGGTTGTTTCATTTTACCTAACCAGTAGTTGGACAGTTGATTAGAGTAAGTAGGTAGGATTTCAGTTTGAATAAATTCAGTTTTTCAGCAGCAAGTTTATTTCAGATTAGATTTCAGTACAACATGTGTCAGATTTCAGTTTGCAGAAAAGGTTATGATTTCAGTTCAAGATTTTCAGTCACAGAGATTATACAATAAGGCAGAAATCACAGAAGAACAGTTTACAATGTAACTTCAGTCACAATTCAAAGGCTATTGATCTTAAAGTTCTTGACATTTTGCCAAGAAATGTCATCCCCATGTGGAGCCACTGTTAGAGTCCTATAGTGATAGGATTCATAATTTTGAATTGGCTAAGGTTAAGCCTTGTAATATTGTACATACCTTTGCTTTCTGCAAATTTTTTCTATATTAAAAAATAAAAAATTAAAAAGGGTGTGGCCTAAAATAAATATCAAAGGACATCAAGTGTTTTATTAAAAAATTGTTGTATTTTGCAAGTGATTAGTAGAAGACCAGAGCTTGGATAAACAATTTTGATATTAGTCACAAAACTTGTTTACTTCAAGACTCGAAAGAAATCTATTTAAAAACCTTCATTCAGAAGAAGAAAACAATTATACACAAAACAGAGAAAGAAATCATTCACACAAAGACATTGACTGTTAAGACAAAGGAACCAGACAGAGCATATAGTCAAGAGACAAACAGATAAAACATACAAAAAGTTTATCAATGTCTATTACCATATGCTGATACATATAAAAAACTAAATAATTTACTGTTGAAATACACAACGAAAAGTTAAAATGTACAGTAAAAGTAAAAACACAGTAAAGGATATTGACAGGTCATCAAAGTAAAAGTGTATCAGATGAAAGAGTATCAGTAAAAGTGTATCATATTGAAAAATCAAAGTGAATAAAAACATCCAGCGAGAAGACAAACAACATGGAAGACAATTACAAAGCATACAGATAAAATAAATTCATGTCAAAGTGAAGATAAATGAAAAAATAGAGCAATCAAGGTAAACAGTAAAAGTAAACATGGAGACAGTAAGGGTTAAACAGAGATGAAAACACTTTCACCAGCAAGAATGAAGTTTATCCAAAGTAAAGGTAAAAATAGTTAAAAGAAAATTAAGGTTAAAAGATGAAATCAGAGTAGGAATGGTACATTTTCCAGAAATTTCCTGTTTAAGTCATAATTTTGCAGAAACTATTGTGGCCAATCCAAGATTCATTTTGAGAAACTGGAGGAGGTTTGTGTTCCTAAAAAGCTAATCTACAAAAAACTATCTCATTTTTTACATATGTATTACAAAAATGGAGATAAATGCATATCTTCACAACCTATTTTTCAGACTGTGCAAAATCCTGTTTTTGACATATTTTTGCATAGAATATTGTGAACAACTGGAGATGAATTTTGAGAAACTAAAAGAGATTTATCTCAATAACATACTTATCTACAATAACCTCTTTCACATTTTACATATCTATCTCGGATTGAGATATAAAAAGGTATCACTGGACCCTAATTTTGCAGAATTTCTGGGGTAGAATGCACAAAGGAAGGAGGTAGTTAGTGACTTGGAAGCCTCATCATCAATTAAGAGTTTCTATCAAATTCAAATTTCTCTTATTTTTCACCATCAATCCATAAATATAGTGCCAAATAGATTCATTAGTTTTGAGTGTCCTTTATTTAAGTTCTATTAATGTAAAACAGTTTGAGATATTTGTAAAACCAACCTTGATATTTTTCAAGATATTTCAATTTAGAATTTGTATAAGTACTTCTTCATTTGAAGTATTTTTGTGGGTGGATTCTATTAGACATTTCTATAAAAAAAAATTGATCAGAATACCCAGAAGGTTATTGTATCATTTGCTGAGCCAGCAAGCTGGATTGATGAATAAAGATCAAACATTTCAAAGGATTCATGTGTTAAGTGAATTTTAGACAAGTATTCTCATGTGTTGTTGTCATTTTTCTCAAGTTATTCATAATCTTTAATGTTTTTCTCAATATAAATGTTATAACTAGAATAATATTTCAGAACTTGTTTAATTACACTCTGTCTTAACAGTTATGCATTTGAATGTTTTCTTTTGATATTTAAATTAAAGAATTCTTAATTTCTCTTTGGTTTAGATTGATTTCATGAATATCCAGGTTAAAGGATTCTTAATTACCCTTTTATTTTGATTACCCCTTCATTCCTCATTCGTTATTTGGGTCTGAGAACCCTTAACTTCTCTCTCACCCTAAGTGAAACCCTTTCACCCTTCTGTCTCAAAGATCTGAAAAACATTTTGTTGTCTTACCCTTTTAAAGTTCCCTTTAGTGAGTTAATCCAGTTTTGCTTCCTTATTGCTTGACTCCATAGCCCAATGGTCTAAAAGACATCATTTTATCCATCTGTCTAAGCAGATCCCACCACTCAATCTCAAATACAAATCAAAAACCTCTTGAACATTCATAACTAGCCTAAAATCACATAACTAAAACAAAGTTAAATTATAAAGAGAGAGCCCTCTCTGAGCATCAGGAAGGCTAGGTCCTGATCTCCAAAGTGGTTTGTAGTTGCCTCGGTGATTTCTTTCTTTAACCTTGAGAAAATATTGAGTGATAACATAAGGACCACAACACGAGCCACAGGGTACAGCTGACCCTGTTTTGGACCACCCCACCGCGCCCAGATCAGGAAAAACTAAAACAAAGTGTGTGAGGGCCTCCCAGAAGGATTTCAACTTCAATTTGAGAGAAGGCCTCACCATGGGCGAGGTGTTTAACATGGTCGGGAAGGTCCTGGTGGGAAGGTTCAAAGGCCGAGCCTACAGTACTAAGCGACTCAATCACTGGGTAAAATAAATATGGGGAAACACCTTCAAAGGCCTCCCTAAGGTTCAGATTCTCTCCCGAGGATGGTTTGCACTACATTTCTCTTTGGAAGAATATACCACACTGGCATTATCCCGTTACTGGCACATCAAAATGGCCCCAGTATTACTGAAGTGATGGAGCCCGCTCTTCGACCCTGAACGTGAGCAGATCGGGGTCGGACCACTATGGGTGAGATTACTGGGGCTCCCATTGCAATACTGGTCTGAGGATGTCTTCGTTTGAATTAGGAATACCCTAGGTACCTATTTGGATTACGACAAAACCTACATTTAGTCTAGGAACAGAACATTAGCCCGCATTCTGGTGCACCTGGACACTAGGGAAGGTCTGGAAGAAAAATCACTCTGCAATGGAGGCATTTTACCAGAATACAAATCTGGATTACGAAGGAGTCCCCTTCAGATGCCGAAGATGCCACAAAGTTGGGCATCTTTATAAGGAATTCCCTCTGGTGCGAAAGGACAAGGAACCCTCTGTGGGATCTGAGGATGCTACAGGGACACACACCACCCCCATCTCGGGACCATCTCCAACAGCTGTTGCGACAACTATTAGTTTGACATCCTTCACTCCTCTATATACTCACAATGGACCTCGTCCACCCTCCCCACCGATGACTAGATCACATGTTGCTGTAGAGGTTGCTCGTACCTCGGTTACACCTTCTTTCCCAATCTCCACTTTTATTCCCTCACTTGCATCCTCTGCATCGCATGTGCATGCTGCATCTCTGGGTGGCACTCTTACCTCCATTCCCTATCCCCTTACCCCTCATTCACTAACTTTCTCCACCACCCCCCCATCTTTCCCTCCCAATCCCCCCCCCCCCGGCTGTCCCCTCATGCTCCCCATCTCTCCCCCCCGTTTCCCCCCATCCTTATAACCTTAGATCCCGCCTTGTCACCCCATAGGATGGCAGATCTGGACTGGGCTTATTACCCTCCCCTTCGAACCACAAACCCATTTGTGGCCAGAAATCACACCTATCCAAAGCTATCCTGATAGCAGGGGTGGAAGTCGCCTCAGGCAGACAAGCCACACTCGACTGGGTACTTAGAGCACCGAACACCCTTGCACAGTTGCCCCCATGAAGTGCCTATCCTTCAACTGTAGGGACATGGCTAGCTTGCCCAAAAAACTAGCCCTCAGAAGATTGTTTGATACCAAATCCTTAGACATTATCTTCCTACAAGAAACCTTGGGAGAAGTTGACCTCATCTCTCGAACTCTCGACTCCCTTAAGCCTGGCTGGATTTTCCAATCCCTGGATGTTATTGGACGATCAGGAGGATTGGCATTAGGATATAATCCTCGCACCATAAACTTGAGGACCTCTTGGGGTGGGGACGGATTTATTGGCATGGATATCTTCTCTTCTGAATTGGGAGTGGACCTCTGTATTGTCAATGTTTATGGACCATGTCACCATAGAGAGGCTTACTGGAATCGATTACTCAACTTATCGATCATGTCCTCGGAAAACCTCATCATTGGGGGCGACCTCAACTTCTCCATTGGATATGGAGAATCCTGGGGAACCAATGCACAAGTTGATAGGCTCACTGAATCTATGGAGATGCTGCTGGAACAACACCATCTGACAGACATTCCCATGAACAAGCCCCTTCCTACTTGGAGAAATCGGCGTATAGGAGAAGTTGCATTAGCTAGAAGGTTGGATAGATTCCTGATAAAGGACACTCTGATACAAAATCTATCCCTCTACAGACAATGGGTGGGATCTGGTGGGATATCAGATCACTCCCCCATATTCATGGAGATCTCGGGTCCACAAAAAAATCAGGGGCACCCTACAAATTCAACTCCACCTGGTTAAATGACCCATCCTACAACCAAATGATAAATGAATTCTGGCGACTCCATCCCCCATCTAGAAGCAGAACTTGGGCTGAAGGTTTCTGCTGGAACCTCACAATGCTCAAAAAACTCTCCATTAAATGGGCCAAGGAAAAAACCAAGAGAGATGATAATACCCTCACTACAATGGAGCAATCTCTGGCTTCACTTTAGGATGAGCAGAATAGAGGGTTTACATCTGCTGAAGCCAAGGATCAGCTTATTGAATTGGAAAACCAGAAGATCAAAATTCTAAAGGAGAGGGAAGAAACTTGGTGACTCCGAAGCCGAGCAATCTGGTTACAAGCAGGGGATGAAAACACAAAGTTCTTCCAAAACTATGCAAAAGGAAGGAAAATCTCCAATACTATCTAGCATATGCCTCGGGAAGATGGAAGCAATGCATCTACTTTCAGTCAACTCTCATAGCTAGGGAATACACACTTCAGAAATCTCTTCAGGGCTCCTTGAGAGGCATCCATTGCTGAAATTGTCCAAAGAGCTGGACACTTCCCCAATTTTGATGAGGACTCATTTGAGGATCTCAATTCCCCGATCTCACAAGGGGAACTTGAAGGAATGCTAAAATGGTTCAAAAAAGACAAGAGCCTAGGACCGGATGGATGGCCCATAGAATTCTTCCTTGCCTTCTATGAACTCATTGGCCCTGACCTACTTAAGGTGGTGGAAGAATGCAGAACAACAGGGCATATGTATGATGCCATCAACACTACTTTCATTGCTTTAATCCCTAAATCTGACTCCCCTTCATCTTTCAATGACTTTCGACCTATCTCTCTCTGCAACTGCTTGTATAAAATCATTGCCAAGATCATAGCAAACCGGCTTCGCCCCATCCTGTCTAGACATATCTCCTCTGAACAATTTGCCTTTCTTCAGAACAGACAAATTCATGAAGCTATAGGCACTGCACAAGAAGCCCTACACTCTATCAATCACAAAAAGATCAAAGGAGCCATTCTCAAAATTGATCTAGCCAAAGCTTTCGACAAGGTCAGCTGGCTCTACATCAAAATGATCCTCACTCACCTAGGTTTTCCCCCTCCTTTCATCAAATGGATCATGTGCTACATTAGCTCAGAAACCTTTAATGTTGTCATAAATGGCTCTACCTCGCATTTCTTTCATACTAAGAGAGGCCTTCAGCAAGGATTCCCACTTCCCCCTCTTCTCTTTCTCATTGTTATGGAGGCCCTTAGCAGACTCCTCACATTAGCCAAAAGGGATGGACAATTACATGGGATACAATTGAATGACCTCTGCCACCTAACCCATCTACTCTTTGTCGATGATGTCCTCATCTTCCTTGATGGCAGCCAGAGGGACTCATCTACCTTCCATGACATCCTTAAACTCTTTGCAAAAGCCACTGCCATGGAAGAAAACCATACCAAGTCCACCATTACACTCTCCTATACATCACCCCTAGAAGCCAGATCTGCATCCCAACTCTTTCCCTTCCAACATCATCTCTTGGAGGATGGTCTAAAGTACCTGGGCTTCAGGCTAAAACCCCACAGCTATCATATTGCAGATTGGATTTGGCTTGTTACTAAGATTGAGAAGAGGCTAAAAAATTGGAACCACTGTTTCCTTTCAAGAGCAGGTCGGCTCGTGCTCATAAAATATGTATTGGAAGCCACCCCTATATACTGGATGACGTTGGCTTGGATCCCTAAAGGAATACTTGCCCGCATTCAAAAGATTTGTTGCAGATTCCTTTGGAATGGATACAAAGAGGGCAAGCCCTATGCATGGGTTAGATGGAATCAAATCGCTCTACCAAAAAAATGGGGAGGATGGGGATTAAAAGACCTCCCCGCATTTTCTCATGCTCTAGTAGCTAAGATGGGGTGGTCCTTGCTCACTACACAGAACCTCTGGACTGAGGTCACTTACCACAAATAAATCTAGCCCCAACATCTCATGGACTAGATGCGTAACGTAACCTAGCCTCGAACTGGGATATCAATCGTATGGAAATCCATCCTCCATACTATGCCTACATTTGAGAGGGAATTTCTTGGAAAATCAAATAAGGCAACACAACACACATAGGTATGGATCCATGGTCTGGTGGGGACAATATGTATCATCTACCCCCAGATCTTATATTATTCCTAAACCAGAGGTAGATTAAAATGATCGGCCAGATCGCAGACAGGGAGAACAACTCCATTTTTTAACAAGTCTAGTTCTCTGCACGACACTTGGGCATTCTCGAACCTTGGCACCAAATTTGGGAGGGTTATATAAATGCCCTCAATGAAGCACATGTTCGCATTACAGAGGGATCTGACGAACTCATTTGGACCCCGGCTGAGAATGGGAAATACTCTCCCAAAGCAGGATATCCAAACCTGATAATGGATCATAAACCACCTGCTCTCCTTGAATGGTGGTCAAAAATCTGGAAACTTAAAGCCCCCCCACGAGCCAGACTTTTCATGTGGAATGTGCTTCGCAACAAGACTCCAACCGGAGAAAACCTCATGTGCAGATCGTGATTTGGGCCACATTGGTGTGTCCTCTGTACACAGGCAGCAAAGACTAATGAACACCTTTTTTTAACCTGCCCTCTCATTGTTCAGTTGTGGCAACAAATAATACACCTCCTCAATAAACAAGGTAGTTGGCATGGACTGTCAATCGTTGAAGCATGGAATAATTGTAATAGAGTGCATTTGGACAACAAGACTCGATGCATACTCCTCCTCGTATGCTGGAAGATTTGGTTGACTAGAAACAACATCATCTTCTAAGGATCTCCGGCACAATGGCCACTCAACACTGCAAAAATTATAGCTTCATATCATGAAATCCCTGAGGAGACTCAGTCCACTACAGTGCTTCCTCATGTCCTCGAAATTATAGATCGAACTATCCCGTGGGCATATTTCAATGGAGCATCCCAATCTCATGGATGTGGGGGAGGCTCTCTTCTTTACCTATCTAAATAGCACCATTACCAAATCAAAATGGGTTTGGGGGAGGGTACAAACAATTTTGCAGAACTGATTACTCTCAGACATTTATTGCATTTTGCACTTGCACACTCATGCAATAACATACAAATTTTTGGGGATTCCAAAATCATCATAAACTGGTTCAACATCATAAATACTTGTCATGCACATTCCCTCAGAAACATTCTGGATGAGATTATGGTTTTCAAGGCTCAATATAACTCTATCATCTACAAACACAATTATAGGGAGTATAACGAGGCTGATGACAAGTTATCCAAGGAGGCCATGACACAACCCAGAGGACTGTGGATGATACAAGAACAACATGGAATAGAACAATATCAGTACTACCATTGGCCATACATTGACAGATCTTATCCTCGGAGGGACCAGGCACAAAATTTTTTATGGGCATAACAGCTCAGTTTTTATATATGTATATATTTATGATGTTTATCTATCTTTTGCAAGAACTCTGAACACCCTGTGTGGTGAATATGTACAGCACTCTAATGGTTATGGCTTCGGCACATATATTATTTTTTGACAACTATGGACCTGGTTTCGACCAGCAGTTATGCATATGCCTATGGCATCTACTACATGTAATTTTTCAAATTAATGGAAGATTACGACTTTCCTGGGAAAAAAAAGATATATGTTTTTTCTTGCTAATAAATAAACTTCTAAAATTACAAAAAAAATGTTATATGTGGCATGGTAATGATGTTTATTTAATAGTAAATATTACCTACATTATTATTACCACACCATAAATTTTATTGATGATTTATAATTCCATATTTTCTTAACTTTGTCACCCTTCTTAATGATTAATTATGCACATTACCAGGGTGATGGGAAACAACAACATATTCATAGAGATATGATGTTTATTTAAAAAATAGTTATATATGTATATCCACTAGTATGTATATTGTATTACATATATTCGTAGTTCTTTAAGAAATAATGCTCACCTTCTTTATATAATCTAAGTAGGTTAGTTTTTCCTCATTGTTGAAATTAAGGCGTAGTTCTTAAAAAACATATTTGCTCAAACACAAAGACAACAAATGCAATTTTCATGGTAAATTTGGTCGATCATACATACCTACCTACATATATGTGTATATCTTATCATGTTTTAAACCTCATAAACAAATACAAATAATTAGTTTTTCCTAACTCAATAATAATAATAATAATGAGGAGGGAGGAAACATCAAGATTCAAGATTAGGTAAAGGGTTTGCGCATTTGAAACAAGGACCGCTGCGAAGCAGCAAGTCCCTGCTGGCGGTTAAAACAGTATAATAATAGCCATGTAGACTCCTTGATTACGAAGTCCCTTACATGCGGTTTTTGCATGAATGACAGGTGTCCTCTGCATTGCAGGTGTCAAACAGCGAAGGTATTTTGGGCTGCTTTCGTTTCGTTTCGTCCAAATTGAACCTCATTACCTTTATTGCCTCTATCTATGTCTTGACTATGGTTGCTTCTTTCTCTTCCGCCTTGGCCTCTGATGCTACTTCCTATGCTTTCCATGCTTCCTCACGGTAAACAGAGTGCACCGGCTTTGGCTCTGGCTCTGTTGCGGAATCTACTGCTTGCAAATAAACAAAGTTCATTGCAATTAGTTCTGTCTCTGTGACTTATGCCTATGTGTCTACCTCCACTACTGAGTCAACCAGATATAGTTTCACCGGTGTTAGCGACGAAGGGATTGTTTGCAAGAGAAGGTTGACAAGTTAAGATACGAGCAGGAGGCATGCCACGCATAGTATAAAAAAGGGCAGAGAAGAGGATTGATGGATAGAGGGAAGATACATATATTATATAGATGCCCCAAAAAGCAGTAGGAATCGGCTGCTGGTGGAAGGTTTTGCAGGAAATGAATCACTAGTATAAGAAGGGGACAAGGACATCTTTATCTGGAGCTCTGTGTTTCATCGCTTTCTTTGTCCCTTGGATCTCTGAAGAGGATTTGGTCAAAATGTGTTTTTACATGAGCAGAATAAGGTTTTCTGCAGGTGGAATGGAAGAGTAAACTTCAGGCAATTGGTGGAAAACTCTTGAACCAACTAACACGCGGTGAGATTTCAAAATAAGCTTGGATTTAAAATGCATGCTTATTGTTAAGATTGCAGAACAAGCCTGGCTTTGAAATGCATGCATATTTTTGTAGCTATGAAGTATATTTGTGAGTATATTTGGGGTATGAATGCAAGACAAGCATGGTTTTGAAATGTGTACACATGCCCATTACTTTAAATATACAAAGTATTTTTGAGTATATATTGAGCAGGAATTTTAACAATGACTGGTTTTTGTTTGTGTTGAGAAATTTCCAGATGTTGATTGCTTGATTATAAATGAAAACGCAATTGATACATATAGCTCCGAGATAGAAAAAGCATCGTGAGTTGTTTTTCCTCTTTTAAGGGATACCTCACAATGTACATTTTTATTCTAGTAGAAGGTGGATGCATTGCTTATTGTTATTAGCTTTCTCATATTATAGGAAGTTGCGATCATACCTTTGACGTTATTTCTATTAAATGAGTGTTAACAGGAGTTTCAATGAGTGTTAACAGGAGTTTCAAAGTACCAGTACTTAGGGAGTCTTTTCTAGTTGACTGTTTGGAAAGGAAAAAGCGGCTCCCAATGGACCGCTATAAAATTGAAGAAGCCTCAAAGGTCAGATTTGGTAAAAGTCAAGGTCAAGGGTAGAAGTTCTGTTCATGAGGAATCGAGTTTGCAGGAAACAGGTCACATCCTTGAAGAAGGGAAAAATATTTACAATACAACTCCGAATAAGTGTAGTATGCAAGTTGCCCTAACTTGATTGCTTTTTTTAGATCCTGCTCTTAGTAACTGCCAAGGATTATGAAAAGGTCATTCCATCATTTCAAGAAGCTGCAAAAGCATTTAAGGGAAAGATATCGTTAGGCACAATTCACTCGCTGAACACATGTAATTATGTTGACACTTGTTCTTAGAGTTTCCTCGTTACAATTATTACATGGAGGACTCCTTTGGCACTATTATCATCTGAAACCTGCACTTCCTTTGGGGTTGAATTGTTGTTTAATCTGAGATTCCAGCAGGATGAAAATCTGTTTGTAATTGTTTCTGTTTATATGTGTATTTTGCCAGATCCTTTTTGTGCAGGTTGATTCTGACAATACTGATGTTGGGAAACCAATTACGGAATACTTTGGCTTAAGTGGAGATGAACCAAAGGTAGATTATGTTCAGAAAATTTTGTATTTGAATTTTCTCTGTGCTGAATAATTTTAGATGAGTCATCCATCCTTCGCTCCAGGGATAATATTATTTTGTGGTGTATTATGTTTGTTTTCGCTTCTTAGAAATAAAATATTTTAATATCTAATTATTTTATAGGTAATTGCATGTGTTTTATTGGAGAGCCCATCAAATATCTGTCTGAAGCTAAAATAAATGCGGATAACATCAAGGTAAGTCTCATTTTCTGATATGTCCTATTTGATTATCCAAGGAAGTTTGTCAAATTAATCGAATATGATTTGAGCTTGCACAGGAATATTGAGCTCTAGAAATAACTATGTCATATCAAATACTAACTAGTTATTATATTTGCTTAATATAATCTAAACTGCATGGTGAAAGTGATAAGCATTAACTGCCTTGAAAAACCATGAATTTTAGTTGTGGCAACAGAACATTATCACAAAGTGTTTAACAGTTTGTTTCGACTGTTATGCAAAAACTCGGGCAAATATGCAAAAACGCAGGGCAGCAATTTGTTGTTTCAAAATGCTTTCATCTTCAAGTCTCTATATCAATCTTCAAGTCTCTATATCAATCAGTTAAGCGATAGGTGGTTTACCTGTTTAACTTTCGACATGTATACTTTCATAATGCAGGTAACTAGACGCACTGATGGCCTCAATTGCTCCAACAGCGCACAGGACTACAGCCAAATGGTGGAGCGCTTCATCAGAGTAACGCTTCATCAGAGTATTAGCAAGGCACTGGACTCCATTATTATGCAGAAAACTAAGACTCAGGGACTCCGAAGACTCAAAGACTTGGGCTTATGGACCAAACTCTCCTATGCAATCTGGCAAAAGGGACAACTGTTCCAGTTTATGGAATGGCACCTAGATTGAAGCGGTGGTACCTAGCAGGCGAGCAGGCGCACTAGAGCTTCTTCGCAGATGGACATGCCACCTTGCTTCTTCGCAAATGGACATGCCACCTTGTCGTGATAATTCAATTCAGTTCAGTTTCAGTATAACATTTAATGTTTTAAACTAATGCTAAACTAATGCTAGCATTAGTTTACTCTGCCCAATCGAAAAAAGAATATAACCTACATAACCTATGTTTTAGCCCATCTTGCCTCATCCTGCCTCGGGAAGAGGCTAAATAAGACTGTCAAATTAATTTTTCAATAAAAGTTTGGTTATTTGTAATAGTTCACTTGTTATTTGTAATGTTAAGCAGGTGAATTAATGTTAAATACCATTTTTCCGATTCCTATAGTCCCTGGCCATTGCCAGATGGCAGGGACTAATAAGATGATAATTCAATTCTCAGATTCACTATTATCTTTTTTTCTCTACTTTTAAGGCTGGGGAATCATAATCTAAAAGTATTAATAACTTTATTAAAATAAACAATGACAAAGATTTTGTTATCAATCTTAATGAAAACTCTAATAAAAAAATTATATTCCAAAATAAATATATATATTCAAATAAACAATGACAAAGATTTTATTAGCAATCTTAATGACAACTCTAATAAAAATATTTATATTCCATATAATAAAAAAAACAAAAATACATTCAAAATGTATTATGAGAACATTTGAGTCGGGTCAATGCTCAATATTACACTAACAACTCTACACTATGCTCATCACAATTGTTCATCAAACTATGATTTTTAAAAATTATATTTCTAAAATTTATTTACCCATCATCTCATTATAATTTATAAATTAAATATAAAAATTGCTTGCCTAATTCTCCTCTACCTGTAATAGAAAAATGATGAACTCTTAACTCCATAATGTTTAATACAGGGCTTAAAACTACTTAGGAATCTAGAGGGGAAAGTTATGTCCATAAATCATATTGACATAAAATCATTAGTGGAAGATAAAATAGCCATGAGAAATCATCTATATTTCATTATCTAGAAAAGAACTTTGCTTTCGTTTTGCAATATGTCTGATCCAGGTGGATGTTGGTGGCCACCCACCTATTCCATTTGGACCCCCACAACTGTCTCTTTCAGTTTTTCGGTTTCCTTAATTATAACACAGATTACTTTTTTTAGCAGTTTTTCGGGTCCTAAACTTCCAGAGCCGTTTTGAGGCCCTAAACGACGTTTTTTGGGAAATCCATAGCCAGCGATTTTTCTTTCTAAAAATCATTTTTTCCGTCGTAGTCCTCGGAGAGATCTTTCCAACGGGCTATTATGTGCATCAAACGGAGATAGTACGACCAATTCGCGACCCCGGGAAGTTGATGTACCAACTTACCCAAAAACGGGGCCCACAATTTGGCGTTTCATCTTCTAGGGTTAGGTTTTGGAATGTTAAGGGTTTTCCATTGTTTCTCAATAATAAATAGGCCTTCGAGCCTCATTGTAACACAGTTCGAAACAGTTTAGAGGCATGTAGCCGACACATCTCTTCTCAGAGATAAGCTACCATCGCCCTAGCTGGGTTATTTCTATTTGTAAACATATTTCAGTATTCTCCATTAACGAAATGAAGTATTATTTCCATTGCATCTCTGTTTTTATGGTTATCACATCTCTGTATTTATGGTTATCTCTGTAATCTGTTGCGTTCCTGCTTAAATCCGGATCAGTGGTATTAGAGCGGTCTGCTTTTTCTCTGTTTTTCTTTGCAAGTCCCCAACGAGGTCGGGATATAAGGAGTTAGGGCTTGAATTGGTCGAACCTTTGCAAGACCAGCCTCGCAAATCTCGATGACCTCCCATGGCGGATGAGAAGAAAGATGAGGGGGCAGGAGATCTTATCAGAATCTTGCTTGAAGAAGCCCTCGAGCGGCAAAGGAACGTGATGATGGATAGCTTTGCGCGGATCCTTCAGCGGCTACCCAGAGGCGACGCATTGGCTTCCAACAGCTACTCTAGAAACGCCACACCGTTTAAGGTACAAGTTAATTTTGAAATCCCCATCTTCGAGGGTCAAATAGACACAGATGTCGTAGATAAATGGTTAAATCTGCTAGATGGGTATTTTTCTGTTCATGAATTTTCAAGTCGGGAAAAGATTGTTTTCGCTCTTCTCAAAGAAGCCCCCCACGTCAAGGACTGGTGGGAAACATATTGCGAGCAGAAGGATGAAAGTACAGGCTCAATGTTTTCAGCGCCCCCACTTGGAATGACTTCCGGGATGCCATCAAGGAGTAGTACTACCCTGTCAAAAGCTATGAGGACAAATACATCAAATGGACCACACTGCGGCAGGGACGAGACCAAGATGTACCAGAGTTCACAAATATTTTTCATACCCTTCGCACACAGTTGGGTATCAAAGATTCAGAGCTGCATCTGGTACTCAAATACCGCGGCTGCCTACACAGATACATCTAGGAAGAGATGGAGTTCTTGAACATCTCCTAACTTGGCACAGCATACCGATACACTGTCAAAATCGAGCAAAAGTTCAAACAGAAGAAGCGAGACTTTGGATCTGCAAATCCGAAGCCCAAAGGACAAAGCCAAGGCGGGGTGACCCAAGACAACCCCTCTAAGCTGCAAGAAAAGAACAACACCACGAAGCCGAAGAAGGACACAAGAAAGTGGTGTGAGTTCCACAAGAGTCCCACTCATAACACAAGTGAGTGTCGGACCAAGCAGTCGCTGGTGGCCGAGTTGAAGGCTTCCGAATCAGATGCATGTTCTGACTCTGAGCCGGAACCCAACAAGTGGGATGGCAAAGGGAAGAAAATCATTGATGCAAATCCTAGTGCCACTGTTGCCACTGCCAAGATCCAGAAGAATGAGCCCGAAGAGCCAGAGGAGGGGGAACATCTTTTCCACTCACAGACGTGGCTGAAGGGTTCGTCGCTGCAATTCGTTATCGATAGTGGCAGCCAAAAGAACCTCGTTTCAGCAGAGGTCGTGAAGCGGTTGGGCCTACCAACTATGCCACACCCACAACCGTACAGTATCGGGTGGCTTCACGAAGGACGAGATCTCAAAGTTCACCAGCAGTGCCGCCTTCCCTACAGCATCAAGCCCTTCATAGATGAGGTATTTTGTGATGTTACACCTCTGGATGTTTGTGATGTACTATTAGGCCAGCCATACTTGTGGAGGCGACATGCTGTGTATGAGTTAAGGCCTCGCACTGTCATTATTTCTTTGGATAATTCACTATACAGGATACCAGAGGTAGCTCCACCTACCACCACCTCTTTGATCACTGCTAAGAAAGGCAGCAAACTCATCTCATAGACTAGGAAATTTATTTTCTGTCTGGTTTGCTCCCAAAGTAAGGGGAAGATCGTTGCTACATCCATGACCCCCGCAAAGGGTTCCTCCACGCAGCAGCAACAACATAGGGATACAGTCATGACAGAACACGGGAACAACTTCTCCTAACCCAGAGGGGTACCACACAAGTTTCAGGAGGGCGAAAAAGTTTGGTTACATCTGCAGAGAGAACGCCTTACCAGAACCCATCAGAAACTCAGACCGCTTCGACATGGTCCTTACACCAGTAACAAGGCTATGGGAAACAATGCTCTGAAGCACAGCATTCCTCCATTCCTTCGCTTGCACCGAGTGTTCAATGTGGACCATCGCCTACCATGCTCCCCACCAATTCTGGACACATCAGAGATTGCAGAACAGCTCACCAGAGACCCAGGTCAGCAAAAGCTTCCTCATCTCAAGGAGGAACTCAACGCAATGGGGACCATTGCTTCCTAAGGGGGGAGGAATGATCTAGGTGGATGTTGGTGGCCACCCACCTATCCCATTTGGACCCCCACAACTGTCTCTTTCAGTTTTTCTGTTTCCTTAATTATAGCACAGTTTACTATTTTTACAAGTTTTTCATGTCCTAAACTTCCGGAGCCGTTTTGAGGCCCTAAACGACGTTTTTTGGGAAATCCACCGCCAACGATTTTTCTATCTAAAAATTGTCTTTTCCGTCGTAGTCCTCGGAGAGATCTTTCCAACGGGCTATCATGTGCATCAAACGGAGATAGTACGACCAATTCGCGACCACGGGAAGTTGATGTACCAACTTACCCAAAAATGGGGCCCACAATTTGGCGTTTCATCTTCTAGGGTTAGGTTTTGGAATGTTAAGGGTTTTCCATTGTTTCTCAATAATAAATAGGCCTTCGAGCCTCATTGTAACACAGTTCGAAACAGTTCAGAGGCATGTAGCCGACACATCTCTTCTCAGAGATAAGCTACCATCGCCCTAGCTGGGTTATTTCTATTTGTAAGCATATTTCAGTATTCTCCATTAATGAAATGAAGTATTATTTCCACTGCATCTCTGTTTTTATGGTTATCGCATCTTTGTATTTATGGTTATCTCTGTAATCTATTGCGTTCCTACTTAAATCCATATCAATGTCCATCCTAAATTTCTTCAACATTCCCTTGTTTCTTTCTTCGCATAAATCTGAAAAAATCAAATTTCAATCAAGAAAACACACATAGGATTCCATTGAAATTCATCTCATGAAGCACAAGAGCAACCTCATCGTAAAATGTAATCAAGATGCAGAAAGTGAGAAGAGTGCAGTGAGTGTGTTTCCTTGTGTTTTCCATGTAAATTTACTCATCTCTGGACCGCTATCGAAAAATACAAGGAGCGCTTACATCATCCCGGGGCATGAGCGATGTGCGATGCGATTAACCGGACCCTACGGTTATATAAATATTATTGCATAGATTTTGAGATCCGCCAGAAGGCATTTTTTAAATGTATTTTCACATATTTCGTTATTTAATGAAATACAAAGAAGCAGCGCCAATGCGACATTACAGACTTGAAAAGGGTTTATTAATGTTGTTGAACACCATTTCAAGTCCGATGAATCAAGATTTTCACATCTTAATGTATTTTCCAATATAAAGGGAAAATCACAAAACAGGCAGGATTTCAGGAGGGCCAAAGCCAATAAGTGGTTTGGGCTGGGCTTCGTCTAATCCCATACAACGGCTGCCACGTGTCCAGGGTGAGGAGAGAGAAAATCACCCTCATCGGGTGGTTAACTCTCGTACGAAAGAGCCGCCCGAAATGGATCACAACCGTTGGATCTAGAGCTCCCAGATCAACGGTGGAGATGTGATATCACTACAAAGGCGAACCCAATAGAGGAATAGACCGTATTTAAGGGCTTTTGAAGTCTGAAATGAACTGAGTTTTGGCAGATTTCCTTAGTGTTGCGGCGTTTCTCTGTGTGAAACAGAAAACAGTCATTGTTGGTATTTGAAAGGATTTCAAAGGCCTAAAGACCCATTCTATTACAGAACAGAGGCCAGGAGACAAAGACCGAGAGACAGAGACTAGGAAATAGAAGGTCGGAAGGGAAAAGGCAATAGCACAGCATAGCCAAACCAACAAATGATCATGGAGCGTCGCTAGCACAAGCGAGCCACGTGATAGCGCATCATATTTACCAGAATTTGGTTACTATGCTATTAGGAAAAGAAACCTCTGAGCTCATGTGTGTCTAGTCATGGCATCAAACAGTTAAAAAGACATAAGGGATAGATTAAGACACCTCGAGCCTTTGAGAGCTCGAGAGCATTGTAAAATGCCTATAAACGGCTGAAAGTTAGAAAGATGAAGGGTTCAACTTTTGGAGACTATGGAGACTCTGCTCCTCTAGATTTTCCTCCTCATTCTAGCAATATAAGCTTCTTTTGTTGTTACATGTTCAATTCCCATTTTCTCTTCTGTTCTAAGCTTTCACTTGAATAGGTTATTCATGTTTTCCTCTGTGTCTAATGCCAGATAACTGTCATCTTATCTCTGCATTGATAAATTAGATTTGCAAGCTTCATTTACTTCTTGTAGCTAGCCATTCATATGTGTTTATGTATGCATCTACTAGTACAGTCGATATTCTCCATCTATCCATTGAATCTATAAACTATTGAGCATTAGTGGACTAAAACCTTGTAAAGCTGAGGGTGTTCATGCATGTCTTGAGTGAGAACAGAGTTGAAACACTCATCTAACTTGATCTAAACCATCATCCATTCCAATAGTTCTGAGAACAATATTGAAGATTTATATGTTACCAGGAATCTTCGAGCTACAACCTATGAGAGTTTCCTGGACTGATAACACAATTGGCACCATTTCCGGGGAGAGGAAGTTGAAGCTCAGCTTCCCTGGCAAATGACACAGATCCAACTTTAATGATATACAAAGTTTGGGCACTTTTTCAGTTGTAATCATCTATTTGGCGAATCTACTGGAGGATGAACCTCTTGGCCACTCCACTTCATAGTTCTGGCTTAGTTTGTGAGGCATACTCAGAGAAATCCTCAAAAGCCACAAGCTAAGCCAGTATCTGACCCTGAAAAAATCATCAAAGAAAGAAAGGCATTGCAGAAAGGAGCATCACATTCAGGTAGCTCTAAACAATATTCTATATCTCTTCAAGAAAATCCTATAATAGAACAAATACATGTTGAGAGTATAGCATCTAATACTAGCAGTGAAGAAAAAATCTCAGAGATTCATAAACATCCTTATTCTTTAGTTTCTCCTCTTGTTGCAAGCCCAAAGGAAACCTCTCCTCCTATCCATCACACTCCTTTAGTCTTATCAGTCACTGCTCAGCCCTCTGTCATTCAGACTTCCAATACCCTTATAGCCACCATAGCTATGGCAGGTCCACAAGCACCTACCAAGATGGAAAGAATCATAGCTGCTAGGTATGGACCTCTAGTATTGCCCACTCCTTTGAATGCCATGCCTACTGGAGAATATCAGAAGTATAGGCCTAATTTCACTGGCACTGAAGGTGTTGCAGCTGAAGAACATCTTGAATCATTCTATAGCTATGCTGATAACCTGGACATTAGTAAAGATGATGTGTGGATGAAAGTCTTTGTCCAAAGCCTAGATGGAGAGGCTAGCAAATGGTTTAGAGAACTGACCCCAAGATATATAGTAGATATTGAGGCTTTAGATGATGCATTCCTAAAGCATTGGGGGGATAAGGAGGATCTACTCTACTACCACACCGAGTTTGGGAACTTAAAGAGGAAAAATGGTGAGTTGTTGTCTGATTTCAATAAGAGATTTAACCGCATGTACAACAAAATACCAACTGAAGTAAAACCCACCACTACCTCTGCTAAACTCACTTATGCTAGTGCCTTTGATTCTAACTTCTGTCTACTGTTGAGGGAGAGATGATGCGCTACTTTGGCTGATATGCAGGATGCAACCTTGGAAGTAGAATCAAACATCATGGTTGTAGAGAAGCTCAAGGGGAATGTTAATAGAAGGAGACAGAGAAGTGAATCTTCATCATCCTCAAATCCCAAGATCAATAAAATGACCAAGATGATAGAATTATTGGCTTCTGAAATCTCCAAATTAAAGGTTGAGCAGCACCTTGGGAAAGGAAGAGTTCCTAATACCTTTGCTCCTAGAAATCCAAATCCAAATCCATATAGAAGAGCTAATGAGCAGTTGCAGATTCTACAAAGAAGCAAAGATGCCAATGAAGATCAAAGGGTGAAGACCCCTTTCCAGAATGTAGTCATGGAAGAAGAGTAGTTTGAAGAAGATGATGAGATCCATTGTCTGGAAGACAAAGGCAGTGCCTCCTTTTTGACCTCAGCTGCCTATGAAAAGTCATTATTCAATGACCAGATCAACCAAGAATGGGATGGTGAAGCTATTCTGCAAACTGAAGATCAACACAGATATAATCTGAGGTCGAAGATGAATAATGCCAAGGAAACTCCTATTCAAAGAGCTGTTGTCCCTACAGTACAACAAGCTAATAAGCAGAAGCGATCGACAATTGATCCCATCATCCTCAAAGCTCCAACTCATGAGGTAAGAGGCCTTGACAAGTCTCCTTCTCCTTTTAGTTTTCAATCAGAAATTCAAAAGCTAAGAATACCTATACCTCTGATTGAACTAGTGAAGAATGAGTCCTTCAAGAGATCTATCCTTGAGGCCCTTGAGCCTAATGCCATCCAAGCCTCCACCAACTATGTAAATCTACAAGATGACAAACCAGTTGTTGTTCTCAGCCCAATGATTGAAAATTATGATGATAGCTCCTTGTTTAGTCAATTTAGTATGTCCTAAATTGCTACATTAATTATCAATCCGGGAGTCGTAAACTGATGAAGTGTGGCGCACTATATGTGCAAGGCAACCTCTTTCTTAGCTTTTATTGTTTTCAATTTTATCTTGTTTTTTTGGGGGTTTTATCTTGGTTTGTCTCTTAATGCAAATGGAAATCCTATTCCTAAGTTTTAAGAATACTTTAGAAGGCAAGTTTGGGTATAGATTTTAAGGCGATTATGTCCTTTATGATGACTTCTAGAACTTACCACTTCAGAGGATCTAAAAACAATCTAGTGATGAAATTAATACTTGAACAAGGATGTAAATATGTAGCTAAACAAGAATGTAAATGTGCAGTTACTTGAATCAAACAAATGATGAGATGTTGATCATGAAATATCTATCTCTGCTACTCATCTAAATACAGAAATAAAAGTTAAGCTATTGCACTCAAACAAATCAAAAACTGCAAACTAAGAAAAGTAAAATCAATTCACTTCATTTAAAGTCCGATAGCTCGCCAAGTAATCTTTTCGGGGTTAAGCTATGGCTCTAGAGATAACGTCAATAATATGAGGAATTGATATGTGATTGCAGAAAAATAAAACTAAAATCAAATCACATCATTCATAGTCTGATAGCTCGCCAAGTAGTATTTTCAGGGTTAAACTATGGCTCTCGAGATATTGTCAATGATATGAGGAAGTTGATATCTAATTGCAGAAAAATAAAACTAAAATCAAATCATATCATTCATAGTCCGATAGCTCGCCAAGTAGTCTTTTTCGGGGTTAATATATGGCTTTGGAGATAACGTCAATGATATGAGTAATTTGATATCTAAGCTAACTAACAAAGCAAATGAATAAAACTGAAATCAAAGCATAACTGAAATTGAAAAACTAAGAAAAGCAAAGTCAGCAGAGAGGCTAATCTCATGTCACTAGTTATTGTAAAAATTGTATGAAAATTCCCAGGCCTATCCTAACCTGAAACACACACTGATCAGTGTTAGAAACAATATACAATGCTTGAAAAATCATGTACAGGAATGTAACGTTAACATCATAACTAACTTATGAAATATACACAAGTGAATAGATTATGAAATATGTGCAATGGAAATAAGGAAACAACACATAAAAGCTTTATAGAAAACAAAACAAAACCTCAGCCAGCAGGGGCCCTCTGCATGGCCTTGGTCAACATGCTATCAGTTTGGAATTACGCTCACACAGTCATACAAAACAGAGTTTTATTGTATTGCAAAATAGAGGAAGACTCCTCTCGTTACAACAGCAAGACCAGTTCACGGCACAGTACAATGACTAACAGCAAAACGACATCAAAAACTAACTCTACATGCGTTTGCAAATGTGTTATTTATAAGGGAAATTACATAACTATTTTCTTATGAAACACCTTCAACAGAGGACATGTAAAAAGACAGCATCCGTGAGTTTAGCATGGTGGTTTCCAATATCATTCAATCTATCAAAAGATGGCTATTGGATTTGTGTCATGGAGGCAGTCTACAGCTATCAAAATGAACCAACGGATCTAAGAATGGTCTCGGATCCTTCACATGTTGAAAAACAGAGACCTTCTTGCTGTAGAACTCCTTCGTTTGACCACCGTTTGACCAAGGGATTCCTTTGCGAATTTGGCTAAACCAATAGGACCTGATCCATGTCCAGATCATTCCTGAACTGCCCACATGCCTCCTTTTGCTTGATGACACCTGTAACCTAGAGATCAACAAAAGCAGTTGCAGAAAGTCGAATCAGGTGCAGAAAGTGGCTGTATTCTGCAGCTAATGAGCAAAATCTAATTCAAATAGCAAACACAAAAACATAGTTAGAAAACCACTTAAATTCTCTTTTAGAATCAATATGCAATGATCTTTGATAGCTTATGAGGTACTGGTGAGGGGAAAAAGTCTAGGAAAATGTGTAGGAGAGATGTAGTTTCAGGGCTCAACATACCCCCACTGTGAAGGTGTTGCATGTCCCCATGCAACCAAAACTTTGACCATCCTCCCTTCAGTTCATGTGTTCTGAGACCTCTGCCAACACATCCAACCTTCTTTTCTTCTTTCTTGGGACCACTGTCATCCTCGGCTTCCTCATTAGGCACTTGAATTTGAGGTTGATGAGAGCTCTGCTCAACCTCCTGCTCTTTTTCTTCAATTTTCTATTTTTCTTCTGCCACAGCCCAAGATGCAACATGGTGTTTTCATGAATAATCTTATCCAACCTGCATTGTTCTTTTAATGTTTCATTTTCTCTTTTGATGTCTCTATTTAGGACCTCCAGTTCAAAAACTTCCTATTTTAGTGACTGGATTAGAGCTTCCTAGCCTGTATTAGGTTGGATAGATGAAGTGCCTTGATCTGTGGCAGTTTTCTCCAACTTTTTAATATAATCATACATTTCTTGTTGGGTTGGATCTATCTTAGGTGTAGTCTTCCTTGGGCTGTCCCCAAAATCTGGTTGAGAAGGACTGATCTCAAGATCTAGTTGAGAAGGACTAAAATCTGGCTAAGGAATAGGAGTATGGTGTGGGCCACGGCCAGGAGGGATTGCTGGAGGTTTTTCTAGTGTTTCCCTCCTAAATCAATGAAGTGGGGCCCTTTAGTTTGTACTTTCCTCAGTTTTCCTTTAAGTCTAGAGCTCCTCCTTAGATTTTGTGAGCTAGTGTCTTCTTTCTCCACACTCTATTTTTCTTTCCCTTTCCTTTTTGCTGCAGTTGATTGTTCCTTAAGGTAAACTAGTCTTTTAGAAAGTATTTGGTGGTCCTCTTCTAAGGAAGGTTCTGAGATTTGATAGACAACTTCAATATTTCTTTTCCCCTTTAATTTTCATTGCTTCCTAATCTCAGTTCTTTCCTTCCTACTTTCTGGCAGCTTCTCTTCCTTATTAGTTTCTTTAGCTATGTTAGTAGAAGTGACCTGAATTCTCACACTTGTTTTCCTTCTCCTACTTTTCCTTGCTAACCTGCTCGTGGGTGTTTCAGGTGGATCTTGAAAGAAGTTTCTAACCAAAAACTATTCCCAGGTGTCCTTCTTTTCCTTCAACTATTTTTCAATCAAAATTTTTACAAGGCCGTGATGGTACAAGTGGGGTTCTATGTCCTTCAAATTATTTTGTACAGTTATGGACATCTTTTTCATACTATCCAACAAAAAGCAAGGCAAATTGATAGTTTGATTTTCTAGAAAATTCATTAGCAACTGGGTGTGTTACATATACATGGACCCGAACCGTCCCTCACATGTAATAAACTTCTAGATTATCAATAATAGACTAGCCCACTTTTCTTCTAAAGCAGAGACAGGGATTCCACGTTTGAAAATGGTTATATCCATACCTGGATTGCGTAGGATAACCCTTTAGGCCCTCTCATCAAAGCTTTTGTTTTTGAACCACCGTTCCCCCTCCTGTGGGAGTTTCGTTGCTGCAACGATAGATGCCTCTGTAACTGAAAATTTAAGGTCTCCAACCTCAACTTCCACGCCATTAAAAGACCTCGCAAATGTCTTCATAACTTCTTTGTTGTAGCCTCTGAATTTTTGGATGAACTGTAGCCACCGTGCCTTCCTTAATATGTTTTTCAATTGGGGATACCCCTCCATGAATTTGGGTCCTTCCAATTCTACTCTTAGCAAAATACCCATTCCTACCTCCTGCCTTAAAATACGTCTGAGTGAATAATAGATTGATGGAGGTGAAATGACTGTGTTAGCGGGGAATGGCAAAGGTTTGTAGAGAAAAACCAGTAGTCGTAAATGAAAGAGCAGAGAACAGGTAATGAGAATGAGTTCACGGGAGTGTAAATAGGCCGAAAGTAACAAACGGGATAGTATGGGAATAGAGTGAGCTTAGATTTTGAGATAGACAGCTGCGGAATAAGCGTGATCACGTTCTCAAAATGACTGCGGATTGTGTGGAAGGAAAAAGTTGTGATAAAATAGATTATGTCCTCATAATTACCCGGTTCAGCAGGTGGAATGCCAACGTACAAATAAACATGAGTTAAATTCAGAGGCGGATCACGAGGTCGTTAAAAATTAATGCAAGGTTTGTGGAGAAATCATGTAAAGGTCATGGAGCAGTTATGGAAGCTATCAATGCTAATCATTACATATAATGGAGTCGTGGTTTCATAACTATATAGAATGTGCTTTTTTAAAATGCTATTTGAAATAAATCGTGCACATACCTTGGAATTTTTTCCACTTTTGACCATTAACCTTTGATTAGTTGCTTCCTGTTGGTGCTTTAGGTGCTTTATATCTTCAAAATATTTTCCTTTGTCATACCTACACTTGGTTCTCATCATCATTTGGCTAACATTTGACTGTCAATGTTGAATAACAGAGTGTTAGCTGCGGAATCAATCAACTAGCTGCGGAATCAATTTCTAGTTGCGGAAACTGAATTCAGCTATGGAAACTGACACAGTGAACATATCACTGAATGGAGATGGATGGAAATGAATAATGACTGAGTGAATGATATATGAAAACTGGTCATGAAAGGAATTTTATTGGCGAAATGAGATGATGAAATGAAATGAAATGAAATGGAGTGAAGTGAAATGAAGTGAAATGACATGAAACTATGAATAAAATGAGGAAAGTTTTTTTGGAAAATATAGGGCGTCAGAAGTTTCTGATTTTCGCCCTATATTTTTTGTATAAGACTGCCAATCAATGATTGTTTTTCAGGCTTATACATTTTATTTTATTTTAATAGAAAAGAACAAAGATTAGGCTAGTGGAGAAGAAGGATTCTTCTTCACCAGCCTTATTGCAGAATTATCTTGAAAGATTTTAACAAATTCCTCCTTTGAGAGTGGCTTATGATAGATCTTTAATCTATGGCCATTCACAATAAGAGGAGTTTGATGTTCATCAATGGTTTTGATTCTTACTGCTCCATTGCTAAAGATTTTGTCAATCTCATATGGCCCAAGCCAATGAGTCTGAAATTTTCCTTTGAAATCTTTAAACTTGGAATCAAATAGCAATGCCCAATCTCCTTCTTGAAACATTTTCTCCTTGATGTATTTGTCATGCCACTTAGCTCTTTGATATTGAACTAGATCAATTCTTAGGATTTCTTCTTGTCTAATCTCATCTAGCTCATTCAACTGCTCCATTCTATGCTTTTTGGCTTCTGATAGATCCATTCCCAATTGAACTGCCATCTTGAAGGTACTAACTTGGAACTCAATGGAGAGCAAAACTTCTTTCCCATAAACAAGTTCATAGGGAGAATGTCATGTTGTATTCCTCCATGTAGTTATATAGGCCCATAAGGATTCAGGAAGCCTTTCTGCCCAATCTCTTCTGTGTAGATGAACAGTCTTGGTAATGATGCTTTCAAGAACTTTGTTTGTAGACTCCACTTGACCATTTTCTTGTGGATGGTAAGGAGTAGATTTTCTGTGCTTGACCTTGTACTCTTCCATCAGCTTCTCCACCAGTTTGGATGTGAATTGTCCTCCTTGATCTGTCACAATTTCTCTTGGAACACCAAAGTGAGTAAAAATATCCTCATAAAGAAAACTAACAACTGAATGCTCAGTAGCAGAAAATAATGCTTTGGCTTCTACCCATTTAGTGACATAATCAGTACATACCAATATATACTTTCTTTGTTTAGATGGTGGGTTAATAGGTCCAATAAAATCTAAAGCCCATTTTTCAAAGGGTTCGATGAGTACCTATGGCTGCAATGGCATTTCATTTGAAAGGGTAGGTTTCCCTACTCTTTGGCAGCTATCACACCTTTTGACATATTTTTTTGCATCTTTGAAGAGGGATGGCTAATAATATCCTAAAGAGAGGATTTTATAGACTGTTCTTTTGTCAGAAAAGTGTCCACCACATGATTCATCATGGCATGCTTTGAGAATATCAAGAATTTCATTTTCCCTAACACATCTTCTGATCACAAAGTCTGGCCCTATTTTAAACAATTCGTTAAAAATCCATGAATATTTTGAACTCTCCTGAATAATCTTTCTTCTTTCACCAGGAAATAAATGTGGAGGTAGTTTCCCTATAACCAAATAGTTAGCTATATCTACATACCAAGGAGTCTTAGTAGTTACTGTAAATAAATATTCATCAGGAAACTTGTCCTCTATAGGAGAATCTTCTTTAGTATTCTGAATCCTAGACAAGAAATCAGCTATTGTGTTTTGCTTCCTTAGTCTATCTAACACAGTAATATTGAATTATTGTAAAAGTAAGAGCCACCTTGTAACTCTGCCATTAGTAATAGGTTTTTTCATTAAATATCTAATAGCAGAATGATCAGTATGGATAAAATTTTCTTAGCCTGTTACATAATGTCTAAACTTATTGATTGCATGAACAACAGCTAAGAACTCTTTTTCAATCACAGTATAGTTCAACTCAGTAGGAGTTAAATTTTTACTGGTATAGTAAATGGCATAAGGAACTAAATCTTTTTGTCCCAATACAGCCCCTAGAGCTGTATCTAAAGCATCTGTAGAAATATAGAAAGGAAGTTTCCAATTTGGTCCTCTCAAGATAGGCACTTCAGATATTCTTGTTTTCAAAGTTTCAAATGCTGATTGGCAATCAGGACCCCATTTGAATTCACAGTCTTTTGTAAGCAGTTTGAAGAGTGGAGATGCTATTTTAGTGAAATTTTCTATAAATCTTCTATAATATCCAGTAAATCCTAGAAAACTTCTAACATATTTTTGACAATTTGGAATAGGTAACTTGGAGATGACTTCAACTTTTGATCTATCAACTTTAATCCCATCCCCTGAAATATGATGTCCTAAAACAATACCTTCAGTAAACATCATAAAGCATTTTTCATGGCTTAGTGAAAGGTTTGTTTCTTTACATCTTATAAGGACTTTTTCCAAATTTTCTAATGCCTCTTCAAACGAATCACCATAAACTGTAAAATCATCCATATAAACCTCTACACAATCATGGATTAGATCAGAAAAAATTCCTAGTACTGCTCTTTGGAATGTTGTTGGTGCATTACATAATCCAAAAGGAAGCACTCGATAAGCAAAAGTTCCCCATGGACAGGTAAATGTGGTCTTATCCTGGTCTTCAGGTGCTACCTGAATCTGATTATAACCACTAAAACCATCCAAAAATGAAAAATACTTTTTGCCTGCTAATGTATCTAATACTTGATCGATAAAGGGCAAGGGAAAGTGATCCTTCAAAGTTTCTTTATTCGGTTCCCTGTAATCAATTTATACCCTCCATTTACCATTCTTTTTGGGTACTATAACCAAAGGAGAAACTCACCAGCTATCTGAAATTGGGTAAATGAAATTTACATTGAGTAGTTTTTGGAGCTCTTCTTTCACTATCTCCCTAAGATTTGGATTCATCCTTCTCTGAGGTTGTCTGATTGGTCTATTGTTTTCCTCGATATAGATGTGATGGATGAAAGTCTTAGGGTCAATACCTTTCATATCAGTATACTCCCATGCAAATGCAGTAGAATGTTTTTGCAAGATTTTGGTTAGCTCTTCATGTTGTGACTTTTCCAATTTTTTGTTGATATTCAGTGTTTTTCCTGGAAAAATCTCAATGGTAGAGCTACCAAACTCTTCCATAGAGTAAAGAGACATTTGTCTTGATGATAGATATTCAATATCAGAATCTAACTGAAATTGTGTGTGGACAATACCTTTCATATCAGTATACTCCCATACAAATGCAGTAGAATGTTTTTTCAAGATTTTGGTTAGCTCTTCCTATTGTGACTTTTCCAAATTTTTGTTGATATTCAGTGTTTTTCCTGGAAAAATCTCAATGGTAGAGCTACCAAACTCTTCCATAGAGTAAAGAGACATTTGTCTTGATGATAGATATTCAATATCAGAATCTAACTAAAATTGTGTGTGGTCATATTCTGAAGATGTTTCAAAATTTTCTAATGTGTTCAAAATTTGACTATCTTCACTAATTTCAAAGATAGTAAAGACAGGTTGTATAATATCTTCATCATCGACCCATTCATTGTCTCCTACTTCTGTAATTTCCTTTGTTGGAGGATACAAATTGAATTTCTTTGTTGAACTACCATCAGAAATGTACATATCTCCAGATCTACAACTAATGAAAGCATCAGCTGTGGCTAGCCAAGGTCTTCCTAAGATGAGTGGATGTCCTCCTAAATTACTCTTGGGAGTCAAAATCATGAAATCTACTGGATATTCCCAAGAATCTAAGGAGACTAAAATATCTTCTAGTACACTGTCTGGTTTGATTATTGATCTATCTGCAAGTTGTAATAAGGTGGGTGTAAAAAGAAGATTAGGAAGTTTAAGCTGTACCATAGTCTGTCTACTCATAATGTTGATAGCAGCTCCTAGGTCAATCAAAGTGTTTGGAATTTCTATCCCATTTATATGTGTCTTGACAATTGGACTACTTGGATCTACATACTTCTGCATGGTAATTTTTCCCATCATGATATCTATAATTTTTCCTACCAGGTGGATTCTTCTTGTATCTCTTGGTTTCCTTCCTGGTCTTTTAAGACTCAACCCCTTTATTGTTTTCACTAGAATAGGAATCTCTCGAATGGCTTGTAGCAATGGAATCTTGATACAGACATTCTTCAATTCATCTAGAAAATCATAATCAGGCAACAATATTTGTTTTTCCACCCCTTTGTCAATTTGTAATCTTTCAGGGAAAGGAGCCGTGGATGAAGATGCGGGTTTCTCAACTATAGGAGTTGTGGGGGTTGACTCTTTTTCTTTTTCTTTTTGAATGATTGGGTTTTGAAGATATGCTTCCTCAGAACATTTATTGACTTTAAGAGAATCCTCCTCAGAGGTACCTTGCTCTTGAACATCTATAGAAGGTTTTTCTAGAACTCTACCAAATCTGAGTTGGACATCATTAAGAGGAATAATCATATAGGTAGGAAATTGTTGTCCTTCTACCATGTAAGCATTCTGAGGATTTTTGTTGTTGGGATTTGGCAATGGTTGGGCTGGGAGTTGATTTGTCTTTTGTTGAAATGGAAGCAAGAGTTGAGAATTTGGATTTTGTTGAGAAGGTAGTTGTTGTGGAAATGGTAATGAAAGTTGTGGTTTTTGACTTGGAATTGGTGGATTTTGTTGATTTGGAAAAGCTGGAGGATATTTATAAAATTGAGCAAATCTTCCATAAGTATTTTGCATCCCTTGTGCCCATGATTGGTATGGATTTTGATATTGTTGCCAAGAATTCCAGTTTGGCAGGAGCTGAAAGTTCATAGGATTGTTAAATCCCTGATTTGTTGCCCCTGCCATGGTCTTCTTGAAACAAAACAAAGGGACTCTACTGAATTTGGATCTTCCTGAAAGACAGCTTTGAGCCCAGGAATTGAAGGACAATCCTTGGTCTCATGGCTTTCTGAGAAAATCATACATGTTTCTACAACTTTTGCATCCAAGGGACATTCCCTTAGAGCATGTTTCTTCCTACATTTTGGACAAAAGATGGCCAAGGCATCAACTTCTGCTTTCTGCTTGTTTTGTATTTTAAGGGTGTCTAGTTGTTCACTAAGGCTCCCTAGAATATTAGTTTTGAACTCATCAAACATATTGCCAATCTCTACCCTACTTACTGATCTAGTTGCAGATTTGTTTGCTCTAATAAGAGAAGGATCTCTCGGCCCTTTTCCAGTTTTATATTTTCCCCTTGAGAGATGGACACATAGTTCTGCTATGTCATGAAGTGGAAGTTGAAAAATATCCCCCTTCCCCATCATGTTTAAAATGTCTATCCATTCATCTCTAATGGCTTTCAATAGAAGGGATTTTAAGGTTTCCTCATCTAAATTACTCATTTTTGCTCTCTTTAAATTGTATTGAAATATTTCAAGTAAATCCTCCAAGTTTTCATCTTCTCTTTGCATCATCTTGAATACCTCATCCTTATGATTGGTGGGCATACAATAATCCAGGTATCTATCCAAAAATGTTTGTTTCGTATCATTCCAAGTCCTAATAGATTGAGTGACTAATACCATGAACCATTTTGAAGCAGCTCCTTTCAATGTTGAAGGAAACAGTTTGAGTTTTTGAGAGTCTTCCATATAGTCATAGGTTCGGCACAAGACTTCAAACTCAAATAGAAATGTTTCAAGATCCTCAATTCACAACCCATAAAATTTTGGGAGGACAGATGGTGAAATGTTTTTCATTGTTGTATGAGCTTCCTCATCGGCTATAGGGAATCCAAACGAGTTATCTCCATCCCTATTTCCCCCATTGTTACCTCTACCTCCTCCATTATTTCCTCTTCCTCTGCCTCGGCCCCCTCCTCCAAATCCATTTACTACTTCCTCTGTCATGATAGCTTCCTCAGAGTCCTCAGAGTCCTCTAGTTCTTTTATTAATGGTGAACGAGGAAGAGTTTCTCCCTCCTCTTATTCAGGTGATTCTACTTCATTGATTACAATATGTTCCCCTGTAGAAGTGAAGAAAGGTTCTTCTCCTGGATCAGATTTAATAGATAGTGTGGGAGAGTCTCCTAATTCGGCTGCTACCCCTTGAATTCCAGGAATCCTAAGGATGGGAGTATGAGTCAGAGATGATGGAGGTGTATCTTGTCTATGCCTTAAAGTAGCTGGAGTTTTGAAAATTGAACTTTTGGCCCTAGCTATAAACCTTGCCTTAGAATATCTTGCTCTATGCATGCCATTTTTTATTTTTATTTTTTATGTTGGGCTAGTAATTCTCTTTCTGATCTTCCAGATCACACTAGGTGCAAGAAGAGAGCATAATCAAGAAATTATTAAACTAATAACTCTCTTTTCTGATCCTCTAGGTCACACTAGGTGCAAGAGGAGAGCATACTTCAAGAAGTTATCAATTTTTCCCTTTTAAGAGATCGGCTACCTAGTTACATTTTCCCGGCAATGGCGCCAGAATTTTTAGTCAATTTAGTATGTCCTAAATTGCTACATTAATTATCAATCTGGGAGTCGTAAACTGATGAAGTGTGGCACACTATATGTGCAAGGCAACCTCTTTCTTAGTTTTTATCGTTTTCAATTTTATCTTGTTTGTTTTGGGGTTTTATCTTGGTTTGTCTCTTAATGCAAATGGAAATGCAAGTGGAAATCCTATTCCTAATTTTTAAGAACACTTTAGAAGGCAAGTTTGGGTATAGATTTTAAGGTGATTATGTCCTTTATGATGACTTCCAGAACTTACCACTTCAGAGGATCTCAAAACAGTCTAGTGATGAAATTAATACTTGAACAAGAATGTAAATATGCAGCTAAACAAGAATGTAAATGTGCAATTACTTGAATCAAACAAAATATGAACTACTGATCATGAAATCTCTATCTCTGCTACTCATCTAAATACAGAAATAAAAGTTAAGCTATTGCACTCAAACAAATCAAAAACTGCAAACTAAGAAAAGTAAAATCAATTCACTTCATTTATAGTCCAATAGCTCACCAAGTAGTCTTTTCGGGGTTAAGCTATGGCTCTGGAGATAACGTCAATAATATGAGGAATTGATATCAGATTGCAGAAAAATAAAATTAAAATCAAATCACATCATTCATAGTCCAATAGCTCGCCAAGTAGTCTTTTCAGGGTTAAGCTATGGCTCTGGAGATAACGTCAATGATATGAGGAAGTTGATGTCTAATTGCAGAAAAATAAAACTAAAATCAAATCACATAATTCATAGTCCAATAGCTCGCTAAGTAGTCTTTTCGGGGTTAAGATATGGTTCTAGAGATAACGTCAATGATATGAGTAATTTGATATCTAAGCTAACTAACAAAGCAAATGAATAAAACTGAAATCAAAGCATAACTGAAATTGAAAAGCTAAGAAAAGAAAAGTCAGCAGAGAGGCTAATCTCATGTCACTAGTTATTGTAAAAATTGTATGAAAATGCCCGGGCCTATCCTAACCTGAAACACACACTGATCAGTGTTAGCAACAATATACAATGCTTGAAAAATCATGTACAGGAATGTAACGTTAACATCATAACTAACTTATGAAATATACACAGGTGAACAGATTATGAAATATGTGCAATGGAAATAAGGAAACAACACATAAAAACTTTACAAAAAAGAAAACAAAACCTCAGCCAGCAGGGGCCCTCTACACGGCCTTGGTCAACATGCTATCAGTCTGGAATTATGCTCACACAGTCATACAAACAGAGTTTTATTGTATTGAAAAACAGAGGAAAGCTCCTCTCGTTACAACAACAGGACTAGTGCACGGCACAGTACAATGACTAACAGAAAAACGACATCAAAAACTAACTCTACATGCGTTTGCAAACGTGTTATTTATAAGGGAAATTACATAACTGTTTTCTTATGAAACACCTTCAACAGAGGACACGTAAAAAGATAGCATCTGTGAGTTTAGCATGATGGTTGCCAAGATCATTCAATCTATCAAAAGATGGCTATTGGATTTGCGTCATGGAGGCAGTCTACAACTGTCAAAATGAACCCACGGATCTAGGAATGGTCTCGGATCCTTCACGTGTTGAAAAACAGAGACCTGCTTGCCGTAGAACTCCTTCGTTTGACCACCGTTTGACCAAGGGCTTCCTTTGCGAATTTGGCTGAACCAATAGGACCTGATCCATGTCCAGATCATTCCTGAACTGCCCACATGCCTCGTTTTTCTTGATGACACCTATAGCCTAGATATCAACAAAAAAGTTGTCGAAAGTCGAATCAGTGGCTGAAAGTGATTGTATTCTGCAGCTAATGAGCAAAATCTAATTCAAATAGCAAACACAAAAACATAGTTAGAAAACCACTTAAATGCTCTTTTAGAATCAATATGCAATCATCTTTGATAGCTTATGAGGTACTAGTGAGGGGAAATAGTCTAGGAAAATGTGTAGGAGAGATGTAGTTTCAGGGCTCAACACTCCCCATCATTCTATGTCTCTCTAACTATTCATGGAAAAATCCTTCACAACTGCCTTCTGGACACAAGATCCAGCCATAATCTAATGCCTAAGGTTGTCATGGATGAATTAGGTCTTGACATTACCAAGCCTTATCATGACATGTTTTCTTTTGACTCTAGAAAGGTGAAATGTTTGGGATTAATCAAAGATCTAGCCATCACCTTGTCTCAACTGCCCATGAAAAGCATGATGATGGATATTGTGGTAGCAAATGTTCCCCCCAAGTTTGGCACATTGCTTTCTAGAGGTTGGATCAAAAGATTAGGTGGAACATTGCAAAATGATCTATCCTATGCTACTATCCTAGTTTTTGGAGGCGAAAGTAGGAGATTATACAGAGAGGCTCAGTTGGCTTATATCATCAATGATGAAAGGAATCCCACTAATCATCCCATATATGCTGTTGAAACTGATTTTGGAGCCTGTATTCTTCAGATTGAATAATCCCAGTTGGCCTCCACACGGCTTAAGAGACCGGTTTTCCAAATCATAGAGGAAGAAGGCCCATAAATTTGGGACATGTTCTTTGATGGAGCTTGCTCTAAGGAAGCTACAGGGGCAGGTGTGGTCCTTGTATCCCCCACACAAGAATGCATTCATTTATCTTTCAAGTTGACTTTTCAGGTCACAAATAACATAGCAGAATACAAAGCCTTGATATTGGGCTTAAACACTGCTAAAGAAATGGGCATCAAAGGTCTGAAGGTGTTTGGAGACACAGACCTTATCATTCAATAAGTCAATAAAACTTTCCAAGCAAAGCATCCAAGGCTGAAAGCATACAGATATGAAGTATGGAAGCTCAAGGATACTTTTAATATTTTTAGCATTTCTTACATCCCGAGAATGAAGAACCAGCTTGATGATTCCCTTACTGTGTCTGCTAGCACGTTTATTCCTCCTTTGCATCCTAGATTGACTTATGAAGTTCAGGTGAAATATAGACCATCTCTTCTTGACAATGTCAAATATTGGAAAGTTTTTGAAGATGATGATGAAATTAATAGGCTTTTACAAGTCATAGATGAATTTTCTGAAATGCACATCGACCAAGAAAACGAAACCATGGAAGAATGCAACCAGTTCAAGCTAAAGGACGAGATTCATCAGGATAGCATTGTTCAGCTGCCTAGTAACCATATACCCAAAGGATTGGTTCCCCTAGAGAAGTTGTTTGATCATAATGATTTACCTTATAAGCCTACCAAAAAATAAAATGAGTCTGCTATTCATAAACATAAAGTAGGGAGTCCAACCCATCCAAAATACATAAATCTGTCCATTCACTTGTCTTCTGCCCAGAGTTCCGAGTATTTCACCTTGATGAAACAATTTGCTGATATTTTTGCTTGGGAATACAGTGATCTTAAAACCTATGACACCAACATCATTCAACATAAGGTTCCGATAGAGAAGAACACCATCCCTTTTAAGCAGAAATTAAGACCTATCAGCCCTCTCTTATTGCCTTTGAATGAAAAGGAAATCAAGAAGCTGCTAGATGCCAAGATCATACTTCCCCTAAGGTATTCAAAGTGGATAGCTAACCTTGTGGTAGTAATAAAGAAGAATGGAGAAATCAGGCTTTGTTTTGACTTCAGGAATCTGAACAAATGCTCTAAAAAAAACAACTACCCCCTGCCTAAGATAGAACACTTGCTGCAAAAAGTTTCAGGAGCTAGAGTCATGTCTTTCCTAGATGGGTTTTCAAGTTACAATCAGATTGTTGTACATCCATAAGATCAGGAAAGGACCACCTTCACTACTCCTTGGGATACTTTCATGTACTCCAAGATGCCTTTCGGATTGATGAATGTTGGGGCTACCTTTCAGAGGGCCATGGACATAGCCTTTGTGGGAGAGAAGGAAAAGTTTGTCCTTATTTACCTTGATGACATAACAGTCTTTTCCAACACCCACAAGAACCATTTGCAACATTTGAAGAAGGTGTTTCTAAAGTGCAAACAGTTTGGAATTTCTGTGAACCCAAAGAAGTCACAGTTTGCTCTAGAAGAAGGCAAACTTCTGGGACATATTGTTTCTGCTGAAGGTGTGAAGATTGATCCAGCAAGAGTTCAAGCAATTCAGACATTGTCTATCCCAAGATAAAAAAGGGACATTCAATCTTTCCTGGGTAAGATCAACTTTGTTAGGAGGTTTATTCCAAACTTTGCAGAACTAGTGAAGCACATCACTTCCATGCTGAAGAAAGGATCAAAAATAAAATGGACAGATGTTGCAAGAAGCTCTTTTGAAGCCATCAAACAAGTTATCATGGAAGCTCCCACTCTAATCAGCCCAGATTACACCAAGGAGTTTTATATCTTCTCTTTTGCCTCTTATGATACACTTGCAACAGTTCTATTGCAGAAAAATGATGAAGGTGTAGAGCACCCTGTGGCCTTTTTTAGCAAAACTCTAAGGGATGTTGAACTAAGGTATGACCTTATTGAAAAATAAGCTTATTCTCTCATAAAATCTTTAAAGGCATTCAGAATTTATATCCTGCATTCCAAAGTGATTGCATATGTACCTTCAGCCTCAGTAAAAGATGTTCTAACTCAACCAGATATTGATGGAAAGAGAGCTAAATGGATTGCAAAATTCATAGAGTTCAACATAGAGGTGTAGCCCACCAAGCTTGTCAAAGGCCAGGGCTTGGCTAAACTTATGGCTGAGGAAAATTTCATTTTGTTAGACATCAATTACATGGGTTAAAATTCAGGTGATGAGTAGACAGAGGAAGCAGCAGGAGAGCAAGAGCAGAATCAGTCTTTGGCTGAAAATCTAGCCACCTGTGAATGGCATTCTAGCATAGTTCATTTTTTTGCAGAAGCTAGAAGTCCCTCCAGGGCTTAGCTAGAGTCAAGCCTGGGCCATTAAGCATAGATCAGCCAAATTCGACATTAATGAAACCTGCTCTATTGGAAAGAACCATCAGTAATCCTCTTGAGATGTCTAGATAAAGGACAATCTATGGAAGTCATGCACCAGTTCCATTCTAGCATCTGTGGAGGGCATCATTATTGGAAAGCCACAGCCCACAAGATCTTGAGAATTGGGTATTATTGGCCTACTATGTTCTCTGATGTGTGTTATTTTGTGAGGTCTTGTGACAAATGTCAGAGGTTTGCAGGAAGACAACAGCTAAAATCTCTGCCCTTGAAGCCAGTACACACCAATGGTCCCTTCCAGCAGTGGGGCTTGGACTTTATAGGTGAGATCAACCCACATTCCAGTGGCTAGCACAAATGGATCTTGGTAGCCACTGATTATTTCACCAAGTGGATTGAGGCTATACCCACTAAGAATGCTAATCATCAAGTTGTCATAAAGTTCTTGAATGAGAATATTTTCACTAGATTTGGTTGCCCAACCAAACTAGTCACTAATAATGCAGCAGCTTTCAAGGCAAAAGAATTGGTGTACATGACTGAATCCATGGGCATTCAATTAGTGCATTCTACCTCATATTATCCTCAAGGCAATGGCCTGGAAAAATCATCTAACAAGAGTCTTCTAAGGATAATCAAAAAACTGTTGGAGGACAACAAAAAGATCTGGGATTCTAAGTTGAATTTTGCAATATGGGATGACAAATTTACCAAGAAGAAATCCATAGGAAATTCTCCATTTAAGCTGGTTTATGGCGCTGATGTTATTTTTCCTATCCAGTTGATTCTCCCTGTGGCCAAATTCTTTCAAGAAGAATAGGATGAAATGAATGACATGGTAAGGAGAATGAATAACCTGGTTGAATTATAGCAGATCAGAGGGCAACTGGTTGAGAAGTCAAAAGTTCATCAGAAGAAAATCAAAGAAACCTTTGACAGGAAGGCTAAAGTGGACAATTTCCAAGTTGGTGACTAGGTTCTCAAATGGGATGCATTGAAAGAAAAGAAAGGTAATCATGGTAAGTTTGAATCCTTACGGACGGGTCTATTTTCCATCGCTCAAATTCAGCAAAAAAATACCTTTATTCTGCACACTCTGGAAGGAGATGTTTCTGGTGGCCCAATCAATGGGCAATTCTTGAAACTTTATTTCATTTAGGCTTTAAATCCTTGATATTGTAAAATATGTTTTTCATTTTTTATTTTCTATGCAAAATAAACTCCATGCCCAATGGAACACTAGGAGATAGATTTGATTTTGGTTTTACATGAAAGGCATTGGTCAATGGTTCTTGAAACCTCGCAGGGAGGCTTTCATCCCTAAAAGGAGCCAGTGTTAGTCTTATTGGCATATGGCCCAAAATGGATCCAAATATGCTCTCTTAGTCTTCAAAAGTTAGTAAAAGTAGGCCCAAGATCAAAACAATCGTAGGAGGAGAGCCATTAGAATGGCAGAAAAGCACTATCGGGAGGCCAAAAACACATAAAAATAGTGAAAAACAGAGTATCGGAGTTATAAATAGTGAAATGGACAGCAGCCATCAGATTTGGTCGATCAACGGTCTAGATATGATCAACAGGCCGTAATTGGTAGAGGCAATCGGCGGATTGAGGGTAGACCGTATGGAACTTGCGATAGCGATCAGCGATGCAACGTGGACCGTCGATCAAGCGCGCAGATTGACGGCCCACGTTGCATTGCAGGATCACTATTGAAAAATACAAGGAGTGCTTACATTGGCCCAGGGTATGAGTGATGTGTGATACGATTAACTGGACCCGACAGTTATATAAATATTATTTCATAGATTTTGAGATCCACCAAAAGGCATTTTTTAATGTACTCTCACATATTTTTTTATTTAACGAAATAAAAAGAAGTAGCGTCAATGCAACATTACAGACCCAAAAGGGTTTATTAATGTTGTTTAACACCATTTCAAGTCTGATAAATCAGAATTTTCACACTTTAATGTATTTTCCAATATAAAGGGAAAATCACAAAACAGGCAAGATTTCGGGAGGGCTAAAGGCGATAAGTGGTTCGGGCCAGGCTTCGCCCGATCCCATACAACGACCGCCACGTGTCTAGGGTGAGAAGAGAGAAAACCACCCTCATCAGGCAGTTAACTCCTGTACGAAAGAGTTGTCTGAAATGGATCACAACCGTTGGATCTAGAGCTCCCAGATCAACGGTGGAGATGTGATCACTACAAAAGCAGACCCAATAGAGGAATAGACTATATTTAAGGGCTTTTGAAGTTCAAAATGAACTGAGTTTTGTCGGGATTCCTCAGTGTTGCAGCGTTTCTCTATGTAAAACAAAAAACAGTCATTGGTTGTATTTGAAAGGATTTCAAAGGCCCGAAGACCCATTCCATTACAGAATAGAGGCTCGGACACAAAGACTGGTAGATAGAGACCTGGAGACAAAGACCAGGAAATAGAAGGCCGGAAGGGGAAAGGTAACAATGCAACACATCTTAACCAACAAATGATCATGGAGCATCGTTGGCACAAGCGAGCCACCTGACAGCGCAGCACATTTACCAGAATTTGGTTACTATGCTATTAGGAAAAGAAACCTCCAAGCTCATGCATGTATAGTCATGGAATCAAACAGTTAAAAAGATAGAAGGGATAGATTAAGACACCTCGAGCCTTTGAGAGCTTGGGAGCATTGTAAAAAGCCTATAAATGGCTGAAAGTTAGAAAGATGAAGGGTTCAACTTTTGGAGACTATGGAGACTCTGTTCCTCTAGCTTCTATCTTTAGACCAGCAATATAAGCTTCTTTTGTTGTTACATGTTCAATTCCCATTTTCTCTTATGTTCTAAGCTTGCACTTGAATAGGTTATTCATGTTTTCTTTTATATCTAATGCCAAATAGTTGTCATCTTATCTCTGCATTGATAAATTAAATTTTCAAGCTTCATTTACTTCTTGTAGCTAGTCATTCATATGTGTTTATGTATGCATCTGCTGGTAGAGTCAGTATTCTCCATCTATCCATTGAATCTATAAGCTATTGAGCATTAGTGGTCTAAAGCTGAGGGCGTTCATGCATGTATTGAGTCAGAACATAGTTGAAACAATCATCTGACTTGATCCAAACCATCATCCATTCCAATAGTTTCGAGAACAATATTGAAGATTTATATGTTAACAGGCATCTCCGAGCTACAACCTAGGATAGTTTCCTGGAGTGATAACAGGACTCACATTGCTTCAATCACCAATTGAGTTTCCCCTTTGGACATTTTTTTTCATTATTATTCCATATTTCTTATATATTTACTTTTATCTCTTAAACATATTTGTATTCTTTGTTCTTTTAATTTAATCTTTCTTATTTATTGACCTTTGTATCTTTATTTATGGCAAACCATTTAGTGCTCTTCAAAGCAGTGCTACATGCCCTACCTATTTATTTGTGCTTGGCATGGATGGATCCCCCATTCATTCTTCAAGAACTACAAAGAATTCAAATAGCCTTCCTATGGGGAGGAGCAAGACATGAGAAGAAATGGCCCTTAGTGGCATGGAAAAAAATATGTCGCCCAAAAATGAAGGGAAGATTGGGGTTATGGGAACCAGTAATAATGGAAATGGTGCCTGGGGCTAAGATTTGATGGAGATGGCTTCAGGGAGGGATGGATCTTTGGAAGAATATATGGACACGTATGTAGGCCCCTAAAACACCCCCTCAACACTTACTATAGGTTGAGCGATTTTTCTTCGAGATCGTCAATTTGGACCCTCACAAAGAAGGGAAGAGGCTTAATCTAGATACACTACTTCTAGGAAGTCAAGAATGGGAGATCAAAGTTGTTTTGAGAAGACTCATGGAAACAAATTCCCAAGCTAGGGAATAATGTGGAGCTATAACAAATGAGACTACAAATGGCCACATAGGGAAAAGTAAAAATAGATAATTATTGCGAGGAAGGTATGTAAGATCGATGGTGGCACAAATCTAGCAATATTGAGCCAATGGATGAAATCTATCAAAAAATTTTGAAGGATTTACAACATCGATGAATTCGTATTTCACCACAAGATAACAAGCTCGAATGGGGATATAGCTCGAAGGGTACCTTTTCTATCAAAAAATCCTACCATCTAGAGGCAGGTCATCACAAACAATAGGAAGAGGAAGTATGCATAAAAGGAAACAAAATCTATAGCCCAAAGTTTCAATATTCATATGGATATTAATAAAGAATAAACCTATCACATGGGACAATATTAGAAGTGAAAACTTCAAGCTCCATCTCGTTTACCGCTTTACTTACTAAATTCAAAAACTTTGGAACATATGTTTAGCCTATGTTCTTTTTCTATAGGTCTATGGAAGAAGTTGGGGAATTTTCCTTCTAGATTAGACTAGGTCCCAAAGAGTCCTTAAGACACAATACGAAACTTGTCATTGCAAGCCTTTTGCTAACCCCATCCTCAACTGTATCTAGAATACCTCCCTCGGTTTCCTCCTTTGGGGAATTTGGAAGGAATTTAGTAGGGAAATATTTAAAGGGGATGCACCATAAATCGAATATTCATGGAAGATCCTGACCAAGAATGTCAAAGAAATGGTTCTTACACTAAAATGGTCAACCCAATATTGGCAGCTCTCAGGTGGAGAATCTAGGCCAATGCAAGAATGGTTCATCCATATTCCTGATGATCATTCAACTAAAACTCTGATGTCGATAGTTTCCTCAAGATTGAGTATTTCGATCCCCCCATGCTATAGGATAATTTTTCTTGATCTAGCAAGCTACTTTTAACCCAGTAAATAAACTATGGATCTACCTAGAGTGATATGTGTATTGGTGTAAACAAATCAATAGATTTAATCCTAAATCAATCCCACACAAACAAAAAAATTCCACATCAATACATGATACTTTAAAGAAAGGAGTTTTTAGGATGGTACCAGGAACCCTTGCAGTTTGATGACATCTTTTGGTCCCAATGCAGAGAAACTTGCTCCTTGTAGGTTTTAACCCCGTACAGAAATTACCTGCATACGAATTCTAAAACACATAAAATAAACAATGTGAGAGCATAACACATAAAACACATATACACAGAGATTTTCCCCTGGATCCCAAAATCGGGACTACCAGCTTGATTTTTCATTATGTTCCTTTCAATGTTACAATACATATTTATACATGCCAAAGCATCCAATTCCATGAATCGAAAACTATCATGTCCAAAACCATGGACCAAAAACCATAGGTAGGTTCGCCCAACCTAATATAGGGTCCAAAAAAATTTCCTGGGGCACTTCCCTGAACCTTGTAGAGGGGGGCTACCCACCCCCCTCAAACCCCCCTGTGACCCCCCCCATTGTGCAATCGGTGCAATGAAGGGGGGGCTTCGCCCTGAGGTTCGCTACGTAGGTTAGTCGTGGAAAGAATATAACACAACCCAACATTCTCCCACTTGTTGTTTTCTTTCCACAGGGGCCCACATGAGAGTTTAGTCATTTTTCCATCCCTGAAACACCCATTGTTTCTCTACACCAATAGAACTTCTTAGAGCTCACAGATTTTGTCAATGCATCTGCAGTATTCTTCAAAGTGTCCACCTTTACTAGCAACACCTTCTTTTTTTTCTATCATATCCCTCGCAAAGTGATACTGAACATCAATGTGCTTTGTCTTTGAATGATAAGCAGGGTTCTTTGCCAATAATATTGCACTTTGGTTGTTATAGTCTATCCTTATAGCTCCCTGTACTAACCCCATACTTGAACATAATCCCTGCAACCAAACTGCTTCCTTGCTTACATGAGTGGCTGCTATGTATTCTGCCTCTGTAGTTGATAGTGCCACTGCAGATTGTTTCCTACTCATCTAACTTACTGCACCTCCAAATAGGTTAAACACATACCCACTTGTAGATCTTCTTTGATCCAGATCTCCAACCCAGTCTGCATCAACAAAGCCATGAATATCCAACACTTTGTCCAATCCTGGTCTTCCTTGGTAGCACAAACCATAATCACTAGTGCCACACAAATACCTGAAAACCCGCTTCACTACTGTCCAATGCTCCTTCCCTGGTTTTGGCATAAACCTGCTCAATACTACCACTACATGTGCAATGTTTGGTCTAGTACAGACCATTGCATACATTAGGCTACCGACTGCACTTGCATATGGAACACGAGACATATCCTCTTCCTCTTCTTGTGTCTTGGGACACTGTTCAGCAAATAATTTTACACCTATAGGAATAGGAACCTTCACCACTTTAATATCCTGCATATTAAACCTCTGTAGTATTGTCTCGACATACTTCCTATGGTTTAACCAGAGCTTCCTCTTTGCCCGATCTCTTTTAATTTCCATGCCCAAAATATAGTTTGTAGCACCAAGATCTTTCATGTCGAATTTGGAGGACAATTGGGTCTTCAAATCCTGGATAATTCCTTTGTCATTTCCAACCGACAACATCTAATCCACATACAGGACCAGATAAATAACATGGTCACCAATTAATTTCAAATACACAGTGATCTGCTTTGCTTCTAGTGAAGCCAAGTCCCCGTATAAATGTATCAAATTTTTGATACCACATCCTTGGTCACTGTTTTAACCCATACAGAGACTTCTTTAACTTGCATACGAGTTCTTTCTTACCCTTCACCGTAAAGCCTTCAGGTTGCTTCATTTAGATCTCCTCTTCCAGATCCATGTGAAGAAACGTTGTCTTCACATCCATCTGTTCTACCTCAAAATCAAAAGCAACAACGACAAATAAAAGTAACCTAATAGAAGTTACCTTGTCAATAGGAGAAAAAATATCACCAAAATCAATTCCTGGCACCTGGGAATAACCTTTTGCTACCAACCGAGCTTTGTATTTCTCCACCTTTCCTTCTTTATTTATCTTCTTCTTGAACACCCATTTGTTTCTAATGGGTTTCCTTCCAGCCGGCAACTCCACCAGATCCCAAGCCTCATTTTTGTGCAAAGATGCCATTTCATCAGCCATGGCTTCTTTCAAGAGTTTTCCATCCTATGAATCTATTGCTTCCTTCACAATTCTAGGATCATTGCCAGTAATAGATAAAGAAAAATTTCAACAGAAAGTAGATGGACTATACCTTTCTAGCTACCTTCCTTCTTGAACTGATCTTCTCAGACCCGGAGTTTGTGGCTCTTCATCTTCTGATTCCTCCTCAGCTGTAGAGTCTAATTCTTCCTCCTTTCGATCAAACTCTATCTTCTCAGGTTCTTTTGGTTGGATTTCACATTTAATAACATCTTTCACCTCTCTGAACACCACATCTCGATTGTACACAACCTTCCTTGTTGTTAGGTTCCAAAGCTTATAAGCCTTTAAACCATCCTTATACCCAATAAAGATGCACTTTTCAGATTTACTATCCAACTTGGTTCGTTTCTCTTTTGGAACATGTACATATGCATCACATCCAAATACCCTCAGATGTGAAAGAAAGGGCTTCTTGCCTGTCCATACCTCTTATGGAGTCTTATCCTCCAACGCCGATGAAGGTGATCTGTTGACCAAGTAACATGTTGTCTCCACCGCCTCTGCCCAGAATTCTTGTCCTAACCCGGCACCACTGAGCATGCTTCTTGCCCTTTCCATCAACGTCTTGTTCATTCTTTCTGCAACTCCATTTTTTTGAGGTGTATATGGAGTAGTCTTCTGCTGTGATATACCACACTTCTTATATAATTATTCAAATTCCTTACTGCAAAACTCTCCACCGTTATCTGTCCTCAGCACCTTTATCTTCTTCTCCGTCTGGTTTTCATCCAGAGCCTTAAATTCTTTAAACCTAACAAAGACTTCATATTTCTTCTTAAGGAAATATATCCATGTATTCCTTGAGAAGTCATCTATAAATGATACATAGTACACAGACTTACCTAGTGATGGAACCTTCACAGGTCCAAACACATCACTATGCACAAGCACTAATATCTGTTTTGCCCTCTTACCACCAGAGGGGAAACTCACCCGATTCTGCTTCCCATATACATAATTTTCACAAAAATCAAAATCTAGAGAGCTATTACTCATACCTTCTACCATACCTTTACCATGAATTATTCGAAGGCCCTTCTCTCCAATATGTCCAAGCTTTTGATGCCACAGCATGGTCTTCTCTCCAGAGACCACTAGATTTTCTGCTCCACTTTCAAGAACCACAGAATTGTTGCACACATCAACAACAGTGCTACCTTGCATCTTGTACAGAGTTCTAGTCTGAACTCCCTGCATCAATACTAGTGCTCCCTGAACCATCTTGCAAGTATCCTTCTCAAACACTATTTTTACACCTCCATCATCTAACTTGCTTATAGAAATCAGATTTTTGGCCAATGCAGGAATATGCATAACACCCAGAAATGTTCTAACCCTTCCACCTTGCAACTTCAATGTTACTTTTCCGCAACCAATGATTCTAGCCTTCCTGTCATCCCCTAAGAAGACATCACCACCATCGTATTTCTCATAATCGCAGAACCACTCTCTATGGGGAGTGAAGTGAAAGGTTACACCTGAGTCAATCAACCATGCCTCATGATCTACATGTGTACTTGAAGAAGCCAAATACACATCCCCACCTTCATCTGAGGTGGTTTTCACCTCTACAGAAGGAGCATCATCAGATCCCTTTCCTTTATCAGGAGCTTTAGATTTACAGTCCCTTTTGAAGTGCCCTTCCTTTCTGTATTTCCAGCACACCACCTTTACAAGTTTTCCTAGAGATTTAAATCTCCCACTCAATGACTTATTTTTGTTTCTATTCTGGGACCGTCCTCGTATAGACAAGGCATCACCATTCTGGCTCTCCATATTTTTCCATCTCATCTCCTCTGTCAGCAAGGATGAGACTATTTCATCAAAATGCAAGGCAGTTGCATTGCTACCTATTGCAATAACCAAACTATCCCACGAATCTGGTAGAGAACACAACAAACTGATGCACTTATCTTCATCTGAAATTTTAATATCAATAGATGCTAACTGACTTACCACAGTATTAAATGCGTTCAGATGCTCTGTCACCGAGTCTCCATCTTTCATCCTCAGGTTATACATCTTTTTCTGCAAGAACAGTTTATTCACTAGAGACTTAGATTGGTACAAAGTCCCTAACTTGTCCCACAAAGCCTTTGCCATAGCTTCCCCTGATACATTTAGCAATACTGAATCTGAGACACACAATTGTATTGTGCTCTTTGCCTTCTGATCCAACTTATTCCATTCTTCATCGGACACTACCGTTGGTTTAGTACCCGGATCTACCATGATCCACTAATCTTTATCCACCAAAAGATCCTCCATCTTGAGTTTCCACAACTCAAAACTCTGACCATTAAATTTCTCGATCTCTATATTTCCACTACTCGCCATCTTCTTTCACCACCAGAATCAATCTCATAGATCTCTGACTGAACAGGGTCTACCACAGGCCCGAGCGAAACCCCTTAGTACCAAATGCGTCCCCTTGAATCTAAAACAGCTTTGATACCAAATGTATATTTTAACCCTGTACAGAAATTACCTGCATAAGAATTCGAAAACACATAAAATAAACAATGCGAGAGCATAACACATAAAACACATATACACAAAGATTTTCCCTTGGATCCCAAAACATGGACTACTAGCTTGATTTTTCATTATGTTCCTTTCAATGTTACAATACATATTTATACATGTTTAAGCATCCAATACTATGGATCGAAAACCATAGGTAGGTTCGCCCAACCTAATATAGGGTCCAAAAAAAAAAATTCCCAGGGCGCTACATCGGACCCCATAGAGGGGGGCTACCTGCCCCCCTCTAACCCCCCAATTCACTATGTAGGTTAGTCGTGGAAAGAATATAACACAAACCAACACTTCTATTTGAAGATCTTGCTTCCATCTATCATAAACCAAATCCCTACACCAATATATCAACAACCAAGCACACAAAAGCCTTTCGCAAAGGACTAGTCAGCCTAATAACAACATGTATAGATAAAGAGCATTATCGGATCATACATATAGGAAGGGAACAATATTATATTAATCATGAATGGAAAATACAAGGTGATATACCTCCAATAATGAGAACCTCTCCTCAATATTGCAGCATGGCCTCCTCCTCCAAGTGAAATAAGGCTCTTCAATGACCTAAACTCAAGATCTCATATTAGAATGACTATAATTCTATAATTCTCTCTCCAAGACTCCAAAACTAGCCTAAACCTTTAGAATAATCAATATAAATAAGCCCAGAGGTCTCCCAAGGAGAATGTATCTAAAATATTGGTATAGAGAGAAGTTAGGAAGCTTCTCCAATAATGCACCTAAACCAATTCACAAACTTTGATCCTCTAATTTTATCTCATAGGGAATATGAAACTCTAGAACCTCTTCCATCATCGTTGGGATAGAACTATGAATCTGGGATGAACTTCATTGGGATGATAAAGGATTCAAGTGACATTAGGGTAACATCACTCCATGAAGCATTAAATCCAAACAATGATGCATAAAATTGAGCGAAAAGGAGGGTCAAAAATTTGTAAAAAGGTCAACAATATAGGTACTCAAGTGCACTGGCTCGGTGGAGGAAAATGGGTTGATAACACCCCCTCCTAGCCCCTTCTGTGAAACTTAATTTTGATGATGTAGCCAAATGCAAACATGGCCCTATGGGGTATGGTGGTATTATTAAAAATCACACAGGTAGGCCCATGTTCATCTTTTTAGGGACTACTGGTACTAACAAAACTAATGAAGTTGAGTTAGCAAGGCTAAAAATGGGATTGGAATATGCCCAAAGTCAAGGATACCAAACTATGTATGTGGAAGGGGAGTCCCAAATCATCATCAATATGGTCTGCATATTACAATTATGATCCCATATACATTATGTCTTGAGAAGTGGGAGATTAGAATCAATGATAAAACAAGTCAGGTAATTATTTATCACTATACTAGCTCTTATTCTAGCACATATAAGACAAATAGTAAATAAGGTTGCAGATATGTTAGTGAAATATGGGTGTTTAGAAGAATACACCTCTGGCAGAGATCTAGAATTGTGGTTTGATGGTTCCTATTAAAAAATCTTGCTGGAAAATAATTCAAGAATATTTTCCTTCCTCATATCTGGGTGACCAGAGGAGGGGGCGGGGGGGGGTGGGGTGAGTTTCCATTTCCCTTCGTGACCAATAGTTATGGGGATGTGGTAACACACCTCACAACAACATTAAGATCCATGACTTGATACATTAAAATAATCTTGGGCTTGATGACAAGGAAAGGAATGAAGGAAGATTGTGATCTAGTGTGCGCAAGGAGGATAGACCATACACAACGAATGAAAACATGAATGTGCATATATGATATCATGGACAAAGGAGTTTTCCTTAGCAACAGGTTTCAACTTCCTTGGATATTAATGTGGACTAATATTCACTAGAGGAGACGTCATCGAACAAGGATGAAATACACCACAAATCGTCTGAGGGGGATGTCATTTATGTGACGCATGGTGGTAATTATTCTCATGGGAAATGTTACAGCTTAGAGTGTGCCAATGATAAGGGGGTTACTTGATAACAACCAAAAGGAGTTTAGAGGTATAAAGAAGAATGAATCTAAGGTGAATTATAGTCTTTATAGTATTTTCTAATTTGTGAATGTTGAGACTCGAAATGGGAGCATCAAATTTGTGGGGGAGGTGTAAAGCTAGTTATTCCCACTTTCAGAGGAAGAAGGGCACTTGAGGAACACTATGGGACATAGTTGGAATTTTTTTTGCCTATAACTTCACAAAAGAAGTAATTCAGGCAAGGGACGTGATTTTTATGGCTTAGGCACATAGCTCGTGACATTTTCACGTCCCTTCCATGTAATTTCTAGTTGAATGTCTAGTTTTACTCTATTGTGATTGTTTATAAATCTTGTCCCCATGGATTAGTTCGATAGAATTTCTCTCTATTATTTATATTATCAATTATATTTAGTAATATCTATCTAGAAGGCATTATTTCTTTGTTTTCAAGTGGGAAGCGGAGTAGGGAGAGGACATTAAATGGAAACTAGATTGACACTAATCCCATGGAGAGTAGAATAATTTAGATAAAGGTGGTGCACTCCTGCTTTGTGGACTCAAGGACATTGATTTTCCCTGGATACTAGAGAGTGCTTCCCAAGGGTCACTATTTTTCCATGTTCTGGTGGAGATGGTTTAGGGAGGCCAATCCTTTAGGTGGATAGGGGAGAGATATATTGAGAGCATGTCTTGGGACTGAAAAAGTGCACAATTATCTCTAGGGTGGTTGGGATGAGAGAATAAAAGGCTCTTGTTTCCTATTATCTGTGTGAAAAGGGTAGTGGATTTCACCAGATTTAGGTAGGAGGGTGTCCTTAAGAGGGGGGAATTTCTAGGAAAAAAATCGATGACTCAATGTCAAGCAGAACCTAGGAAATAATGCAACAAGTTAGCAGAGCCAATAGGTGCTCACCTTTCCACTCAAATATATTTGTTGGTTGAAAAAAATAAGATCACACAAAAAATTGTATATATTTATGTCTATGGAGCTGAAGCAAATCCCAACATGTCGAGGGAGAGAGTCAAGCTAAGGAGAGGAGAAACATACTATGAAGAAAGAGCTCATAGGAGAAATTCATGCCTACATAATAGAGTTACAAGTTTCACAGTTAGGTACCATGAAGAGATTCGTATACATGTGTAGGAGGAATCGATGAGAACGGAAAGGGAGGCATCGTCACAAAAAACCTCCCTCTCTAATTCTGAAGTGAGAGAATAATAGGCAGAATGGATTCTGAATACGAGGCAGAAGAGGAGCAAAGTGAACTAGTATGTGCAAGCAATAGATTTATATTTTCAAATGAAATTTATCCTGGGACATTTTCTCCTAGACAATTAGGAATCGTGGAGGGATTTATTATAGACTCTGGGCCACATGGATGGCCACCTTAGGAACTATCATTTCAAATTGGAATGTTGGACCATAGGATGGTGAGAATTGATAGCTCCTTGGCATTCCACCAACAACTCTCGAACCTCCAATAACCCTTGCTACCGCTATTCCAGTAGGTGATTCAAATTTTGATCCAATTCCTTGAGTATATGATGGTTTATGTTGATGTTTATGGACTTGCTTATCTCCATGACTAGATAGGTCAATATCCTACTGTATGTGTGTTTAAATTCACATATGTTAGGCATTGTTGGATTCTTATGGCCCTCTGAACAGCCCAATTTTGTGTATGGTTTAGTGTCCCAAATGAGAGACTAGAATGACTTATATACCTTTTTAATGTAATTTCTTGATTTTGACATAATAGAATTCACACACACACACACAAATCTTATCTATTTTAAAGCTTTCTCACTCTTTCCTCTCTATTATTTAATTTTTTGTTATCTCTTTACCCTTTCTCATACTTCTAATATTATATATATATATATATATATATATATATATATATATATATATATATATATATATATATATATATATATATATATATGTTTTCCTTTCCAATCCATTGTTGATTCATAATAAATTTAGTTGGCCTCCCTTTTATTGAATAATCATTATTTTTATTATATCCTATATATTTTTATAAACAATTTAATTTATATTTTTTATTTATAATTTATTTATACTATGATTGATTTAATCCTTTTTTCGCTTAGTACTAATATTAGTATAATTTAACCAAATTCCTTATTTTTAATTATTTTATTTTTGTTCTTATGATAAATAATTATTGAATAGTTTATGTATTCTACCCTTGAGCTCGCTCATTTTTATTTTATATAGATTTAATTTAATTCCCTAATGATGGATGGAGTATCCATTAAGAATACTAGGACACTTCAAAACTAATATAGAATTCAATTCTAGAAAATTCACTGCAGATACAGCACACCACAAGAACTCAAGTTCACCTCTAAATGTTGGTTGCAATGTATCTTCTCATATCAACTACCTACCATAAATATATGTTGCTACTACCTTTAGAGATGTATCAAGCCTTAACATATAAATCAAAACCTTAGTATTTTTTACTTCTTCCATATTGTAAAAGTGATGGCATTTGACACATATAGCATACCTTATATGTTCAAGGATATGTAATCTTGAAAGACTAGAATATAGAGGAAAACAAAGATTAGGAAGAAGACATTCATTAGATAAATCTGATTTGGTATTTTCTAATATTTAATCACTACAATGTGAGAGAAGATAATGAAGTCAAAAGAGTGGGCCAATATTGACATGGTGACTAAGAGGGAAATAGATTTAAATAAGTTTCATGTCTAGGTCATGGAATTTATATAACTTACGAAATAACATCAAAATCAAAGCCAATGAGTCCTCATTCTCAGAAAAATCTAGACATGATGACCCTCACATTGTGGATTATTGACTTTCATATAAACCAGTATCTTTTAACCTACAATTTAGTTGTACTATTGACCCATGAAAATATACTCAAGCATAATGATGATGTTCACTTTATTCCTAACTTAGTAGTCATTGGGAGATTCTCTTCTTATATCACTACTGCAATTTCCTTGCCACATGCATCACTTGGTCTAGGAATCAAGATTTTCATTATACTATTATGAAATTTTTATTACAAACCCTGATTTTTGAAAGCATGGCATTGATTTGATCATGATTCAGTATCTCAAGACTTCCTGCACCACATCCTCCCACCATATGTTCATTAGTTCTTAGCTTGCAAAACAATCCTTTCAACTATTTATTCATAAACCTTTTCCAATGGATCCTCTATTAGTTATTCATGGATCATACGAAAAAATGTGCATATATTCAAGAAATGTAACCATCCTAATTCATTTCAATGTTCCCTCCCCCCTATTCTAGTGATATGTTAGTGATCAATAATAAATCCTACCAACTATTCACGATATTGACCATATTTTTTATATTAACCATGGATGGTTATCATTGATCTCTGATACAATCACCCATTAACATGATCACCCCTTTTCAAATCATAGTCCCAAAGACACTAAACCCCTAACACATTTTGATCAAAACATACTAACTACCCAATTCACAAACTAATTGTAGCATACCTAGTACCCATCCACCTTTAATGGTATAAGGTACTTTGGAAAACTTAAATTTTCCCACTTCTCGGTACTCTAGAACAATTTTTTTCCTACTTAAACATATTTCCAATAGAAAATTGGTGTAGGAATTTGACTTAACCCATTGGTCAATGAATATAACTGGGTCGTCTAGTATCTACCAACAATATTCATGGATCTACTATATGTCAATTTCTCATCAAGTATCTATTAATTATATGAATGGATATATTATTTATCATTTACCTGTTGATCCCATGCATGAATTTATTACATAATAACCATGTATTGAATATGCTACATAAATGTAAGTTTAAATGCATACTGCACATGAATTAAACTTATAAAGATCAAGTGCAACTCATTCATTAATTTGCTAGTGATAATTAAACAAATAATTACACCAAATAAACAACACATGAAATGAAATTACACTTATATTTTGCAATTATACACTAAATAACTATAGACCTTGGATATTCCACCTAGTCATAACATATTACTACTCTAAATATCTCAACGACAGGTCAAATCCAAGCTAGGGCCATGACTCCAGCAAGGAAAAGGCTTACCTTGAGTCAACTATGGTCACATGATTGGTACCAAACAAGTACTAGACCAAGGCATCAACTCTAACAGCTCCTGAACCTACAACCTCTCATTCCTCAACTTTCACAACCCAAGGTAGTGCACCACATTCTCTACCTATGTTGTCCCTCAAGATGTCCCACTACCCTACCAAGGCTTCCAACAAAGGACAGCTAGGAAGTCTCAAAGTATTGTAGCTCCAAGAGTTTCAATTATTCTCAGGAGTCTCCAAGCACCCCTCAAGCCTCACATTGGGAAATCCTAACCAACTAAATCCGTTTTTGGGGCTCCAAACCTACCTAAGGAAACCTAGGGAGAATTAGAAATAGAATCCCAACTAGGATTCATAATGTTTTACTAGATCGCAGGGCTCAATGGTTGTTCAAGCTTACTTATCCTCTAGTATTTAGCCTAAACCAAAAACTAGTGAAGAAGGCTCAATGAATGATGGGAAAATGATGATATAGTGAAGGAAAGAATTCCCCACTACCATGGAAAACATGAATTAAGTATGCATGAAGTCTTTTTGAAACATTTCACCTAAAGGACTCACCCCCATAACCTTGGAACTCAATTAAACTATCCATGTATTCACTTTTAGACTTAGGATAAGCCACAAATAGTATTATACCATGCCCTTTATAAATTTGGATTATATTGCATAAAGTGACTTTTGGAATATTATAATATTTATTTGGCTTATGAATCATGTCTTGGTTTTGCCCTGATAATTTTCTCTCCTATGGGGCCTTGACTCCATTTGTCATGTTTTACTTCGTCTGCAATAGTATTATTAACATGAGTGTGAATACATATCACATTTCTAGCTCGATAAACTTTCCACCCATAGATTTTATGGCCTTAATCGCATAGATATTGTAGCCTCAAAACTTACAAACATACATGACAGGCCCAGAAACAAATATATAGACATTAGTACACATGCCTAAAAAATTATATATACACATGGGAATGTTGACCCAACACATCCTAGCTCACTTGCATAATAAAATATGTATAATTACATACAAGGGGTTACACTGGGGGTATGAAATTTCCCTCGCCTTATTTATCCATTTTCCTAAGTGCATCATAGACATGTACAGTAAAAAAAAATTCAAAAAATTGATTGTATTCTTTCCTTGTTGTATCATCGTGCATCATAGACATATGTACAATCAAAATTTCTCAAAAATTTGAGGGTACTCCCCCCTTTTATCATCATTCCTCATAGATGTATGTACAATCAAAATTTCTCAAACATTTGAGTGTACTTCTGCCTCATGGCATCCTCATGCTCCCATGTAGCATCCTTAAGATCAAAATGCATCCATTGAACCCTCAATAGTGTGATGGATTGATTCTAAAGCACTTTGACCTTTGTCTCCAATATTGACAATAAGATAGACCTAAAATTTACCCTTTAGCTCCACCTAAATCACGTGTCAAGCGATTACATGGTTAACATCAACTACATATTTGTTAAGCAATTATACATTAAATTCACCATGTATATGCTTAGATGCAACAAATGAAATCCTATATGAAAATGGTCCAATCCTTTCTATAATTTCAAGAGACCCATAATATCTTGTTGATAGTTTTGAACAGCTTCCCAACTTTAGGGAACTCTTCTTTGCCTTGACCTTCAAGAATACATGATCTTCCACTCTTAATTTCATATTTACCCTACCTTTCACTATATAGCTTTTCTTCCTATCCTAGGAAGCTTTCAAAAACAAATTTACCTTCATCACTTGTTCTTCCATTTCATTAAGCAAGTTAGGCCCAACAATGGCCCTATCATTTAGGTTGTCCCAATTCATAGGTGTATTATATTTCCTTTAAGTACATGACCTCAAATTGACTCATCTTAAAGGATACATGATACACATTGTTGTACGCAAATTCAACCAAATGAAAATATAATTCCAACTTTCATGGTATGTCCATCACATACATGTTGAGCATATAATCAATCATCTATTTAACCTCTCATCCTTTCTGTTGGTGCATAGATTGTCTCAGTAACTAAGGACAGTTGAGACTACACCACAGAGGATCCTAGATCCTCCCACTCCATGTGACAAGGGTTGGCCTTCCTTCCACTATAGAGGGTAATCCCTGGTGATAATCAAAATTGAATAGCCATTGTAGAATAATGTAAATTAAATAGATTTTCTAATTAACAAATAAATAGGCCAAATTATTGAATAAAGAGTATTTTAAATAAATAATGCTTTAGAGGTGGTAGGCATATAACATGTGAAAACTTATAAAAAACAAAATAGCATTATGACTAAATGAGGTTTAAATTAGTATATCATATTTGTCACAAAACATGAAGGTTAGTAAAAATAAAAAATAAAATGAAAAAACAAAAGAAAAAATTGGTTTAAATGCATTTAATAGAAATGTTGTAGTTGAAACAATATGGCATCAAGTGCTATTATTATTCATCTTGCAACAAAACAATTAAATTATTTGATTTAATTTTTCTAAATAGTAAATATTGGAAGAAAAACTAAACCAATTTTAATGTGTTGGAGATTAATCAATCTGATCATGTCAAAGCATTGCTAATCACCACATATTACTAGTAAAATAAAGAAATGAAAAATAAATTAACAATAAAAAATAAATAGGAAGGTTGGTTTTATGGTATTTAAATTTATGTGCAAATAAAATCTTAAATAACATGAATTGTTAGAGTTTACTTTTGCAGCCAATAAATTCAAATAAAATAATAATAATAATAATAATAATTAAATAACAAGTATTCAAGTATTTAAATCAATATTGTATGCAATATTATTGAATAATCATGTTATATCAATAACCTACACAATGAACCAATGAATAAAACCTCGCATAAAAATAACACACAAAAAGAAAAAAGAAAAAAAGGTATTATTAAATAAAAATCCTCACATCCACAATGAAAAACACCACTGTAGCAAGTACATGATGGTCTTAAAAAGAATAAGTCTTCATCTCCGATGCACCACCATCCTTAAATCTACCCAAAAAAGTCAATGCCAAAAATCTCCTTCCGAAAAAAATCCAAAACAATTTTTTTACATCTTCTTTTAAACGTTTGGAAGTTTATTTCATTAATTTTTCGTAACTTCCAGTGAAAGTACATTAATAATTATTATTGTAACTAAATGGAACGTATATTTATTTCTCCCATTAATCTTCTGTTCAAATCTTCAATCAATCAATTATTAAATTGCCCATAGTAAAAATCCTTCGCAGGCTTGTTTCATTAAGTTTTCGTAACTTCCAGTGAAATTACATTAATAATTATTATTGTAACTAAATGAAACGTATATTTATTTCTCCCATTAATCTCTTGTTCAAATCTTCAATCAATCAATTATTAAATTACCCAACATAAAATTCCTTCACCAGCATTTATGTAATAAAACTTTTTCATGCACCTTTATTTCTGAGATGACTTCCAAAAACACTATAAGGAGAGTAATTGGGTGAAACCTCGTACCTTATTCTCTTTCTCGAACAAATTATTTTTTGACCTAACTCTTCTAGTAAATCTAGATAAACACTTTACAACAAAATTTTATAATTTGTTCTATGTAAGTTTGTTTGATGGTTCTCATAGTAAACCATCGTAAATCCTCCTCAACATGTAAATAAAGCCATAGTTTCTAGAATATATTTTATGTATATGAATTCAAGCATGTGAAGATAATCTTGCAATAAACCTCAACAAGAACATTAATGAGATTAATTTCAGGAAAACGAATTTAAGGTGAAGAAATCCCTAAACTCCCCAACCAAGATGTGGATGTAAAAAAAACTTAGGGATTACAGTGAAGTTAAATCAATGGTTCTCTTAATAGGGAGTGCTTTAACGAGTCTTACTCACCCGATGAAATCTCATCCACTGATCTTGTTTTTAACAAAGGGATGACATTCATATCGGGTGGAGAGCTACAAGTAAATTAACCTCCTTCCTTGACCTAATGGCATTCACACGAATGTGTGGGGCCTCGTGCATAGTTTTCGATGTGATCCTTCATTTAATAAGATATGGTTCAATAAATATTTTGTCCTTTAGTCCTTTTAATGCAACATGAAAATAATTTTGACAGATAAATAAATAATTTTGATGCAACGTTATAAAGTCGATCTTTGGAAAATAAAATATATAGGGTATGTTGTTTAGTAATTAATGATTTTCATAGATTACCCTAATATTTCTTGAACATTTGTTTCATCAAAAGTTTTAAATTTTACTTTTCTTTCTCAACTTTCATGTTTTACATCATAATTTACCCGCGGTAACATTTGTAAAATTATGTTTCTAATATGTATTTCACACACACACACATATACATATATATAAGAAGTCAACTCCCTTAATCATCGAAACACCAAATTTTAAATATTATTAATATATATATTTTTCCCCTTTTTAGTGGACATTGTTTCCCCATTTTTAGGAGTTCTTAATGATAGTAATAATATCTCAATTATGTTTAGTCACATATACTAGTTAGTGATATTTAATCTTTTAATTGTTTTTATTTTGAATTTATATGTGATATATAGAATTAAAATAATAATTAAGTATTTCATATGCATATTTATAGTGTGACATTTCTTTAATGTCACTTAGTTATTATCCCTACTTAGGTTTGTTCTAATCCCTTGTATTGATTTGTCTTTTGTATTTTAGGGAGTCGAACTAGGCAAGACATAATAGAAAAAGGCTTGTGCGGGTGAGGGTGCATAAAGGTAGCCTGATTTTTTGAAGAGGGTTAAAATGAATGGGAGGTAGGGAGGCAACTTAAACCCCGTATTGAATAAGACCATCATCATCTAGGGGCTTTCCAGAAGATAAATTAATATTTTTCCTTAAGGTCAAAATGTCAGTGAGACGAACTTGGGTGTCTCTCACACCTACTGACTCATGATATAAACCCCCTTTCGTAATCTTTTTTCGACATACTTAATATTCATAGGCTAAACCTACTCAAGAATTCAAGGAGGGAAGACTAGTAGTGAAAAAGTACTAACCTGGTAGTAAAGGGTGCAAAGGGTTATGTTGGATTTTCAATCTTAGCATAGAGGTGACAGTTGCTACAAAGAAAATGGTGTAGAATGATAAGCAAGGAAACTAGGTAGAAAATGAGCTTGAAAGCTTGCAGATAGGTATATTTAATTTATAAATGCCTTGCTAAATACAGATAGGATACCTGTCATGGTTTCAATCAAATAGGAATTAAATATGGTCTAATATCAATGTAACATCCCATCCATTGGGTCCGACGAGTGGGTTAAGTTCCTTGCATGTTTGAGCCCGATCCTCTTATAGACCGTTGATCATGTGAATGATAGATGGTCATATCTCATCGGGCGGAGCGGGGGCATGTTAATTCCCTTGCTCTTTCCTTCCCGATGGGAATGAGAGTCGTCGGATGAAAATAGATCAAATGATAATGACTTATTAAGGAAAAGTTAGTTGTTTAAATAGTGAACACGTCCCACCCGATGGCATGAATCAACTATTAACTTGAAACAAGAGGGAAAATATGCATACATTAATATCCTGGGATAAACAATTTGACAAACAGGACTATTCTAAGGAGCAATTTTTATATCAAGAATAAAAGAGGGATTCATATGATGAGGGAGGCACAAGGTGAAACTGACAGAAGGAGCCAAGATCTAATTGGGGTCAAATTGGTGACAACACTTTCAATCTTATTTTGGGTGATACATCATGTCAAATTTTATACCATTCCTAAATCATTTAAACAAAGCCTTCTAGAAGTTGGAAGTGAACTTGGGATCCCTATTTAAAATTACTATATTAGGAACTCCATGTACCTTAGCAATTTCTCTCATGTATATCTTTGTAATGTTGGTTGTCTTATATGTGTAATCCATTGGAATAAAATGAGAAGCATTAGTGAGCTTATCCACCACCACCATGATGGAAACATGCTACTCCAATTTCATAGTAGTTTGGTAATAAAATCAATTGAGGCAATTTCCCACTTCCACTTTGGAATGAATATTGGTTGTAGTAATAAAGCTAGATGTTTATGCTCAACCTTAACTCTTTGACACTCCAAACACCTAGCTATATAATAATCTTGAACCCAATTTATGAAGGAACAAAATAAAATACAGATATAAAAAGAAACATGGAGCTACAACAAAAACAAAACTTCAATTTGTTTACATGCATAATGGGAGTAAACTAGCTTGTGTGATGGTAGCTTATCTATTAGAAGAGATGTAGTGGCTACCTGCATTTTGAATTGTGTTAAAATAAGGATCGCATGCCCTTTTATTATTTAGAAACAAGGGAAAGTCATAAACATCCAAAAACCTAACCCTAGGAGATGAAGCGCCAAATGTTTGTAGGCCCCGTAGGGGTTAGTTGGTACACCAACTTCCCAGGGTCGTAACTTTGGCATATGATCTTTGTTTGATGTGTATGATACCTCATTAGAAATATATATAAGGAATACAACTTTCGACTACAAACAGTTACCATAGGCTACAAGTTTTCTCGTTTTCCAAAAAACATCATTTAGGGCCTCACCATGACTATGAAAATTCACGACCCAAAAAAACTGCCAAAATAGTAAATTATGCTACAATTAAGAAAATTGAAGAAACAGTGGTTAGGGTCCAATTGGAATATGTGTGTGGCCACCAATATCCACCTAGATCACATCCACTTCCCCTTTCATACCTAGGAAAAAGTATTTATTGGTGACACGCCTAGTACATTTTCCCCTGATTTTTGGTAATGTAAAAATACTTTGAATTATAAATGAGTATTTTTTTATGTAATGGCCTAAAGAGTGGGACTACAAATCTGTGATTTATAGGGAAGAGGACAGATAAACCCCGGTTGGGTTAGTTGACACCTTTAATTAATTTTATGGTTTAAATAACAATAAAAGAAGAGGAAGAGTCCGAGAGGAACATGGAGAGAGACACCCTAAGGAAATAATAATAAAAAATGCACAACAATGTGGAGGTTGGACCTATTCTTAGTGGAGATCATGAGGAAAGTTGGAAAGAGATGTGAGATGATGGAATGGGATTCCCTAAAACAGGAAAGTGTGACTAGGAGTGTAGGAGGATTAAGAGGAAATGGGAATGAGTGTTTTGCAAGCATTGGCTAAGAAATCACTAAGGGTGCTAGATGAGACTAATAAACCACATGCAGATGGGTTCTTGTTGAGATAGAGTTGATAAACCACCTAGGGTGCTTGCAATGGTTGATAATCCACTCCCGGAGTGGTTGGCATAGTTGATAAACCACCCATTGTTGTGAATTATGTTGTGTGTGACTAGTTTATAAACCACCCAATGTCATATGTATTTCCTATCCCCTGTGGACTAAATATGGCTTCTCGCTAAAGTTTTTGATAGGAAAATCCTTTTAGATCATGGATTTGGATCATGGGTGATTGTAGTAAGGGATTCTAGTTATAGTAGGTCTATGGTTGGGTGGAAAATTGATGTCCCACCTTCAATCTGCCCTTTTTTTGTACTCTAAATAAGGTGCATTGAGCTAAGAGTTATGGAATTAAAGTATTTCTCTGTGGAAATCGATATGTAGCTCTGAATGGTGTTTCATTACTGTGTAATGTTGCTGCATGAACTTTCTGAATGAAATTCTTGAATGCTTTTTTATGGTTCCTTTTATGAATTTTTATCATGCATCTATAGCTAAATTACTGAAGTTTTTCACTTTATTGCATGTGGATATCATGTTTATGTTTGTAGTATTGTTAATATTCCTAAATTAATAGTAGGGTATGGCATTTATCTTATGTGGAAATGAGAGGTTGATTTCCAAAAATACGTTTTTTTTTTTTAAATGGGTTTATTCTTGTGTTTATTATGAGCTCACATATTAGTCTAAATACTTGTGTATGGAAAGAAATACAATCTATGTTAAAAGGAAATTGAATTCCTATATTAAAACAATTTGGACATCAAGACTTATTTTATAAACTATGATATTAGGAGGGACAACCCTATTTTTCACACACACACACACACACATATATATATGTGTGTGTGTGTGTGTATCTATATCTATATATATATATATATATATATATATATATATATATATATATATATATATATATATATATATATATATATATATATATATATAGCTCTGTGTGTGTGTGTGTCGCAGCAAAGGTGTGATGGGTTGAGGTTGTGTGAAAGCTCATAAGGGATAGCGTAGGGAATATATAAATATATTTTCTTGTGCACCTATGTAAGCCTTTTCATACAAGAACAAGGGTCGGGTCGACTCTCCAAACAAGCTCGAGAGGGATAACTAGATGGGCCACTAAAATATTTCCATATGTTATGGCTCTAGGGGCCTTAGGCAAAGCCTTTGTTATCCATAATTATAAATGATTTTATTTCATTAAATGCGAGGGAATAGAAATCCCTAATCCCCATAGAAAACTAGGCCTTGAAGCTCGTCTGCTCATGTGGTCGGGAACCGTGACCAAAGGTGAGAGTGCTTTGTTTTAGAGTCATTGATCTCCCTATGTAATCTTCACTGTCGGATGACCCCGATGATTATAATTTGTGATGTCATCCTGGAGATTAGAATATGTGACATCACCCTAACGATTTCCTGTGCACTTGGTGCAATATTGTTAGGATTTTATTCCTAGGGCGATGTGGCAGTGGTGGAGACCTAGTGCGCAAGTGTGAGGGAAACAAATGTAACGCGTAGGAGGAGGGGTCCACAGTGGAGGCCAGACATCATATGATTGGTTGAATTATCTCTAGAAAATTGACCTGGAAATATGGCAGAATGGTATTCCATGTAACCCTGGTGGTTCCTCCTTGACAGTTTCAATGGTGGACTGTAAAGGAAATCCCTGGGATATTATTTTCAGGGTGAGGTGTAATAGGGGGTTGCATGACATATGTGTCTAGAAGTGGATTTTCCATTGTATTATTTATATATGCACATATATCCTGTGAGAAGCAAAAAAGGTATGACGTGACACCGTCATGAATGTATTAGAAGTTGCAATGTGGGAAATGACATTGATGCCCATGTGGCGACCACGTAGGTACCACATGGCAGGCTAGAGTGACATGGCAATGTCTAGTAGGCCAAGCCTTGAGGGATTATATCTTTGATTTGGGAGTTAGATTGAGGTAAATTTTATATCATTGGAAAATTCTTGATGAGATGAACACAATGACATTATCCATTTTAATTTTTGAGGAATTTGAAAAAGATTGAAAAATTTATACCCTGTCTCCATAATGGGACATTGGAGGTTGGGGTAGCATAGTAGCTATCTCTTGCTACCATTATGAGGACTATGGGTGGTAAGGGGGTATGTTACAAAGTTATATCAGAGATCTAGGTTCAAGCACTAGACCTGAAAAGGCACACATACACACTAGATGAATGCTTGATATGCTTGATTTTCTAGATTTCCTTTCTACTAACAGATGTGTGATGGTTTTGAAAGCACAACTTGTTGAAATGTATGGTTTTATGGAACTATTGACCAAATATTATTTACGTGCTAACTGAAATTTGGTGTTTTAGATCAATATAGACCAAGGTGATGAGAATATGTGTCATTTTTATTTTCTATTTTGGTTGTCTAACATATATGTGTGTGTAAAAGCATATTGACAAGCATTAATATATAGTAAGAAAGAGAGAGAATGAGCAGCAGATTTTAATAGCATGATGTAAATTGGGAAAGAGAGTTAGTTGGGAAGATTAAAGAAGAGGACAATCATGAATTGATGGACACTATTAGAAGCCTAAGAGATGAAATAAGAGGTTGCAAGGCAAATAATGAAAATATTGTTAGAGAGAAAGCATAAGTGGATGTCATATTATTGTAGAGTCTATTATACTTGTAAATATAGAGACAACAAAAGATTGGTACTAGCCATCAGGATAGGTATAGGCCTAAGAATATTTTTCAAGAGATCCAAAGGCATGAGTTGGATAATAATAAGATCGAATGAATCCAATCAAGAAAGAAATATAGACATGTAGAAGGAGGAACAATTTTTCTCAGCACACCAAAAAGAGAATCAAGTAGCCCTGACAGATCATCAAACTATGCAGATAAGAGACATTATAATAAAAGGAAAAGTAAGAGTATTTCCATGCAAGTATAATTCAAGAAAGAAAAACTCCCTACCTTTGATGGAGAAGTAAATAATGCAGAAGATGTAGAGGCATGACTCTTGGGAATAAAGAAGTGATTTAGATTGCATGATTATTCTAAGAACTTAAAGGTCAGGGTGGTTGTCTTCATATTAAAGGTAAAAGTTGATATATGATGGAAAAAGGCATTAGAAAGAAGGAGATGACATGGAGAAAGTTTGAAACGTACCTCTCAATAGAGTACATTTCTGAGAAATATTATGACAACAAAGCCAAGGAATTCTATGAACACAAAATGGGGAAGATGACCCCTAAGGAGTATATCAACAAGTTCTTGGAACTACTAAGGTATGTACCTTACAACAAGGATGAAAATACTAGGATCAATAGGTATCTCAGCGGGTTACCACAAGCGTATCGAGACATAATAGAATTCAATGAACCTAAGACTCTGGATGAGGTTATTTAGAAGAACAAACATTACTATGAATAGTCTAAGGATAAGACTAAGGTTTCGACTAATTGGAAGAAGAAAGGCAAATGATGAGGTTAGAGAACCTTAGGATATAAGAAAAGAGGAAAGAGTGGAACTTTTAATAGCCTCACTAAAGGTGAACATCAACAAAATTCCATAATCAACAGAAATACACCTCAAAAATCAGTGAATGAATAGGGTGAAGGATCTGAAAAGGGGAGCATATAATGCTAGGAATGTGGAGAGAACCATCTACGAATAAATTTTCTTCTATTGTAAAATAATAATGAGAATTTATATAACCTATAAGAGGCAACAATTGTGAATGATGTGGCCTAGAGAATCCCTATGATATATGTTGCATTGGATAATAAGAAGGAATACCAGCATGCATCGGTCATTCAAAAGGAAGGTATGGTCAAAACCTCATGAATATCAATTTTAATTGATCTAGGATTTAATTTCAATTATATTAGCACTAAGATTGTGGGAAAAATGATTTCTAGAGAAAACCCATGAGGAATCATTTCTGGGTCAGTTGGCCATTAGGACAAAGAGATGGATAACAAATATGGTTGAGTCTTGTCCTGTAGAAATCAAGGGAATCACTATTATAGTCAAATTAAATTTGCTTCCATTAGGATCATACGATGTTCTAGTAAGTATGGATTAGCTAGCAACCCAGAAGGAGAAGGTGGATTTTTATGATAAAATATTGGAGTGCCTCAGTAATGAAGGTGACCCAATGACAATGTAGGGTATTAAGAGTCTGATAGTACTCAAAATGATCTTAGCGATGCAAGTAAAGAAATGCAGCAAAAAAAAAAATTTCCATTTATTCCAGCCAAATAATGGAGGAAAAAGAAACCAACCTAGACCCCTTTATGAATTTCCCAGTATTAAATCAATATAGCAATGTGTTCCCAGATTAATTGCTAAGACTTTCGCCCAGGAGAGACATTGACTTCAAAATCGAACTAATTCTAAGAATAACTCCAGAAACAAAGACCACTTATCATATGAGCACCCTGAACTCATGGAGTTAAAGTTGCAATTAAAGGAACTTATGAAGAAGGGATACATAAGGCCCATCGTTTCACTGTGGGGATCGCCAACACTCTTTGTCAAAAATAAATATGGATGTTGCATCTATACATAGATTATCAAAATCTAAGCAAAGCCACTATGAAAATTAAGTAACCATTGCCCATAATTGACAATCTATTCAACCAATCAAGAGGTTTTGTGTTTTCCAAGATTGATTTAAGGATTGGATACCACTAGGTCAGAATCAAGGAAGAAGACATCCATAAAACCATGTTCAGGATGAGGTATGACCACTATGAATTTAGTATAGTGACATTTGGGTTTAAAAATTCTCTAACAACCTTTATGTGCCTTACGAACAATGTACTCAAGAAATATCTAGAAAAGTTTGTACTAGTTTTCATGGACGACATTCTGGTGTACATAAAGAATGAAAAGGATCATGAAGATCACCCGAGAGTAGTTCTACAACTGTTAAGGAGGAACAAATTGTATGCCAAGCTCAACAAATGTGAGTTAATTCAAACTTAGGTTCACTACTTGGGGCATGTGATATCAAAATAAGGAGTGGTTGTGGACCAAAAGAAGATCAACACAATAATAGAGTGGCCCACACCCGAAAATGTAATAGAGGTCAAATATTTCATGGGGTTGGATGGTTACTATTGAATATTCATTCGAAGCTTCTCAAATATTGGGCATACCATCACTACCTTAAAAAGAAAAGGAGTGAAGTTTCAATGGACACCTAAATGTGTAGGTAATTTTGAACATATGAAAGACCTACCTAGTTGTGCATCTATCTTGAGAGTAGCTGACCCAGAAAAAGATTTTGTAGTTTGCACTGATGCTTGTAAGGAGGTACTTGCTCGAGTCCCGATGCAAGAAGGAAACACAATTTACTATGAATCCAAGAATTTGAATGAGCATGAAAGGAACTACGTCACTCATGACATGGAGTTGTTAGTTATTGTGCATGCATTAAAAATGTGGAGGCATTACTTATTAGGAAGGAGATTTATGTTGATGGCAGATCATAGTGGATTAAAATACTTGTTTGACCAACCCAAACTAAATGTCGGACAAGCTAGATGGTTGGCATTGATCAATGAGTTTGAATTTGAAATTAAGCATATCAAAGGAAAGGAGAATAAGGTGGCAGATGCACTCAGTAGAAGTTTGCAAGAGGTTCACCTAGCATCCCTAAGCACATGCTCATTTGACATCAAGGAGAGGATTAAATAAGGGTTGATAAATGATGAACATTACTAATATGTGAAGAAGTGTTGGCAAGAATAGCTAGATGGATTAGTAAGTAGAAGCTACTAACTCAATGATGATGGAATACTAATATTCAAGAACATGAAATATGTGCCCAATGCAAGGGATTATAAGAAGCTTATCATGGATGAATTCCATAAAAGACCTTACTCAGGTAACACTTCATATAAAAAAATGACGACAACCATGAATAGGACATATTTTTAGCTAAGAATGAAGAAAGATTTCGCAGAATACCTTACAAAATATTTGGAATGTCAACGAGTGAAGGTAGAGTGTAGGCATCCAGCTAGATTTCTACAACCAATTTCAATTCCAGAATGGAAATGGGAGGTTATATCTATAGACTTAATTATAGTATTCCCCAAGACATCTAGACAACATGATGTTGTCATAGTGGTAGAGGATAAGTTGAGCAAGGAAACTCACTTTATAGTTATTAAGTGTACTCATAAATCAATAGATATAACCCATATCTTCATGAAAGAGATAATCAGGTTGCATGGAGTACTCAAAATGATAATATCATATAGATATGCCAAGTTTACTTCAAAATTTTGTAAGTTGTTGTTTTTTGGTTTTGGAGCCTGTTATCACCCCAAGAAACTCTCCTAGGTTGTATATCAAATATGCTTGGGAACATTACAAACTCAACAAAAAGTTGGATAAATGGTGGATGAATGAAAGAAATGCTGCATATTCAAGCCAGATAACCACTTCTACTGTGCTTAACCCCAGACATGGGTGAACACCCCCAGACCACAAGGTTTTAGACCACCAATTACTCATATTTTAAGAAAAATGTGACAATGGAGAATACTGATCACACCAGTAGATGCACAGGACCCTGTGATGGCCAGCTGCAACCAATTTAATGGTCTGTAAATCTATTTCCTAATGCAAAGACAGGATGACAGCTCTCTGGCATTAAAACAACATAAACCTACATACAAATTCAATGATACAGCTAAATTCTAACACAGAGGTGGGATGACAGCGCCTCTAAAGCTAAACATCAACAGAACATGAATAAATGCATAACAGGCATAGCCTGGAACAAAGAAGAAGTGGACAGTGAGCAATTAACAGCAAAAGAAGCTTGTCTTAGCTGAAAATGAAGACCAGACACTGCAGGTACCACAGTAGTTACAGTCTCCAGAAGTTGAATCTTACAACAAAATAACATTCATCAACCTATTACATTCTGTCTTTGGATATATATAGAGGTTATTTACAAAATTTCTCTGCTAGGAAATGCGTGGAGGGGTCATAACTGACCACCAACCACATTTACAATCTAAAATGGGCCTCAGCTACAATCTGATTGTTTTAATGGACAAAATCAGCCTTTTCTGATGCTCTGCAGTCCTTCTCTAAGCAGGTGGCATACTGACTGATACAAACTCCATAACTAATAACTATGCTAGCTGATCGAGGTTGTCCTGCTTCCTTCTCAGCCATGTTGTTTTTTAAATGTAGTTGGTGAGATATTAACTGTGCAGGTATAGGGTGGCTAATCGTTTCTTTCTCCTTTGTGCACACGGGACAGGCCAAAAAAACTAAAAAAATGCATTAAAAACTGGTGGGAGGTGATGGAAGACACAGAGGCATTACAGGGATCAATAGCAACCGTTGGATCGCAGAGATCAATGGTGGAGATCAATTTACAGAGGAGATCAAAAGAAAACGGGATCGGACAAATGAGGGTCGTTAGATCTGGATGTGGCAGATCCAACGGTGATCACAAGCAGAAGGTGATCGACAATTAACGAGTGGAAGGAGGGTGGTTTCATGGGCGGGTGGTATTCCCCGCACCGCCTTTAGACACATGGCAGTTTCCATATAACGGGCAACGATCCAATAGAAACGCGACAGGTGGCAGACAAGAACCACCGCCCCCGCAGGTTAACACACGCACAACTCGCACGATGGGGGGAAGCGTCCACCATTGATCTCACAATGGACGGCCAGATGATAGGGAACGAGCACGAAGTTTAACGCGCGGGCTGGGGCGATGGGGACCGTTGGATCGGGACGATCAACAGTCGCAATTTCAAAAGCGACAGAGGGTTAAAATGGCGCGGGTTCATGTTTTAAGCGCCCGAACTAAATAAACATGGTTTATGCGGGTTTTTGGGAATAAAGCAGAAACAACGGGTTTAAGGGGAAAAAATGGATTCACACTGAGTTTCGAAAGAAAACAGGGAAAAACGGGGAAAGAAAAAGTTCTGTAGGAGAATGGAGGAAAGCGGGGAATGAAGATTTTGCAGAGAAACAGAGACAGCGAAGGTTAAGAGGATGTGAGGAAACCGAAGGAGAAAGAGGAGAAATGACTGTTGCATGCTCCCCTTCGGCACAAACCAGCCACCAAACCTGAATTTAACCTTTAAGCAGTGAAGTTTATAGCAAAGCTAACACTGGCTCCTTCTAGGGATGAGATCCTCCCTGTGAGGTCTCAAGAACCTGCAGACCAACGCCTTCATACAAAACAGCTTAAAAACATTTTCCTAGTATCTATTGGGCATGGAGTCAAACTAGGTCTACACTAAAACTTGTAAAAGAAAAAGCTTACAATCATTAAGGCCTGAAGACTTAAAACTTCAAAAACTACCCATCTGCTGGGCCATCAAAATTTCCGCCAGTCATTCGATTCATCATATATCAGCAAGACAGGATTTATTTGATCCTCTACCTCAAAGAGTTTAGGAGATTTGACCTTGATAGGTAGATAGGAATCAAACTTCATTTCCCTTTTGTGTGCTCTCCTCCTTGGATGTTCTTCACAGGAGCCTCTGTACATCGGCTGCATAATCATGAGTACTATGTACTTGTCTGTGTCTTTTGTAGGCTGCACAACTAATATTAAAGATGCACCACTGTATTCTTGTGCAGGGGACATAGGGACATTATCTGCTCTTGAATCTTTGTTTAAACAATCCTGATCCAAGGAGGATTTCCAAGACTGTGCAACAGACTTTTTCCTCTGTCATCTGGCAAGCTACTGTTTCAATCTGTGTGGAGGCCGACTAAGATGATTAGCTTCAGCCTTGAGCATTGAATTTTGTTTCGCCTCAGTGTTTAAGTGGCAACTTTGAGGGATTTTTATTTGAGCAGATAGAGAAACATAAGATGATGGGGAGCTTTCTTCCCCCTTATTGATCACTGGGCTAGGGACAAAAGTAGGCTGGAAAATTGGCAGATCTGCACAGTCATGTGAAGATGAGCTGGCTTCGGGCACAAATTCTTGGAGGCTGGTAGGACCAGCTGCTGACTGCTCCTTCTGACAAGCTTGTTGTTCTACAACTAAACAAACTCATGAGCAGTGCCTATGGATAATGCTTTTTCATAAGTAGCCCTGGTTAGGAAAGGAGCACCTTCTGAAACATGGACCTCCTCCTCTTCTTTAGGCTTCTCTTCTTCCATGACTGAATTCTACAAAAGGGTCTTGACCCCTTTATCTTCATTTGTAACTTTATTTCTTTGCAGAATCTGCAAATGCTCATGTGTTCCTCTACATGGATTTGGAGTTGGAAAAGAAATGGAACAATGAGCTCCTGCCTCCTTAGAATTCTGCTCAACTTTTAATTTGGAAACTTTAGAGGCCAAAAATTCAATCATCCTATCCAATTCATCAATCTCGGGCTCTGAGGATGATGAGGATTCACCTCCCTGTCTTCTCCTTTCAGCATCTCCTTCGAGTCTTTCTGTAGCAATTATGTTTGCTTCTACTTCAAAGGCTGCAGTTTACATATCATCCAAAGAAGTACATCTTCTTTCTCTTAACAGCAAGCAGAATTGAGAATCGAAAGCATTAGCATAAGTGAGCATAGCAGAAGCAGGGGTAGGTCTTACTTCAGTTGGCATTCTGTTGTACATATGATTGAATCTGATGTTAAATTCAGACAACAGCTCACCATCTTCTCTCTGCAAGTTTCCAAATTCAGCATGATAAAAGAGCAGACCTTTATTATTTCCCCACTGCTTTAAAAATACATCATCTAGGGCCTCAATATCTGCAATAGACCTAGGGGGTAATTCTCTAAACCATTTTCTAGCTTCCCCATCTAGGCTTTGGACAAAAACCCTCATCCAGACATCCTCTTCATTGATATCTAGGTTATCGGCATAGTTGTAAAAGGACTCTAAATGCTGTTCAGCTATTACTCCTTCTACACCAATAAACTTTGGCATAAATTCTTGATAAGCTCCAGTAGGCATGGCATTTAAAGGGACGGGCAAGACCAGAGGTCCATACCTAGTAGCCACTATTCTTTCTATCTTTGTGAGGGCTTGCTGATTTTCCATGGCTAAGGTATACGAAAGGATATTGGTGGACTGAGCGGAATGAATCAATGAAAAGAATGATAGAAACAGAGGAATACGATGGGCAGCATGGAAAGCTTCTTTCTACTGGGTTCCGAAAGGGAAATGAATAACAAGGAACTGTATGAATCTCTAAAGGTATTTCTACACTAGTAGAGATACCTAGAACTTTTAAGGCTTACCTGATCCTGGTGCTCCTTACTGCGATATTTTCTTCTACTGAACGATCTTGTCAAGATCAGGCACTGGTTTAGCCGGTGATTTCTAAAGATTTCTCCAAGCATGCCTCACCAACTGCGCCAGAACTGCAATGTGGAGTTGCCAAAGGATGGTCTTCCACCAGTGGAGTCACCAGATAGATGATTACAACCAAAAATTGTGTTCAAACCTTGTCTATCATCAAAGCTTGATGTTGTGTCATTCTCCCAGGGAAGTTGAGCTTCAATTCTCCTCTCCCCAGAAACAGCGCCAATTAATGTTATCACCCCAAGAAACTCTCCTAGGTTGTATATCATAGATGCTCGGGAACATTAAAAACTCAACAAAAAGTTGGATAAATGGTGGATGAATGAAAGAAATGCTGCATATTCAAGCCAGATAACCACTTCTACTATGATTAATCCCAGACATGGGTGAACACCCCCAGACCACAAGGATTTAGACCACCAATTACTCACAGTTTAAGAAAAATGTGACAATGGATAATACTAATCACGCCAGCAAATGCACATGACCCTGTGATGGCCAGCTGCAACTAGTTTAAAGGTCTGTAAATCTATTTCCTAATGCACAAAAAGGATGACATCTCTCTGGCATTTAAACAACAGAAACATGCATACAAATTCAATGATACAGCTAAATTCTAACACAGAGGTGGGATGACAGCCCCTCTAATGCTAAACATCAACAGCACATGAATAAATGCATAACAGGAACAGCCTGGAACAAAGAAGAAGAAGTGGATAGTGAGCAATTAATAGCAAAAGAAGCTTGTATTAGCTGAAAATGAAGACCAGACGCTACAGGTATCACAGTAGTTACAGTCTCCAGAAGTTGAAGCTTATAACAAAATAACATTCATCAACCTATTCCATTCTGTCTTCGGGATATATATAGAGGTTATTTACAAAATTTCTCTGCTAGGAAATGCGTGGAGGGGTCATAACTGACCACCAACCACATTTACAATCTAAAATGGGCCTCAGCTATAATCTGATTGTTTTAATGGACAAAATCGGCCTTTTCTGATGCTCTGCAGTCCTTCTTTGAGCAGGTGGTGTACTGACTAATACAAACTCCATAACTAATAATTGTGCTAGCTGCTTGAGGTTGTCTTACTTCCTTCTCGACCATGCTATTTTTTAAATGCAGTTGGTGAGATATTAACTATGCAGGTACAGGGTGGTTGATCGTTGCTTTCTCCTTCACATGCACGGGACAGGCCAAAAACACTGAAAAATGCATTGAAAACAGGTGGGAAGCGATGGAAGACACAGAGGAATTGCAGGGATCAATAGTAGCTGTTGGATTGCAGAGATCAACGGTGGAGATCAATCTACGGGGGAGATTGAAAGAAAATGTGGATGAATGAGGGCCATCGGATCTGGACGCGGCAGATCCGATAATGATCACAAGCGGAAGGTGATCGACAGTTAACGAGCGGGAGGAGGGTGGTTTCGCGATCGGGCATTATTCCCCGCACTGCCTTTTGACCCATGATGGTTTCCGTATAACGGGCAGCAATCCAATAGAAATGCGATACGCGACAGACAAAAACCAGCGCCCCCGCGGGTTAATGCGCGCAAGTCGCGCGATCGGGGGAAGCGTCCACTGTTGATCTCGCGATGGACGGCCAGATGGCAGGGAACGAGCACGAAGTTTAACGTGCAGGCTAGGGTGACGGGGACCGTTGGATCGAGATGATCAACGGTCACGATTTCAAAAGCGACAAAGGGTTAAAATGGATCGGGTTCATGTTTTAAGCACCCGAACTAAATAAACATGGTTTATGCAGGTTTTTGGGAATAAAGCAGAAACAGTAGGTTTAAGGGGAAAGAATGGATTCACACTGAGTTTCGAAAGAAAATAGGGAAAAACAGGGAAAGAAAAGGTTTTGTAGGAGAATGGAGGAAAGCGGGGAATGAAGGTTTTGCAGAGAAATAGAGACAACAGAGGTTAAGAGGATGTGAGGAAACCAAAGGAGAAAGAGGAGAAATGACTGTTGCACGCTCCCCTTCCGCACAAACCAGCCACCAAACCTGAATTTAACCTTTAAGCAGTGAAGTTTATAGCAGAGCTAACAGAGACCAACTAGCCTTTAGCATAGCTTATCATCCTTAGACCGATGGTCAAACAAAGAGAGTAAATAAAATATTCGAAGACATGGTGAGTATGTATGTGATGCATTAGCAAAGAAAGTGGGAAGACTACCTTCCACTAGTATAATTTGCACACAACAATGGCTATTAAGAGTCATTGGGAATGAATCCCTTTGAGGAATTTTATGGTAGGAAATGCAAGACACCTATTAGTTTTGGTGATCCAATAAATAGATTAATTGTTGGGCCTGATTTGCTAAAATAAATGGAGTGAGATTATGTTCAATAACATCCAAAATTTAAAGGCAAGTCGGGATAGGCATAAAAGTTATGCAAACTAACAGATACTACATAAAGAGTTTCAAGTGGGAGACTGTGTTTATCTCCATAGTAAGCCAAAGAAAATCTCATTGACAACGCGATGATGTTCCAAGTTAGCACCCATATATAGCATACCATTTCAAAGCTTGGAGAGAGTAGGGCCAGTGGACTATAGGTTGGCCTTGCCACCCATAGTGAAAGCACACAATGTTTTTCATGTTTGTTCATGAAACTAATCATGTTGTTGAACGATTTGTGATATCAGTGGAACCCAAGGCAGAGTTCCAATCATATCTATTATGCATCATGGTCATAAGCAAATTGTGCTCCTGAATATAATAATAGAGAAATTCAAGGTGAAATGGAAGCACTTTGGACCTGATGAAGCCACTTGGGAGATAGTTGAACAAATAAGATTGTATTACCCATCTTTTGTTTACAGAATAAGTGGACCTAAGAGTCGTGTGTGAAGCTTAGTTTTTTTCTTTACTGATAAGAACACTGAGGATGGTGTTCCCTTTAGGGGGTAGGTTTTTTGACACCCTTGATACATTTTCCCCTGATTTTTGGTAATGGAAAATAATTTGAATTATAAATGTGTATATTTTTATGTAATGGCCTTAAGAGTGGGATCACATATCCATGATCTAAAAGTTAAGAGGAACAATAAACCCTGGTGAGGTTAACTTACATCTTTAATTAATTTTATGGTGCAAATAATAAGAAAAATAAGAGGAAGTTTCCAAGATGAACATGGAGAGACACCCTAAGGAAATAATAAAAAGGTAAATGCATAGTGAAGTGGGGGTTGGACCCCTTCTTGGTGAAGCTCATGAGGAAAGCTGGAAAGCGCTATGAGCTGAGGGAATGTAATTCCCTAAAAGAGGAAATTGTGACCATTAGTGTAGGAGGATTAAGAGGAAATTGGAATGAATACTTGCTAAGGACTAGTTGAGAAACCACTAAAGGTGCTAACTAGGGCTGATAAATGTGACATGCAGATGGGTGCTTACTAAGAGAGAGTTGGTAAAACCTAAGGTGCTTTTTGTGAATTGATAAACCACTCCTAGAGTGCTTGATGCACTGATAAAAAAGCCATTGTTGTGAATTCCGTTGTGCTTGACTAGCTAATAAACCACCCAATGTCATACGTATTCCCTATCCCTTGTGGACTAAATATGGCTTCCTACTAAATTTGTTGAAAAGAAATTCCCCTTAGATCATGGATTTGGCTTGAGGGTGATTGTTGTATGTGTTTATGGCTACAATAGGTCTATGGTTGGGTCGAAAATTGAAGTCCCACCTTTATTCGACCCTTTTTGTACTGTAAATAAGATGCACTGAGTTCAGAGCTATGGCATTAAATAATTTCTCTATGGAAATTAATACGTAGCTTTGATTGATGTTGCATTGTTGTGTAATATTGGTGGATGAACTTACTAAATATAATTATTGAATGCTTATGGTTGTTTTTATGAATTTCCATCATGTATCTATAGCTAAATGCTTGAATTTTTTCAACGTATTGCATGTGGATATTTTTTTAATGTTTGTAGTGTTATTAATGTGCCTAAACTAATAGCAGGGGATGCCCTTTATTTTGTGTGGAAATGGGAGGTTGATTTCCAAAAAAAAAAAAAATAGGAATGGGTTTATTCGTGTGTTTATTCTGAGCTTGCAGATTAGTCTAAATACATGTGTATGCAAAGAAATACAATCTTTGTTAAGAGGAAATTGAATGCCTATGTTAAAAAAAATTGGCCATTGTGCCATATTTTATAAATTGCAAGCTTAGGAGGGATAGCCCTTTTTTTCATATATATATGTCTGTGTGTTGCAGTGGAGGTGTGATGGGTTGAGGTTGAGTAAAAGCTCAGAAGGGATAACACAAGCCATAAATAAATGTATATGCCTACAGACATGTGTAAGCATTTGCATACAATAATAAGGGTTTTATATATATATATAACCCCAAAGGAAATTAGGCCTTGAACCTCGTATGCTCATGTGTTTAAGTGCCATTACCAAAGCCAAGAGTGCTTGGTTTCACAGTCATTCATATTCCTAAAGAATTTTCACTGTTAGATGATACCAATGGTTAGAATCCATGATGTCACCCAGACGATTAGAATCCATGACGTCACCCCAACGATTAGAATCCATGACATCACCCCGAATGTTTCCTATGGCATTTGGGGCAATCCTATTAAGATTTTATTCCATGGTTAATGTAGCAGTGGTGGATCCCAAGTGTGCATGTTTGAGGGCATACAATGTGTTGACACCTAATCATAGGGATTGGGTGAACAACTGTAATTAATGTAAATAAATAATAGAAAAGATGAAGAGTCACCGGGAGATGAAATGAACAGTCTCTCCCTAACGTATATAATAATGACCAACCTGAATGAATATCATAATTCGCATTGAGGAGTTACCTCCTAGTCTGACATGGTATCAGAGCCAGTGCCATTTTTGGCTTCCCTCTTTAATTTGTAACTCCTTCCTGCCTCTGTTCTGCATTTTTGTAGAGTGTCATCTCTATCAAATCTTTGTAAAATCTCTGTAATACTGTCCCAAATTTTTGTGCTACATCCTCTGTCTACCCTCAGTGTGTTACAATTTTTTTGAATTATCCCTTTGTGTGTTCGGATAGAGTGTTGAATTATCTATGCGTTTTATGTTCTCTGCATTCAACACTGAGTGGTGCGTTGAACAGATTGGTGAATGTTGAATTCTGGCAGTTTTGGGTAATGGTAAATGCCGCTGTCGAATATCGCTGCCTTGAACGTTGCTCCTAGCTGAACACTGCCTTCTACAGCACACCCTCCTCCCATGCTGCACTGCTTCCATACGAAGGCATCAAAGTTGTCACTGCCCCTCTTAACTTGCAATATTAGTAAATTCGCTCCTCCATACACCACTCCCTGTCCATATAAATTCATTCCTCCATATAAATAAATCCGATTTTTTTTACATATCATATTGTACTTGTTTTTTCAATGATGTGTTCTGGCATGGTAATTTTGGTTCAAATTAGGTGAAGATTGATATATCGTTGTTGTTGTAATGTTGTGTTATTGTTGCATTGTATATGTGTATTGAATATTAGAGTCGGTGAATGGTGAATGCTATTACACTGAATGATATTGCAGTGTATGGTATTACATTTTGTACAGTGATACCTCTATCTCCATATATCATAATCAAATTTCTTTTAGGAGTAAAATTTTGCAGCAAAAGTTTTTTTTGTGCACAGTACAAAGATTTTACAATGCATTCAATCATATCTATTGTGGGAGTAGTTCTCACTGGCAAGGAGAACTATCTTGAGTGATCCAGGAAAATAAAACACACCCTCATTTTCAATGAGTTGTGGAAATGAGTGTGTGTTGGAGACGAAGATAAAGAGCCAGAACAGCCTACCTCAGACAAGGAGTTCACCATTTGGGAAAATAAAATTAGCAAGGCCTATGCATAGATTGCAGTATCAGTACGTGAAAGGGTGAGTCGTGATATTTCACCATTTTCAAATGCTTTCGAAGCCTTAAAAAAAATTGAAGGAACTCTATGATTCACACTCTGCACTTGAAGTTGTTCAACTCATGATTAAACTCTTCACTCTTGAATTACAAAATAATGATCCTCTCGCTCTTACATCCGAAGTAAAATCTATAATGCATGATATCAAAGCCACTAAGGTTGAATTGGATATTCCTCTGATCGCTTTTCTCAAGGAACTTTATCCTACTTACTCCAATTATCTTAAGTCATTGCAAGCAAATGGAAATCTCAAAGATATTACCTTTGACTCTCTTGTGAAAAAATTTGTTGAAAGAGAGAAAGCTTTTGGAAAGAAGACAGCCCCTGAATCTTCTAAAGAGGCTATGTGCCTTGTTCATAAAGAAAAGAATCTTGCCCAAGATTCTTCCAAAGGAAGAGATGGTCGAAGAGGAAGAGGAAGGTATTTCTGAGGCGGGGGGGCAGACACTCTCAAGGAGAAAATTCAGATTTGCATTGCATACGCTGCAAAATAAATGGATCACATGGTTCCTCCACATGCAAGTTACCTTGGGACAAAATTGAGCAGCAAAGAAACCAACCCAAAGGTAAAACTAATGACACGGACAAAGGTAAAGCACCTGAATCCGCTCATTATGTTGTGGCACAATGTAATATTGGAGTGAATGAAGACTTATTTAATGCTTCACTTGCTTCTTCGAATAATGATTGGTTGCTTGATTCAGGAGCAACTTGCCACATGACTCATAGAAAATATTTTTTTGAAGAATTTACTGACAATGTTGATTGAGTAGTATACTTTGTAGACCAATCAAAACTCAAGCCATCAGGGCTTGGCACAATCAGGCTTAAATTACCTGCCCTTCCAAACTTTCTTCTGCATCATGTTCTATATCTCCCACAGCTGAGGAGAAACTTGTTGTCCTTGGTCCACATCCACCAGCAAGGTCACTCCATTCATATGTTTGATGGCAAGCTTGAGGTGAGAAAAGCATCCGACCACTCAGTTGTCATGAGGGGGATAGAAGAAGAAAGGCTTCTCAAGCTGCAGGGTATCTCTGCTCATGCACAAAATTTCTCATACAATTCTCATTATGAAGAAGGCACACTTCCATCAAGTTTATTATGGCATGCTATATTTGGACATTTGAACTATGATGGCCTCCGCTTGTTGAAGAAAAATGGTGTTACTGGTTTACCTACAATTCCTAGGAAACTTAAGCAATGTGATGCTTGCATTGTAGGAAAGCATAGCAAATAGTCTTTTCATGATTCAAATTCAAGAGCACATAGAAAACTTGAACTCATTCATTCAAATTTATGTGGTCCAATGCCTGTTCCTTCTACAAATGGAAATAAATATATGATGACATTTATTGATGACTACACCAGAATGTGTTGGGTTTATTTATTGAAGAACAAATCTGATGCTTTTCAAACATTCAAGAACTTTCATACATGGATTAAAAATGATGCACAATCTCATATTGGCTCTATTCACACTAATAATGGAAAAAAATACACTTCAAATGAATTTGAAAACTATCTTCGCCAACATGGGATCAAACATCAAACAACTGCGCCTTATAATCCCCAACAAAATGGTGTAGCTGAAAGAATGAATAGGACAATATTAAATATGGTACACTCCATGTTGTTCTTCAAAAATGTAAAAATGATGTTTTGGGCTGATGCAGTGCTATGTGTTGTATATATAAAGAATAGATGTCCATTTAATGCTATCATAAACAAGACTCCCTACGAAATGTGGTATGGGCACATTCCTTCAGTAAAGCATCTCAGGGTCTTTGGTTCCACCTATTATGCCTGGATACCAAAGGTACATAGAAACAAACTTGGTGCAAGAAGTCTTAAGTGTTTCTTCCTGGGGTATTCAAACACCTCCAAAGCATACCGTCTCTATGATGAAATCAATAAAAATTTTGTTGTATCTAGAGATGTAATCTTTCTTGAATCATCCAAAACTGACAATGTTGTTGAGCGGCAACTTGATCACTTGAATAGATTTGAAAATGCAAAATCATTTCAATAATTTTATAATCAGATTCCACATCTTGAAGGGGGGATTCCTATACTAGATCAACCTATGGAATCTTCTTCTGAAGCACTCTCTCCCCCGCATGAAACTCCAACAACGAATGATACTTTAAGTGATGTGATTGATAGAATTGGGAGACTCAATCTTGATTCAGTCCCAACTCAATCAACAGAGCAGCCTAGACCATCTGAGAAAGGTCCCCCAAAATGGAGGTGATGTAGATGACTCTGATTCACCTATTGATATGGATGTTTCTTATGATTGTGAATTGAATTTATCTACATATTTTGAACCAACTTCCTTCAAAGAGGCTGCTTCTCATGATGAATGGAAAGAAGCGATGCAAAAGGAGTATGATGCCCTGATAAAGAATGGCACTTGGAAGCTGGTTGATCCTCCATTACAAACCAAACCAATGGGCTACAAATTAGTCTAAAAGAACAAGTATAAAGCTGATGGCTCACTTGACAAGCACAAAGCCAAGCCTATGGCAAAAGGTTTTGCATAGAAGGAAAGGATCTATTATGAGGAGACTTTTTCCCCCAAAGCAAAATGGGCTACCATCCAGACACTCTTTTCCCTAGCAGCTCAGAATGGTTGGAAAGTCCATCAAATGGATGTAAAAACTGCTTTCTTGAATGGAGATCTAAAACATAATGTTTTTATGTCCCATCTTGAAGGATTTTTTGTGAAAGGACATGAACATAATGTATGCAAACTTTTGTAATCCTTGTATGGCCTCAAACAAGCACCGCAAGCTTGGTATGAAAAACTAACTGAGCATCTTCTGAAACTCAATTTCAAACATTATGATCTTGATGATGCAACTTTGTTTGTCAAGAAGGTTGGGAAAACAGTTTTATATCTTGTGGTATATGTAGATGATCTTTTGATGACAGGGAACAATGAAAGCTGCATTGCATCCATAAAGAAGGAATTGAGGAAAGTTTTTGAAATGACTGATTTGGGCTATGTTCATTACTACCTTTGTATTGAAGTAACTCAACATCCGAAGTCCATATTCCTTTCTCAAAGGAAGTAAATTGGAGATCTGTTGAACAGGTTTTGCATGACATAATGCAATTCTCTTACTACTCCAATGGAACAAAACTTAAATCTCACATCCATTGAAGGAAAAGAATTTGAGGATGCAACAAAGTATCGACAACTTGTAGGAAGTCTCAACTACCTAACTAATACCAAACTAGACATTTCATTTTCTATTGGAATCCTCTCCAAGTTTATGCAAAAGCCTTGTGAGGGACATTGGTCTGCTGCAAAAAGAGTTCTAAGGTACTTGAAGGGAACTCAAGACTTTGGAATCAAGTATACACAGGTGGGCGACTTCAGCTTGATTGGATATTCTGATTCAGACTTCAATGGAGACAAAGAAACTGGGGTATCTACTTCAGGTTATGTTATGAGTCTTGGATTAGGAGTTGTCTCCTGGAGATCACGCAAACAATCAATTCCAACAGATTCCACAACAGAGGCAGAATATGTGGCAGCAGTTGAGGCAACAAAAGAAATCGTGTGGCTCAGGAAAATTCTTGAAGATTTGCAAGTAAATCAAGTACAATCAACTCCACTCATGATTGACAATACCTCGGCAATAAAGTTAGCCAAGAACCCAAAGTTCCATGATCGAACTAAGCACATCAATGCTAAATATCATCTGATTCGACATCATGTTGAGGCCAAATCAATCCATCTCCGCCATTGTTCCACTAATGAGCAAATTGCAGACATCTTCACCAAAGTGCTTAGAAACGAAAAGCTTGAAAGACTCAGAACGATGCTTGGACTCACCAACATCCCTTTAGAATAATGGGGGGAATGTTGACACCTGATCATAGGGATTGGGTGAACAACTGTAATTAATGTAAATAAATAATAGAAAATATGAAGAGTCACCGGGAGATGAAATGAATAGTCTCCCCCTCATCTATATAATAATGACCAACCTGAATGAATATCAAAATTCACATTCAGGAGTTACCTCCTGTTCTAACACAATGTAATGTGTAGGAGGGGTCTATGGTGGAGGCCAGATTGCATTTGATAGATTGAATTCCCTCCAATGGATAGATGTAATGGTATGGCAGCGTGAGGTTCCATGTAACCCTGATGGTTCCTCCCTGGTGTTTTTAATGAGGGAATGTAAATTAAATCTAGAAGATTTTATTTCTAGGGTGATATGGAATAGGGGGACTGCATGACATATGTGTTTGGAAGGGGGTTCACCCTTATATTATTTATATATGTGCATACATCCCGCTAGAAAAATAAAATGTATGAAATGACATGATCATGAATGGGTTGGAATCTACTATGCGGGAAATGAAATGGATTCCCACATGGGGACCATGTAGGTGCCATGTGGTATGCTAGAGTGGCATGGCACTATCTAGTAAGACAAGCCTTGAGGGCTTATATCTTTTGATCCAAGAGTCAAATTGAGGAAAATTTTATATCGTTGGAAAGGTCTCGACAATACAAACATAATGAAATTATCCATTTTAATTTTTGAGGAAGTTGAAAAAGATCAAAAATTTATACCCTGTCTCCATAATGTGACATTGGAGCCCAAGTCAGCATAATAACTACCTTTTGCTACCATAGTGGGGACTATGGGTGGTAGGGGATATGTTACATTATTTTTTACAACATATAGTATTTTGGTACCCTAGATGTCCAACATAGAGTATGTTGTGCGCCTTATTCAGTACCATCCTTTTCAACTCCTATAAATTTGGTATATAAATTCCACTTTTTTACATGTGCAATCCATCCTCACTTAGCTCATAGTCATGTACATTAGATACAAATTATTGTGTTGAAGACTCTATTTAATTTGCACATAATGTTGATCTTTATTTCTAGACTCCATAATTTTTATTTTTAAATGAGACTAGCATACACTAATGGTTGTAGCATGCACTTCATGAGTTATTTTATTAAGTGCATCATCCAACTTGTTCTCCCTTTTTATGTTCTTAATTTCAACATCATATCTGCTAAAAATCATAGCCACCTAATTTTCCTAGAATTTAAAGTTGGTTGTTCAAATAAATGCCTTAGACCACTATGGTTCATTTTGAGTTCAAATTTATTACCCCTAAGATCATGTTTTCACATATTGAAAGCTTGAACTATAGCTACCAATTCCAAATCATGAATAACATAGTTCTCATGATATTTTAATTTCCTACAACCAAAACATATTGCATGTCCATTTTACATGATGACTCCGCCAAGCCCTTCCTTCCATGCATCGGCACACATAATGAATTTCCCATTAGGGTCAACTATATTTAGAATTCATGCACTTTTCAAAAGCTTTTTCAAATGTTGGAAGGACTATTCACACTCATAAGTTCATTCAAATTTTACACTCTTCTTTTGCAAAGAATTGGTTGGGTGTATTATCCTTGAGAACCCCTCAATGAATCTTTTGTAGTAACCTGCTTGTCCCATAAAGGACCTAACTTATATCATGTTTCTAGGTGTTGGCCACTCACTAATAGCTTTCATCTTCTATGGATCCATGATTATTCCCTTCTCTATGATTATATGACCGAAATAATGAATCTACTCTTGGCAGAAGAAACACTTACTCATATTGGCATAGAGTTGATCCTCTCTAAGTACCTAAACACCATCCTGAAATGTTTCTCATGTTCCTCCTCTAATTTTTAATACACAAGGATACCATCCAAAAACACTATGACAAACTTGTCTAAGAATTTTTTTTAAAGCTCTATTCATCAAGCACATGAAGCCAACTTGTGCATCAGATAGACCAAAAATTACCAAAGCAAACTCCTAGTGATCATATCTAGTTCTAAAGGTTTTCTTGTTGGCATCCTCCTCTTTAATTATGATTTGATGATATCCAAACCTTAATTCAATCTTGTAGAATATATTAGCTCCTCTCAGTTGATCAAACAAGTAATCTAATATCTGATAAGGATACTTATTATTTATTATCATCTTGTTTAATTACCTAATGTCTATACATAATATTGAGGTACCATCCTTCTTCCTAAAAAATAGCACTGGGGCACCCCAAGGTGACACACTTGTGTGTATGTATCCATTTTTCAAAATTTCCTCAAGCTACTACTGTAACTCCTTAATCTCCATTGTGCTCATTTTGTATGGTGCCCTTGAAACTGGGGTATCTCCAAACATCAAATTCATTGAAAAAACAATATACCTTGTGGGTGGTAGCCCTAGAATATCATCAAAATAAGCCTTATACTCCTTTATCACTGAATAATAATTTAGGATAGGGAACTTATCCTTGGCTTCCTCCTCCATAGATGTTGCTTAAATCTACTATCTCTTTTTGAAACTTTTCTTCAGTACATTGCTAAAATTTTCATTACAAAAATAGGTCTTGGAATTCCACCTACCTTCCTCTACTACCCTTCTTAATTAATACAAGTGAATCCCTTGTTATAGTAATCTAGGAAGACATGATTCTTGTCCAACCAATCCATACTTATGAGCCAATTATATGACCCCAAAGGAATGATATTTAGATCTAATTTGGTACATACACCATCCATGTCTATTTGGCATTCTTTTACCGTCTTATTAATCCTCTACTTTGCCCCTGTAGTTAGTTTAACTAATCGTGTCCTACCATTCTTGGTCTTCATCAAGTTAAATCTTTCAACAAGCTTTGGGTTAATATAACAATGGCAAGCTTGGATTAATAAATTACAATTCTTATGGGCTAGTTGTTAATATTACCTTCAACTTATACCATGTGTGCTTGATTATCAACCTATCTATTGTCCAAGGTTGCATATATTCTATGCATGTTCCTACCCATGTCCTATAGAGCCTCTTGTATCAAATCCCTAGACATTATGCATAATTCTAATTTTAATATTCTTGTGACGGAAACCCTTAAACGTGTGATTTCATTCATAATACCAACACTTAATAAGTGGATATATTGGTAGCCTTACCAATAACTTTAACCTTTTTAGCTCACTAGGTGTGAGTTGGCCTCATTGATTTTTCTAAGAATTATTCATGAGAAACGATGACTTGTATGCTTTCTTCCTTTCCTCCATATTTTATGCCTTCTTTTCATCCCAATATTTTGGGAATGTTGGCTTAATGTTTCTCTATTCATATAGATATTTTCTTTCCTTATTGCTTCCTTCAAAGTCTTGGCCTCATCAAAATTGATCTAATCATTGTAATATGTAGGAAGCCCGCATAAGAATATGTAGATTTCCACTTTCTCATCTTTAATAAAGCTAACATACTTCAACAACTCAATGGATTTCATATGATATTCCTCCATTGTCATATTACCAAGCTTGAGTTCAAATAAATCATGCATATATTTATCCTAATATTACTCTAATAGATACTTATTTTAAGAGTACTTCTTAAATTGCTTCTAACATATATTCTTTCATCCAAGTTCATGACCTAGTTGAGATGGTCCCACCACATGAATGCATTTCCTTACAAGTGATTGATGGCTATTCTAGCCTCCAAATTAGATGGGTACTTATGTAATTGAAGACATTTTCTCATCTCCAATATCGAAGCCTCTACCTCCTTACCCTTCTTATGTATCTGTTTTATGTGGGAGGCTTGATTTTTCTAATCTCCCCCTACAAGTCATCTTTATTAAACTTCCTCCTTTGATTCCTAGTTGGTGACAAGATTTGGCTACTATTAGACTCAAATAATGTGTATTCTCTTCTCACTGAATTCCTTGTGGAATGATATAAATGCTTGCTTTTATTCCTAGGTTTCTTGGAAATTTTTTCATCACCTCTTCTATCATATGCCTTATATTCTTCAACTTTCTTGGTCTCAAAATTCTAATCTATATTTTGTTGAAAATGATTTAAACTTTGTAAAATATGATTATTTATATGATGTTGATATTCTTGAGCTCTAATAAGTTTCTTATTATCAAATTTGTAGATGAGTACCTCTATCTTCAAAATTCTTGGTGTCTCACTAAATCCTTCATTCTCTACTTTGTCATATCCATGACCATTTGAATCTATCTCAACATTTCCAAGACTCATTCATCTTACTTTTCCCTCTTCATGGCTATAGGACCCTCTTCCATGGCCTGAATTACTTGATTTAGCTACACCTTTGCTTTGCAATGTGCATACAATTAGCTCTATTAGTCATGTATTAGAATCAGGTAAAATAAAACTCAATAATTAAATTCATGGCATTTTGTTTGGTATAGGCCACTATAGGCCTTACTTTTTTATAGGAAATTTATGCTTCTTAAATGAACCTTTTGTGTGGCCTGTTAAATCCTATATTTCATAAGCTTCTTATTAACTAATCATTTTCCCAAATATTAATTCTAGGCTAAAAGTTGTGGTTTTTTTAAGTTTTACTAGTCTATCTAATTTTCCCTTGATTTTACTAGGAATTTTCTAACTAATTCCCTAATAATTAAGATGCTCATATTCCTATTATGATCCCATGAATGGATTCTTCCATCCAAGAGCTTTCCAAAAACTACTATGTCCCAATTTGAGTTATCAATGAGGAGTTATGCCTCCTAGAAGTACATTAATGACTAATTTTTCATCCATTTTTCTAGTTGTAGTTCCTTCACACTGGCTCTATTTGGAACTTGTAGTATCTTGTTAGAAATCGCTTTCTAATCTCTTTCATTTCATATACTGGAAACCATACTTGTGATAACACATAGGCTTCCTATGTTTTTTTATCATTTAAAAACATTGTGTAAGGCCTCAAAAATTCCCTAAAAGTTGAGGTCTTGAAAACTATAAGAAAATCATAACAAATACCATTGAGTAATATTTTTGTGGCATCTGATGTAATGAGCCAACTTCTTAACCTTTAAGGATATTCATTGTTGAAATAATTCATCCAAATTTGTATTTATAGGTGAGGTTTAGTCAACTAGCCATATGGTCTAGGCCATTGACTAAAATAGCCAATCAACCAATGTAGTATGTTGCTTGACTGTAAAGACTTATCAACTAAATAGTTTTTTCAATCCTAAAAGTGGATGGACCATGTATATTTTGCCTTGTATATGTTGGTCTATTATGAAGACAATTTAAACAACTGGTCAAGCTAGTCGACCATCAAATTGGGTTGACTAAATAGGGTGTTTATCGACTATAAGATGGGTCGATGTAGTAAATTTAGTCGACCATTGGTAAATTTTATCAATATAATATGCCATTCAATAATTGGTCATGAAAACTAATACAATATGTTATTCGATAACAAATACATGTCGATTAAGCATTTGACTTCGTCAACCATTAAGTCGGATCGATCAACAAAATGTGCTAGTTAATTATGTAGTTGATTTAGTCAGTTGTTTGGTTGAATTGACAAATAGAATAGACAATTTAACTTGGTAGTGAAATAAATCAACCATTATTTGAATCGACCACTATAGTAACCAATTTGCCCCTATAATGTGCAAATCAGAGTAAATCGACCATTTTTTCCAACTCTCCATTATCAACTATACAATTCAAGAATTTAGCCAATTCCATATTTTTTCAAATTTCAAATTAACTACAATTAATATAATTTTAATTCTTAAATCCCCATGCCACTACTCTTTGAAGTGTTGTCCCCATTTTCACTCTTGGGAATTTTTACAAATAGACTGTATACATATTGATAAGTTTTCCTCTACACTCTATCTTTAGCTCATGTAGGATTGATATTGCAACTGACATTCTGATACCACATTATGGCATACCTGATGCCATTTTTCACCATTGAGAGTATGGGGTACTTCATAAACCTCATTTTTTCTTGCTTCTCAGTAATACCAATTTTTTCCTCCTTAAACTTATTTCTGACAAAAAAATTATCCAAAAACTTGACCTAATCCATTAGTTTACAAATATTATTGGCCCATCATCTATCAATTGGTAATCTGCATAAATCTATTGTTGGAAATAATACTGAGAGGGGGGGTGAATCAGTATTATCAAGTCAAATGTTTTCTTTTTCAAACCCAGATCATATACGCTACTTCAGTTAGTAAAAACCGCGTATATACGCAAATATGTAGAAGGAAACCCGCGTATATAATGCAAACTTATAATTTACTTTATCTTTCAGATGTTGATTATTAATCTGTGTATCTGAGTCAAATAAATAGTAACCAGAACAGTAAAACAGAGCAGTAGACAGTCACACACAAGAACACAAGATATAAGGTGGAAACCCAATGTGGGTGAAAACCACCTGCTGCAATTTGTCTCTATCTTCCTTTAATTAGAAACTTCCTTTTACAATGTACTGGTGCAGTCCTTTACTAGTACGCAGGCTATAACCTGCAGAGAGCTACAACCCTCTCTCGTTTTCCAGCTTCTCCTGGAAGGGAGCTACAACCCCCTTAGCTCTTGTACTAGCCAAGATACTAGTACCTAGGTGCTTGCCTACTAAAGGCTACAACCTTCTCTTTCTTCCAGGGACCTCGTTTCATAAATTTTCAGACTGGATCCACGAACATCAATCAATCATCAAGTATATCTGCATCAAACAATCTCCTTTTCCCCAATTAGCACTGAATCAAGTAAAAACTTCTCTGACAGTTGTTCCCAGAACACAGTAACAATAACCACACACCAAATTTTGAACCCTGAATACTGCAACAATAAACAAAGGCAGCTAGATCCTAATTTAAAAGATATATGCTACTTCAACAACCTGAAACCTGCATGCATACGCTCCTGTGTTGGACCAACCTGCATATACGTTGTTTTCATTCACTGAACCAGTGTGTATACGCGCTTTCACTTCACTGAACCTGCGTATAGATCTATAAAGGATAATTCATTCTTTCAAATATTCAGACACTAATTAACCCAGATTGTCAGATTTATAGATCAAGCATGTGCCTCATATAACAGATCAAAATCATACAAAGATACTATTATTCAAGATTAAAGATTATGACCCATCAATAGAACTAATCCTTCTTTATGCGCTAAGGTTCCTCCTTCATTTAGATCCAGATCTACACCATAACCCCAATCACAAATATTTTAGATCTAGCACTTATTAGATATTCAATTCATTCAGATGATGCTTTGCCAAATGATCTCCTTCCTCTTTTATAGTCTTAGGCCTTTCACAATACCACGGTCCAAAACCATAATAACACAATACCATGAACCCAATACTTGGGATCAACACTTTTGGATGCAATACCACGGACCAAAACCATAGGATCAAAAAATATCGGACTAATACCATGAGCCAACCATGAAAGTGCATGAACTTTTCTCTTCATGAAAGGAACTTTTCTCTGCATGAAAGTGTGTGAACTTTTCTCTATATGAAAGAAACTTTTCTCTGCATGAAAGTGCGTGAACTTTTCTCTACATGAAAGAAACTTTTCTTTGCATGAAAGTGCGTGAAATTTTCTCTACATGAAAGAAACTTTTATCTTCATGAAAGTGCATGAACTTTTCTCTACATGAAAGAAACTTTTATCTTCATGAAAGTGCGTGAACTTTGCTGCACTATAATTTATCATTTGAGATGAGTGGATTGCCATCAAGTACAACATATGTGTCATAATGCCAACAATCTCCCCCTTTCGACTTGATGGCAACAACAACCAATCACTCTCCCCCTTTGACATCAAGGGCAAAGGGCAGACCAAGATAATCTCTTTCCTAGATAAACATTCTGCTGCCCATACTCCCCCTGAGTACCTACTGAAATCTCTGAATGAGCTCCCCCTTTGTATATGCCAAGGTGTACCACTCTGTCCATGCTTCCTCTGAGTACATGTTGAAGTCTCTACTCTGCTGAAGTGTGTTGTTCATGCTCCCCCTGACTATAAGCAAGGTCATTCAGATCAGCAACCCTGATTTCCTTCTTTTCTCCCTCTGCATTTGTTCCACCTGAAACCAACAGCAGCTGTGAACTAGAACCAAAAGCTTCTAAGATAATTCCAACAATGCATCATTAGAAGTTTATCTTCTCCCCCTGAACCTGTGCCAGATGGTCTCTGTCAGACCCATATCAGACTATCTTCAACCAGAGCCTATCCCTACTGATATCCATCAATCCTCCATATACGCGACTGTCTCTGCACAAACCGGCGTATGTACGTGGATCCTCCTCAGGCAACTCGCGTACACCCATTTTTCTCTGAAACAGTCAAGATTTAACAGCAAGATGATGCATCAACTACTCCTAGCTTCTGTCTGAGGTATTCAAAAGTTTCCCTGGGTAGTGGTTTGGTGAGTATATCAGCAACTTGTTCCTTAGAGGGAACATATTCCAACTTGACCTTTTGTTCCAACACTTGTTCCCGAAGAAAGTGGTACTTGATCGGTATGTGCTTGGTCTTTGAATGCATGATTGGGTTCTTTGAAATGTTGATTGCACTTGTATTATCACATAAGATAGAGATAGGTGGTGTACAAGTGATTTGAAAATCCTGCAATGTTTGCATCATCCAAAGGAGATGAGTGCAGCAAGATGCAGTAGCCACATATTCCGCTTCAGCTGTAGATAAAGCAATCGAACTCTGTTTCTTGCTGAACCAAGATACTAATCTGGAACCCATAAAGAATGCTCCACCACTTGTGCTCTTTCTGTCATCCATGCTTCCAGCCCAATCTGCATCTGTATAAGCATGTAGAGTGAGATCTGTATCTCTAGGATACCATAAGCCATAGTTTTGAGTTCCTTGAAGATACTTGAAAATTCTCTTTACTGCCTGAAGATGGGTTTCCTTAGGATTTTCCTGAAATCTTCCAACTATTCCCACTGCATGCATGATGTCTAGTCGAGTACCTGTCAAATAAAGAAGACTTCCAATCATGGATCTATAGGTTGGTTGATGCACTGCTGCTGATTCATCATTTGCACTGAGGCTGCATCCTGTAACCATAGGGGTACATATTGGTTTTGCATCTTCCATGCCATATTTCTTCAAGATCTGCTTGAGATACTTGGTTTGAGACAAAAATATACCGCCTTCATTTTGTTGGATTTGCAATCCAAGAAAATATGTCAGTTCTCCAAGCAAAGACATTTCGAATTCTTTCTGCATCACCAAGGCAAAGCTTTGACTCATAGCTTCTTCACTGCTGCCAAATATAATATCATCTACATACACAACAAGTATTAGCAATTTGTCATTTTCAATTTTTATATAAAGATTGCTATCTGTTGATCCTTTTGAAAAACCTTGTTGATGAAGATATTTGTCCAAATGGTAGTACCAAGCCCTTGGAGCCTATTTAAGACCATAGAGAGCCTTTTTTAGTCTGCATACAAGATTTGGATAATTCCCAAGGATGAAGCCATATTGTTGCTCAATGTACACTTCTTCTTCTAAGTCTCCATTTAGAAAGGTTGATTTCACGTCCATTTGAAATACTTTGAACTTCTGAAAGCTTGAGAGAGCAAGGAACATTCAGATGGCCTCAAGTCTAGCAATGGGAGCAAAAGTTTCTTCAAAGTCTATTCCTTCTTGTTGAGCATACCCTTTACAAACAAGTCTGGCCTTGTTTCTAATCACTTCCCCATTTTCATTCAACTTGTTTTTAAAGATCCATTTTGTCCCTATGACATTCTTATCTTTTGGTCTAGGAACCAACTCCCAAGTGTTGTTCTTTTCGATCTGCTCAAGTTCTTCATCCATTGCCTTGACCCAGCATTCATCTTTGCATGCCTCTTTTACATTTTGTGGTTCATTGGAGGAGAGTAATGCCAAATAGCTTGAGGCTTCTGCAATTGTTCTTCTTGTTTGTATACCTGCGTCTTTCTGCCCCAGAATTTGAGATTCTGGATGATTCTTCTGAACGTACCTGGATGGAGTCTTCTATTCTATCCTTATCTGTTCCTCTGGTGCCTCTTGAGGTTCTTCTTCATCATCAGTCTGATTTGAAGGGTAGTCTTCATCCTCTTCGATATTTTCATAATTTACTTGCCTAGGAATGTTTCCTTCTTCATCAACCACTACATCAATGCTGTCAACAATTCTTCCAAGTCTTTTATTGTAACATATATATGCTTTGCTATGGGGAGAATAACCAAGAAGGATGCCTTCATCTGCTCTAGGTTCAAACTTGCCAAGATGTTCATCATTATTCTTAATATAGCATTTGCTTCCAAAAATTTTGAAATGTTTTACCGAAGGAGTCTCACCATACCAGAGCTCATGAGGAGTTTGAGTGTTGTTCACCCGGACATTTGTTTTGTTGAGAATAACAACCGCAGCAAATGCAGCTTCACCCCAAAAGGTTGCGGGAGTTCCAGATTCATCAAGCATAGCACGAGCCATTTGTTGAACCGTTCTGTTCATCCTTTCCACTACTCCATTTTGCTGAGGAGTCCTAGCTATAGAGAATTCCCTTCTTATTCCATGTTCTTCACAAAAATCAAAAAATTCATTTGAGGTAAACTCCCCACCTCTATCAGACCTGAGGCACTTTATTTTTTGATCTGATTCGTTTTCAATCAAGGCTTTGAAAGATTTGAATTTTTCGAATGCTTCGTCTTTGTGCTTCATAAGTCCTATCCAAACCATCCTGGAGAAGTCGTCAATCAATAATATAAAGTATTCTTCTCCTCGAGGTGACCGTTTCCTAGATGGACCACATACATCTGTATGAACTAGTTCAAGAGGCCTGCTAGTTGATCCTTCCTTCTCAGGGAAGTTAGTTCTGGTTTGCTTACCAAACTGACATGATTTGCATATTGTATTGTCTGGAATTCATATGTCTGGAAGACCACGAACTGCCTAGTATTTGCATGCTTTCCTTATCTGTGAAAGGCTTAGATGCCCTAACCTCCGGTGTCATAACCAGTTTTCATCATTCTTGCTTAAATAGCATTGTTGTTGTCCTTCTTCAAATATGTATAAATTATTTGGATTTCTTATGCCTTTGATCACTGTTTTTCCTGTATCAAGATCACGAACACTACATCCATTTGATCGAAATATTACCTCAGTTCCTTGATCGCACATCTGACTGACACTCAGTAGATTATGCTTCAAGCCATCAACATACAAAACATTTCCAGCTTTGACTTTTTCTTTCAACTGAGCAATGCCTTTTCCTTTTATGATTGCAGGGGTATCATTTCCAAAACAAACTTTCTTTCCCTTTTCTAAAGCACTATATGATTCAAGTTTTTCTTTATCACCTGTCATATGCTTCGAACATCCACTGTCGATGTACCATTGATTTTCCTGTCCTTTTGCATAAAAATCTATCCCACATCTTTCTAGTTGTGGTTCCTTCATTCTCCATGTTCTGGCACTTGAGGCTTGCTCCTTCTGAGTTGTTTGCTGAAACCTGCTCCTGCATTTAGAATCTTCATGACCGAAGTTATTACAAATAGAACATTCAATTTCATTTTCAAGGGCGGAAAAGTTGTTATAGGTCCTTTTCGTGATCCTAGTCATACTTCTTTGTTTTTGAGCTTCTCTAGTCATGATTGTCTTATAGGCAACACATTGAGCTGCTTTGTGGCCAAAGTTGTGACAAGAGAAACATTGGCCATTGAAGAAATTCCTGCGATTATCAACTCTACCAGCCAAATGATTGTAGTTTCTATTGACATCCATTCTTGAGGCAAATTGAGAAGATTTTACCTGTGGCTGGTTGTAGCTTTTGTTCATCCTTAAGGTGGATTGCCCCCGATTTACTTGGTATTCTTTGTTTATTCTTGATGTAAATCATCCCTGATTTATTTGGTGATCTCTGTTGGGCCTTTTTCTCATTCCTCCTTGCTGCATCCAGATAACTTTTTGAGGTGGATGGTTTCTGCGCTTGAGATGCTTCTTCATTATATCCTAGACCTGTCTTGATTAGTGGGGAACGTTGCACATTGAGAATCTCATCTAGAGTTTCAGATCCTTTAACAAATCTAAGATTAAGAGCTTTAGTTTTCTCAATCTCTTTTCTAAGACCCACAATTTCACATTCCAATTTTTCATGATGTTTTTCCCTTTCAGCCAGTTGACATTGCAGAGAATCAATAATCACATTTTTCTCTTCTAAACAAACTTTGAGGTTAGAAATCTCTTCATAAAGACCTTCTTAATCTATAGCATCCATGTAATGATCATCTTCAAAAGCCATTAAAAGTTTATAATTATTACCTCGTTCATATTCGTCACTATTTGATAGTCCGTCACTGTTTTCATGAGTGTAGTAACTTTTCTTAGTTACATTCTGTCTCTTGTTCCATCTAACAGGTTCCTTCCCTTTGTCAGTCTTATCCTTATGAGGACACTTGGAAGCATAGTGACCGACTCTTCCACAAGCAAAGCATTTGAAAGGTAATTTACCTCGGAATCTTCCAGCACCCCGTTGAAGGTTCTTGACAAAATTTGATTCTTCTTCTTCTTCTGACACGTGTCCTGACTCATGGTAGTCTCCTTTGCATGAAGCCTTGAAAGCAGCTTCTCTCCTGTCTGATGGTCCTCCTTTCCTTATTTCATAAGCAGTTAGAATCCCGTGTAGCTGTGACATGGTAAGGTTTTGTAGATTCTCTTTTTCTTTTATTGCAGAAACTTTAGATTCAAACCTAGGGGACAAAGATCTTAGAACTTTTTCAACCACAACAGCCTCTTTTATTTCTTCACCCAAGTTTTTCATACAATTAACAATCTCATCTACACGAAGGAAATAGTTATCCACACTTTCATCATTGTGCATTCTAAGGTTTTCATACTGAATTATGAGGGTTTGAAGTTTTGCTCGTTTTACCTGTTCATCTCCTTCATAGCTCAAAACAATCTTGTCCCATATTTCTTTTGCAGACTTATACTGCATAACCTTGACAAGTTCTGATTGAGATAGACATCCTAATAGAGTATTGACAGCCTTTGCATTTGTTTCATATTTCTTCTTCTCATCCGGATCTGTAGGAGTTGCTGATGGAAAAGTGTAACCTGTATCTGTGATATCCCAGACTTCTGTACCAAGAGATTGAAGATGGGCAATAACTCTTACCTTCCAGTATACGAAGTTTGTCCCATCAAAAATCAGTGGCCTGATAGATGCTTCTCTCCCATAGTTGCTCATGATGATGGCTCTTCCTTCAAGTGATCAAGCTTCTTTAGAAGGACCTGCTCTGATACCAATTGTTGGAAAAAATACTGAGAGGGGGGGTGAATCAATATTATCAAGTCAAATGTTTTCTTTTTCAAACCCAGATCATATACGCTACTTCAGTTAGTAAAAACTGCGTATATATGAAAAAATGTAGAAGGAAACCCGCATATATAATGCAAACTTATAATTACTTTATCTTTCAGATGTTGATTATTAATTTGTGTATCTGAGTCAAATGAACAGTAACCAGAACAGTAAAATAGAGCAGTAGACAGTCACACACAAGAACACAAGATATAAGGTGGAAACCCAATGTGGGTGAAAACCACCTGCTGCAATTTGTCTCTATCTTCCTTTAATTAGAAACTTCCTTTTACAATGTACTGGTGCAGTCCTTTACAAGTACGCAAGCTACAACCTGCAGAGAGCTACAACCCTCTCTCATTTTCCAGCTTCTCCTAGAAGGGAGCTACAACCCCCTTAGTGCTTGTACTAGCCAAGATACTAGTACCTAGGTGCTTGCCTACTAAAGGCTACAACCTTCTCTTTCTTCCAGGGACCTCGTTTCATAAATTTTCAGACTGGATCCACGAACATCAATCAATCATCAAGTATATCTGCATCAAACAATCTCCTTTTCCCCAATTAGCACTGAATCAAGTAAAAACTTCTCTGACAGTTGTTCCCAGAACACAGTAACAGTAACCACACACCAAATTTTGAACCCTGAATACTGCAACAATAAACAAAGGCAGCTAGATCCTAATTTAAAAGATATATGCTACTTCAACAACCTGAAACCTGCATGCATACGCTCCTGTGTTGGACCAACCTGCGTATACGTTGTTTTCATTCACTGAACCAGTGTGTATACGCGCTTTCACTTCACTGAACCTGCGTATAGATCTATAAAGGATAATTCATTCTTTCAAATATTCAGACACTAATTAACCCAGATTGTCAGATTTATAGATCAAGCATGTGCCTCTTATAACAGATCAAAATCATACAAAGATACTATTATTCAAGCTTAAAGATTATGACCCATCAATAGAACTAATCCTTCTTTATGCGCTAAGGTTCCTCCTTCATTTAGATCCAGATCTACACCATAAACCTAATCACAAATATTTTAGATCTAGCACTTATTAGATATTCAATTCATTCAGATGATACTTTTCCAAATGATCTCCTTCCTCTTTTATAGTCTTAGGTCTTTCACAATACCACGGTCCAAAACCATAATAACACAATACCATGAACCCAATACTTGGGATCAACACTTTTGGATGCAATACCACGGACCAAAACCATAGGATCAAAAACTGTCAGACTAATACCATGGGCCAACCATGAAAGTGCGTGAACTTTTCTCTTCATGATAGGAACTTTTCTCTGCATGAAAGTGCGTGAACTTTTCTCTATATGAAAGAAACTTTTCTCTGCATGAAAGTGCGTGAAATTTTCTCTACATGAAAGAACCTTTTCTTTGCATGAAAGTGCGTGAATTTTTCTCTACATGAAAGAAACTTTTATCTTCATGAAAGTGCGTGAACTTTTCTCTACATGAAAGAAACTTTTATCTTCATGAAAGTGCATGAACTTTTCTCTACATGAAAGAAACTTTTATCTTCATGAAAGTGCGTGAACTTTGTTGCACGATAATTTATCATCTGAGATGAGTGGGTTGCCATCAAGTACAACATATGTATCATAATGCCAACATCTACTACCTGTCACTCTCTATCAATCATCTAAATCTATCTACTATTTATCAATTGGCCATTGATTGCATGTACAAATTTACTACAAAATAATCATGTATTTCATGTGCTACATATATGAAAATCCAAATGCATTCAATGAAAAAGAACTTAAACTTATATGTGAAACTCACTCATTAATTTACCTATAATATTTAATGTTAGTAATTACACCAAATAAACAACATATGAAATACAAGAACACTTATCTTTTGCAATTCCCCACTAACTAGCTATTGATCTCAAGTATTCCACCTAACCATAGACCTCACTACTCTAAATCTCTTAGTAGTGAGTCACTTTTATCTATGACTATGATTCCACCCAGGAAAAGGCTCACTCGTAGCCAATTATGGTCACACAACTAGTACTAAGCTAAGGAACTAACAATAGAATCTCCTAACCTATATATTTTCATCCCCCCACCCTGCACAACCCAAGGTAGTGCACCCTTTTCTCCACTTTTAAAATCTCTTATATTGTTGAACCACCATTCTAGGGCTTCCAACATAGGCTATCCAGGAAGTATCATAGCACTATAACTCATGAAGTTCTAGTGTCCCTCAGGAGTCTCTAGGCACCCCTCAGCCCACACTAGGAAATCGTACCCAACCAATTCCCTCTTTGAGGAACCAATCTTACCTAAGGAAACCCAAGAAGAATTGGAAATAGAATCCCAACTAATATTCACAATGGTTTTCTAAGTTATAGGGCTCAACAATTTTCCAAGCTCACTTACCCTCTAATATCTAACCTAAACTGGTAAGGAATTAACAAAACATGATCAAGGAATGATGCTCCAATGATGACAGAATAATAAAAATAATTCCCAACTACCATAGAGAACATTAATTAAGTATTCATGAAGTCTTTTTTCCAAATTTCCCCCAAAGAACTTTCCCCCACCACCTAAGAACTCAATTAGATTATTTGTCCATCCACTTTTTGACTTAGGTTAAAACACCAAAGTGTGACTTAATATCATACCATGCCATTTATGAGTTTGAGTTATATTCCATTAAAGTGACTTGTGGACTATTATAATAGCTATTTTTCCTAGGATCCATGTTTTGATTCTAATCCCCCTCAATTTTCCCACTTGTGGGGTCCTAACCCCCATTTCTACTTTCTGACTTTGTCTATATCCATGGTGTATTTTATTAACATGAGTGTGATTACATATTACATTGGTATACTTGTTGTCCTTTCCACACAGAGGATCTCTATATTTTAATCACATAGGTAATTTTTCCTTAAAACATATAAACATAGTCATGGATGCACCAAAACAAATATATACACATGGGCATGTAGCCTAACACATCCTAACTCACCAGCCTAAAACAAAATGTACAAATACATACAAGGGGTCATTCTAGGAGTGTTACATTAACCCCCCATATTCTAACCCCTTAATACACTTTAACTCTAAACACTAACCTCTTTATACATTATGACCCTTAATCTAGATAACCCTTGATGCAATCACCATTTAACACAATATGACTTTGAATAAACTACCACCCTCTTATGCAATGAAGCCTAGTTACAATGACATAAAACCTAATGATATCCACTATAATGTTAAATATGTATCCCAATAATCCTTTAAGCCACAAAATTGATGTCTAAGTCATTTGAATAAATCATTAACCCATCACCTCCATTAACCAAATCATTCATTGTTAACCATGGCTAACCACTTTTGAACTTATTGATTATTGTTCACCATAGCCAATCATGATTGAGCGTCATTGGTCATAGTTAGCCATGGTTTACTATAATAGACGTTGATGTAATCACCCCTTACAGCATTATAACCTCAAAGACATCAATCCCCCAATATAATATGACCTTGAACACACTAAACCCCCAATACAGTGGCTCTCTAATACATTATGACCCATAACAAATTGATGCCCTTAATACACCATGACAAAGAAAAAAATAACCCATTAGTAGCTTATCGTCCTTAACACAAATGCACCTTGACACAACAACCCCATACCACATTGTGACTTGGAAAAAGCAAAGCCCCAAATACAATATGAGTTCGCACATAGTAATACTCACTAATCCATTAAACATGTAACTACTAATCACATAACCCATAAAATTCTTACCTTAGTAACCTTAATAACACATTAACACTTAAGTTTCATTGACAATATTAGCTACTATGGACCATGGTCAATTGATCTTGACCATTCTTGATCCTTAACACAATCACCCACTACTATAGTTATCCCCTAATACACTACAAAATAAAATATGATAGCCCTTCAATACACTATGACCAAAAACACACTAACCACTTAATGCGCTAAGATCCTAGACACATTAACTCCCTTATAAACTAACCTCTTCATATCATATGACCCTAAATAGATTAACCCCCTTATACACTATTACCCCTAAATCAATCATCCCCTATAAAATTATGGTTGTAAACATACTAAAAATCTCATATGTAATAACACTAGTCATATTAATATCCATTAATCCATTAAATGCATATTTTATTGAGCCTATAATCGACAAACCTTCCAGCCTAGTGACCATAGTAAACCATTAACCTTTCTCCCATATTAAGCATATCGATCACAACTAATTTGTTATGGACCTTTTGTCTTAGAAATGATAAGAAACCAGTAATTACAGTTCACTTTGAGGGGGAAACCTCCTTTTATAATGAATACAATGTATAAGACAAGATTTTATGATCCTATGACTAGGTATCCTTAGTCTATGTGTTTGTAGGAGAAAAAGGTACAATTACAATAAAAAGGCATAATGAAAGGTTCTAGCCTATATAACAATATAATAATAGACATGTAATCAATCAATATCTAGGACATAATAAGGGGTCTTAGGGTTAACATGGAGCTTATATAGGGATTAACATGCCCCTTCACTTCAAGCAAGTGTTTTCCTCAATAGTTGACTATCCATGGGTGTTTTTGCATGAACACTTGATCTTTCCATGTAACCTCTTCCATTGCTATATTCTTCCCTTTAATGAGGTACTTGGTAACTGTTCAATATATTATCTACTTAATGTTATAAAATTATATATTACAGAGCAATGTAACACATAAAATATTGCAGAAACACAAACACAGAAAATGCATAAAACAAGAGAGACATAGATATACATGGTTCACCCAATTTGGGCTACATCCACGAAGAAACAGCTAGTCCTTCCCTTATATTATCCATCAAAATGAAGAGATGTAACCTACAGCAGAGCCGTTGTAATTTCCTCTTCACTCTCACACAGTGCCGTCTCTCTTTCTCACTCATAATACACATATACCCCACCGCAATACAATTCCCTCACATAAATCGAGGGGTTTCCTTCTAGGGAAAAAAAACACTAAATTAAACATAATTTTTACCATCAGATCATCCACCTAATTAATGGCTAAAATGGACTACGAAATTACAATATTTTACAAGGCAATTTTTCAATTAATTTTAGCTTGGGGGGGGGGGGCGCCTCATAAAATCATCGTCGCTCCCCATAGACCCCCTTGATGGTGATTAAATAGGTGTCGTTGCCACCTTATTAGGAACTAGGGTCCAACGTGGCAATACCTCTTAATAAAGAAGATAATCAGGCTCCACACCCAAAAATCTCCCACTTGGAGACTAATTATTACAACTCCACCACTGCTTCATTTGTTGGAAAATGCTTCCACTTTGGACTTGGTTATTTCTCATCTTCATCATCATACTTTAAGACCAATTGAAACTGAGCGGAAACTCAATTTCTACCCTATTACAACTTTTGTCGACATATCTACAGGATTCTAGATAGTGTGTGTCTTTTCCAGCTTTAATTGCCCATCTTCCAACACTAATTGTATGAAATGGTAATTGAGTTGTATATGTTAAGTCTTGGAATGAAATGCTAAGTTATTTGCAAGATGAATGGCACTCTGACTATTACTATATAACCTTCCCATCTCCTTCTTCTTACCCAATTCATCCATAAACCTTTGCAACCAAATAATTTATTTACTAGCCTCTGTAGCAGCAACGTACTCTGCTTCCATTGTTAAAAGTGCAACAACACTTCATTTTTGAAACCCAACTACTAGTTTTTCCACCTACAGTAAACACATACCCGATGTTGCTCCTCATGTTATCTCTATCACCTACCATATCTGCATCAGCATATCCCTATAAAGAAATGTTTGAACCACCAAAGCATAATGTTTGATTTGTGGTACCTCTCAAATACCTGAGAACCCACTTCACTGCCATCCAATGTTCTTTTCTGGGATTGTTCATGTACATTCTTACAACTCCCACTACATGTGCAATATCAGGTCTTGTGCAGACCATTACATACATTAAGCTTCCAAATGTTGATGCATATGGAACTTTAGACATATAATCCATCTCTTCCAAGTCTTGGGACACATCTCCTTACTTAGTTTTAAATGGCTAGCCAAAGGTGTACTAACTGGTTTTTCATTTTGCATATTAAATCTTTCCAACACCTTTTTTATGTACTCACTCTATGACAATGTTAATTTCTGATTTTTCCTAACTTTAGTTATTCTCATACCAAGGATTTGTTTTGCAACACCCAAATCCTTCATTGCAAATGAATTTTCCAACTTTTCCTTGAGCACAATTATTTCCTGCATGTTAGACCCTACAACAAGCATGTCATCTACATATAATAACAATATAATATTGTTTTCATCATTTAGCCTTTTGAGATAAACATAATGATCAAAGTGACATCTGGTATAACCTTGTTCAGACATAAACCTGTCAAATTTTAGATACCACTACCTTGGAGCCTGTTTTAGGCCATACAAGTTCTTCTTCAACCTGCACACTATTTTCTCCTTCCCTTTGACTTCATACCCTTGTGGCTACTGCATATAGATCTCTTCCTCCAGATATCCATGGAGAAAGGTCATATTTACATCAAACTACTCAAGATGAAAATGTTCTGTTGCTACTAGACTTAAAGTAGTTCTGATTGAAGTCAGGTTAACAATAGGAGAAGATATTTCATCAAAGTCTATACCTTTCTTATGTGTAAACCCCTTCACCATGTTATGCTCTTAACCTACAAGATGATATAAGAATAACAAATATGCGCAGAGATATACCCAGAACATAGAACAGTGAGAAATAACAGCAGGTATTTTATTATTCAAAAAGTAATGTTCACTTGCCTCTTCGAGGGGGCAACCTCCAATAGAGCAGAGCTCGATTACGAAATAAGACACGATGCTCCTCGCAGGGAGTCTCTATCCTTTATATATGACTCATAAATGTAATACCATGGAGAAATACCATGGTTATTATTAATACCATGGCCCATTTGCAACTAACTGTGGTCTTGTCATTAAATGCGGGTTAACCACTTACAATTATTAATATGGGCTTTATTGACTATTTACTTACTATAACTATGACTCAATCCTATTACATAAATAAGGGGGTTAGGGTGGGACCCTAACATGCCCTCCCCCTTAATAATAGCCTTGTCCTCAAGGCTGAAGCTACGGAAACTGCTGAAGAATAGTGGCTAGTTCCCAGGTTTCATCTTCTGGAGAGGTGTCTTTCCACTTGACGAGGACTTCCTTGATCATGCAGCCATGCAGGTGTCGTTCTCGTGTGTCAAGGACCTGTTCAGGTTGGAGCCAGATTGACCCTTTGTCATCCAATTCAGGTAAACTGGTTTGAATTCTGCAATTGTTCCCAATCACTTTCTTGAGGCACGAGACATGGAAAACTGGATGAATTTTTGTAGTGGGTGGCAAAGCTAGCTTGTAGGCCACTTCTCCAATGCGCTGAAGTACTCGATATGGTCTGTATAATTTTGGAGATAGTTTCTGACAGCCCTTCTCTTTGAGTGATGTTTGCTTATATGGTTGCAGCCTAAAAAATACCTAATCCCCTTCTTGAAATTGGCATTCTGAGCGATGTTGGTCTACCTGTTGCTTCATGTGATTCTGAGCTTGATGAAGATTCTCTCTAAGATGGGCAAGTATGGTTGTGCAGTTCTGTAAGAGTTGATCCACTGCTTGTACCTTTGAGCACCCCTTGATATAAGAAGTAGGGGAAGGAGGGAGTTGACCATAAACTGCTTCATAGGGAGTCACTTTGGTGATGGCATGATAGTTGGTGTTATACCACCATTTAGCTAGAGGTAACCACTGTACCCACAGATGTTGATTTTCTAAAGTGAAACACCTAAGGTAGGTTTCCAGACATTTGTTGACTGCTTCAGTTTGACCATCCATTTGTGGATGATAGGAAGTACTGAGTTTTAGTTGGGTACCTTGTAGCCTGAAGAGTTCCTACCAAAAATTATTGGTGAAGATCGGGTCACAATCAGACACAATAGAAGTGGGCATGCCATGCAATTTGAAGATCTGATCCATGAAAGATTGAGTGACCAAAGTCGGTGTAAAAGGGTGGGGTAGGGCGCAAAAATGAGCATACTTAGAAATTCGGTCCACGACCACCATGATGACTGACTTGTTCCCTGACTTTGGAAGACCTATAATGAAATCCATAGAAACCTCCATCCATATTGATGCCGGGATGGGCAATGGTTGTAATGTGCCTGGTGCTTTGATTGTCTCCCCTTTGTGGCGCTGATAGACATCACATTCCGCTACAAAAGTAAGAATGTCCTTTTTCATGCCTATCCAAAAAAATGATCTTCTAGTGCAAGCATATGTCTTCTGAAAGCGTAAATGTCCTGCAGTGGGGGATGAGTGCAACTCCACAAAAATGTAGCTTTTGAGAGTGGATGTTGGTGATATTACAACTATGTCCTTGTAGCAAAGAATCTCATCCTGCAACGAGTAGCCCTTGGTGGAATTTGGATCCGCCTGCAATTGAGTAATGAGTTGGGACAGCCAGGGATGTGAAAACCATTCCTTGTGAGCCTCTTCAATCCATTCTGGAATGGGAAGGGAAATTGCAAGCAGGGTAATTTTCTCCTCAAATTGGCGAGATAATGCATCAGCTACAATATTTTCGTGCCCTTTCTTGTAAATGATCTCATAATCATATCCCAGTATTTTGGCGAGCCATTTATTTTGTTGTGGTGAGGACAGGCATTGCTCCAAAAAATATTTATTACCATGACGGTCTGTGTGGATTTGGAAACGTCGCCCCAATAAGTAAGGTCGCCAAGTAGCTACTACATGTAAGATGGCCATCATTTCCTTCTCATAGGTATATTGTCCCAGATTCTTCCCACTTATTTGTTGGCTTGTGAGGGCCAAGGGTCGACCTTCCTGCATTAAGATTGCCCCAATACCTGTACCGAAAGCATCACATTCAATGACAAAAGATTTGGTGAAGTTGGGTAGTGCTAAGACTAGAGTGGAACACATGGCATTTTTTAGAGTTGTAAAGGCCTGTTGTGCTTCATCGATCCAGAGGAATGAATTTTTCTTGAGGAGTTGAGTGAGGGGTTTCACAATGCGACCATAATTGCGGACAAATTTGCGATAGTAGCCCGTGAGACCCAAAAATCCTCTCAGGCTCTTCAAGGTCTTAGGTTGAGGCCAATCCTGCATTGCCTGGATCTTTTTGGGGTCCACCCTGACACCTTTACGCCCCACAATGTGGCCCAAATACTCAACTTCTTCCATACCAAAGTAACACTTGGACATCTTAACAAATAATTTATGCTTGCGGAAGAGTTGCAAGAGCAGATCTACATGTTGAAGATGTGCAGCCCAAGTGCAACTGTAGATGAGGATGTCATCGAAGGAAATAAGGGCAAATTTTCTGAGATATGGTTTGAGGAGGTGGTTCATAAGGCTCTGAAAAGTAGATGGGGAATTACAAAGACCAAATGGCATGACTAGGAACTCATAATGGCCTTCATGAGTTCTGAATGCAGTCTTTGGAATGTCGACTTCTTTCATGCAAATTTGGTGGTAGCCTGAGCAAAGATCCAGCTTAGTGAAGAATTGAGCCCCATTTAGTTCATCCAGCAAATCATCAACAACCGGGATGGGAAATTTATCTTTGACGATCAACTTATTGAGGGCCCTGAATTCTGGACACATACGCCATTCCCCATCTTTCTTGAGCACCATGACCACCGGTGATGAATAAGGACTAATGCTGGGACGAATGACTCCTGCTTCCAAAAGTTCCTTGATTATTTTTTCTATTTCATTCTTTTGGGTGAATGGATATCGATATGGGTGCACATTTGGTGGTTGGGCCCCTGGGACCAAAGTGATGCTATGATCATGTTCCCCTCTCGAGGGTGGAAGCTCATGAGGCTTGTCAAAGACTAGCAGATGGTTATTTAAAATATGTTGCATCTCAGGATGAATCGGAAGCGAATTGGGTTCGATGGCTTGGATGGCATTAAATTGAGCTATAACTCCATGATGGCCCTTTTTTAACAATTTTTCCATCCTATGTGAGTTGATGATAGAGGGAGCTCCCGCCTGGAGTCCGCGGAGGGTATGTGTGGAGTTGTTCTGCTTAAAGCTCATATATAACTCCTGGAAATCCATTGTGATTGGCCCAAGTGTGTGAAGCCATTCAGCACCGAGGACAATGTCGCACCCTCCCATGTGTATGGAAAACATGTGGGCCTTCAACTGATAATCCCCCATTTGAAGTTTGACATTTTCACAGTGACCTTCACATTTCATTGTTCCCCCATCCGTAATTTGGACTTGGAAGTTAGAAACAACTTGTACAAAACAATGCACTACTTACGCGACTCTTTGATGGATAAAATTATGTGTGCTTCCACTATCAATCAAGACTACTACTGGGCGGTGCTTAATAAAACCTCTGATTTTGAGAGTTTGAGGTGAAGAAATCCCTGCCAAAGCATGCAGCGAAATAACTGGTTCGTCAGGGACATTGTCCTTCTAGTTGTCTTCTTCGTCCTCCTCAGGTTCCTCAAGTGGTGGGGCTTCCTCCGATGAGCTATAATCAGTAGCATCAATTTGAAAAAATTTGGGCTCCTTGCATTTATGACCTGGGGAGTATTTTTCATCACATTAGTAACATAATCCCTGCTTTCTTCTTTTTGCCATTTCTGCAAGTGCACCTTTTGAACCTTAAGTGTTTGAGTAGTGTTATGAGCCTGTGGGGGGCAACCCTTGGCGGTGAAATTTGGGCAATTGGACTAGGCCGCTAACGCACGTTCAACTTCATGAGCTACCCTGCAAGCCTCCAACCATGTGGGAGGGTGGTGCAGTCGAACGTGAGCTTGTATGGCCTCTTTAAGACCACTAATAAAACATTCCGTGTAGAACGCATCTTGGAGACCCGTAGCGTGGAAAGCTAAGGCTTCAAAGGCTGAAATATATTCATCCACTGTGCCAGCCTGTCGGAGCTTAGTGAGACGACCCAAAAAAGCAGATTCATGATCAAAGCACTCTATAAGAGAGTTTTTGAAGGTGTCCCAATTCAAGAACCTTCCATTGCAACATTGATGCCATTGCCACCATTGCCATCTTTCATTATCCAAGTACATGCTCCCCACTATAAGCTGAGTCTCATTATCTAAGATTTAATTCAGATTGAAATACTAATCCATGTGTGCTACCCATGCTGCCGGGTGAGAACCATCAAATTTATGCATATCCAACTTGGGTGGTCGCAGATGGGATTGTTGGTGGGTGCCCCAGAGGTGAAGAGAGTGGCTAGACTCACCCTCACTGTGTTCATGGCCAATATACGCCTCCTCGCAGGCTTCCGCCTTGCCCTTTGAGAGTGCATTAGTTAGTGTCATTAGCTGATCTTGGAGTTCTTTCAAGGATTGTTCAAGTTTGTTGATCTTCTCATTGGCCATAGCTTGAGTTCTAGTTTCTACCATGCACTGATCTGATGTACTTGAAATTTGGGACCGCCCAAAAAAAATTTGCACTAACAATTGAATGGTACCACCTTGCTCAGCTCATCGTCCTGATTCTTATGGGCTAGATCACCAATCACGCCCCGGTATAGGAACCCACACAACTACTCAGATCTGGATGGCAGCTCTGGTGGATCTGAGAGATCTGAATGGCTGATCGGATAAATCTGAGTGGCGGAACAGATTGTTGCTGCGGATCTGATGGATCTAAGCTGCGGGACTGATTTCTGCTGCTGCTGCAAACCCCACTTGCGAGATCTGATCTGGCAGAGATTATGCGTGCTCCAGAGATAGAAAAGGGAACTATGGTCTCGAGGAGTGTCAGGTGCTACAGATCGCAATATACATAAGGGTTTGATAGTAGTACTCGACCCAATTTTTCAAGGCACTAACCAAGGAGGATCAACCGTACCCTTAGCCGTACAACCCAACTACCCTATTGTACGGGTGAGTAATCTCTCCAAGTGTTGTTCTCGATGTACTGTAGCAGCCACACGGCTGACGTTTTATCTATGGCAAGGTTTCAAGGGAGCTAGGGGGCTTCCGATATACCAGAAGGTACTTGGAAGACAGTCCCTGCGCGGTTCTGTCTAATGCGTTACTACTCGAAGGGGTACCCACAGGCGTTACAAGGGAGTCCAACCAGTGTGACCACCTATTGTATTTCCTACGTGTATGCCTCCCCAAATCCACAGGTTTATGCGCTCAACAACAAATCTCGTGGATTAAAGACGCCGGAACACATCTCTAGCCAAAAAAATTTGCTAAAAAATGGAGATCCCACCGGCCCTGGAAAGCGCTCTGATACCACTTGTTATGCTCTTAACCTGCAAGATGATACAAGAATACCAAATATGCACAGAGATATACCCAGAACATAGAACAGTGAGAAATAACAGCAGGTATTTTATTATTCAGAAAGTAATGTTCACTTGCCTCTTCAAGGGGGCAACCTCCAATAGAGCAGAGCTCGATTACAAAATAAGACACGATGCTCCTCGCAGGGAGTCTCTATCCTTTATATATGACTCATACATGTAATACCATGGAGCAATACCATGGTTCTTATTAATACCATCTATCTAATACCATGGCCCATTTGCAACTAATTGTGGTCCCGTCATTAAATGTGGGTTAACCACTTACAATTATTAATATGGGCTTTATTGGCTCTTTACTTACTATAACTATGACTCGATCCTATTACATAAATAAGTGGGTTAAGGTGGAACCCTAACACATGACAAGTCTAGCTTTATACCTTTTTTCTACCTCCATCTTCTTCCTTCAACGTGTAAACCCATTTATTCTACAATGTTGTTTTACCTGTAGGAAACCTGACTAAGTCATAAGTCTGGTTATGTACCAAGGATTCCATCTCTTCTTTCATGGCTAGCTCCCACTGCTTCCTAATTTCTATCTGCATTGCTTCTTCATAACATTTTGGTTCACCAGAATCAATCAAAAATACATAATATAATGAAGGAGAGTATCGTTCAAGGGATCTAATTATCCTAGTGGATCTTCTGACACCACTTTCAAGTGTTTGAGGTGCCTATTGTTTGTTGTGGTTGTTGATCATTATGATTTTCATACACCTTTACTTTTCCTGTGATCTCATCAAACACTGTGTATTCTCTGTTTTATTTCCCTGTTTCTTTTCCTTTCATTGAATATGACATCTCTACTCCTAATGATTTTGTGATTTTCATAATCATATAAGTGATAACCAAAATCATTAACACCATATCCAATAAAGATACATTTCTTTGATTTTTCCTCAAGATTTGTTTTATTTTCTTTATTAATGTGGACAAAGGCTTCACAACCAAAAGTATTTAAAAATGAGTATTTTATTCCCTTTTTACCTATCCATGCCACCTCTCGAATACCACCATCCAAGGAACTTGAAGGCCCTCTATTTATTAGATAAACAATAGTATCTACAACATCTGCCCAAAATTGTAAAGGCAATCTTGCATGCATTATCATGCACCTTGCACGCTTCATGATTATCCTATTCATCCTTTTTGACACACCATTTTCATGTGGTGTTCATGGAACTGTCTTCTCTCTGTGAATTCCATGCTCTGAACAGTACTTATCAAACTCTTTGCTGCAATATTCTCCTCTGTTATCTGATTTGAGACACTTCAATTTCTTTCATGTCTCATTCTCAACCAAAGCTTTCCATTTCTTGAAAGTATCAAAAACATCATATTTATTTCAAATACAATAAATCTATATTTTACTGATTGCATCATCAATAAAAGTAACATAATAGTGAGAGCCACCGAGAGATGATACTTGAGCAGGTCCCCATACATATGTATTCATAAGCTCTAATTTTTCACTCTTCTTTTCTTTCTCAACTCTGAGGAATCTAACTCTCTTATGTTTTCCATAAACACAATTCTCCTATAAATCCAAATCAACATGCTTCAAACCTCGCAACAAATTTCTTGAGTGAATAATTTTCATCCCCTTCTCGTTCATGTGCCTGAGCCTATGATTCATAATGTTGTATTTTCTCCTGTGGAGGTTAAAGCATTAACAGAATTAGAAATACCATTGCATAAATACAATAATGTACTGACCTTTTTTCATTTTTCTATTACTAGGGCTCCTTTAGTGACCTTCCAGGTTTCATTTGTAAAATTAGTTACACAACCTTCACCTCCCAACTGCCATGTTGAAATTAGATTTTTCTTTAGAGCTTGAACATACCTTACCTCCTTAAATAGCCATTAGTTTCCATTATGTTGTTTTATGAAAACTTTATCCATTCCAATTATTTTACAGGGTTTATCATCACCCAAACGAACCTGTCCAAAATCTCCTTCAACATAATCATGAAAATGTTTCCTATCAAGTGTAGCATAGAATGAGGCCCATGAATCTACCACCTAGACATCAATAATATTTTCCAATCAAAGCATCTTGCAACACATCACCTATCACATTCGCTTCATGATTGTTTTCTTGTTGCGTCTCTCCTCCTTTTCCTTTCTAAGGCTTACAGTGTTTCTTCAGGTGTCCTTTCTTCCCACATTTCCAACACACTATCCTCGATCTGGACTTGGATCTACCTTTCCTTGACTTACTGCGATATCCTGGACTCTTTCCATTTTTATTCCCCTAGTAGTCTAAGCATTACTTGATGTCTCACAGGAGCTTTTTCGTCGCATTTCCTCGCTAAGTTTATCACCAACAACATCATCAAACTTTAAAGTACTAGATCTAGAGATAGAGTTCCTGATGGCCATAACTAAGCCATTCCAACTTTCTAGCAATAAGCGCAGAAATAGCAGAGCCCTAACTTCATCATCAAAATTTACCCCTATATAACTGAACTGGTTGGTAACCGTATTAAATTCATTTAAATGATCAACAACATATCCACCTTCTGATATCTTCATATTAAATAAATTCTTCATAAGAAATACTTTGTTTGAGGTCAAGCGTTTTTCATATAGTTTGGCCAATGTCGTCATTCAACCCTCTGTCATTGTTTCCTTTGAAATAATAAAGGCTACCGACGCTACCAAACATATTCGTATTGTTCCAAGTTCAATTATGTCAATAATTTCCCATTCTTCATCTATCATACTCATCAGCTTCTTTGTTTTTCCACTCAATGGTAGGTACAAATATTTCTAATAAAAATAATATTTCATCTACATCTTCCACAACTGGTAGTTTTGGCCATTAAATTTATCAACCCTAAACCTACCATCTTCCACCATTGCTCCCACTTGAACTATGAACCCTTCTCTCCTACGATTTTGTCAGCCAAATAGAGCTTCGGCTCTGATACCACTTGTTAGAAAATTATATATTATAGTGAAATGGAACACATAAAATAGTGCAGAAAAACAAACACATAAAACAAGAGAGATACAAAAATACATGGTTCACCCAATTTGGGCTATGTCCACGAAGAAATAGCTAGTCCTTCCTTTATATTATCCAACAAAATGAAGAGATACAACCTACAACAAATTGATTGTAATTTCCTCTTCGCTCTCACAAAGTCTCGTCTTTCTTTATCGCTCAGAATACACATATACTCTGTCGCAATACAATTCCCTCATATAAATTGAGGGGTTTCCTTCTAGGGGAAAAAACTCTAAATTAAACATAACTTCTACCATCATATCATCCGCCTAATGAATGGCTCAAATTGACTACGAAATCACAATATTTTACAATGCAATTTTTCATCTATTTTTAGCTTCAGGGGCACTACCCCCAAACTCCCTCCGGGGGGGAGATCATAAAATCGTTGTCGCCCTCCCCCCTAGACCCCCCTGATGGAAATTAAATGGGCAGCGTTTTCACCCCATTAGCAACTAAGATCCATGTGAAGATACCTCTGAATAAAGAAGATAATCAAGCTCCACACCCAACACTTAATCCTTGTTTCTAAGCTTGTTTTTTGTTCTAGTATGATTTTCCCTTCTTAATTAATCTTTGATAAGATAGTAGGACTAGGATCTTGTCACCAAATACCTTCTTTAAGCAAGAATCATGGAAGACTGGATGTACACAAGAATATGGAGGTAACCTCAATTTGTAAGTCATAGTTTTGATCCTTTGCAACTCCTTATAGAATGTCATAATACATCAATGCTAATTTTTTGCCGTCCTTTTTTCGCTTGAGGGACATCTGTTTACATGGTTGACAAATACTCAATTCCCCTCTTCAAATTTTTGTTTCAATGTGATGTTGATATGCTTGTTGTTTCATCTTGTTTTGTGCTATAACCAAGTTATCCTTCAATATTTTGAGAACCTTTTGATGGTCTCGTATGTGGCCCTATACTACTTGAGAATTTTACATTCCCTTTAAAGGGTGATGTGATGGATGGAGGATGATATCCATAAATTTCCATAAGTAGTGACTTTTTTTATGAAGTATGGAATGACTTGTTGTACCACCATTCTGCCAAGGGAAACCACTTGAACCATTTGTTTGTTTTTCATATGCAAAGAAACATAGATATACTTCTAAAAAATTATTCACGATCTCAGTTTTCCTATCAAATTTAGTATGGTAAGATGAGTTGTGAGCCAATTATGTACCCAAAGAAGAAAATAATTTAATCCAAAATTTCTAGTGAAAATTGGATCTCTATCACTTACAATAATAATTGGTATTCCATGTATCTCTTGGATTGTTTCCATGAAATTTGCTTTTGCCGCTAGACTTGCTTTAAAAGGATGAGAAATAGAGAAAAAGTAACATATTGTGTCATTCAATCTACTACTACCATAATGATACTCTTTTCTTCATATTTGTGTAAACATATAATAAAATCCACTGAAGCTTCTTCCCAACTTTGGCTTTGTATGGATAATGGTTGTAGGGGCCCTAGGGTCTTGATTGTCTCTCCTTTATTTTTTTGGCATAACATAAATTCAGCCACAATATTTTGCACATATTCTTTAAGACCTTCCTAAAAATTCTTTCTTTATGTTATGTAATGTCTTCAAAAACCCTGAATGTCCTCCTACATGAAAAGTGTGTAACTCTAAAAGGACCTTCTATTGAGTTGAGAATTCTTACATAACTATAATAGGTCTTGATACCACAAAAAATCATTCATCCACATAAATTTTTCTATTGCATCAAGGTCCTCCTATAGTTGTCAAATTATCTTGCATACCTCTCATCTTGCTTCCATTCTATCCTTACTTCTTCCACTCAGTTTGATTGTTGAGTATAAATATCACATGGTAAACCCTTTGTGTCTTCATCTTTTCTTGAGAGTGCATCTGCCACAATACTTTTTTTTCCCTTTTTGTAGATAATTTCAAATTTATAATCCAATATGTTTTTTCTCTCTTCTAAATGTAGTATTCATTCCCAGAAGTACTTCAAAGTATTATGATTTGTTTTTACTTTGAAGTGTCTTCCTATTAGTTATGGACACCATTTGTTAATTTCATGTAGTATGGCCAACATTTTTTTTTTCAGATATGAGTCTGAGTAAGTTCTTTCCTTTAAGTTCACTACTTTTAGAGGCAAGTGGCCTTCTTTCTTGCATCAAAACTTCACCAGTGCCATGGCTTAAGAAATCACATGCTACAAGAAGTATTTTGTGGAGTCAAGTATTTCTAAGAAAAGAGTTGTACACGTAGTCAAGCTTTAAGTTTATCAAAAGATTTTGGTGCTTCTTTAATCCAAGAAAATGATTCCTTCTTTAATAATTTTTTTAGAGGTGTTGCTATTTGACCATAATTCTTTGAAAACTTGTGGTAATATCCTATCAATTTGAAGAATTCTCTGAGTTTCTTCAAGTTTTGAAATGTTGAAGGCGCATTTGTAAGTCCAAACAGAATAACCAAAAACTCATAATGACCTTCATGTGTTGTAAATGGTTCTTTGGACTCTTCTTGCCTCATTATGATTTGATGATATTCAAAACAAAGATCTAATTTAGTAAAGAAGATTGCTCCATGAAATTTATATGATAATTCATCAATGACAAGAATAGGAAACTTATATTTCACTATAATTGTGTTGACTTGTCTGTAATTTAGACACATATACCATGAACCATAATTTTTTATAAGCATCACCATTAGTGAAGAGAAATCACTTTGGCTAGGTTGAATGATGTTATCCTTTAACATTTCGTGAACCATATACTCAATCCCACTCTTCTATGAGTATGGATACATGTAAGGCCTAATGTTAGGTGGTCTACATCCAGGTTGCAAATGAATATCATGGTCATGATCTCGATCATGTGGAAGACCCCTAAGAATATCTTCAAAAACCTTGGAATGATTGTTGATAACTTTTTGGTGATCCACTCATGAAGAGGATATATATGTGTGAACATCTAATGAACACAATTGTGTAATTACATCGTGTTGTCCCCTTTTTATCAATTTTGTCTTGTTATTAGAGCTTATCATTTTACATGATTTCCCTTGAATACCTCTAAGCTCAATTTCCTTTCCTTTCGAGGAAAATATTATGAAAAGATCTTGAAAATCAAGGGTCATTGCTACTAATTTGTAGCCATTAGGCACCTGATACAAAATCAACACTACCCATTTGGATTGGAATCATGGGACTATCCAATAAATACTTCCCCATATTCAACATGTTATGGAACTTCCTTGAATAATTTATAGTACCTTCATCTGCAATCATTTCGTGAAAATTTTTTGTTGGATATACAAACCAATTAAAAAAAAAAATCCAATTTGTAGTTGACGAAGTTATGGATACTGCCTAAATCAATCAATATTGTTACCTTTTTATATTTGATATATCCTTCTATATTGAGGGTTTTTGGAGTGTTTATGATAACCAATAGATGAAAATATATTGTTAGAGTAGTTTCTTCTAGCTCAAGATAGTGTGATGGTTCTACTTCTTGATCTTCTTCATATTCATAGTCTATGTAGAATATTTTCTTCTCACTGCATTTATACCCCTTATTGTACTTGTTGTTATATTTGAAACATGGTCCCTTTGCTCTTATTTCATCCATTTTTTGGGGTGTCAATCTTGTCAATTTAGGAGAGGAAGCGTGATTTTCTCTATTGTTATTAGTGACTAGTTTTCTAGTAGCCATAATTTTACTTTCAACTTTCCTTGCTAGACTGAAAGCATGCTCTAGAGATTTAGGTTCAAAGAGGCACACCTTATGTTGGATTTGTTCCTTTAAAGTTCTCATAATAGGTCTTACAAATTATCTTCTAAAATGTTTTTGATCCTAAGACCACACTCTTAGAGTTGTTGAATGTGCTCTATAAATATACTTTTTTATAGAATATATATTAATTGACTAAATAATGTATTTCTTTTAATATTCCCATAATGTGTTATCAAATTCTCTATAAAAATGGACTAAGATACAATAGAATCATTTTTCCTTTCACAAATCCATTGATACCATACATGTTGATCTTGTTCTAAAAACATGGATGCAATATTTACCTTTTGTAAGGCTACCACTTGGTGTAAATCAAAGTATTGCTCGATATATAATATCCATGTTATAGGATCGTTACCATCAAGCTTCCTCATATCGATCTTCAAAATGTAGTATTTCCTTGGTGTTGATTTGAAGATTCGTTGGTGAGGACCTTAGATTGAAAATTCATTATTATAGTTGTGTGATTCAATATTTTTTCTCTCTAATTGTGATAAAATACTTCTCATATCTGATTGAGTCTCAACATCATGCATCTTCTTATGTTCATGCCTTCCTTGTATGTCAACATCCCTTTTAGGGAGATCCTTTAATATAATGGTTTTATTCTTTTATTTCTTCCTCAGTCGGTTTTTTGTATCTTCCTTGAAATTTTGCATTTAATCCTTTTTCATTCATATTATTTTGCACTTCATCCATCATTTCTCTTTTAAGGTTTTCTTGATAACCACATAAATCCACAACTTTTTCTCTAATTGAGAGAACCTAAATTCTAAGTCTTCACTTTCTTCATGAGTTATGGATAAGACTTCAAGAGTTTTAATTGGTGTAATATGTTTATTTGCGGGAGTAATAATAGTATTCATTCCTTATCACAATTTTCAATCACAAAAAATGGGTATTCTAATCAACATTTATGTCAATTTTAAGTTACGTAACTTTAAAACCTTATTTGGAGAATATCTAAATGGTTGACCTTTTTATCAATATATCTATGATACTTGAGCCCTTCTGAATTTGAAAATTTGGCCTATAATACTTTGATATGTCTTCTCTACAATTCCACAACTATGACCATAATTTGATGTGCCAAGTGAAAGTTATGGTAACCTTCCCAAAACTTGGCAATTTTAGGCCTTTTCCTAAGAGTAAACTTGTATGGTGTGTCACTTATTCAATTATTCAAATTTGATTATGAATTTTTTAATTGAATTGATTTTTTATGTCTCCTTGGATATTTTAAATTTTATAGCTTAAATTGTCCCATAAAAAAATTATAGTGAAAATTTCATGATCACTCATTTGAAACTAATTTCAGGACCATTGATAAGCCCTAACTTTCATAGGGTATATCACAAAAAATTTAGCAAACAAAAATATATATTTTTTTTACCAAACGTAAGTTGCAATTCATTCTAAATTTAATTAAACTTTCGTAGTAGGAAACATCCAATAGTTATAATTATAATGAAAGTTTTGAGATGAATAGTTTGAAATGGATATCAAGACCAATCACAAACCCTAACTTTTACATCATATATCTAAGAAAGTATAGAGAACCAAAACCTAAAATATTAAACAAATGTTCTATGAGATCTATTCTCAATATTCTCAAAATTTCATTCTCTAAAATGTCTCAGATAGTAAATTTATAGCGAAAATTCCAAGATGACCTATTTGAAACAACAAAACTCTAGGTTTGTATGCTTTGATACCAAATGTTATGAACCTTGTACCTCATAAATGATAAGAAACCAATACTTACAATCCACTTTGAGGGAGAAACATCCTTTTACATGAATACAACTTATAAGACAAAACTTGATGATCCTAAGACTAGAACTCTTTAGTGTATATATAGGAGACAAAGGTACAATTAAAATAAAATGTTACAATGAAAGGTTCTAGCCTACATAACTATATAACAATAGAAATGTCATCACTCAATATATAGGACTTAATAAGGGATTTTGGGGCTAACATGGGGCTTATATAAGACTTAACACAATCATCAAACATAGTTCATAGTTTTTTATGATGGTTGACCATTTTTTCATTAGTGTTGGCCATAGTAGATCGTGATTAATAATTGTCAAACATGGTTTTACTAAGATTGACCATTGTTGACCATCCTTGATCCCTTATGCAAACACTTGGTGACGCAATCACCCCCTGATACACCATTCCCCTAATATAATGTGACCACATTATCCCCCCAATACATTGTTCCCTTAATATAATGTGATCGCATATACATTAACCCTGTCATATACATACTCTTGACACACTAGGCAATAGATACACTATAACTCCCAACCCATATGATCTCTAGTGTAGTCACCTCCTAATACATTATGACTTTACACATATTTTCCCTTTCATATATATGCTATTACCTCTAATTGTTATGACCCTAAACGCATTAATATGCACTAATCCATTAAACATGTAGCCCACTAGTCCCATAATCCACAAACCTTTTACCCTAATAACCTCTATAACCCATTAACCCTTTATCCTCATGGACCATAATTAACCATTTCCTACCATCATTAATTAATGTTAACTTTATTGACCATAGTTGGTCATAGTCAATCATGTATGTGTATCATTGTCCATGGTCAACAAGCCTTGACCATTGATGTAATCACTCATTAACAGAATCACCATTTGACACATTATGATCCTAAAGACACTAACCTCCTAATACAATATGACCCCAATCAAAATAACCCCTTAATACTTTATGAGCCCATCACATACTAACCCCTACACATTAACTCCTTGATGTTTATGAATCCAAATAGAGTAACCCTCAACATACTTTGACAGCGAACCTACATGACTCTTGATATAATCACCCCCTAGCATATTATGACTTCAAACACACTAAACCCCCCATATACTATGATTTTCCAATTACTATGACTATAGACATAGTAATATAAGCTAATACATTAAACACATGGGACATTGATCCCATAATTGAAAAAACTCCCATCCCAATAATCTAACTATCCCATTAAGCCTTTACCTTCATTAACCAACGCAAACCATGGTCGATAGTGGTTGACCATTGTCAATATTCACCAAATCTGATCATGGTTAACCATAATTGACCATGGTCAAACATCATTGAACATGATTAATCATTATTCAGCATCATTGACCATGGTTTACCAACATTAATCATAATGCAATCACCCATAGAAATAGTGTGACCCTAAAAACACTAAGTTCTAACTAATATGTTATGACCCTTAACACATCACCCTCCAAATAAATTGATCCCTAATACATTATGACTCGAGCAAACTAACACCCTCATACATATACCCCTTAATTCACTATGACCCTGAATACAATAACCCCTTGATACACTATGACCTTAAACCCATATGATCCTCAACTCAATCACCCTTTAACACATTATGACTTTTCACACACTAACCCTCTCATACATTATGACCTTAAACATAGTAATATTTTCTCATCCCTATGAAACTTAAGACAATAATTCCCTTAACTCATTACAACCTTAAATATAATGATATCCATTATTCCCTATCACCTTAACATAAATGCACATTGGCACAATATCATCATAAAGATATTGACCCTTAATACACTATAACCTGAACACATTAATCTCCTAATATATTGAACACTAATGTATTATGACCCTACACACACTTCTCCCTTCACACATTAAAACCCTCAACCCCTATAAGCCCCACCACAATCACTACCTAACAAATCAGTGACTTTGAACACTCTAACCCCTTAATATACTATGACTCATAGTCATTATTTCCTTAAACAAAATATTATGTTGAATCCTTGTGACCAATTATATAATTACCTCTTAACATAATACAACCCTGAACATAATAACAAATAAGCACACTGACCCTCCTAATAGACCATTACCCTCAATGTGCTACCCCTTTATACATTGTGATGCTCAACCCACATAAACTCTATTGCAATCACCCACAAACATGTTATGATTTCAACACATCATCCCTTTCATATACTATGAACTACAATCACCGTGACCTCGTACACAATAATATCTAGTAGTCCATTAAAGATGTAATGCACTAATCCCATAACAAAAAAACCATCTACCTAAGTAACCTTACTAACCCATTATCCCTTTACCCTTCTTGACCATATTGACCAATGATGACCATTGTTGATTATGGCTGTAAGATTATTGACATTATTGACCATAGTTAATCATGTTTAAGCATTTTTCACCAAGTTTGATAATGTTTGTCAATATTTGATTGCTAATGTATTTTCCCACTAACACAATTACCCCTTAACACATTATAACCCTAAATACGCTATTCCCTTGATACATTATAACCCCAAACACAGCAACCCTCTAATACACTAACCCATTAACATGTTATGAGCTTTAAACACTAACCCCCTCATACATTAAATCCTTATGCCCCCTAAACACACTAGCCACTTAATACACTTTTATACTCAGTCTAGATGACCCTTGACCCTTAATATAATTTCCCCCTAGCACACCACAACTTTGAACACACTAACCGTTGTATACACTATGACCCCAAATCACTATGACCTTGAACATAGTACTATCCACATACACGACTAATCGTTAACCATGGTCGATAGTGTTTGGCAATGGTTGACCATTTTCAACACAAGTTTACCATAGGCAATCATGGTTGAGCATCATTGACCTCAACAATCACCCCTTGACTTTTTATTTACCCCAGAGAAACTAACCCTTTAATACATTATGACCTTTAATGTATAACCCCAATAATACATTAACCCTCCAATATATTATAACTTAAACACACTAACACCCTCATACATAGACCTGTTAATACATTATGTCTCCAAACATGATAATCCCTTGATACACCATAACCATCAACCCATAAGACTCATGACTCAATGACCCTCTAACATATAATGATGTTGCACACATGAAAACCCTAACATGATATGACCCCCATCATAATGACAAACATTATGACCCTAAACACAATAGTATCCACTAATCCCTATGAATCTTGACATAACAACCCAAAAATACACTATGACCTTGAAGATATTAACCCCCTAATACAGTATGACCACTATGACCTTGAATATATTAACCCCCTAATACAGTATGACCCTGATCATACTGACTCCCTAATATATTGACCCCTAATACATTATGATCTTTAACTTTATAACCCCTCATACACTAGGACCTCTTGCACACTAATACACTATATGATGTTAAACTTGATACAAGAAACCCCTTGTACACTTTGACCCTAAAGATATTAACCCTCTAATACACTATGACCCCATAAACACTAACCCCGTGATATACTATGACCTTGAGGACATTATTCCTCTTATACAATATGACCTCTTACACATTAACCGCCTCACATACTATGATCCACAACCCCTATGAACCCTGATGTAATTACTCATTCACACAGTAAGACTTTAAACACATTGACCCCTTTATCTACAATAAGCCCCAATCTCTATAACTTCAAACATTAGTGTATCCCGTAATCCTTATGATCCTTGACACAATTACCCTCTAACATAATATGACCTTGAACACAATAACAAATAAATACACCAAGACCCCAAACAAATTAAATCCAAATAATCTAACCCTCTCGATACATTATGAGTCCCAACAGTGTAATCTCTTTACACACTATGACCCTAAATAACTATAACTACTCATCCAAGCACCTTGATCTCTTAACTTGCTTTTACTTTTTATTTATTTATTCTATTTTACCATAATCATCTAACTTTAATATGATGTTATGTAAGATGTTAAGGGAAACATAAAATATGATGATATGACATCATGTTTATGTCATCATAAGTTTTTATACTTTGAAAAATATGGGTAAAAAGGTCATGTGATGATTTTGTTTTCTATCCCATCCTTCAACCACATCTCATTGGGACAAGAAGAAAAATGGTTGGGAGAGGTCTCACTGAGAGAAGAAGAAGAGCATTTGGGAGAGGATAGAAAATTAAAGAGAAAAGAATAAAGAAAGGAGAGCATATGAAAGGAATGACTTGAGATTTGAGAAATAGCATGTTCATTTGTAAGTATTTTTATCAAAATTTTAGTCTTTTTTTCTTATCAAGTGCACATTGTTAGCTCTAATTTGTTCCTTCAATTTTTCTCTTTTCCATCCTTCCTTCCATTCTTTGAGCATGTTGTGTAAAACTCACTTTCAAGCACAAGCTCTATGCTTTATATGGATTATTTGTATACATGGTGGTGAAGATACATGAAAAGTATTTCTCAAGAATTGAATAACATTTAAATCCCCAATAGATAAAAATCCCTAACAAGCCCAAAATCTCCACACTCTTTTAACAACCCCAAACCATATAGGATGAGATGATTGTTTGTGCTCAAGAGTATTTAGGGAGCTTTGGAGGCTATTAAGCATAAGCTCCATTGGAAAGGTGACTCATTCAAAACGTGTCTTTCCTTAAATGAATACTGCTATTATGGTTTCATGTTTTGTTGTTGGGCAAAAACTACATGTTACTTAATAATTGTTTTGGTAAGGCATATAAAAGGTCATGTAGCCCTTACACACTTATGTCCAAAAGTGGAAGGCCTAACCAAATTAGAAGGTAGAACTTCATTTCACTAACAAAGACATTGATTCTAGAGCATGTCTTAAGCTTGTTACCCAACAATATCTTCATTAAGCTAAGGTCTTCAAGAAATATAGGTATATTAATGGCTATAGAGCATTGAGTACAACCTCATCCTAGGCAACTGTGGATACTTGAGACAAAAATTGAATCATAACCATACAAGCTCAAAACCATGTGGCAATCCTTTGTGGAGCTAAATAAGGGTGTCATTACCTAGTCGTTAGTCCTTGGCAACTTGGCTTTAGGCCAACATCTCTAGGATGTGGGGGTGGCCCAATGAAAACCCTATTATGTGGAGGAAAGAACTCTATGAAGCACATGTTCTAGTTTTGATATTTTGTTTTAGAAATTTTTAAGTCAATCTCCCTTTCCCCATATCTTGAAGAATTATCCTTTTGAGACTTGAAAATCCTTTCCGTGTTGAGTTCAATGCAACATGACAAAATATTAGAATGTAATTATTATTCTTCAATTGAAAATGAAGGAATGAATCTTTCTTCAAAAAAATCTTGTGTGTGTTTATTTAGGTATGTCGATGGCTCCCTAATATGTGCAAATCCCTATTTTTCAATCACAATTCAAGGTGAAAATAAGATGCATTTGGCACATATATAGTAGTTAGTCGCATTTGGGGTGGTGCAGATGGAACCATGCCTGTGAAACCATCTACTAACTCCCCTACATGTTCAATGCACTCTACTTGGTTTGGTCTCATCATCATGTTAGTTACATTGCTCATGTGCATCGAGAGAGGGACCATTCCCAACCTCCCTCACCTGCCCCTCAATTATGAAGTCTACCATTAACAAACGAGATTTGCCCCTCAAATACCTATATGAATCACTACCTAGTGCATGCACGAGCCTTATTACATAATGGTTATGACAAACTATGCAGACCAATAGGCCATAAACATGATAATTACTTAGTTATTTGGGCTCAAGACTTCGTGACAATTTGGTATCTTCTTTTAAATCCTATTAAGTTGCCTAGTAGCATAGCTTATTAGCTAGTAGTTATTGTGTTTCATGGCTTGTATTTTGCACAAACTAATACTTAAAATAGACACCATATTCAAAAAGAGAGTGAGAATCATCGGATGGATGTTCACAAGCATTATGCACCCAACAATGCTGGATTAAATGCAATCTACCATGTAATATGAGTCATCTCATATCCAACTTTGTATATCCTAGGATATATAGCAATAACACAAACCCATAGGGTGCTTATTGATTGGTGGGAACCCATTGCCACAAATTATAGATTTGTTTATGAGAGTTGGTGGTTGTCGACAAGGGATCGTGAGGACTCTCCAACCAACATTGATTTGATTGGTGCGATAGCCTCACTTTTCTCCTTGTTTATTGTTAACGCCTTTATGTATGCCTACTAGCAAGACCTGCATTGTTTAAGCTCTATGTATATTCAAATTCTAAACCTTTTTGACACTAGGGTAATTTTTTAATTAAATTCTAGGGCACTCTATTTGTAATTTTTCTTTTAAGGTCCTACTTGCATCTACATAAAATGCTTATATATATATATATATGGATCTTTTATTATAAAAAATAATGGTTATGATTACATTTCAAGAAAATATGTTGTACCCATATGTGAACAACATTCATTATGGTCAAAAAGAGTTTTATCTAGAAATCTAAAAGCGGAAGTAATTCAAAAATATAAACAAAATATGCTCAAGAGATAATAGTGTCTCCATGCTCATAATATATAAAAGTTTTATAAACTAATTTTGAAGAACATCTATAAAAGGAAAATCATAAGCCCAAGCTAGCAATGGATGCAACCTATCTGGTAGATTATGTTTCTTCTAGAGGTTGTCAAATGAAATTTGATGACTTAATGCAAGAGACAATATGCCTTATGGGCGTAGAATGGTGGCAAGGTGATCTAAACTAACATATTTTAAAGGGCCATGAGAGAGGCACCAAGACGCAAATATTTCCTTTAGAATGAAGATAGAACTTTGAGACTCTATTTTCCAATCTTGTAGTTCCAGTGTATGTTTACATACCTCTATAGCACACTTGTTTTGGAATCAATTTGTTTCCTTAGTTTGGTCTTCAAATTGGGCCTTCCACTTCTTCAATAGAATGACTTCTTTAGTAAAATTCCAATTACCTATAGAAAGCTCCTTAATACACCTATACAATGACTACTCACATGCCTCTCCTTCCAAGGGAGAACAATAGTGACAAAAGGAGTCCAAGGTGTTGCCAAGAATACAAAGAATTCTCCAAGAGCATTGGTGTTTGCCTTGACCAACCAAAAAAACACAAGATCAACAATTTCACAATCCGAAAGAAAAATTCAAAGACCATAAAAGTACCCTTTACTTCTAAAACCTTCACGTTTAATGTTGAAAGCTTGAATGTAGGGAGACAAAATCCCCATACCCCAAGTATAAATTCACAATGCACAAAAATCATACCATGTTTACGAAATTAAGGCAAATTAAATAATAAAGAAGAACCAAAAGTTCCATAAAAATATATGCCTCCTCAAAAGTTCCACATAATGAGGCATGGGGAAGAGTGACAGACCACCCTCTTTAATTTAATGAAAATAAAAATAATATTTATTTTTCCAACTTTAATTGTTTTTAGCTTTATGATTTAATTTTATGATTAGATTCTTTCAACCCAAAGTAAAAATAATATTTATTTTTTTAACTTTAAAAATAAAAATCTAATTTTATGATTGGATTCTCTGCATCGCAATTCAATTCTATAAATAACATGATAAACTTTGATATAATAACTTTATACACTATTAAAAAAACAGTATAACCTAATCTCATAAAATAAAACAAAAAGATAGTTCTTTTAACCAAAAACTCCCACCTTTACAATAAAGTATGCACAAATGTTACAGGTGTCTTTCACACCATAAACTATTCGTACAATTATGAGAGATTTTATTTGCTAAAATGTCCTTGGAATTATGAGAGATTTTGTTGATTATTTTGATATGGACCATTTTTTAATGGAAAAATGTTGTCGTTTCCTCTGGTATTCATGCCAGAAGTTGTATCCTCTCAATCATATTTTACTGCTTATTACAGTTTACGTAAAGGCTAGTACCTTGTTTTCGTAGTAAGGATTTTCTTCGGAGTTCAGCATGCCTGATCTTTGTAGTTATCAATGTAATATGTGTGGCCTCCTTTCAAGTTGGAGCGAGAGATTAGGATTTCTAATAAAGTTGCTGACGTTTACTTCTTGAAATGTGCAGAGAATGGAACAACGTCTACTCAAAGCAAAAGATTTATCAACCAGTCAAATGGAAAAAATGACAACCCTGAAGCAAAGTAATGTGATTGGTAGTCCACACCGTCACAAAAGCATGGTAAATTATAAATAAAAATTCTGCTTCTCTGTCAGTTATACAATCGAGACTTATAATTTGTGCAAATTTACATAATTTTCACATAAATAATGAGCATAGATCTAATTAAAATAGAGATAAATTTAATTTCTTCGGAGTAGTTTATTGAGGCGGAGGAATTTACTGGACTGCTAAAAGCTGTTGGAATCCAGAAAAAAAATTTGAAAAATTTTCTAGAAGCAGTGTTTGAATAATGTTTTTGATGGTGGAAATTAATTCAGCACAATCAAAAATGTCTAGGACACCTAATATTTTGAAGTTTAACAACCATAGGTTAGATTTACAAATATCCTTGCCGGATTCCTCCAGCTAGTTAGACTACGGCAATTTCTTCAGGTGTAGAGCCGAGGGGATCTAATTTTTCATGTGTAATTTTTTTTACCGAGAAGGATCTAATTTCTTCAGGTGTAGAGCCGAGAGGGATCTAATTTGTTCATTTGTAATTTTTTTACCGAGAAGGATCTAATTTCTTTACGTGCAATTTTTTATGAGCAAACATTATTTAGATTTTTTTATTTTTTTATTTTGGCTTTGCCGAGCACGTGCAATTTTTTTAATTTAGATTTTTAAATTTTTTTATTTTGGCTTACATGATCAAAATTTCAACTTTGATGACTGACACGTGCAATTTTTTTTATGAACAGACATTATTTAGATTTTTAAATTTTTTTATTTTGGCCTACATGAGCAAAATTTCAACTTTGATGATTGACCCTACAGCACTGTAAAATTAGCCTCTCGGCTCAATAATTATTTTTATGAAAATATTATTTATAATTATTTTAATTTTGGATTTATTAATAGTGTAATATGTTATATGAGGGATTTTAATTTGGATATAGCTTTTAGTTCAACTGGTTGAGGGCCCTACGGCTCTGTGAAATGAGCCTCTCTGTTCAATAATTATTTTTGTGAAAATATTATTTATAATTATTTTAATTTTGGATTTATTAATAGTGTAATATGTTATATGAGGGATTTTAATTTGGATATAGCTTTTAGTTCAATTGGTTGAGTTCCTATTGTTAAAGAAGGGGTTAATTCTCCTTAATGCCTTTTAGGTTAAGCTCTGTGTATAAACTAATGAGATTTGCCCAAATACCAAATGTTACATCAGAATTAATACCAGATACTATCATCAGAATTTTGAGAAAAACTTAAACACCCATTAAAACAGTTTTTATCCTTCACACTTAGCTCCGACCCTCTACCCTCTTCAGAAAATCTAAAACTAAAACTAAAATATAATGAAAACTAAATTATTAATTTATCACTACTAATTTATCTTAAAAAACATTTATCTTAATTTTAAATTTATAAATATTAATATTATTATATTGTATTTATTTTAATGTTAAATTTATTATTTTATATATAAAACTATGATTAATATAGTTTTTTTTAATTATTAAATATTTTATAGAATAAAATACTTTTGCTTTGAAAGTAAGGAAATATATATCATATTTACTTTTTCTTGACAAGTGAAAATCTCCCATCCTCTGCCCTTAAATATTTTGCTAATACAGAATGAATCAAAATTGCGTTGCCCTACTATGGAGAAAGTGCATACAAACCACAATCTACAGGTTGCCTCTCCTATGTAAGCTTATTTTACAGATTTTGCCTCTAAATCATGATTCCAATCTTCCCAAGTTTTGCTTCAAACGACTTTACTTTCTCTTGAAAATAATTCCATTCATCAAATTTATTTTATATTCATATTTGCATGTTCAAGATATTGATCACCATCCTACTAAAAAAGTTTAACCAATGAACTTCTGCTTCTTCTGCCCATTAGATGCCTTTTCTGGAAATTTGTGGTATTGCAGACCAATCTTCTGCTGTGGAAGTTCATGACTATGAATTATATTACATAGTATTTTGAAAATATCCCAAAAAGAAGGTTAAAGTTAGACAGTCTCCATTAGCCATGAACGTGAAAGAAAAGTGCCTGTGCAAAAATGGAAATCATTTTTAAAAGGAAAAAAAAGTTGGTTAATCAGCTACATAACTCCAGTTTTACTAACAAGATGCAAGTATGTACCAGTAAGTCCATTGTCATCTCAGAAAGGAGGGTTAGGCCATCTTCAAAGTTTTGTATTTGCTGGAAAAGAAACAACTAGTCAAACTTCAAAGGTGGCAAAATAATAACAATAGGAACAATATTTCTTTTATTTTGATATTCAGATTGCTGTTTTTGATCAGCTCAATTTTTCCATTTACACATAATATTGCTGGATTGCAATAAACATTCCCATCTGAGAAATTGGACAGCTGGGAGAAAGTAAGAACAGAAAGCAACCATTAACTGAAGTAAAACATAATAACTGTGACTGACAAAAACATTAAAATTCGTATTGAATATTCAAACAACTGCACTGCATCAGTGTGTATACTGTCATTATTTATATGATTATATGGTAGAAAAAATTGCTTACAAATCATTTCAAATGTTGCATTCATGTAGACATCCTGTCCAAGAAAAGCAGCTGAATGAAAACACAAACAAATCCTCAACCAAAAATATGCTCTTGGAATAATATGAATATAATTCAGCAAGCTGTGTGCATCATCACACTAGATAGAACACCATTATCCATGTAATTTTTACAGTGAACTCAAGTTTGCTTACAATCGATTGTCTGACTTTGGTTCTTGCTCACTGACACGCTGCTTCATGAATCATTCCTAGGGTTTTTTGTTTCAAATGAACACAAAAGGGACTTCAAAATCACTCAATCACCTACATATACATTATTTTTCACCTCAATCACCTACATATACCAACCTCCACAACCTCAGGCCCTGACACCATTCTGGCAGTTTCCTAGATTTCAATGACCATAACCCTTTTTCAACTCTACAATAAACAGAAACAGAAGATATGCTGCATGAATGCTGGAAATGAGACAAGCAAGGCCTGTTCCTGTATCCAGTGACAAAAACCATTGCCTGCATCGCTTCAGGTTACCAGTTTATTTGCAGGAGCCCAAGCTGGCCAGGTCAACATACCCATTTCATGAATCAGGCCCCTAAACAGATTTCCTCTGCATATTCCATCAAAACGAGTTGTGGGGACATTCCAGAGGCAATACATGAACACCACTCTTCGGAAACTACAAGAGACAGGAGCCATCACAATGTCATGGGGTGCTAGAACGCAAGAATTCAACTGGATCAATGCGTCAAGACAGTGGACAGTTTCTCATGGAAGATAGAGCAAGACAAAGAGAGGCTTGTCTAGTGCAGTTAAGATGTGGCAACAAGTTCACTGTTCAAATCTCATGGAGCTGCAAAAGCCCAACCCCAACGCCATGGATGAACAGAAGAACAGGCACAAGATAGAACAAAAGAAGAAGAAACGATTCTATTGATGCCCACAGATTTCACTTGCATTTTCTTCTTCCTCTCGAGGGACTCAAAGAATGCAAAAGGAGAAAAAAAAGAAAGAAAGAAAGAAACCTAAAAAAATTGATATGCCACTTACTTGTGCTCTGATCCATCTATAATATATCAAAAAATGGAATTTTCACACAGAAATCAGCCTCTGTCAATCTCCATGAGAGACCCTGGAGGGGATGAACCAGCACCAGCAGGAGCAGCAGTATCCTCATTACTGGCCTTATTACTCCATCTCTTCGAATGTATGAAGGCCCTTAAAGGACTTGAAAATGCCCAACTCCAGCTCTTACTCCTGCTATGACACCCAAATGCTGAAGTCCTCTCAGTCCCGTCCTTAAACTCATCAGAAATAAGTGCTGTGGGAGCCCCACCAAACCCCACAAACAGACCCCCACATTTAACACTACCCTGAACTTGTTCTCCTTCAAAGCTCTTAGATTCGACCCTTTTTGATCTGCAATCCTTGAACCCACCAATTGGGCTTTTCTGATAACTCGCTGCAGAGAAGCTTCTGCTCCCATACCCCACAGATCTCGACCTCATGACCTTCCCCTCAAATGCTAATGATGACGAAAAATTTAAATGTGGCCCTTCCTCGCTCTCAACCTTTCTGTCCCCATTCATTGCATTCTCATTTACATGCTGGACACCATTTGCTTCACTTTTCCTCTTCGTGAAGTACAAAAAGGACCAGAAAGATCCCTTCTTCTTGCCAGGAGGCGGACATGGGGTCGTTTCTTGCAAGGTACTGATTCTCCTGGAAGTGGCCACGGTCTTGCTTCTGCTCAACATCGCAAAGCCTTCACCAGATCCTGGACGCTGCTGTTGCTGCTTCGATCTATCTTTATCCATAAGAGAAGAAACTCTCCCTGTGCTGCCCACGTCCACATTCTCCCCGTTGTTCTTCTTGGTATTCTCGGACGAAGACGAGGAGCAAGAATAAGAAGAGCCCGCCATGTCGCTCTGTTGTGAAAACACTGATTGCCTCTCAGAGAAAACGAGCTTCCCCAGCTTTTCCTGGAGGCAGACCGAACAAATTCCTACTGCGGACTGGGCTGGATGGTTTCTGCAGAATGAATTCTCGTGCATCTCTTCCACTTCTTCAGCCATGGCTAACGACTTCAAGGACTTCAAAACAAGTTGCAGACAGTGCTCAACAATGAAAGTCCAACATTGGCTCGACCATGACCATGGTTCGCTCAGACATTTCTATCACAAAATTCCGTGTGTGTTTAATCCAACTTGTGGTGTCAAATCCAAAAAGACCTTGGAAGCCCACTTCATACTTATGTTGGACAACCACCCACACATCTTCCCAAAGGCCCCATGAGATGAAGTTTACAAACATGGCCTTATCCCCTGTGAGTAAGCACTAAGGACCAGCATGGTAAGATCAGTATAGACAGGATCTGCACTGATGGACAAGGGTTGACCTTTCAGTCAGAACCAGATTTCTAAACCAACCATTCTAAAACGGAGGGCTAAGAAGTGCCTTATTGGGTTTTTTATGATAAATTTGGCTGAGCTTCATTCAAGTTTAACTTTGATAACTTGGTTGTGCATTTGGCAATCTCGATATTTCTCGTGAGTTGGCTGTTTTAGGCGAGGTAATTCGCATAACTTGAAGGCTACGTGGAGAGGATGAAGGGAGGCCAAGCAGCTAGCTCATCGTTGCAAGAAGGCCTTCAAAGGTTGATACAAACTTTGAAAAGGGGAGCAGTAGACTTCCAAGCCCTTGATGCTAGGCATCAAATGAAGATTTTAGGGATAAAAATCATGACTTATCTTTAGATTATAAAGTTTTTGTTTTGGTTAAGATAAGTTTAAATAGTAGAAGTTTTAGAAAGTTACATAGTTTTAGAGTTGAGTTATTATTAGAAGATTGCATTTAATGAAAGGGAAGTGTCAATTAAAAAAAAGTCTAACGGGTTACATTATTTTATTTATATTTTTTTAGTCTTTAAAGATTTATATTTGAATTAACAAAAATTCAACATTAGACTAGGAGGACATCCTTATTATAGTGCTAATGTAGGTTCGTTTTCGACACCTACCACCCACTATAACTTTCTAGCTCATAAGAAATAACGTTAATGGATAGAACCATACCAAAAGTGTCTTAGTGCTATTGCGTATGAATTTGCATTGAGGTAGACCTTGAAAATAAGTTATCTAAAAGCATTTAGTTGAATCTAAATGGTCGATGACATCTCTAGGCATTCAATTACAAGCATTACTAGTTCATGTGATATCTTTAGACTAGGAAGACATCCCTATTATAGTGCTAGTGTGAGTTAGCCTTCCACACCTACCACCCATTCTAACCTTTTAGCTCATAGCAAATAACATTAATGGGCATAACCATCCCAAAAGTTTCTTAGTGATCCTATGTAGGAATTTGCATTGAGGTGGACCTTGAAAAAGAGTTGTCTAAAGGCATTTAGTTGAATATGAATGGATGGTCCTATATTTTTTTTTCACGAAAAAAAAAAAACAACATACTTCTATTAAAGAGAAATAAAAGTAGTTACATTGTTCATAGATTATATCTGTTACTTGCTATATGATATCTCATGATCCATATTACAAAAAGCCTTCCTATGCATTAGGAAGGAACACAAAAAAAGATATGATTCTCAAAATTACAAAAAAAAGGCAGTTCTAATCATCCATATTGCAATAACGAAGAGGTGCCTGAAATCTCTGCAAATGAGAACAAAGAACCCTCGAATGAAGACATCGAAGGTCTCCAGAGAAAAACTTGAAAGTTGTCAAAACCTGCACAAAAACATTAGGTCCAGGAGACAAAAAGAGTATCCCATCACTTAGAAGGAAAAGGCACATGAGCTACTAATTGAATCACCGACGAGAATGGAGAAGAAGATCTTCCCCAGCATAGTAGACCAACCATTTTTGGAGATGGAGCAGGCAGACTGATTCTACTCTCTATAGGCATTGAATTACATGCATTACTAGTTCATGTGCTATCTTCATGACAAGTATAGAAACTTTGGAAAAACTATGAGAAAGAAATAATGCCCCTAGTTTAACCCCCTAAATAGCAGACACAAACAATGAACTTAAAGAAGCATGTGCAACCAACTTTTTTAAGTGGAGTACATTATCCTTACATCTCCTCCATTCCATTCTACCCACCTGGTACAAAGTTCCTACCCTATTTCTAGCCTGATCCTCAACCCACTTCAAGATTCCAAATGAAAAGGATCCAAGCGAGAGGATAAAAATTCATTGTTAAGAACATTACAATGAGGAAAAATAAAAGAATAAACTTTGAATTTCATGATTTACATAATACTTCATAACACGGTAATCACCAAAAAAATATTTTTAATATTAAAATTTTATTTAAATATAATTATCATTATAATATTTAATTCAATTACTTAAATCTAAACTAATAATATTAAATTTACACAATAAATTTCAATAAAGTGCCACTCAAGAAAAAGATATCACCCCTATTTACACTCCTATTAAGAGAAAAACACACAAACAAACAAATTATCCATAGTAAAAGTGTTTGTTGAGTTGATTGTGATAAGGTTCTCATGTTTGCAAAGTACATTATACTTGCATCTGATGTTCCATTCCATTTCACCCACTTTGTGCAAAGGTCTCACCCCATTTTCATCTTAAGTCTCAACGTACTTTGAGATTGGAAGCAAAAGGGGACTCGTTGAGAGTATCCATCCTTATTGCTAAGAACAATGTAATGAGTAGGAAATGCATAAGGAGCATTGGAGAAAAAAAGGTTATGACCGAATGATAATTGAAGAGGCAACTTAAATAGGGTACGATGCCCCTTTTAAAAAGATAGTGTCAATAATAAATCTTTAAAATCTTTCTAATATACAATTTTTTATAGGTTATATAGATTGTTTTTTATATATACAACTTTCTATAGGTTATATAGATTAAAAAATTTGAGAAAAAATAAATATTTTTTTATTAGTGGATATTTTTTTGAAAATGTAATTTTAGTTAATGTAATAATGGATTTGGTATTTTTGGATATTTGTAATAAAATTAGAATATATAATGTCAACATTTAATATTCGTGATTTTGTCTACTAAGGTTTAAATTTGTGATGAGATTTTGACTTATTATGATAGGTTAGAAGAGTAGATGTCACTTATGAGTGGGATCTCCTTATAGGTGTGTCTCTAGATCTTTTGGCTTTTCTAAGTCATAAGTTACCTGTTAGGCATTGTCTTGTGTAGGGGATTATAATGACAACCAACTAGATAATCTCGACTAATGACCAATTATTTAATCAAATCCAAAATTATTCATATTAAATCATATATGAAAAATATTAATTAATCTAGAATGATTCCAATTAAATTTACATATGAAAAATATTAATTTCTCTTTACATTATTTTTAACAGCTAAAAATGATTAATACATACTTTATCCATATTTTAATATTTTTTCATATGAACATTTTTTAAATTAAATTTTATTGCCTCCAAAAATCAGATTACATCATTGTTATGTCAGAGTTCAAAACTATCGGCTTCATTTTTCCATACAGGAAACCAAATTTGTTGGTTGATATTAAGCATACAAAATGTCTACCCAACGAGCCAAAAACAACTAAAAAACAAATGATCATATGACATTAAAAATACTACAAGGACATAACCATAAACATAATAACCAAATTAGGTGTCTGATGTTGACAATGAAGCATGATTCTTTACACTCAAACTGGCTGACATTAAAGGTTTAAACTCACATTGGATATTTCTCTCAATATGAGCCAGGTGAGCTTCTAATCTATCCAGGAAATCCTACTACTTCCATTGATTGTGTTGAATATCATTTATAAAGGAGATAATGTCATTCTTATCTTCATGCTTTTCCTTTAATACTTATCCCAATAGAGTCTTTAACTGCCAATGCGAGAAACCGAATGCATATATTGAATCTCCCCCGGTATGACCAAGGTCAAGAAGCTAGTGGGACACCTCCTCTAAGAATTGTGAATTGGAATAAGCTTGTCAATCTTGTGTAACCTAAGTCTCAAGTCTCTTAATCTCTGCTCATGTACTATAAGAAGTTGTTAAACAATAAGTAGTTGTTGCCTCTTGTGCCTATGACTGGACACATGACCTATTAGGTTGACCACGTCCACTAGCTCCACGATGCCCGCACACATTTTGGTGAGGCATAATGACCAACATAGGTACAATCCTAACACTATGACAAAGAAATAAACCCCACCAGTCCCAAAATTCCCACTCCAACGACTACTCGTTAGGGCCGAAAGCATGAATCAAAGGCTCAGGAAGACCTGCCCCCTTAACTACAAAATTCATCCAAGGATGTTTTCGCCTACTACTAGTAACCCCAGATTGACCAAACAACATACAATATTTATAAACTCTGGCCCAACCCCACCTTCCAAATTGTTCACTAGGAGAAAATTCCACAGTCCTGAGTTTGTAGAGGAATAGAAAAACCAAAGATAAAATCCCTCTCTCAAAACAAAAGAGCATCCTAACATAGGTGAAAACAAACAACAACAAACCCCCGCACAGACTCTTCCGAGAAGGCTACTCCATAGCAAAGATAGACATGAATAATGAAAAATAGCAATATTGGGTAGGATAAAGAAAATTACCCATTGGATCCACAGATACATGCTAAGATAAAGAAACTTGGTACTGACAAACTCGGGTTGCACCCAAAATGACAATTGTCCACAACACCAGCTCGAACAATTGCAATGAATTTTGAGTCTACCAATTTATCAACAACTCCAACACCAACCTTTCAAACATCTCCCAAACCAATGCAGAAAAACAAGGAACTACAACCGTTGTAAGCCCCTACGATGCACTATCTTTGACATGCCAATTTCAAATAATGTGATCCCATCTCCAACTCCGGAATCCTAGTTGATAAACACAATCATAACCCCTTTCTCGGCTTTGGAGATGGATAGAAAATCCCACCTACACCAAAGCAATTACATAGACAAGGTACATACTCCCTCCCTTCACTGGAAACCAAATATAATGAAAATCAAGAACACAACACTCCATGAAATGACACAATTTACTTCACACACCTCATGTTGGGGGAGAGCAGACCACACCACCCCCTATTAATGACATGCAAAGTCGGTGGGGTGACAGGCATCCCCCAAACACATTTGTAACCTAGCTCACCACCCCCATTGGGGATATTTTATTATGAACATTATAAATTAACATCACTTAATTTATCTTGTTTACTTTTTTATATTTTTTTTAACAATGGGAAAACCTATCATATCCATACACCTAATTTATCTCATATCCAAGTACATATAAAATGTTATTGAATACTATATATTGTAATATTGATGTTGTAAGTTATCATCACTTGGTTTTATCTTATGAATCTTGAGGTTCTACATCATTTTGGCAAATTATGGTCACACTCGTTGTCAATTTGTTAAATAATTATAATTGAGAATGTCTTTAGGATTAATCACATCAATAGGATTTGGTCGACATTTTGAACCAACTAATGTGGTTTATCCTCAGGACATTAGTTTATTTGAAACGTCGACCAAATCCTAACGATGTGATTAATTCAAAAACATTCTCATTCACAATATAAATCACAAAAATCTAAAATCTAATAAATAACTATAATGTTTTAGTATAATAAATATATATTTTTTATAATAAACATTAATTTTTAAATTGTAATATATAATTATATATACTATAGATACCTTATCTTAAAAATAAAACAATGAATAAAAATAAAACAATGTTATTGTTATTATTAAAAATCATATATTTATTAATTTTCTGTCATTCACATTAACAATCTATTTATATTAATTTTTCTAATAGATATTTCGATGAACACTCTACCTATTTCCAAGAAAGAAACATAAAAAAAATAAATTAAATACCAAGTGTATATTCAAAATTTAGTCAAAGTCACAACCAGGTTGGAAAAAGCACTAACTGTAGAGGAGGTTGGGTAATAATGGTCATAAAAGGCTGGACTTAGTATAGATGTTTTTGTTTAAATTGGTGGGGCCCAAGTATGCAAGATGTCCACCTAAAAGTTTGTGATGAGATGTAACACAACAAGGATCTTGTTGAATATTGTACTTTTACACTATTTGTCTGTCTGCTTGTACCACTCTGTTTTCTGTGTATCTTTTTTCAGCTTATAAAGTTTACTCACACAAAGCACTTATGTCCTTGTAAGGTTAGTATTTATCATTTGGAAACTTCGCACTTATAATTTCCAAAGGACATTTTAGTCTTTTAAGACCAAATTATGGAGTATCTATTTTAATGAAAAAATAAAGGGACCACATATGCTTTTTCATATAAAGTATTTAGATTTTGGACTTTTTCCAAAAATACATTTAATAAAAGTTTGATTATGTTTTTTGGATCTAGAATAGTTATAGGGTTAAGTTTGATATAATAATTTTTAATTTTGGATGTTATAAGTATTTTTATTTTAGTTGCTTAGGGATTTATTTAAGTAGTTGTTATTAATGTTGTTGGGTATTTTGTTAATTTTATATTATTGTCAAGTTTGAATTTATTTTGGTGTGGTGCACCAGTGCATGCCAACGAGCTTATTTATCAATTTTATTTATAGATATAGAGAAGGGTCCCTTGGATTTTCACATGAGGTTTCCTCATGGGAAAAAAAAATACTTTTACCTTGGGACATAAATAAACCAATAAATAAGGTGTATTTCATTTGTCACAAGGAAGACTTTGTAGAGAGGGATATTTGAAAGGAAAACACTCTTTGGATGAGAATTTCAAGAAAGTGAACATGTTGTTGGTTAATTTCCACTTAATTAAGTTTTGGAGGGGGGAAGGCAAATTGAAGATGAGACTAATTATTGTTCCTATCTTGTGGTAGAATTTATATTTTAATTTATATTTGGCCCTTATTTTTTTCTTTTAGCCATGAGAACTAATCATTGGTTAGAGTGACTTAGACTAGGTTGAGTATCAAACCAACTAGCTACCACTATAACCCAAAAGTATATTGAACAACCTGCAAACTAGATATACTAATAACTCATGATTGAGCAAGAGCTAAGATGTCTCAAGGCCATGAAGATCTTTATCGAAAAGGTGTCTACCTTTCTAGCATTATCAAAATAAGTCAATGATTCACCAGAAATTTTAATTTAATTGGGGAGAATGTGAAACTTATCTCTCATTTTTCTAGTCATAAACCCTTCAAAATATTTAGTCAAATCTACAAATCAATAAAACTAATTAAAGATTTTTATCTTTAGTCACTTGTTTCTCAAAAATCTATAGTCTTAACCTATTCTATTTTCTTGTTTTCTTAAAACCTATATTTTTGATACAAGTTCTAATACATTCTTAAATGCCTCTACATATTAACAAACTCCCTTAAAACTTATCGAAAAACACTTTACAAATAGGTTTGAACACCCTAGCCACCCATGACCAAAGTTTGGCTCTTACGAACACCATATACATATACAACAATAATAATGCAAAGAGTGATTGAAGGGCTAACCATGGAAAATGTATGACAAGCATGGAGATACATAAAGAATGTTGATGCACAAAGTAACAAGCGAACAAAAATATGTGAAAAATAAATAAAAGGTTTTGTATGGGAAGATCGATCAAAGACTCAAGCCTAAGAAGTTAGGCTAAGAAATTTTGAAGAAATAAAAGGTTTTGTATGGGAAGATCAATCAAAGACTCAAGCCTAAGAAGTTAGGCTAAGAAATTTTGAAGAAGAGTTCTTGCGTTAGGACAAGTAAGATTATTGGAAGTTTAAATGATGTGAGGAAGATGAATAAATGAGTGTATATTACGGAGATCAATGAATAAATGAGTGTATATTATGGAGATGAAATTGGTATGAGTGTGTTTTATTATTAATCAGATTAAAGGAAATTAAAAAATTAATTAATATATATAAATAATTTGAATGGATTTAATGGTTAAGAGTATATGTTTTGTTTAAAACTGGAAGGGTAGAGTATGTATGTTTTTGTAGACTTAGTAGTGAAATTGTTGCACGGAGGTGGGTCCCTTGTCCCACAAACAAAAGGGTCTCATATACCAATTTGGTGTCTGGCTTGGTTGTGACCTTAAAATTAGATTATATATATATATATATATATATATATATATATATATATATATAACTTCAAAATAAAGAAGATTAATATTGAAATAATAAGAAATAAAAATTAAAAAAATTAAAAATAAAAATATGTACGACAGTATTTTTTTTTTAAATAAAGAATTTCAAAATGAAGTAAAATTGTTTACATGGTTTTGGATATATGGTGATCCGGTGCTTTGTAAAGGTATTTTTTGATGTGAAATCACCATTTCAATTATATGGTGATCGGGTGCTTTGTTAAGGTAGTTTTTGATGTGAAGTCATCGGTTCAATTATATGGTGATCGGGTGCTTTGTTAAGGTACTTTTTGATGTGAAGTCACCAGTTCAATTATCCGCCCCAATCCAAATGATATATTAGACATGAGAAAGATGTAGTCAACCAAACTTACAAAAAAACATGAAATAAAATCCAACTATATAAAAATGTAGACAAATAACTTACAATTAAGTGTATTATTAAATCATTTTTATGTTAATATCAATTCCAAATTCTATAAATTATTCTATCTACTTAAATTAAATATAAAATTTAAAAATAATATATATAAAACCCATATATATATATATAATATGTAAATTTAAGACATTCTCAAGTGCATATATGCAATCTAAACTATTTTAAATAACCATTTTTTTAATTTTTTTTAAATGTAATGAGAGATTGTATTTTTGTTCATTTCTCCAATCAAGTAAGTAATCCTTAACCAAGTTTAGAACCAGACAAATCATTATATTATTTAAGCTTAAAATCATAGGGTTGTCTTTTAAAAAATTTAAAATTTCGATTCAAGGAAAGCCTAAAAGTTATTTGTACTATCAATAATGATGGACAAGTTGAGCCTCATAGAGTGCTCGGAATGGACATAGGCATAGGCATGGCATGTGACCAGTCTGACCAAAATAATTGTTTAAAGTAAATGCACACCGTGAGTAAAAGAATTGTTTAGATAAATGCACTAAAATGAAGCTAAATATTATGCAATTATCATGTTTAGGATTTTATTATATTTCATTATTTGTTTAAATAAAATTATGCAATTATCATGTTTGGGATTTTATTATATTTCATTATTTGTTTAAATAAATGCACTAAAATGAAGCTAAAGATTATGCAATTATCATGTTTGGGATTTTATTATATTTCATTATAATACATATTAATTATAATACATATTAATATGGTAGAAAATGTTTTTAAATTTAAGTTTATTAATTAAATTTATTTAAATTTTATATTTTATTTTTATAATATAAATATGGTTGATATAAAAAAAATAATTATAATAAGTTTGGTTAAATATAATAATTTTATTCTAAAAACATAAAATATGGTTGATATATAAAATTAATTATAGTAAGTTTAGTTAAATATAATAATTTTATTCTAAAAACTAAATATTTTATAATATAAATATGGTTGATATATAAAATTAATTAGAATAATTTTAGTTAAATATAATAATTTTATATTTCAAATTAGAAAAGAGATATTTTATAATATAAATGTGGTGGAAATATAAAATTAATTATTAAAATTAAATCATTTTTAAAAATATATTGTTTATGTTTTTGGATTATATATTTTTAGCAAGTGTCTTTTTATTAAATTCATTAAAATAAAATCAAAATTTTCTTTTTTTTTAATCAAAATGGAAACGAGAATAATAGTAAAAGCTAATATCTTTTGTCCCAAATGTCTATGTACTCACCTGATACATATAAAAAGATTTACCAATTAAGACTTCATTATGCCATATTACTAGTAAATTTCAAATAAAGTAGAAAAAGCATAAGTTAACTGGAACCATCAAGAGGACCAAGACTTCATTATGCAAGGCATTATGTCAAGGTACTAGTAAATTCCAAAAGAAATAGAGAAACCATAATTTAACTGAAACCATCAAGAGGATGTGGAAATATCAATAGTGTTAGATTGACTACAAGTACAAGCTTTGGTTTGTTGCATAGTTGCTCCTCAAGGTGAGCTAATTCTTAATGTTCTTCCACCCCCAACAGGCACTTGAAATAAAGGATTATTAAATATAATAATAAGATTTTTTTTTTTAATTATCTATTCAAAATTTATAGATAATTATGTTCATCTTATAGGGAAAAAAAAAAACTCAACTAAATAATTTAAAAGTTTAATAAACTAAAATAAAAATAATATTTTTTTGGCAGTTTTTTAAATTATTATTATTATTAACTTTTGTATTGCCTCAAAAATTCAAAACATCAACATACATCTGCGATCTTTCCGTGATTTTCTAAGTTCATCAAATGTGATCTCAATACGCCACTAGGGAAACCAAATATATTGACCGCCTTCTGAGAAAAAGTCATGCTAGTGCAAAATTAATTGATAGTCAACCAATCTATTAACTAGAGAACTAAGAAGGAAAATATTTTTGGAGAACATAAAAACTCAAGAGTTTGAGGAGGTCACAGGTGCATGATCTTTGGCACTAGAACCTAGAGGAGCTATAGGATTAAGCTTACACTAGAGGAGGTTCTCTAAGTGAGCTAGTTGGGTGTTTAGGCTTTCCAGGCATGAATGTTGAAATCTTTGAGCACATTTGATGCCATTCAGGGTAGAAAAATGTCATAATGTTCCTCTTGTTTCTCCTTTAATGCTTGCCAAGAAGAGTTTTGACTGCTAGTGGAGAGTTATTGAGTTAAGATATTGTTTCCATCTTCCCCTAGTGTGACCAAGGTTAGGAACCTAGTGGGAACATCTTCAATAATATCAGAGTTTAAAAAAACAAGATGTTCATCAATAGGAAGAGTATCAAGACATCAAATCTCACCTTATATCTTAGGTGGAACCACAGAGTGATAAATATTTGTAGCCTCATGAGCCTGTGCTTGGGGACAAGTTCTAACTTGTGAACCATGACCACCCTCTCCTCCACTGCCACCCCACCCACCTTGGCCATCACACATGCACTGTCAAGGTTGGGTACACATACTGAATAGACAATTAGAAAATGATACAACTATAAGAGAACCAACAAGGTAGGGACATAAAGAAGGATAAAACAGATTCCTGTAAAGGTGGAAATTGGAACCAACTCCACATATAAAGTGTAGGCAGTGAGTAGAGCCAAGGGGTAGGAAAAATATATCCATAAAAAAGTTTAGGACATGAAATCATGCCACCCTTCTTAACCACAAAATTTAATAGCAACAAAACACCTAACCAAGAAAAAACCAACAATTAAGCTTCCAAAAGTAAAGGGAGTCAAGACAATGAACACATAGAGTACCACCAGGAGAGTCCCTTAACTAGGCCCAAGGGGGGAAATCAGGGATATGATTGAGAATGCCACTGCAACAACATGAGAAAGAAGCAGAGTCCCAACCAGCCCACCAACAAGGAGAGGTTTGACCACACTCTTTAAGCCTTGGATCCACTCGCTTCATGAAGACATAACCATAGGAAGACCAGTCCCATGAATTCTTAGAGAATAGAACACCATTGTCGTAGTGCCATAGTTGGCTTCATATTAAACTAGGTCTAGGACTGAGATAAGAATATCCTTTGGATCTGTGGTATAATGGTCTCTTAGCATAAACTTAACATTGTAAATCTCTAAATATAGACTCGCTTGCACCATTAAAAGGATTACATCACCATTATTAGCTCTTCACTTTAAATGTCTGATAGCAAAAACTAAATTGACAACAAAAAATACCAACTCCATACATCTATTAATTTCATTCATATGCATATTAATTTGTTGAATACATCCAGCAACAAGAAGTGTTCCAAACTTCTTTTGAAAACTATACATGGGGAGAGATATATTGCAACATAACAAAAGCCTTGGTAGGACTTTGCACCAACATGAAAGTCAATAAGTCCTTACAAAAGATGTCTAGGCTACCTGACAACAAATCCATCTGTAGTAAATATGGATTGATTATTGATGATCCAATTGTGTAAAGAAGAAAACACAGAAAATCCCAAAAGAAAGGTCATAAAAAATCAGCTAAAAGTCATCCTCATAAGTCAAATAGGAATAAGAAAGGATCATATAAAGTAGTGCCCAAAACACACTACTATGAGCCCAAAGATATCCATCTTAAGTCTCCAAGAAAAAATATGATTACCTATTGGTTATGTGGACAGACTGGACATACTGCAAACAAATGTCCTCAAGGAAGAGAGTCAAGAGAAAATAGAGGCAAAAAGGCACAAGAATATGCCTCTAGAAGACCTAGAATCCACTTCAAGGAAGAAGTACATCTGATGAAGCAAAATTATTACAGCTCATCAGAATCATCTGATTCAAGTTTATCTGAGTCTAAACGTAGTAAAGAATAGGTGAATGTTCAGCAGTGCAATTGCACAAACACTGATGAGTACAACTACATCCCTTCTGAGACAGACTCAGACTTTAGCCCAGAAACAGAAATAGAAAAGGTACCAGCCAAAGAGAAAGTGTGTATGGCACACACTATTGATGCTGATGAATCAAAAGTTCCAGTGGGCATCAAGATGCTTGTAGAAGGAGAAATGAAAGAAAAAACTTCTCTCTTTTATTGATTTCAAAAGATGAATTACAATGCTAGAAGATTTAGAGAAACTTCAATCAGAGATAGACTGCTTGGGAATTTACCGGATGCTACACCTTAAATTAAGATGCACTCCAGAGGCTATTTGGCCCTTTGCAAACTCTGTCTTTGAACTTTCAATACTAAAGGAATGGTGTTGGTTGAGTTGCTAGCTTCTCCTAGCATGATTCCCTTGTATGGAGGGAATGTGGTATTTGTTTCTAACTTGCTTCCATCACAAGTTGTCCAGAAATGTTTTTGTGTAGATGAAGTTTCTGCATCTGCCATATGTACTTCTGGTTGTTCCTTTAATTTCTTCTAGACATAAAAAGAAATCCATGAGTTTGTTTCTTCCATATACTTTTTCCATTCCAGAGAAAGAGCATATTTTTCATCAACAGATGTGCTGAGACTAAATTATTTGGATTCAGGATGTGTATAGAGATCCCAATTTAGCATGTTCTTCATCCAGTCTCTATTAATCTTATGTTTGGGACACCCATCCATGAGGGAGAAGAATTTGTACATTTTTGGGATTGATGGCTTTTTGCAGTCTGGTGGAATAGGATTTTGAAATCTTGAAGATGGAATGAGATTGTCTACTCTTTCAAGATATCCCAAGCCATATTTTGGCAGGTGATCTCATATTGCTAAACATTTCAGTGAGATGGGGGTATTCATTCTCCAGAGTGGTTAATTCATGAATCATTAGGAAAATGTCATGAGGAAATAGAATATCAGAGCATTTTGGATTTGGACATGAATTTGTAGTAACAGTAGAAGGGACCTCTCCAGTCCTGGGATTATGATTTTTGTGGAGAACAAGATCTGTGAGAGATTGTAAGCAAACTATTGTTTGGCAAACAAGACATTTTACTTTGAGAGTGGAAAAATGTAATAACTGAGCGAGTTCAAATAAATCAACATGTGAGCAGCTTACAGATGGAGTATTTATAAATGTGGAAGTAGATGGATGACATGAAATATGATCTGAGTTTATATGGTATTTTGTGGCTTGACAGGCTTCTTGTATTCTTTTGCAATCCAAAGTAGATCTTCTAGGGAAGGACAAAGTAACTTTAGCTTTCAAATGAAACACAAATAAATCACCATAAACTTCTGATGGGCTTATGGAAGGTAAAGCCCATTGGGTTGATGTCTAACTTTCTATTAACTCTATTTTGCAGAGTTAATCATTGAAGATGGTGCACTATGAAACAAATTTTCCATATCGAAATTATTTTCTTGTGTTTCTTCTTTCTCAAGTTCTTTGAATGAAAAATACCTTCTTCCAGGTTCCATGTTATCTTTTGAGAGAGTTTAAAAGATAAATACCTGTATGAACCAGCTATTACTAGCTCTAATACCAATTTGTAGCAAGGGCTTCCTTCGAAGCTTGCTGTGCAATTTCGATGTCTTCTGTGATGAATACATGAACTCTTACACGAACCTCTAGATATTCACGCAATAATTCTCTTCAGCGACCTCTTTCCAACACAAGCAAAACATCCCTTAATCCTTGGTGAACCTCCGGCGAACCTCAGATGAACCTCTCCTCTCACAGAATTAAAATAGCATAACAAAACATAAACTTATGTGGAACATTTTGAAAAAACTTCTCTATTTTATTGATTTCAAAAGATGAATTACAATGCTGGAAGATTTAGAGAAACTTCAATCAGAGATAGACTGCTTGGGCATTTACCGGATGCTACACCTTAAATTAAGATGCACTCCAGAGGCTACCTGACCCTTTGCAGACTCTGTCTTTGAACTTTCTGAAACAAACACAGACTCAAACTTAATGAGTTCAGCCACTTTAGGTTCTTACCAGGGTTGTTAGGCCTTGATATCTAGGCTTTTCAAACTCGACTCTAAGAGAGGATTTCTTTGTGTTGCAAGCAAATCAAACACAGACATTCACAGATGCAGAGCAAGAAGATTATCTTAGACTTCAAACAATAATACTCTCACTCTTAGACTCTCCAACCCCGAAATCTCCTAATGAGCCTTACTTCTCTCTTTTTATAGGATGAGAAGGGGACAAGCATCAGCCAATCGTACTGAGATTCTGAGATATGTATCAAATCACACCAAAAGACAATCGTACTGAGATTTCGAGATGTGGATCAAATCACACCAAAATTTGGAGAAGTGCTCCGAGTTTCGAAAAATCAGAATTTTTACAAAGTAGAGATTATTCCAAATCCTATGGAAAATATATTTACAATGTGGTGATTTTTGTCGTAAAATCCCACGAAAATCGGTCACTATCAAAGTCAAGTGACAAGACATTACTGTACATTGTGGATGCTTTTCAGGAGAAGCCCACGAGAACCCTTGGAGTCTTTTAAGTTATGTTCCCAATGGATTTGTACCAGAGAATCAACCATTATTATGATGGTATGCTCCACTAGTCTCCCATGCTTTTGTATAAATCCTTCGAACAATCATTGGTTTCCCGAGGATAATTTGATGGTTCACTTTGGTTAAGACTAACCAATGATGATGTCCTCTCATGAAGTAGCCTAAAATGCAATCATCAGTAAAAAAATTTAGTCTTATAGAGAAGGTGAAAACACTCCATCCCATTACACTCCATGCAATCCTGGTAATCACTTTAAAAATTTCTTTCAAAATACCTTAAATCCATAGCAGTTTTATTTATCCCATACCACCTCCACCATTTCTGTAACCAAATTAATTGTAAATATAAAAAGCAAACCATGCCACCTCTTAAAAGTTACTTAAAATAATAGGGAGGTGATGGAATTGCCCCTAACATCTTACCCATCCGCACTTACCAACCTATATATATTAAATTTATATTATTTATATTAAATGTTTTTTCTTTATATATTTAATGCCTTTTCCATTTTCCTTCCATTCAATATTATATTATTCGGTGTTTTATTTTTTTCATCTGCATTTAATTTATTTTTCAAATCCTCATTAAAAATTGTCCCCTTTATTTTTTATATTTTAGTATTTATTGGAAGTCGGTTTTCACATCACATCTCCATGTGGAAGGTACCTTACATGTTGGGAAACTAAAAAGTAATTCGATACAATAAGGAAAGTTGAATGGAGTGGTCAACAGGAACAAATACGATGAATAGATAATGGAAGCGCAAAGAATTATAAGTCTGAGGTTCTAATAAAAAGTAAAAGTTTTGTTTATTAAAGTTAATGTTTTATGGGATTGGTTTGATTTTTTATTATGTTTGGAAGTTTAGTTAGTTTAATATATTTTATTTAAATTAATTTAGATTTATTTTAATTTTGGATTTATTAAGTAATTAATGAGATTAAATTTTTTAAGATTATAAATGTTTGAACTTCGAGAAATTTGACCTCTCTTCACACCAGATAGATTTATCAAAACCATTTTAATTTAGTGATCATGATCTAAATACAAATTATAAAAGAGTCTTTACTCTTTAAATTAAGCTATATTACATAAGAATACTACTCGCAAACCATAGGTTGTCAAAACCTCGAGCCCCAAAAACTACCAATAATAAATTGAATCTAGTACCTCAATTTTACATGCACTACCATAACAATCTTTATAAGCATTAGTTTGTTAAAAAAATTTGAATATAATTTTATTGTAATTTTATCTTAAATAATTTGATATCTCTAGTTTTATTTTATTTTTTATTTTTAATTATTGATATTAATAATTAATAATTATAATAATAATTATTATTATTATTTCACTTTTACTATTTACAGGACATTACAATAACTCTTTCATAAATAATTAAATAAATTTAATGAAAATAATCTATTATAATTAATTTAGGAAATTGAATATAAAACATTATTCGATTTTAAATATAATTATGACTAATTTAGAGAAAATGAAGATAAAGCATTATTTACTTGGTCTTAAATAGATTAAGAAAGTTAAGGGGTACATTAGCTTAGTACAACTTGATTAGATATAAAATTTTAGATCATTCAATTAATTGAGCAATCGAAGTTATAAAATGCCACTTAAGTTGAACTAATTAATTATCATTAAAGTGACATGATGAATTACATATTGATTTGTAGGATAGGTTAGCACAACGTAAATCAAACACCAATGTTGGACCAATGGCCCATCGAAAATCAAGTAATGGCCATGCAACCACTGAAGTACTCCAACAAGGAATGAGTTTGACAAGGGATAAAGTGCTCATGAAAAGAACACCACAATTCAAGTAAAAATATAATGCATAAGTTTCCTAGCGTAATAAAAATTGAAAGGGCCTAGTGTATGCAAAAAATTGCTATTATACACAATTCAAGAGTAATATTGTTTGATTGTGCAAAGTCTTTTATTCTTTCAAAGAACCAATTTTATTCTTTTACAATTTTGTGAATATGTTTTTTAATAAATTTGTCAATATAAATTAAATTAATATATATTATTTAAAAAAATCAAATTAAATATTTACTAACATAAGATTTACTAAATAACACTATTAATATTTAATTAAATTATTTTTTTAATTACAATTAATATTTTATATAAATTATGTAATTTGGTATACCTTAAAGTGTAAAAGGTTTAGTTGATTTATGTCTTTTATTAAAAAGTGAGTGGCCTAAACAAGTAATAATCACCATTTCTCAACAATATATAATAATGTAACTTATTATGCAAAGCCAACAAAATGACAATTGACCAACACATTTTGGCCAAATAATAATCCACCAAATCATTTGGTCTTGGCATCTATAAGATGTAGTATTTCGTACCGAACATTTACTAACTAAGTTTGATTATGTCATCTCTTAGCACACGCGCCAGGATGGGAATAAGGCAATGGATGCTTTGGCAAACCGGGGTAACTCAGATGGATACGCTTTCATCGACGTGCCATGGTATTAGCTGTCCATTCAACAAGGTTTCCAGGAAGTCCAACTCCGGGTAAACTAGGATAAATACTCTCCTCAGCTTCAATTCCCCGATGGGGGTGCTCCTAGTCTCTCACGTTAACATACAACGGGTGGATGGTTTTGGTCTAGTGGTATTTTCTGGTGATCGTGTCTTGGTAGAGGAAATCATTGACATGCGAAGGTTTTGTGTGGGGTGGGTGGTGGCAGCCCTCAAGGAGAGAGATGTCCCCCCCCACATGGCTCAGCATGGGCAACATTCAACATGCCGTGAACTCATACCACGGTCACCACCAACATGAGATCAATCCTAATAAATGTCACATGCATGAGCTAAAGGGAGCTAGTTGGATTTTGTCTCAGTATTCGAACCATCCCTTGATAGTGTGAGTATGGTGATTTGTCCTCATGGTAGATTGGATGTTGTAGCCCATTGTATTGTTCACCCGGGAATGTCCATTTATTTCATCACTCTGAATATTTGTATTGGGATTGCAGATCTACAGAGTTTGGTATCCACCTAGCTATGGCAAAGGAGATTTAGGGAGTCATGTTTCAATTTTGGAGTTTGGGTATGTTCGTCATCCATTATTTATACACAATCGCACACAATACTAGGGTGGAAGATAATATGTTTCATGGGTCTCTACGTGCTCCTCTTACAGCGGGTAGATGCTTCATCGTTCTCCATTTTTCACAAGTCTTTAGTGGAAGACCAGTCGACATTGCAATGCCTTCTGACCCTCTCTCAAATGCACTCTCTTGTTCAATCTTCCCTAATCATGTATATTCGGGTAAAATATTATTTCCCTGGTCTGTGTACAATGGTGTTTTATGTTGATCTCACTTTTGGTTTCCCCTATGTTGTCCATATTCTTTGTCCTATTTCTTCATAGCTCAGAGTCAGGGCCTTGTTTTGAGTTGGTTGTTGTCCTTCTTTCAACAACCTCTCAGAATTCCTATCCCATGGGCATTTATTTTCAGTGTCCTATGTTGGTTAGTGGGGTATGGCTTCAAGATACATTCTCAGTTTGATTTTGATAGTTTTTATGCCCCCACTTACCCCTTGTATCGTCCTGCTCATAACACTTTATTAGTTTTGTGTTCTTCCAACCTTTGGAACCCCGTGGGCATACCCGACTATGTGCTCTCATCATTTTAGGCTAAGGAATTACTCTGTCTGGAATTTTCTTTCATATCAAAGTATAATCTACCCTTGTGGGGGCAAAATGTCTAATGAAATTTGGTGTCCCTTGTCGCTCCTTACATCGTTGGGAATTTTGTTGTCTCATTGGTCTTCGTTTTTGGGGATCCTTTTAGAAATTTCTCTATACTGGCAATTATTCAGTTGCTTAGGTCTCTTTGATGAGGTCTATAGCCAGGCCTTTTGTCAATTGGTTCCAATCTGGGTTTTATGTTTTCTTAGTAGGTTCTCAACGAGGATGTCCCCATGACAACGACTTCATTGTTGACGGCGTGGCGCCTCGAGCAACTCTTCCTCAAGGCATCGCCACTTATTTGGATGGGAGTTCGTAGCCTCATTTTTTTACTCAGCCCTCCTTGAATTCCAAAAGGAGATCTTACAGCTTGAAGTGATGGAGTTTGTGGACAAAATCTACCACTCTTGCTCTGAAATCAACAAAAACTCTTTGAAATGGGTACCAGATCATCGAAAATTCAGGAAAAAAAGATTGTACTTCCTTCACTCCATCACAACTCACCAACAGACGAAAACTTTGCTAAGTATGGTAATATGAGACGAAAAAATTGATAACTACAAACTGTTCGCTAGCCAAGAGGATGTGAAAAGGATTATGAGGGATATTAGGTATGACATGGATGATACCATGGTCAGGATAAACTGGGTGGAGAAATATATAGTTTCTGACTCTGATAATGAATCAAACAATCACCAAGAGAATTATACAATCATCAACACTCCTCCATTGAATACAATCCTTCCACTGAACAATTCAAATGCACCCTCTCCTCCGCTTTCTCCAGTGGTCATCTTGGACTAATATGTCCATTATGACCCTATGTCTTTTGCTCTCCTTTTCTAAAGATGTACCTAATAGATGGTGAAGGCTATCTACTTGTTTTTGTCTACTGGTTTTTCTTGCCCACTGGATGATGGTGGCTCTCAGCAGGCTGCTCTTGGACTTGAAAGTATAAATTTTTAATTGTTTTGTTTCTTGGAGGGCACCTATAGTTGCCCACAATTAGCTCTTGGAATGTGCAACATTGTTGTTTTTCCTAAGGCAACCTCAAAGTGTTTACAACTTTAACCTTTTTGTGTCTACTTATTATCTCTCAATATTCTAAACATCACGTGAATACCAAATTATATCTATATAATCCTCCTTTTTATAGTAATAAAAATTTATGATAGTAATTTACAAAAAAATAAAAATAAAAAAATTAACGAACACATAAATCCCTTCGTTCCCGCACAAAAATCCCCTCTATATATATATTATAAATTTAATTTTTATAAAATATTAATTAATTTTTATATAGTTATTTTATATTTTAAAATATTATTAAATTTTATAATAATTATTTAAAAATAATAAAACATTGTAAGTGTCATTATTATCAAACTTATTATTATTTATAAAAGAACAAGGAAAACTATATCAAGGCCTTATGGTTGTTAAATTATGAATTCATTATTTAACTTTATAAATAATATGTAATATTTTTAAAATTAATATACAAATATTTATTTAATTTATATATATGTGTTTTTATATTTATTTTAATTTTTTAATTTAAAATTGTGTTATAATTTAATCACTATTTTAATATAATTATCATTAATTATTTATTAAATTTTACTTTTAATATCTTTATTTATTTATTTATATACTCAACCTGTAATTATTTAATAAAATAAGACTCAAAAGTTAAATAAAAACTTATAATAAATTATTTTTTAAACATATATAATCCACACAAAAGTCACTCCCATCAAATCACTCATAACAACATGCTACCATTCCAAAAAGGGCTTCCTTCATAATATCTTAATCATGAATAAGAACCCCTCACGGCACGTTACCATTCTTATCACCTTACTTTATAAGCTCAACCCCTTCACATCATTATTGATGGAAATATCTTTGATATCATGGTTTTGCTTTAAATATAGGTCTTTAGAGATCTGATAGAGCAACATTAGGTTCCGGAATATTAATAGGAAATAATATTCTGTAATATTGGAAATAGTATTTTACTTAAAGTTTTTTTTTATGGGTTATACAATTAAATCGCTAATTTTTTCCTTACATATCTGGTTATTTAATATTCATGGTTATTTATTCATGGGTAAGCGCATTATACTAGTTTAAAGAAATAGTAAATGGAAGATGAAAGTAAATTTTAAATAAAAGAAATTTAGGAAAAAAATAAAAATAAATATGTAGTGTTGATTTAATAAGATGAGAAATAATGAAGAAGATTAAAAAGTTTTTGGTTGAAATAATTGTTTTAGAAACACATTTTTAACATTAAGAAGTACTTTTAACATTCGAGATAGTTGTTTTAGAGAAGAACTTTTAACATTCGAGATAGTTATTTTAGCGAAGAACTTTTAACATTCAAGAAGTACTTGTAACATTCAAGTAGGTAAAGAAATGTGTAATGAGTGTGAGGGCATGGTAACCATTAAGTCTATGCCACTTTTCATGTTTATCAGTGATCTAGGATGTTGGCAATGGATCCTTAGTATCGAAGAGCTAGAAGTAAGATGTAATCAACTTAGTATATATTGGTTCAAAGAATTAGCTTCTATGAAATCTTCAATAAAAGTCCAACATCTCTTACAGGAAGAGAGCTAGGCATCTTTAATCCTCATAAACCATAAATATTTAAAAATAATAAAGTGAATCTTCGAATAAAAAAAACAACCACCCTTTAATATTTTAAAAAATAATATATTAAAATATAAAATAATCTTTAATATCCAACTTTACAAAATAAAATCTAACAAATATAATATTGTTAAGAAATATGATGAATTGTAAATGTTGACAGAGGTCCAATAGAGCCTCAAGAAGTTGGAAGTTCAGGCGAGCGTGGCCCAAACGAGCATGGCAAAAATTAGTACCACTACAGAAATCACATCCGAGCTTCGGATTGTGCAACTACCAAGGGGCTCTCTATATTTTGAGACAACCAAAAACTAGAAACACATGCAGCACTGGAAAAATCTGATTCTCAACTTTGCGATGCTCTCCATTCAGACATTGCATGAGTTACATCAAAGAGTCCCTTAACAAACTAAAAATACAAAAACTCAGAATGAAAAAAACACAACAAACTCAACTCTATTATATTCCAAGTCTATATAACCCATCATTCCATTACAAATATGAGTGGTCTTAAAGTTAAGGAGAAAGTTTTTTCTGAACTCATCCAATGTGAACCATGGGCACCTCAAACTTTTTAAAAATATTTTTTAAACCATTTTTTTAACCCAACACATTATTTTGTTAAAAATAAAAAATTTAACAAAATATCTGGTTAAGTCTCTTTCAAAAACACTATTCTCAATAATGGTTTGCAACAAAGTATCTACTACCAAAAGCAAAACACCAAAATAAAATATTAAAAAACTATTTCTTAATCAAATCATGTTTTCAAGGTGGAATTTAATATGTGATATACATTGGAAAAAGCAAAAGTGCAATCAACGATGATGTTTATAACAAGATCAAGGTTTTATTTGGAGTGGCATACCGTTCCAACTAAGTTACACAAAGAAAAATTGATGATAACATAGGGATGGACTCGAAAGGAGACAACATGGTGTTTTGTTTTGATAGAGAAAAAGCAATTTGGTACAACTTTTTAATATTCTTATAAGTGGAATAATTTTGTCTTCAATTGTGTAACTAAGTGTACGTGCAGCTAGTCTAATCGATTGTAACACACAAACATGAAAGCTTAATAAAGGTGATTCTCAAATCAAATCATGATTTTGTGAAAAATCCATCCTTACATCGAACTCCACCACTTAGACCATCCCAACTCGTTTGGGCACATCATTTGATTTACAAGATTCTTCATGTTTCCAGAGATTCTTCATGTTTCCAAAGAACTCTCTGGTTGATGACATGGCCATTACTTAGATTAGATGAAGATTCTCTTTAACTAATAACGTAGGAATGGGTTAGCATGGCTTAGTTTGACTTTATAGTGGATACATAAGATACTATAAGGAACTATTATATTCTTCATGTAGAAACGAGAAGAGGAACCAAAGCTTAGGAACCAGGATAATTTACATGGGGTTGATATATTTATCATGTTTTTTTTAACAAATAATATTGTGATTTTGAACTGGATTTATGTCTTTGGTTTAAATTTAGCTTATAAAGAACTTATAATATCGTATTTCTCATTCAAAAGGTTGTCTCACTTGTGTTTTGAACTGGATTTAGGTCTTTGGTTTAAATTTAGCTTATAAAGAACTTATAATATCGTATTTCTCATTCAAAAGGTTGTCTCACTTGTGTTATTGCTTCTCTTTGCCCAATTTGTTTGTGAAAGATTCAGTAGAGAAAGGCCATGGTGTGACATTTGATTTTGATCATTAGTTTGAATCTACTATATCATTTGATGCATTTTCCTACTATTTGGGTTTTTTGGGAATACTTGTTTATGGGTCCACAAGGTCTAACATCCTTGCTTAACCCTTCATGATTTCTTCACTAGGTACACTTGACTTTCTTAGGTCATACCACATCTATGTGTTGCTGCTTATGGAAGAGAATGTATTATTTGAGGAAAATACTTGTAGTAGAATATGACATGCATCTTCTATATGGAAGGCTTCACCCAACAACCAATCCAATAAGTGCTTACACAATGGGGTCATTTCCTTCCCTATTTATATCACATCTCTCCCCTTTGAAAAGCTTCTTTGAATTTCTTTTCATCATCTCATTCTCTTCTAGGTACACTCCTGGATTTGGATCAAATATTAATATGGCTCTCCAGCTGCTTCTCCATGATGTTAGGCTTATTTGGTTTTGTCATCTTTATCTCTTGTGTTTAGTTTGATTTCTTTTTTGAAGGCTTGTTATCTTGTCCTAGGGCATCCCTTTGGCTTTGTCCCCTCTCACACCTTTGACAATTCAACTCCTTTGTCTCAAGGGAGGGTCCAACATAGCTAGCGTAAGAGAGATATAACCTTTTTAAGGCCACTTTAGGTCACCATACAACACTTTATTGTTTCATCATTTTATATGGTAGATATGGGGTGTTTTATTGGATTTTATCAAAGATCAGGACCAAGCCTGTTTTATAAGAAGGTGTACTAGAATGTGTATGTTCATTCGAGAGGAGGAACACTCACATGAGAGTTTCTTACGAGAGACAAAGTCGTAGTCACAATGAGAAGGAATAATGATTTTGAAAAGAAGAGGTTGGCATTTATTACAAGGAAAACAACAATTAATGAAGGTTTCATTAGAAGCAGTTCTCCTTGCTTTGTTTTTAGAGGAGGATTCTACTAGATGTGGATAGGTGGAGTTTTAGTGCAATTTTTTTGTTGCATCTAAACTATTATGGAACACCAATGTGATTTCATAGCAGATGCACTAGTGCATTTACATATATACATGCATTGCAAATAACAATACAAAACATTACTTCTTGCACTCAAAATTTGTCGAATATTCCACAAGGTGTGTGCATAAATTATAAATTCCATGGCGCTTATTAATAACTTCAACACTTAGTGCTTCATATTACAAGGCACATCAATTTTAGTTTCACATAAAAAAAACTATTTAAAACAAATAGGTGGTGGTGTTTAGATAAGCTATAAGAACTATAAAAAACATAATGCTGACAATATCAATAATAAAATAATAATAACTTGAATGAAAGGTCAAAGATAACACACCCATTCACAACATGACTAGTCAATGCATATAAGTATATCATCACGAGGCTCATTGTAACCATCATCATTCTATCAATCATTTTTATCATTCAACCTTTTTATACTTGTAGAAATCTTCTTGCAATTTTAGTGACAAACATGTTTGTTTATCTCATTTGGTATTAAAGCCATTTGATTTCGCCAATGTTAGGTTAATAAAGATAACACACCCATTCACCGCATGACTAGTTAATGCATATAAGTATATCATCAGGAGGCTCACTGTAACCATCATCATTCTATCAATCATTTTTATCATTCAACTTTTTTATACTTGTAGAAATCTTCTTGCAATTTTAGTGATAAACATGCTTGTTTATCTCATTTGGTATTAAATCCATTTGATTTGGCCAATGTTAGGTTAATTTTGTATACCACCAATTACAGTATCATACATATTTTCCATACATTGCTGTTATTTCTACCATAGATAATGGTTCCCATATATCCTCTAGGAATTAACACAACTGCTAGCCATATTGATTAACATAGTTGCCTTTAATTTCCACACACCATGCTCTTGATTAACACAGTTGCCTTTAATTTCCACACACCATGCTCTTGATTAACGAAGTTGCCTTTAATTTCCACAAACCATACTCTATCAACCCATATTTGCTATTAATGCCAAATTCCATACTTTCTCTTGCTATCATTTCCATATATCCATGTTTTTCCATAGTGACATTTATACCCAACTATTCTTTTAATTTGTCCAGACACGACTTTTTCCATAATTTGTGCACCCCCAATCACCCATATTTGTTTTAGTACTGGAATTTTATTTTCCAAAGTCATCCTTATAAAAAAATTCACTTTAGATTATACAATAAAATTTAAAAAAAGAAAGAAAAGAAGGTGGAGTCCACAAAGAAGAAAGTCAAGATGGTTAGCAATGGCTAATTACATGTAGATGGTAATCATTGTAGATATTTTTATATAGGATTCTAATCCCTAGTATTTGTATATGTATTTACCATCTCCAATTGTTAAATATTAGAATATATAATTGTTCATTTGTATGACAATTCCTTGAGTTAGATTTCTATTCTAGAAAATAATTGAAATTTTATATCCACCTAGATTTATTATCATATTTTGGTTGTTATTTATTAAGATCTTTCCACCTAGTTTCTTGAGGTAGTTTTCTTTATGTGAACATATACAAACTTTTGATTTATTTAATAATCAAAGTTTGTATAAACTATTAGCGTGTATGAACTCAACTCATTAGTGGTATTTCCCACATCAGGGATGAAGCTAACAAAATAAGGCACTAACTAAGTAACATTGAGAAGGGACAAAAAGACTTAGGAGAATGAAACAAATAATTAAAGGAATAAATCAATAAATTAATAGCAATTGAGGATGAAATTGATAGGTTAATATAAGATTCTAAAAAACAATGGAAAATCTCTTTAAGAATGAAGAGTGATAAAAAGATGAAACATTGAGGACAAGGGTAGATGAATTCTTTGCACAACCTTTAGTTAAAAAAAAGAACTACCAATTCTAAATTCAATGAACCCCATTTACTAGAGATATCATGACAAAACCTAATTTTGATAAAATAAATGATAGAAAAGTAAAATTGTATGAATTTTCATTACGAACCCACCTATTAATGAACTATAAAAAATGTTAATGACATAATCATACGTAGAAGATCTTGCTTATAATTGGTTTAGTTGGTGGTCAAAGTAAAGTAGGCATTTATTTGTTAATCAACATTGTTTGGAAAATATCTTCTAAAGTGATTTCACGATGATGAAGAGTATTAGGACACTTTTACCAGGTTCACTCATTTACAATGAATAGTGAGAAGTAATGAATATACCCATGAATGTGCAGTTATCTACTATATTTATGGGCCTTACTTAAAATCAATTATTAAAATTTTATGTTCGAGAATAAACCCATTATCTACAGTAAGTTACAACTATCAATATGTTAGAAGCTGGTTGAAGCTAGAAGCATTTTGAAGATAATTGCAAGAAATATTAATACTCAACACAAGGCACATTTCATAATCTCAATGAAGGAAACCATGCATGAGTGGATTAAAAATGTATTAAATATCACCACTTAGATAGGGAAAAATGAAGGAAAACAATTATTATAATTGTAGTAAAAATTGAACTCTAGGGAATATATATGAAGACATCTCATTGTGCTACTATAGAATAGTTGATGGTAAACAAATAGAAATAATGAAACCATGAAATGATATCACTATAGAATACAAAGTAAATTCCAAATATGATGAAATATTGCCAAAAGTATCACTACCATCAATCTCATGAACACTACCAAATAGGAGTGAAGATAATGTGCTTCAAATATAAACTATTACTCAAAAGGAGTAGATCCACCAATTGAATACAAAATATATATTCAAATACATATTAGGAAGTCCTAGAAGACTCTTGTTCAAAAAAAAAAACAGAGAGCCTACAAATCCACTTGTAACAAAGACAAGGAAATTACAACCTAAGACGTTAAAGATAAAAGGAATTACAAAAAAAGAAACATATTAATGCTTGTATATTTCTATAGTACTCATACATATATAGACATCAATACTACCAAACAATTAAACATTCTTTTTATACCCCACCAAGGACCTCATAGTTGTGGTTGTTGATGGAAGAAAAAAAGTAGTAGATAGATGTCAAAGTCATAGTTCAAATCTAAGAAATAGAATAAAAAATGGGGTTATACACTACCACTCTATGAGATGGATATGGTACTAGGCACAAAATGGTTGATGCAGTTGAACATGCATACCACGAACCTACAATTTTTATAGTTTAACATGCAAGGTCAACATTATAAATTATATGGTGTTAAATGTTCTACTGTCAAGAAAGGTGATTTATAACTAATAAAAAAAACAATATGTGCATGATAACATACAAAAATATAAGTAAGGAAAGTATGTTACCAAGGATCCTTGAGCTTTTATGTCAAACAACCAAGTCAAAAGACTTCATGGTATGATAAATATATTATAAAGGAATGCTTCTGACACTTTAATGAAGGACTGATTTAAACCGTTAAATCCAGGCAAAGAGAAAGATGATGTTGCTAAAGAAACACACTAATGAGAGAGAATTCAATTCATTATTCTTTAATGAAAAATCATACCTTAAGGGGGTGGAAATGTAATAATAATAATAATAAATTGATTGAAAGGTCAAAGGGAATACACCGATTCACCTCATGACTAGTCCACACATATAAGAATATTGTTATGAGGTTCATTGCAATCATCACCATTCTATAAATAATTTTTATCATTCAATGATACTTGCGAAAATCTCCTTGCATTTTTAGTGATAAACAAGTTTATTAGAATCAAAAGCATCAGTGTGTGCAATACCATGCACATCACCCTATGGTCGTTTTCTTTAAAACAAATTATTATCAGTGCACCAAACAGATTTAACTACACCAAGATAGAGTTCTACAATGTGCACCACAATAGGTTTTAGAAGAATTGGCCTACAATGTGCACCAAACACCATTGCACTAGTGCACAACACTAACACATGCATTGAGGTATGTTAAAATATTTTATAATTTTTTTGTTTATTGCGCCCATACCTATAATGCATCAATGCATAGGAATATAAGGTGCACCACAATAGGGTAAAAAAAAATCATCAAATTGAGTTTTCATCTCAAATTTCATTCAATGCTTCACACACACATACAAATACTAGTGTTCCTTATCCCCTATGAGCGCTCCATTATCTAGTGTGACCAAATTATTAGGTTTCAACATTCCTCATCATCAACAACTAATTTGTGTTTAATTTGGAAAATTTTTAATCATTCCAAATCCACATTATTTTATTTATACGATAACCATGCCTCCATAATGAAGAAGAGAATAGGTAAACTGCAATCACGTTTTTTCATGCATTTCACATTTTTCGTGTAGTGGGGTCCATCGAAATTATGCAACATGTGTACTCCTTGGATGAAAAATTAAATTATGCATCCAACGAGTGCTTCCACACGAAATTTGAGTAAAATCATAGGGAGATAAGTTGAAAAAGTAGTTTTTTTTTTAATCTTTTCACTTTTTTGCTCCAAAAATGGTAAATCATCCCCCATGGTTGAAATCATCATATTGAATTCTATTGGTTCTTATAAATTTGATTTTTGTTGTAAATTTTTGTTTTAAGGCCCAATTTTAACCTCAAATTTTCTCTAATGTAGGTGCACACATTTTTGTATACCACTTTCATATTTCATTTTCAAGTTTTATTATGATAAAACACTCCCATGTGGCACTCTCAGTTACTTGTATGCAGATTTTGTGCATAGACTCCACATGACCTCTCATGCCATTAATGAAACTTCAGTAGTCTTATCAGGTATGTTGAATCTAACTGGCATATAGACCCTTTGTGTCCCTCTTCACATGCATTGCATTGTTTCCTTTTATCCTTTTGGAACCAAACATGCATATTTACCTGAGTTCACTATGATTCCTCCTTTACCATGTTGTCCAATTACAGGGACTAGCTCTGCAATTACCTACCTAACATGGTTGTTTGAGTAGAACCCTTTAATCATTTTCCATCCATGCCAACATTTTATGTAGGCTCAGGAGTCCATATAGTATTTATTCATTCCTTGCAATTGCATCTTCTCTCTCACTTGTTCCTTTGCTTACCTACCTCAGACTCCCCTTCACTTGGTTTCATCGGGATTTGAATATTAAGTTTCACACAACTTTCCATCCCCTCGGCAACTATGATACCTTCATTTTTCATTTTGATTCATCCACCTTCCCCTTAGAAGACACCCTTAGGGGTCCATTCCCTCCCCTTTTTTGATTGCTAACATATAAATAGTCACACCAAGGGCACCCATTTTCTGGTTGTATTATTCAAAACAAAAAAAATAACAACCTCTTCACCTTCTAATACTTTGAATGCTTGATACAACAATTATATACTGGAAACAGTTTCTTGTTGCCTTTGTTTAGAGCATCTGTGTTCAGTCACTTGCCTAGGTTCGTCTATATCTTCCTGTCTGAGAGACTCCCTATCTTGTTGCCTTTGTTTAGAGCATATGTGTTGAGTCACCTGTGTAGGTTCTCACCTCCCCAATACCCTTTATCACTCTACTATTTGTGTCATCTGTCATAGGTTCGACTATCAACTGTCATTAATACTGGTCTCCCTTTGTTTGGTTGTTATTGTCCTCGACACACCAATACCCCCATGACACCCTTTTTACCATTTCATCGCGTCGATCTCCTTGGTTTTTCTCAGAGAACCATTTATTTTGTTCATCACCCAAATGAAGAAAATTACCAACTTAAGGAGAACTATATCAAGTTCTCATTTTTTTAGAGGTCGCAAAAAATCATCCAATTTTGGAAAGTGTTGATGAAACATCAACCCTTTTTTTGGAGCATATTGTAGAAATAACTCAAAATTTGCATTTTCTAATGAAATCATACTGAAATCAATAGACACAGATTTATTCTACTAAATTATGCAAAAGGAAAAATGACAATAGAAACAAATGCAATCATTCAATAAAAAAGAACACAATTTTGACTAGGGAACCCAACTTGGAAAAACCCCTCCTCTATTTGTATTAAATCATATGAGAACAATGATCTATTACAATGAAAACTTAAATCCTTGAAGCTCAACCTACACTACAATATTGATCTCCTCCTCCTGAGTCTGCTCTACCCAATACTTAGGAAAAATAGTCCTCCTTCTTCTTCCTATTTCCTTGCACAATTCCTTCTCCTAAAAAATAGGGAGGCTCCTATTTCCTTGTGCAAGTCCCAAGAGAATTTTCTCACCTGCTCAATGAAAACTTTGTACACTCATAAGTATATAATAATGATTACAATTATGCTTTTTTCCTCCACTCCACTATGAAATTCAAATTTCATGCATGACTAGGGCTATTTTTAGTAAATTGACTAGTTAACTGAGAGATCAATGAGTTAACAACAATTACAACTACTCAAATGAACTCATATTGACTCTATTCTAGACTAGAGATGAGATAACCGAGTTTCGCTAAATATAACTCCATTGGATAGCTATATATTATCAATCAACTCATGCACAACTCTAATTCTTTCCCACAAACTCGAATTGAATGAATTAACTGAGTGCTTTGGCCATGTCACCCTTGCTAACTACAATTCAAGTCATCCTATTGAAGTGGACATTCAAATTTCTCCATTTGACTAAGGTATAAGTCAAATGAAGCATTTTCTTACTACAAAATGACACTCCCTCTTAGCAAGAAAAGGGTTATGAGAAACCTTAATCTAACTCATGTGGAACTCAAACTTTCTTTTTGACAAAGCCTTTGTCAAGATGTTTGCATCCTGCTCCTCTATAGGAATGTACAGTAACATAACAATCCTCCTCTATACACAATCTCTCCAGTGATGGTACCTAATGTCTATATGCTTGGACCTATCATGAAACACTGGATTTTCAGAGAGTTTTATAGAACTATGGTTGTCACAGGGGATCAATGTAGGATCCATCCTTTGGTTGAAGAGACTAACCAATGTCTTCCTCATCCAAATATCCTTGCATGTTGCTTGACTAGTAGCCATATACTTTGCCTATGCTGAGCTGAGTGCTACATATCTTCGTTTCCTATTGTACCAAGAAACTGCTACTTACCCAACACTAAAGACTTCTCTCGATGTGCTCTTCCTATCTGAGGGACTCCCTACCCACTCTGCATCTGTGGAGTGTTGGAGCTTCACTCCATCAGTATGTCTGTACCATAAACCAAAATATGTTGTGCCTATGAGATATCTAGGAACATGTTTTGTTGCTTTCTAGTGAAGCTTGGAAGGCTCCACCATGAATTGACTAAGCTAATTAATTGAAAAACAAACATCAGACCTTGTGTTCTCCAAGTACATCAAGGAACCCACCAACTATCTATAGATAGTACCATATACTACCTTCCCTGTAGAAGTATCCTCTTTCCTCCAGTTAGTACCTAGAGGAGTATCCATGGGTTTGCAATCTTGCATATAGAATCTCTGAAGGATTTTAGAGGTTTACTTCCTCTGTCTAACAAATATCTCTCCATCTCCCTGCCACACCTCCAACCCGAGGAAGTAGTGCACCAAACTCATATCCTTCATATTTAACTCTCTTGCAATGTCGTCCTTACAAGATTGGATCAACCTATCATCTCCTGTCAATATCAAATCATCCACATAGAGAAATAAGACGAGCATACTACCATCTACCATAATGGAGTAGAGATTGGAATTTTCTTCACTCTTAGTAAATCCCAATCCACTGAGATAAGAATTTATGTGAGTGTAACAAGCATGAGGTGCTTGCTTGAGACCATAGAGGTCTCTCTTCAACCTAAACACATATGTCTCCCTGCTAAAGGTCTCAAACTCCTCAGGCTGCTCAATGTAGAGCTCTTCCTCAACCACTCCATTGAGGAAGGCAGTCTTAACATCCATTTGGTGGATCATCCACCCAAATTGTGCTTGCTATGCAAGTATGGTACTGATAGATAAGTATCTTTCCACAAGGGAAAATGTATCCTCATAATCAATCCCCTCCACCCGTGAGAAGATTTTGGTCACAAATATGGCCTTGTGGTTCTCAACATTTCCATCAACTACATGTTTCACCTTATACACCCACTTGGAACCAATAACAAATCTTCCCTCAGGTCTAGGCACAACATCCCAAGCATCATTCTTCATGATGGAGTCATACTCCTATCAGGCCTTTGTTTTATCTTGCTTTGTATCACTTTTTACTTGGAAATCCCTCATGCTTTTGTTTAGTTTGAATGGTTATTGTCGTGGTTTTGTGCATTCTTGGAGACAATAAAGTAAGTATTTACTATTTGCCATAATTCCCTTGTTTTAACTAGATTTAAAAAAACATAATTAATAATAGTTCGTTTGTTTGCAGGTTTAAACTTAGTTGATTACCTTTTTATGCATATGCCAACATGCCTTGATCCTGCACTCACCTCCTTATACTATGCATCAGATTCCTGCACCAATTGGGATTCCTGCACTCATGAGGATTCCTACACCAGTTTATTATAAGTTATAGATTTCTCGCACTCTAAAGGTTCCTCCAACATGCATCAAGTTTTTGCACTTACTTTTCTACACTAGAGTCAAAGAATGCATAGACTACTTCAATTATTCAAATTTGGAGGACATTACTTACCTGGTAGTTTGAATATTAGTTCGAGGATATTTTGGGAAATGCTTGTTGGTCAACATTGCACTTATTTTTCACCACCAGACCGAGAAAAGAGGAGCCATTTACCAAAACAGTCCCTCATGTACAAGATTCAACTCCTCTTATTTGAAATTTAGTTGCACCAGAACTAGATCTGACTTTTATCCATGGAAAATTGTTACGATTTGTAATTTGTTCCTTTTGTATTCGATTGGCTTGTTAATAACCTGATTTTTAATGTAAATATCTATATAAAATAGAAGATGGCCTTGATCCAAGGGGGAGGGATGGTTCCAATGTAACATTACATGAGTATAGTCAATTTTCGGATTGCTCCCTTTGTTTGCTGGAGTCTGATATTTGCCTGCACCATGTAAATATTGAGATTTTAAATATTAATCGAAGCACTTCACGCTAGGTTATGTTTAATTATGTTTTACATTTTATGATTATAGCCCTTGAGTGAACTAAATCGTTGACAGAGGGTGCAAACTGGTTGGGTTGGATGCCAAACCAACTTGACACCACTCTGATTTGATGAGATTAGGGTATGTTATGATTTTTTGAGTGAGTATATTGAATTTTTCATTTACTGTGTGAATGGTGTGCATACAACTAGATCAGGAGATTTTCTTTTCAAAACGTTTTTCTTATCAGTCTTTCTTGATCGATGTCATGCTTTGAAAGTAACGCTGGGAAGATTTCTTTTGTGCACCGAATGAATTTTTATAGCAAATTCTTTATTGATTACATGTCATTTCTTTCATATTAGTGTATCTTTCCTTCCACAGATTGTGTTGATTATGTTGGTCGACATTTTATTTTCTTGAGACTCTGTTACTTGATCTTAATTTCACAACTTCATGTTATGAACCTTTTTCTAAAAGACCAATCCATCTATTTCTTAATTGCATGATGGCGCACAGGGTATGTGATTTCTATCTATCGAAGTTGTTCAAATTCCAAATGCTTTGTTTTATGAGATTTTTCCTCTACTAGTTTTGATTGTGTAATATTGGTTTAGATTTGATGGGAACTTGTGACCTCGTATTCCAGAAATACAAGACTTATTCCTATCTTTCAATTTCACTTTAATTGGAATGGTTGTGATATGGAGTAAATATGTATGGATTGAGAATCGATGCACAGATAAATTGAATTCTAAACAACTTTGAAGTTGCATACTCATTTGTACATTAGGGACAAAAGTCTCATATTTTTGTTATTGATCATTTATAATCATGGTTGAGAGCATTTATTGATGGATGAAAACTATATCATACTTAAGGTTGGAAGATCATGGTTCTAGCAATCATTTTCTTTCTTCTTTTCCCATAAGCAAAGATTTCCTTCCCCAATATCATTTGCAAGGAATTTGTTTATTCAAACTAATACAAAGAGAGCGAGAGTGTTTTCTATTTCAACCTTGTCCACACAATATGATTACACAGTGAACATATTTAATAATGATTGATGATGCTTTTAGTAAATCAGATCTTAATTTCTTAAAGGATTTTGTTACATAAAGGCAAACTAGACAAAATTAGTACAAATTAAAGTCCTGCTTTACATAGAGAATGGTGTGAATTGATCTTGAATTTCTTTCAGCATTTACAGTCTACCTTTTTAATGTTGTTCAGGCATTGCTTGGTTTCCAATCAAACAGTAGTTAGGATTTACCTTCTGTCTGCCAATAATTAGGATTTCCTTTTGCAATTGCTAATAGTGCAGGTTTGTCTTTTATTTTCCAAATGTTAGATTGAGGTTTGTTTCCAACTGTCTGGATTGGTGTTTATGCTTTCTCAAGTTTCCTTTGAAGTGCAGGATTTAATTTAATTTGTTGAGATTGATGCACAAGTTAGACTAGAATTTGATTTTCAGGGTGTTGGGGGCTCTCTCTGCATTTCCAGTGTTGTATCTCGAAGTTTAAGAACTCCTAGATAGACAATTAAATGTTGTTTGATTGATATGCCCTATATTACACCCAACATTTTGGCTTTGTTTCTAAGGAGGCGCTTAGGGGATTGACTTTGGTAACCTGCTGCAGTTTAGTTTTCTTCTCTCCTAGTTTCTCTTACAAGTTTATGTTCTTTGAATTTATTTATTTCCTTCATATCTTGGTTATTTGAAGGTTTTTCATTTCTTGGGCGTTGTAATAACCCCGCTATATATGTTATGCTCTTAACCTGCAAAATGATACCCAACACAGAATATGCGAAGAAAAGATACCCAGAACAAAGAATAGCAATGATTTTATTGTTCAAAGAGTAATGTTCACTTGCCTCTTCGAGGGGGCAACCTCCAATAGAGCAGAGCTCGATTACAAAATAAGACACGATACTCCTCGCAGGGAGTCTCTATCCTTTATATATGACTCATACATGCAATACCACGGGCCAATACCGTGGGTTTTATTAATACCATCTATCTAATACTACGGCCCATTTGCAACTAACTGTGATCCCGTCATTAATTGCGGGTTAACCACTTACAAATATTAATATGGGCTTTATTGACTCTTGACTATGACGTGATCCCATGACATAAATAAGGGGGTTAGAGTGGGACCCTAACATGCCCTCCCCCTTAAGACTAGCCTTGTCCTCAAGGCTGAAGCTATGGAAACTGCTGAAGAATAGTGGCTGGTTCCCAAGTTGCATCTTCCGGAGAGGTGTCTTTCCATTTGATGAGGACTTCCTTAATCATGCGGCCGCGCAGTTGTTTGTCTCTTGTGTCTAGAACCTATTCGGGTTGAAGCCAGATTGACCCTTCTTCGTCCAATTCAGGTAGACTAGTTTGAACTCGACAATTGTTCCCGATCACTTTCTTGAGGCACGATACATGGAAAAATGGATGGATTTTTGCAGTAGGTGGAAAAGCCAACTTGTAAGCCACTTCTCCAATGCTCTGAAGTACTTGGTATGGTCCGTAGAATTTTGGAGATAGCTTCTGACAACCCTTGTCTTTGAGTGATGTTTGCTTATATGATTGCAGCCTCAAAAAGACCTGATCCCCTTCTTGAAATTGGCATTCTGAGCGATGCTGGTCTACCTGTTGCTTCATGCGGTTCTGAGCTTGATGAAGATTCTCTCTAAGATGGGCGAGCATGGTTGCGCGGTGTTGTAGGAGTTGATCCACTGCTTGTACTTTGGAGCACCCCTTGAGATAAGAAGTAGGGGAAGGCGGAAGTTGACCATATACTGCTTCATAGGGAGTCATTTAGGTGGTGGCATGATAGTTGGTGTTATACCACCATTTAGCCAGAGGTAACCACTGTACTCAAAGGTGTTGCTTTTCTGAAGTGAAACACCTAAGGTAGGTTTCTAGACATTTGTTGACGGCTTCAGTTTGACCATCCGTTTGCGGATGATAGGAAGTACTGAGCTTTAGTTGAGTGCCCTGTATCCTGAAGAGTTCCTACCAAAAATTACTGGTGAAGATCAGGTCGCGATCGAACACAATAGAAGTGGGCATGCCATGCAATTTGAAAATCTGATCCATGAAATATTGAGCGACCAAAGTTGGTGTAAATGGGTGGGGTAGGGCACAGAAATGAGCATACTTCGATAGTCGGTCCACAACCACCATGATGACGGACTTGTTCCCGGACTTTGGAAGACCTGTAATGAAATCCATAGAAACTTCCGTCCAAATTGATGTCGGAATGGGAAATGGTTGTAATGTGCCTGGTGTGTTGACGGTTTCCCCTTTGTGGTATTGACAGACATCGCATTCTGCTACAAAAGTAAGGATGTCCTTTTTCATGCCTGTCCAAAAAAATGATCTTCTGGTGCGAGCATACGTCTTCTGAAAGCCCGAATGTCCTGCAATGGGCGATGAGTGCAATTCTACCAAAATGCGACCTTTGAGGGTGGATGTTGGGGATATTACGACTCTGTCCCTGTAGCGAAGAATATCATCCTGCCACGAGTAGCCCTTGGTGGAATTTGGATCTACCTGCAATTGAGAAATGAGTTGGGATAGCCTGAGGTGTGAAAACCATTCCTTGCGAGCCTCTTCAATCCATTCTGGAATGGGGAGGGAAATTGCTAGCAGAGTACTTTCTTCCTCAAATTGGCGAGATAATGCATCTGCTACACTATTGTCTTTCCCTTTCTTGTAAATGATCTCATAATCATATCCCAACATTTTGGCGAGCCATTTATTTTGTTGTGGGGAGGATAGGCATTGCTCCAAAAAATATTTAAGACTGTGATGATCTGTGCGGATTTGGAAATGTCGCCCCAGTAAGTAAGGTCGCCAGGTCTCGACGCCATGTAAGATGGCCATCATTTCTTTTTCATAGGTAGATTGGCCCAGATTCCTCCCACTTAGTTGTTGGCTTGTGAAGGCCAAAGGTCGCCCTTCCTGCATTAAGACCGCCCCAATACCGGTCCCTGAAGCATCACATTCAATGAAAAAGGATTTGGTGAAGTCAGGTAGTGCTAAGACTGGAGTGGAACACATGGCGTTTTTGAGAGCGGTAAATGCCTGTTGCGCTTCCTCATTCCAGAAGAAGGAATTTTTCTTTAGGAGTTGAGTGAGGGGCTTCGCTATGCGGCCATAGTTGCGGACAAATTTACGATAATAGCCTGTGAGACCCAAAAATCCTCTCAAGCTCTTCAAAGTCTTAGGTTGAGGCCATTCTTGCATTGCCTGGATCTTTTTGGGGTCCACCTTGACACCTTCACGCCCCACAATGTGGCCCAAATACTCAACTTCTTCCATGCCAAACAAACACTTGGACATCTTGACAAATAATTTATGCTTGCGGAGCAGGTGTAAGAGTAGATCTACATGCTGAAGATGTGCAGCCCAAGTGCCACTATAGATGAGGATGTCATCGAAGAAGACAAGGACAAATTTCCTGAGATATGGTTTGAGAATGTGATTCATAAGGCTCTGAAAAGTAGAGGGGGCATTACAAAGACCAAATGGCATGACCAGGAACTCATAATGGCCTTCATGAGTTCGGAAAGCAGTCTTGGGAATGTCGACTTCCTTCATGCGAATTTGGTGGTAGCCTGAGCGAAGATCCAACTTAGTGAAGAATTGAGCCCCATTGAGTTCGTCCAGCAAATCGTCAACCACCGGAATGGGAAATTTATCTTTGACTGTCAACTTATTGAGGGCCCTGAAGTCGGGACACATCTGCCACTCCCCATCTTTCTTGAGCACCATGACCACTGGGGATGAATAAGGACTAATGCTGGGATGAATGACACCTGCTTCCAAAAGTTCCTTGATGATTTTTTCTATTTCATTCTTTTGGGTGAACGGATATCTATATGGATGCAAATTTGGGGGTTGGGCCCCTGGAACCAAGGTGATGCTATGATCATGTTCCCCTCGCGAGGGTGGAAGCTCATGAGGCTTGTCAAAGACCGGCAGATGGTTATTTAAAATCTGTTGCATCTCAGGATGAATTGGCAGAGACTTGGTTTCGACGACTTGGATGGCATTAAATTGAGCTACCACTCCATGATTGCCCTTTTTTAACAATTTTTCCATCCGATGCGAGCTGCTGATAGAGGGGGCTCCCGCCTGGAGTCCACGGAGGGTATGTGTGTAGTTGTTCTGCGTAAAACTCATATATAACTCCTGAAAATCCATTGTGATTGGCCCAAGAGTGCGGAGCCATTCAGCGCCGAGGACAATGTCGCAACCCCATGTGTATGGCAAACATGTGGGTTTTCAACTGATAATCCCCCATTTGAAGTTTGACATTTTCACAGCGGCCTTCACATTTCATTGTGCCCCCATCCGCAATTTGGACTTGGAAGTTAGAAACTGCTCGTACAAAACAATGCTCTGCTTCTGTGATTTTTTGATGGATGAAATTATGGGTACTTCCACTATCAATCAAGACTACTACTGGGCGATGTTTAAGAAAACCCCTGATTTTGAGAGTTTGAGGGGAAGAAATCCCTGCCAACGCATGCAGCGAAATAACTGGTTCTTCAGAGACATTCTCCTTTGGGTTGTCTTCTTCTAGCGCCTCATGTTCCTCAAGTGGTGGGTCTTCCTTTGTTGAGCTGTAGTCAGTGGCATCTATTTGAAAAAATTTGGGCTCCTTGCATTTATGACCTGGGGAGTATTTTTCATCACAGTAGTAACATAGTCCTTGCTTCCTTCTTTCGGCCATTTCCGCAGGTGACACCTTTTGGACCTTAAGTGTTTGAGTCGTGTTGTGAGCCTGTGGGGGACGACCTTTAGCGGGGAAATTTGGGCGACTATATTGGGCTGCTAATGCACGTTCCACGTTACGGGCTACCTTGCAAGCCTCTGTCCAAGTGGGAGGGTGGTGCAGTAAGACTTGAGCTTTGATGGCTTCTTTAAGACCACTGATAAAACATTCCGTGTAGAACACATTTGAGAGACCCCAAGTGCGGAAGGCTAAGGCTTCAAAAGCTGTAATATATTCATCCACTGTACCTGTCTGTCGGAGCTTAGTAAGACGATCCAAAAAAGAGTCCTCCTGTTCAAAGCGGTCTCGAAGAGCTTTGGTAAATTGGGTCCAAGTCTTAAAAGGTCCATTGCAACGTTGATGCCATTCCCACCATTGCCACTGTTCATTGTCCAAGTACATGCTCCCTAACATAAGCTTGGTCGCATCATCTAAGATATGATTCAGTTTGAAATACTGTTCCATTTGTGCTATCCATGCGGACGGGTGAGAACCGTCAAATTTATGCATATCCAACTTGGGAGGTCGCTGATTGGGTGGTTGGTGGGTGTGCCAGACGTGAGGAGAGTGGCTAGACTCACCCTCATTGTATTCATTGTCATTATACGCCTCCTCGTGGGCTTGCTCCTTGCCCTTCGGGATTAATTGCTAGACCTGGAGACTTAGTCCGGTAAGCTGCTTATTGAGGGATTGGATGGAGTCTTCAAGTTTGTCCATTCTTTCATTGGCCATTGCTTGAGCTCTAGTTTCTACCATACACCAACCTGATGAAAAATTGGGACCGCCTAAAAATTTTCACTAATAATTGAATGGTACCACCGTGCTCAGCTCGTCGTCCTGATTCTGATGGGCTAGATCACCAATAAGCGCCCCGGAAGATCTCAGACTCGTTTTTTTTTGGAAAACTCCTAACGGAGTTTTACTCCTTCCTGATCAATACTGCAGTCGCCAAATCCTCAAAATGTCAATGTGGCCAAAAGTCCTGCGAAAATTAGACCTCGGTATAGGAACCCTTCACAACAACTCTGATTTGGTGGATCTGAGAGATCTGAATGGCGGATCGGATAGCTCTGGGTGGCGGAACAGACTGCTGCTGCGGATCGGCTCGCTCTAATAGATCGGAATGACTGATCTGCGAACTCGAGACTGCGGGACTGATGTCGGCTGCTGCTGCACCCCGTTGCACTAGAGGAATAGATGATGTGCGATCCCCCGATAGAAAAGGGAACTATGGTCTTGAGGAGTGTCAGGTGCTACAGATCGCAATATACATAAGGGTCTGGCAGTAGTACTCGACCCAATGTTTCAGGGCTCTAACTGAAGAGGATTGACCGTACCCTTAGCCGTACAACCCGACTACCCTATCGTACGGGCGAGTAATCTCTCTGAGTGCTGTTCTCGGTGTACTGTAGCCACAAGACGGCCGACGGTTTATCTATGGCAAGGTTTCAAGGGAGCCTAGGGGCTTCCGATATACCCAGAGGGTACGTGGAAGACAGTCCGTGCTTGGTTTTGTCTAATGTGCTACTACTCGAAGGGGTACCCACAGGGGTTACAAGGGAGTCCAACTGACATGACCACCTCTTGTATTTCATGCGTGCATGCCTCCCCAAATCCGCAGGTTTATGTGCTTAACGACAGGTCCCGTGGTTTAAAGACGTCGGAACACGTCTCTAGCCAATTTTTTTTTTTGCTAAGAATTGGAGATCCCACCGGCCCTGGAAAGTGCTCTGATACCACTTGTTATGCTCTTAACCTGCAAAATGATACCCAATACAGAATATGCGAAGAAAATATACCCAGAACACATAATAGCAATGATTTTATTATTCAGAGAGTAATGCTCACTTGCCTCTTCGAGGGGGCAACCTCCAATAGAGCAGAGCTCGATTACAAAATAAGACACGATACTCCTCGCAAGGAGTCTCTATCCTTTATATATGACTCATACATGCAATACCACGGGCCAATACCGTGGGTTTTATTAATACCATCTATCTAATACTACTGCCCATTTGCAACTAACTGTGGTCCCGTCATTAATTGCGGGTTAACCACTTACAAATATTAATATGGGCTTTATTGACTCTTGACTATGACGTGATCCCATGACATAAATAATGGGGTTAGGGTGGGACCCTAACAATATATATACATTATCCCTGTGCCGATAGAATATACCATTTGGCTTGTTGAGAGCATGAAAATGGTATTTTGAGGAATCATTCAATGAGGAGTTTTGATGGTGCTACAGAGTCATACAAATCATCCAATGAAGAATTCTCAAGTGAAGAATTTAATCTTTTGCTTGAAAATAAAAATAATTTTTGTATTAGGGGTTTATGCAGTGCATTATATTAGATATCATTTTTTGGGATTCAACTGCGTTAAGTAAGTCATTAACGTATGACCATTTCCATGAGAGGTAGTCGTAACTGACTAATTTCTCATGATTTTTGAATTATTCACTTAGCACTCATTGCATCGGGTGATGCTCACAGGGGTGAAGAAGTGGGATTGAAACTAGTGAAATGAATCACATAGCGTCAATCGTCACTTCCGGGGCTTGTGAAGGGATCTCTACTTGAATGGTTCATGAGGCACAATATTTGCTAAGGTTTTGCAAATGGGGTAGCAAGCTAAGTGGGCTTGATTGTGGGGAAAACTCCACATTTAAGCGCGCTTGAGCCAGAGGAGATCTGGGATGGGTGACCTCCCGGGAAGTCCTGGTTACCGGGTGCAACCCCGGAAGTGACGATTGACGCTATGTGATTCATTTCACTAGTTTCAATCCTCTTCACCCCTGTGAGCATCACCCGATGCAATGAGTGCTAAGTGAACAATTCAAAAATCATGAGAAATTAGTCAGTTACAACTACCTCTCATGGAAATGGTCATACGTTAATGACTTACTTAACGCAGTTGAATCCCAAAAAATGATATCTAATATAATGCACTGCGTAAACCCCTAATACTTAAATTCAAAAAAGAGTGAAGGTATCTCTACTTGAATGGTTCATGAGGCACAATACTTGCTAAGGTTTTGCAAATGGGGTAGCAAGCTAAGTGGGCTTGATTGTGGGGAAAAATCCACAGTTAAACGCGCTTGAGCCAGAGGAGATCTGGGATGGGTGACCTCCCGGGAAGTCCTGGTTACCGGGTGCAAGCCCCGGAAGTGACGATTGACGCTATGTGATTCATTTCACTAGTTTCAATCCCACTTCTCCACCCCTGTGAGCATCACCCGATGCAATGAGTGCTAAGTGAACAATTCAAAAATCATGGGAAATTATTCAGTTATGACTACCTCTCATGGAAATGGTCATACGTTAATGACTTACTTAACGCAGTTGAATCCCAAAAAATGATATCTAATAAAAATAATATTATTAAATCTTTGATTTCAACATTGGATGAATTGCAGGAAGAACAAAAAAGGGACGAAGAACCACTATTGACCTATTGTGCCAATTGTATGAAGAAACACTTCCTTGGAAAGTGTCCACTTAGGAGCCTGAAAGTTTATAGAATTTTTGAAGAGGCTCATGCAACAGAACATTGCCCATCATTGCGAAAATTTCTAAAGGTACTTAGGAAATCAAGTAAGGAATTGAATTGATTTCCAGGTATAAGTCAAACCCCATCATCATTTAATACTTGGAATAATGTTTATTATCCTTAGCAGGTGGTGAGGATCATCAACAGGGATATCATAAGGGCCACAATTCCATCCTCCAACCTTAAAATTTTCTCTTTCTCACATTTATTTACAATTTTTGTTATATTATGCTTAGTGTGAGGGGTGAAATATGTGTTGCTATGTCATGTGGACTACTATGTTTTAAATGCAGGAATTGGAGCAATTTTGAGATAATTTCAATGAAGGATCTCGGATTAGACAATAGGAAGAGATTATAGGAGGTTGTCCACCTCCTTAACTCCTTCAATCAACGAAGATCACCACTTTATCTCTCATCAACTAAAACTCATTGGCATCCAAGCAAGATGAGGTCATTGGCAGGCAAGCCAATGTAGTTCAAGGAAAATATAGATCCACCTTTCTCGAGTTTTGGGAGACAAACATCTATATTTTCTAGGGAATTGTTGGTAGATACCCTTTTGTATAAATAAACATGCCAAGGAACTCATTAGGATTCAAATTTTGGTTTCAGCTAAGAAGCTATTGATCTCAATCACTTTTGACTCTTGTTTTTGACTTATTATGTGATGTATTTTACATTTATGCAATGATAGTGAGAAGTTTCTTATTGACCCATCACTGAGTTAGTTCAGAGGGTTGAGGCTCTTGGGTTTGGGCCTGTTGTGGCTAGCAACAACCCCCTCTTTTTTCATTTAAGTGTTGTCCAAAATACTAAATGAATGGGGACCCTTAGTTAAAATTTAGGAAAAGCAAGAGTTTCCTTTCTTCAAAATAAGGTTACCATCGTAAACTTAGGAAGATCTTTTGAATATTTTAAAACCTAAGTCTATGATAAGGGAAAAATATTTAAAGCCGCGTTGCAAAAAAGGATAGGAAGTGCCTCCATTTCGCTATAATATTGGTATGTACAAGACCCTCATGCTAAGCAATATATCGCATCGCAATAAAGTAACACTCATAACGGAAAAACTTCAAGATTTACTGATCTGCGATAACACCGATCGCAAGATCGCATATCGCAGAAAATGAGCTGACAAGATTTGAAAAGCATAAAACTTCTGCGATCTACGATTTTGCGATCTCTGCGATGTTATATTCGTGTGTTTGCGCGATCTGCGATGGTGCGATCTGCGACGGCGCGATCTACGATGTTACGTAGGCAAATCGTAAAATCACTTCATTACGAATCCTTCGGGCACGCTATTCAAGGAAAGCCACTTACCATAATCTGACTCAAGGTCATGCGCTTTTAATGATAGTAAAGGGATTAGTTGTCAGCTATTAAATGAAATGTAGACGCGTGCTTTTGTAAAGAATTACTTCACGTAAGGTGGCATATTTGATATATCTGCTGCATTTAAAACTCTCCCATCACCTTTCTTGATCAATCATTTCCATTTCACTTGTGAGCTGCAGGAACGGAGAGCGAAAGACGATAAACAACCATACGCAGGAAGAAATGGGAAAGAAAAATAGAGCTCAGGGCTCTGAGGCGAAGGAAAAGACGAAGGAAATGGCGCCTTTGTATACAGACACAACCTGTAACAAAGACGCAGGGATATCAACGTGGGAAAGCATGTACAGACTGCTTGAAGAGGAGAATCCCAGAATAATGAAGGTCACTGCTGTCGCGGGCTCACAACGGTCTTCCGAAGCATCCTTAGAAGAGATAGCATGCTCATTTCTTCATCGGATAGCAGCAAGACCCAAAATTCTACCATATACGGATATGATCAAGTGGATACTTGACAATGCAGACATGAACGACAGACAATTCAAGATTCAAGGACAAGGGCTCATCGGATCATTCACTGCACAAGATTTAAAGCTTATGTATCATCTTCCTAAACCGCAGGCGACTTACAATACACAATTCGTTAAGAAATTTGTGGCGGAGAACCCAGACCTATCAGAGACCACCAAAGATTGGTCCAGAAAAGAGGAACCGCTCAAGAAAGACAAAAACGGTATGTACAGCACTGGTTCCCTCACCTCTCCGTATTGTTTTGCTGCGGCCATGCTTTGTAGATTATTTGGGATGCCAAATATCAATAAGTTTTCATCTGAATGGTTACCATTAATAGATGCTGCCACAAATGCCGATATTATGGATTGGGCCAAGATCTTTTCTGATAATCTATACACGGCTATTATCAATTACCAGTCTAAGAGATCCTTGTCTCAAAGGATCTATCCTCCTTTTTATCTATCCGCATATATTATGGATTCTATTTGTTATATGTCTAAATTTCCCATTATGGGTTGGAAATGGACTACCCAGGACCCATTACCTATCCATGTTTATCATAAGATACTGTGGGGTTCTCAGTTCATCCCACATTTCTACCAGATTTGTCACGGGCTTATCTTACCCTTGTATAGAATGATGTCTGATGAAGACCCCCCGAGGTGCTCACCCGAGGCACAGATAGATATCATCCCCATCGCAAGATGGTTCGAGGAAGAATGGTTCACCTATATTAGAGTATTTGGAAGCACTGTCCCTCCTCATGTCCTGCCCTTGTATATTCCTGACAGACTGCTGGCTCGAGAAATTGTTTATCAAACCTGTTTAGAAGGCGGCCTAACTAAGGACCTAAAAGACAAAAAGAAGGCCATATGGCCTCAGTTTCCTGTAGCTTGTGGAGTCTTTTCATTGTTCGATGTAGGTCACACGTTCATCGAAGTGGAGAATGTGACGTGTCTACAATTATTTAAATTCCCAGCAAGGCCATTTGACCCTAATGAAGTTGCTCAAGGTTTCACAACGAATGTCAAAATAAAGGTATTCGTTGGAAAGAAGGATTTATTTGATGATTTATTTCAGAATAAACGCTCACTCTAGGAAATTTTGCGGGAAGCTCAGTCAAAATTGTCTCCAGATGACCTCCAAAAATTCATGGTATACAGGGAAAGAAGACTGGCCAGTGTTCCTTTAGAAAAGCTGCGACTGCCTGCCAGAGAACCGACTCTAAGAGTTAGCCTCAGTGGGAACTCAAGCACTTCCAGATCTAAATCTAACACTGCGTGAGGAGTACCTGAACATTCTAAAGGGTCTAGAAGCGACCAAGGCAAGAACGAAGAAACAGCTAAGGACACGGCTCAGTCAAGCGCAATGTCGCAACATCGTGTTATCGCCTCTCCGCCAAGAGATGTCCCTCCTCTCCTCATTAAAATGCCACCCGTCACAACAAAGTTAGACAAAGAATGGGAAACCTTCAATGAGCTGATCAATCTTGAAGGGCAAGCCCCAAGAACGCCTGTGAGCAATACACAGGTAGCACAAGAAGTGGTTTCGACCATAGTCAGCAGTGTCACAGAAACAGAGCACATTCCTATCGCTCCACCTTCTGAGCTTCTACTTAATGTAGAAGAAATTCCTCCACTGGACGTATTCTATAGTCCCCAACATAAAGCAGTAGTAAGAAGACAGAGAAAGAAAAGAAAACTAGAAAATACACTGTCACAAGATGCTGAACAATTGGACGTCTTATGGAAAGACCCCAACAATAACCCATCTGAAAATCTCACTAAGTTGTCTCAGATCGCAGGAGCATATGCTTCTGCAACTATTGACAAGGCATCGGAAGTTCAACAACTATTGAAAGAACAAGAAGATCAAATACAGCTACTACAACAACAATTGCAACAAGCCAATGCTAATATTGAAGCTAACAAACAGCTCGAGAAGTTGCAGAAAGACTTTCAGCAGATGCAGATAGGCTATCAAAGAAGTCTAGACAAGAAAGGAAAACAATTACAAATTTTCCAAGAAATTCATAAAGATGAGCCTAAGCTTACATAATTTATTTCAGAGTCTATTGGCTTAAATGAACAACTACTGCAGCAACAGGAAGAGTTGGGACGTAAGATATCACAGTAGAGTCATTATTGCGAACTGAGCGATAAAATCACCAATCAAGTGGTAGACTTGCGGAGTGACTATGATCAGAGTGACAAACGAGTGACGGAGTACTTGGCTTGGCAGGATGAAGATGAAGGGAAAAGAGCAAGTGCACCCAAAATAAACGAGAATCATAAAGAATTGCTCTTTGATAAATGGGACGATCAAATCAGGCAGGCGGAACAAGCAGTGGAGACAGCGGCCATGCAGGCAAGCATTCTTATCGACTGTGTAAATGAAAATTTGCACAGAGCAAATTTAGTCGAAGAGACCACCCCAGGGTATCTACCAAATAAAATACGACTGGAAGCAGAATGGAAGCAGAAGGCACAGGAGAAGGGAAAAGTGATCCAAGCATTAAACAGATTAAATTGGGAGTGTTACTGGGCATACTTGGTCAAGCCGCATAGTCAATGGATGACTGTGAAATGCATCATAAATGCGGCCCAAAAAGTAGTGCCAGCTCTCATAGATTCCGTTTTCGCAGCCCAGCTCAGAGCAGAAATCAGCCAGCCGACTCTCCTCAAGCCCATGATGAACACTTGCAGCTTTAAAGATCAGATTCAGAAATAGCCTTGTTTAGAATGTTGTTTTTTGTTTTAGAATTAGATTAGAAAAAGGACGGTCATTTGAAAACCGCATCCTAAATTTTGTAAATAAACTATTATTTGAATTAGGAAGTAGTATTTTAACCCTTCTCATTGCATTTGGAGGGGGGTCTAGAAATTTGTCAAAAACTTGTCCTCAGAACATGCACTTTTGCACCCTCAGAGGAGGTTTTGATGAATGGATGGATCGAGGTTTATTAATGTTTGCATTTGATGTCTGCTACTGATGTTGCACTTTTGTACTCTTAGTAGATGTTAGAACAAGTAGAGATAAATCATTTTTGCTTGAAGCTTATAAGTAGGATCAGTCATAAATGGTACTTTTATCTCTTGGCCATTTCTGCTTATATTCTGAAAGTGATATACAGTTTTAGTTGTTTATATGTTATTGCATGAATGTGTGAGTTACCATTTGGCACTTTTGTACGGTGGAGCCATTTATTTATGTCTGATATATGAATAACTTATTATGCGATATGTTGTTCACAACTGTTTTACTTAACTTTTTATGCAAAGTAGTTCATCTTAATTGATTTCTATTCTTATGATAGCTGAATGATCTTTATTACCAGTTATTGTTTGAAATCTTTTTAGATCGCATAATAGAAGAAATACACCCCGGGTTAGCATAGATTAGATGTGCTGTTTTTCATTAGATTACAATAGCATAGATTTAGTTTAAAAGTTTGAATTAGATTAGCTTTAAGTATTCTTAGATCAGCAACATCCAACTCTGCACACACACACACCCTTAGATTGGGAAACTGGTCCCATTATCCCCAGTCGGACCCACTATACCAAACGGATAAGGAGCTGCCAACCAAGGTCTGGACCGGGTGGGTATCCCCCTTGTTGTCGACCCGATTTTCGGGGCTTCAACATATTTGGCGCTAGAAGGAGGGCCTGAACATAGTGTCTGTTGGAATGGTTTTCAATTGTAACATTTGAATTAGGATGGCTGCTCACAAAATTCCCATTTTGAGTTGCATCCATGTTCGTGCCTCTTCCAACACTCCACCTGAAGTGGTAAGACTCTTGTCTCAGGTAAAATTCAATCTTAAGAATAATTCTTATGCTTTTAATCATGCTCTTCAATTTATTCAAAGAGTTTCAAGTTCGAATGTTCAAAGAATTGATGAAGGCGTTTTATGCAGAATTTTTACTCTTACATTCACGACGGAAGCTAGAAAATGGTGTAGAAACCTCCCAGTTGCCTCAATTCACAGCTGGGACCAATTCGTCAAGACTTTCATTTGTAAATTTGATTGTTATGACTATGACCAGGTATATGATGAAATTGATTATCTATGGAAACAAGATGAATCTGTTAGGGATTTTAATATGCGATTTCATCTTAATTGTCTAGAGTATGATCTTGAAAGTGAACTCACGGATGAAGAATCTTCAGATTATGCTGAGCATTCCCTGCCTCCTATGTCCGATCCAGCAGAAATTAGTCCAAGCTGTGTCTCATTTTCTTCTAATATGAATGAGAATTCCAATTTGAATATACAAATCACTCATGATGGAGAAGGTTCCCAAAGCCTAGGAGACATGCATGCTCTAATACAAGAAGACGAAAGCGAGAATGATGGAGGAAAGCCTGCCTTGGAACCAGGAGATGACTTTGATACAAGGTCAGATAATATCATTGCAAGTCAACAAATGCAGATGCCAAGGTTAGAACAACAAACTAATTCTCTTTCGAAAAGTATCAGTACACAAAGGTATGATCTAAAGCCTGATGTCTATGATGAATCTGATGAACAAAGATTTTTCCACGATGATATTTTCAAATGCATTGTTCCAGAATCACATTTTTCTCTTTATCCTGAGGTTTTTAGTGATGATAATTTTTCCCCTCTCAATATTAAAGATATCTCAAAAGGTACAGAGGATTACTCAAATAAGTCATCATTAGGTTTTCAAGATAAAAAGACAGCTATAGAACATCCTTTGATCATTTTCAAACAAGAACCACTTGACCTTCCTTGTCTGAAAATATTCAATAAAAAAGAGAAATCTAGGGAAACCTGTAAAATCATTTATGATAGCTACTTTGATGACAATGATGTTGTTGATTTATCTCAAGTAACTCAACAAATCTTAGACAATGAGAGATATTCTAATTTAAGAATCATATCAGTCAATCCTCATTCCAAAGTAAAGGATCATTTGCATGATTTTACTATCCAAGACAATACCCCGATCTATGATTCATATCATGAAGAAACCCCCATGCCTATTCAAAATCATAACTTGTCTTCTGATTCACAAGACAGAATTCGAAATTGCTCGGATCCCATAATTCTGGCCAGTTCTTGTGGAAAAGAAGATATTTCAAGTCAATCCCAGTTGTGCTGTAACATTATTTGTACAGATAATCATTTCATTCTTTCTCACTTGCACTCATTTTGTACAAAATCGGATTGTGTTTTAAATTTTCAGACTTTTGATAGATTACTATGGTATACTGAGCACCTTATCAAAGAACATTCGAAAGATGTGCTACCATTTTGGAAAACTAGATTGTGTCAAGGAAGTATAGAACTTTTTCAATTCCAAGATCAATCAATATCAGAATTCCTTAAAAAACTTCTATGTCCTCCAAGACATCATCGACGAAAGAAAGTATTTTTGGAAACTTGCCAGCAATTCGCGTTAATAGATAAATCTCTTGTCACAAATTTCTATCTATTCCTCATTAATTTATTTAGTGATTTATATATGGAAACTTTCCTTTTACAAGAAATTGCTAAAAGCTTGACTCTTACGCCTAATGGATTACAGGCCATTAAAACTGAAAAATCATATTCGCAACCTGGCTTGTCATCTTTCCTATTACATGATCACCAATCCATAACAGAAATTCATCCCGATTTTTATGATCCAATAGGTATCCAATTGGACAGAAGATTTCATAAGAAAGAAATTTCAGATAGGATTTCGACTGAAGTTACACTTTCTAATTTCACATCCAATGTTCACAATTCAAGAAAAGCTTTGTTCTCAACACTGATGTTTAAAAGGTACATATGTGTAGGAATAAAAATGAAAAGATGGTTCCACTGGAAATATCATTTTACCTAGTTAATTTTTCTGTGTATAATTAGAATAGGAGTAGGAGTAATTTAGCTAGGTTATTAGGTGGATAATTTGGTTTTTAAGTATTGGTAGGCAAAATAAGAGAAGAGATTATCCCTACTATGTACATAATCCTAGGGAATTTCAACCTCTCATTTCTTTGAAGGTTTTTGTTTCGTAATAAAATTTGCTGTGGTTAACAACATTTGTCATTTACTAAAGACACCATTTCTCTATCAGATTTTGAACTTTTGCTTGTATAAATAGCAATTTTTTTTTTTAGAAACTTGATCTTTATTATTAATAGATATAGTTAAAAATTTTAAACCAGATATGATACTAGTTTCAACTTCCAAAAAACTTGACGAAAACAATCTTAGTGAAGAAATTGTTTTATATCAGTACAATGAAAGGTATCAATAACAAAATAAGGATCCCCTGTAGAAAAAGCCATTTCAAAAAAAAAAACTCTATTATTGTTGTCCAGAACTTTCTTAAGGAAAGCGATGATATCCTCCCTGTTAGAGAAAATCGCAGCATTCAGAGAGACAATCCAAGAAACACTATATCTCAAAGAATAAGAGGTCTCATCACGAGCCGGCTTATCATAATCACAGATACTATAAACTTTGCTGACTTTGCCATTACTGTCCACCAAAACAGGGCAACGACTTAAGATTATTAAAATCACAAGACAAGGGGTCTCATCACGAGCCAGCTTGTTCAGCAAAAGTGTAAATCAAGTGAATGACTATGTCATAATTTGGCTACCAAACCAAGACATTGTTCTTTAAGAATAAAAAAGGAAAAAGTGTCAATCTGGATTTTTCTTTGAAGGTTGTAGATCACCTTAAACAGGATAAAGGATCATTACTGGGTAATAGGTAACCCTGTCGAGGCTATGGACGCCTGCTGGCAGCAGAGGCTCTACCTGCGACAAAGGAGCATATTTAAAAAAGCTGCTACACAGGGAAGACTTTATTTTTATCTTTACAAGACCAAGTAATGGCTGGTGTAAATGCAAGGACAAGCTGAGGAAACAAACAATTAAAAAAGAAAGAAGTTGAAACAAGATATCATTGACAGTTTGGAGTATAATATGCTTTATCTTTTTATAATAAAGTTTAATTTTCTGATTTTTTTTTTTGTTGTTTCGGAAGTTTGAAAAATTCAATAGAAAATGCAGAGATAACTAGTTCTCCCAAGTGAATCGCTAATTGTTGTGGCTAGCAACAACCCCCCCCTTTTTTCATTTAAGTGTTGTCCAAAATACTAAATGAATGGGGACCCTTAGTTAAAATTTAGGAAAAGCAAGAGTTTCCTTTCTTCAAAATAAGGTTACCATCGTAAACTTAGGAAGATCTTTTGAATATTTTAAAACCTAAGTCTATGATAAGGGAAAAATATTTAAAGCCGCGTTGCAAAAAAGGATAGGAAGTGCCTCCATTTCGCTATAATATTGGTATGTACAAGACCCTCTTGCTAAGCAATATATCACATCGCAATAAAGTAACACTCATAACGGAAAAACTTCAAGATTTACCGATCTGCGATAACACCGATCGCAAGATCGCATATCGCAGAAAATGAGCTGACAAGATTTGACAAGCATAAAACTTCTGCGATCTGCGATGTTGCGATCGCTGCGATGTTATATTCGTGTGTTTGCGCGATCTGCGATGGTGCGATCTGCGACGGTGTGATCTGCGATGTTATGTAGGCAAATCGTAAAATCACTTCATTACGAATCCTTCGGGCACGCTATTCAAGGAAAGCCACTTACCATAATCTGACTCAAGATCATGTGCTTTTAATGATAGTAAAGGGATTAGTTGTCAGCTATTAAATGAAATGTAGACGCGTGCTTTTGTAAAGAATTACTTCACGTAAGGTGGCATATTTGATATATCTGCTGCATTTAAAAATCTCCCATCACCTTTCTTGATCAGTAATTTCCATTTCACTTGTGAGCTGCAGGAACGGAGAGCGAAAGACGATAAACAACCATACGCAGGAAGAAATGGGAAAGAAAAATAGAGCTCAGGGCTCTGAGGCGAAGGAAAAGATGAAGGAAATGGCGCCTTTGTATACAAACACAGCCTGTAAAAAAGATGCAGTGATATCAACGTGGGAAAGCATGTACAAACTGCTTGAAGAGGAGAATCCCAGAATAATGAAGGTTACTGTTGTCGCGGGCTCACAACGCTCTTCCGAAGCGTCCTTAGAAGAGATAGCATGCTCATTTCTTCATCGGATAGCAGCAAGACCCAAAATTCTACCATATACGGATATGATCAAGTGGATACTTGACAATGCAGATGTGAACGACAGACAATTCAAGATTCAAGGACAAGGGCTCATCGGATCATTCGCTGCACAAGATTTGAAGCTTATGTATCATCTTCCTGAACCGCAGGCGACTTACAATGCACAATTCGTTAAGAAATTTGTGGCGGAGAACCCAGACCTATCAGAGACCACCAAAGATTGGTCCAGAAAAGAGGAACCGCTCAAGAAAGACAAAAATGGTATGTACAGCACCGGTTCCCTCACCTCTCCGTATTGTTTTGCTGCGGCCATGCTTTGTAGATTATTTGGGATGCCAGATATCAATAAGTTTTCGTCTGAATGGTTACCATTAATAGATGCTGCCACAAATGTCGATATTATGGATTGGGCCAAGATCTTTTCTGATAATCTATACACGGCTATTATCAATTACCGGTCTAAGAGATCCTTGTCTCAAAGGATCTATCCTCCTTTTTATATATCCACATATATTATGGATTCTATTTGTTATATGTCTAAATTTCCCATTATGGGTTGGAAATGGACTACCCAGGACCCATTACCTATCCATGTTTATCATAAGATACTGTGGGATTCTCAGTTCATCCCACATTTCTACCAGATTTGTCACGGGCTTATCTTACCCTTGTATAGAATGATGTCTGATGAAGACCCCCCGAGGTGCTCACCCGAGGCAGATATAGATATCATCCCCATCGCAAGATGGTTCGGGGAAGAATGGTTCACCTATATTAGATTATTTGGAAGCACCGTCCCTCCTCATGTCCTGCCCTTGTATATTCCTGACAAACTGCTGGCTCGAGAAATTGCTTATCAAACCTGTTCAGAAGGCGGCCTAACTAAGGACCTAAAAGACAAAAAGAAGGCCATATGGCCTCAGTTTCCTGTAGCTTGTGGGGCCTTTTCATTGTTCGATGTAGGTCACACGTTCACTGAAGTGGAGAATGTGACGTGTCTACAATTATTTAAATTCCCAGCAAGGCCATTTGACCTTAATGAAGTTGCTCAAGATTTCACAACAAATGTCAAAATAAAGGTATTTGTTGGAAAGAAGGATTTATTTGATGATTTATTTCAGAATAAATGCTCACTCCAAGAAATTTTGCGGGAAGCTAAGTCAAAATTGTCTCCAGATGACCTCCAAAAATTCATGGTATACAGGGAAAGAAGACTGGCCAGTGTTCCTTTAGAAAAGCTGCGACTGCCTGCCAGAGAACCGACTCCAAGCGTTAGCCTCAGTGGGAACTCAAGCACTTCCAGATCTAAATCTAACACTGCGCAAGGAGTACCTGAACATTCTAAAGGGTCTAGAAGCGACCAAGGCAAGAACGAAGAAACAGCTAAGGACACGGCTCAGTCAAGTGCAATGTCGCAACAGCATGTTATCGCCTCTCCGCCAAGAGATGTCCCTCCTCTCCTCATTAAAACGCCACCCATCACTACAAAGTTAGACAAAGAATGGGAAACCTTCAACGAGCTGATCAATCTTGAAGGGCAAGCCCCAAGAACGCCTGTGAGCAATACACAGGTAGCACAAGAAGTGGTTTCGACCATAGTCAGCAGTGTCACAGAAACAGAGCACATTCCTATCGCTCCACCTTCTGAGCTTCTACTTAATGTAGAAGAAATTCCTCCACTGGACGTATTCTATAGTCCCCAACATAAAGCAGTAGTAAGAAGACAGATAAAGAAAAGAAAACTATAAAATACACTGTCACAAGATGCTGAACAATTGGACATCTTATGGAAAGACCCCAACAATAACCCATATGAAAATCTCACTAAGTTGTCTCAGATCGCAGGAGCATATGCTTCTACAACTATTGACAAGGCATCGGAAGTTCAACAACTATTGAAAGAACAAGAAGATCAAATACATCTACTACAACAACAATTGCAACAAGCCAATGCTAATATTGAAGCTAACAAACAACTCGAGAAGTTGCAGAAAGACTTTCAGCAGATACAGATAGGCTATCAAAGAAGTCTAGACGAGAAAGGAAAACAATTACAAATTTTCCAAGAAATGCATAAAGATGAGCCTAAGCTTACAAAATTTATTTTAGAGTCTATTCGCTTAAATGAACAACTACTGCAGCAACAAGAAGAGTTGGGATGTAAGATATCACAGTAGAGTCATTATTGCGAACTGAGCGATAAAATCACCAATCAAGTGGTAGACTTGCGGAGTGACTATGATCAGAGTGACAAACGATTGATGGAGTACTTGGCTTGGCAGGATGAAGATGAAGGGAAAAGAGCAAGTGCACCCAGAATAAATGAGAATCATAAAGAATTTCTCTTTGATAAATGGGACGATCAAATCAGGCAGGCGGAACAAGCAACGGAGACAGCGGCCACGCAGGCAAGCATTCTTATCGACTGTGTAAATGAAAATTTGCACAAAGAAAATTTAATCGAAGAGACCACCCTGGGGTATCTACCAAATAAACTACGACTGGAAGCAGAATGGAAGCAGAAGGCACAGGAGAAGGGAAAAGCGATCCAAGCATTAAACAAATTAAATTGGGAGTGTTACTGGGCATACTTGGTCAAGCCGCATAGTCAATGGATGACTGTGAAATGCATTATAAACGCGGCCGAAAAGTAGTGCCAGCTCTCATAGATTCCGTTTTCGCAGCCCAGCTCAGAGCAGAAATCAGCCAGCCGACTCTCCTCAAGCCCATGATGAACACTTGCAGCTTTAAAGATCAGATTCAGAAATAGCCTTGTTTAGAATTTTGTTTTTTGTTTTAGAATTAGATTAGAAAAAGGACGGTCATTTGAAAACCGCATCCTAAATTTTGTAAATAAACTATTATTTGAATTAGGAAGTAGTATTTTAACCCTTCTCATTTCATTTGGAGGAGGGTCCAGAAATTTGTCAAAAACTTGTCCTCAGAACATGCACTTCTGCACCCTTAGAGGAGGTTTTGATGAATGGATGGATCGAGGTTTATTAATGTTTGCATTTGATGTCTGCTACTGATGTTGCACTTTTGTACTCTTAGTAGATGTTAGAATAAGTAGAGATAAATCATTTTTGCTTGAAGCTTATAAGTAGGATCAGTCATAAATGTTAGTTTTATCTCTTGGCCATTTCTGCTTATATTCTGAAAGTGATATACAGTTTTAGTTGTTTATATGTTATTGCATGAATGTGTGAGTTACCATTTGGCACTTTTGTACGGTGGAGCCATTTATTTATGTCTGATATATGAATAAATTATTATGCGATATGCTGTTCACAACTGTTTTGCCTAACTTTTATGCAAAGTTGTTCATCTTAATTGATTTCTATTCTTATGATAGCTGAATGATCTTTATTACCAGTTATTGTTTGAAATATTTTTATATCGCATAATAGAAGAAATACACCCCGGGTTAGCATAGATTAGATGTGCTGTTTTTCATTAGATTACAATAGCATAGATTTAGTTTAAAAGTTTGAATTAGATTAGCTTTAAGTATTCTTAGATCAGCAACATCCAACTCTGCACACACACACACCCTTAGATTGGGAAATTGGTCCCATTATCCCTAGTCGGACCCGCTATACCAAACGGATAAGGAGCTGCCAACCAAGGTCCGGACCAGGTGGGTACCCCCTTGTTGTCGACCCGATTTTCGGGGCTTCAACATATTTGGTGCTAGAAGGAGGGCCTGAACATAGTGTCTGTTGGAATGGTTTTCAATTGTAACATTTGAATTAGGATGGTTGCTCACAAACTTCCCATTTGGAGTTGCATCCATGTTCATGCCTCTTCCAACACTCCACCTAAAGTGGTAAGACTCTTGTCTCAGGTAAAATCCAATGGTAAGAATAATTTTGCTGCTTTTAATCATGCTCTTCAATTTATTCAAAGAGTTTCAAGTTCGAACGTTCAAAGAAGTGATGAAGGCGTTTTATGCAGAATTTTTACTCTTACATTCACGGCGGAAGCTAGAAAATGGTGTAGAACCCTCCCAGTTGCCTCAATTCACAGCTGGGACCAATTCGTCAAGACTTTCATTTGTAAATTTGATTGTTATGACTATGACCAGGTATATGATGAAATTGATTATCTATGGAAACAAGATGAATCTGTTAGGGATTTTAATATGCGATTTCATCTTAATTGTCTAGAGTATGATCTTGAAAGTGAACTCACGGATGAAGAATCTTCAGATTATGCTGAGCATTCCCTGCCTCCTATGTCCGATCCAGCAGAAATTAGTCCAAGCTGTGTCTCATTTTCTTCTAATATGAATGAGAATTCCAATTTGAATATACAAATCACTCATGATGGAGAAGGTTCCCAAAGCCTAGGAGACATGCATGCTCTAATGCAAGAAGACGAAAGCGAGAATGATGGAGGAAAGCCTGCCTTGGAACCAGGAGATGACTTTGATACAAGGTCAGATAATATCATTGCAAGTCAACAAATGCAGATGCCAAGGTTAGAACAACAAACTAATTCTCTTTCGAAAAGTATCAGTACACAAAGGTATGATCTAAAGCCCGATGTCTATGATGAATCTGATGAACAAAGATTTTTCCACGATGATATTTTCAAATGCATTGTTCCAGAATCGCATTTTTCTCTTTATCCTGATGTTTTTAGTGATGATAATTTTTCCCCTCTCAATATTAAAGATATCTCAAAAGGTACAGAGGATTACTCAAATAAGTCATCATTAGGTTTTCAAGATAAAAAGACAGCTATAGAACATCCTTTGATCATTTTCAAACAAGAACCACTTGACCTTCCTTGTCTGAAAATATTCAATCAAAAAGAGAAATCTAGGGAAACCTGTAAAATCATTTATGATAGCTACTTTGATGACAATGATGTTGTTGATTTATCTCAAATAACTCAACAAAGCTCAGATAATGAGAGATATTCTAATTTAAGAATCATATCAGTCAATCCTCATTCCAAAGTAAAGGATCATTTGCATGATTTTACTATCCAAGACAATACCCCGATCTATGATTCATATCATGAAGAAACCCCCATGCCTATTCAAAATCATAACTTGTCTTCTGATTCACAAGATGGAATTCAAAATTGCTCGGATCCCATAATTCTGGCCAGTTCTTGTGGAAAAGAAGATATTTCAAGTCAATCCCAGTTGTGCTGTAACATTATTTGTACAGATAATCATTTCATTCTTTCTCACTTGCACTCATTTTGTACAAAATAGAATTGTGTTTTAAATTTTCAGACTTTTGATAGATTACTATGGTATACTGAGCACCTTATCAAAGAACATTCGAAAGATGTGCTACCATTTTGGAAAACTAGATTGTGTCAAGGAAGTATAGAACTTTTTCAATTCCAAGATCAATCAATATCAGACTTCCTTAAAAAACTTCTATGTCCTCCAAGACATCATCGACGAAAGAAAGTATTTTTGGAAACTTGCCAGCAATTCGCGTTAATAGATAAATCTCTTGTCACAAATTTCTATCTATTCCTCATTAATTTATTTAGTGATTTATATATGGAAACTTTCCTTTTACAAGAAATTGATAAAAGCTTGACTCTTACGCCTAATGGATTACAGGCCATTAAAACTGAAAAATCATATTCGCAACCTGGCTTGTCATCTTTCCTATTACATGATCACCAATCCATAACAGAAATTCATCCCGATTTTTATGATCCAATAGGTATCCAATTAGACAGAAGATTTCATAAGAAAGAAATTTTAGACAGGATTTCGACTGAAGTTACACTTTCTAATTTCACATCCAATGTTCACAATTCAAGAAAAGCTTTGTTCTCAACACTGATGTTTAAAAGGTACATACGTGTAGGAATAAAAATGAAAAGATGGTTCCACTGGAAATATCATTTTACCTAGTTAATTTTTCTGTGTATAATTAGAATAGGAGTAGGAGTAATTTAGCTAGGTTATTAGGTGGATAATTTGGTTTTTAAGTATTGGTAGGCAAAATAAGAGAAGAGATTATCCCTATTATGTACATAATCCTAGGGAATTTCAACCTCTCATTTCTTTGAATGTTTTTGTTTCCTAATAAAATTTGTTGTGGTTAACAACATTTGTCATTTACTAAAGACACCATTTCTCTATCAGATTTTGAACTTTTGCTTGTATAAATAGCAAATTCTTTTTTTTAGAAACTTGATCTTTATTATTAATAGATATAGTTAAAAACTTTAAACCAGATATGATACTAGTTTCAACTTCCAAAAAACTTGACGAAAGCAATCTTAGTGAAGAAATTGTTTTATATCAGTACAATGAAAGGTATCAATAACAAAATAAGGATCCCCTGTAGAAACAACCATTTCCAAAAAAAAAACTCTATTATTGTCATCCAGAACTTTCTTAAGGAAAGCGATGATATCCTCCCTGTTAGAGAAAATCGCAGCATTCAGAGAGACAATCCAAGAAACACTATATCTCAAAGAATAAGAGGTCTCATCACGAGCCGGCTTATCATAATCACAGATACTATAAAATTTGCTGACTTTGCCATTACTGTCCACCAAAATAGGGCAACGACTTAAGATTATTAAAATCACAAGACAAGGGGTCTCATCACGAGCCAGCTTGTTCAGCAAAAGTGTAAATCAAGTGAATGACTGTGTCATAATTTGGCTACCAAACCAAGACATTGTTCTTTAAGAATAAAAAAGGAAAAAGTGTCAATCTGGATTTTTCTTTGAAGGTTGTAGATCACCTTAAACAGGATAAAGGATCATTACTGGGTAATAGGTAACCCTGTCGAGGCTATGGACGCCTGCTGGCAGCAGAGGCTCTACCTGCGACAAAGGAGCATATTTAAAAAGGCTGCTACATAGGGAAGACTTTATTTTTATCTTTACAAGACCAAGTAATGGCTGGTGTAAATGCAACGACAAGCTGAGGAAACAAACAATTAAAAAAGAAAGAAGTTGAAACAAGATATCATTGACAGTTTGGAGTATAATATGCTTTATCTTTTTATAATAAAGTTTAGTTTTATGAATTTTTTTTTTTGTTGTTTCGGAAGTTTGAAAAAATCAATAGAAAATGCAGAGATAACTGGTTCTCCCAAGTGAATCGCTAATTGTTGTGGCTAGCAACAAACCCCCCTTTTTTCATTTAAGTGTTGTCCAAAATACTAAATGAATGGGGAACCTTAGTTAAAATTTAGGAAAAGCAAGAGTTTCCTTTCTTCAAAATAAGATTACCATCGTAAACTTAGGAAGATCTTTTGAATATTTTAAAACCTAAGTCTATGATAAGGGAAAAATCTTTAAAGCCGTGTTGCAAAAAAGGATAGGAAGTGCCTCTATTTCGCTATAATATTGGTATGTACAAGACCTTCATGCTAAGCAATATATTGCATTGCAATAAAGTAACACTCATAACGGAAAAACTTCAAGATTTACCGATCTGCGATAACACCGATCGCAAGATCGCATATCGCAGAAAATGAGATGATAAGATTTGACAAGCATAAACTTCTGCGATCTGCGATGTTGCGATGTTATATTCGTGTGTTTGCGCGATCTGCGATGGTGCGATCTGTGACGGTGCGATCTGCGATGTTACGTAGGCAAATCGTAAAATCACTTCATTATGAATCCTTCGGGCACGCTATTCAAGGAAAGCCACTTACCATAATCTGACTCAAGATCATGCGCTTTTAATGATAGTAAAGGGATTAGTTGTCAGCTATTAAATGAAATGTAGACGCGTGCTTTTGTAAAGAATTACTTCACGTAAGATGGCATATTTGATATATCTGCTGCATTTAAAACTCTCCCATCACCTTTCTTGATCAGTCATTTCCATTTCACTTGTGAGCTGTAGGAACGGAGAGTGAAAGACGATAAACAACCATACGCAGGAAGAAATGGGAAAGAAAAATAGAGCTCAGGGCTCTGAGGCGAAGGAAAAGACGAAGGAAATGGCGCCTTTGTATACAGACATAGCCTGTAACAAAGACGCGGGGATATCAACGTGGGAAATCATGTACATACTGCTTGAAGAGGAGAATCCCAGAATAATGAAGGTTACTGCTGTCGCGGGCTCGCAACGCTCTTCCGAAGCATCCTTAGAAGAGCTAGCATGCTCATTTCTTCATCGGATAGCAACAAGACCCAAAATTCTACCATATACGGATATGATCAAGTGGATACTTGACAATGCAGACATGAACGACAGACAATTCAAGATTCAAGGACAAGGGCTCATCAGATCATTCGCTGCACAAGATTTAAAGCTTATGTATCATCTTCCTGAACCGCAGGCGACTTACAATGCACAATTCATTAAGAAATTTGTGGCGGAGAACCCAGACCTATCAGAGACCACCAAAGATTGGTCCAGGAAAGAGGAACCGCTCAAGAAAGACAAAAACGGTATGTACAGAACTGGTTCCCTCACCTCTCCGTATTGTTTTGCTGTGGCCATGCTTTGTAGATTATTTGGGATGCCAGATATCAATAAGTTTTCGTCTGAATGGTTACCATTAATAGATGCTGCCACAAATGCCGATATTATGGATTGGGCCAAGATCTTTTCCGATAATTTATACACGGCTATTATCAATTACCGGTCTAAGAGATCCTTGTCTCAAAGGATCTATCCAAGTTTTATGCACTCTTTCTCAAAGAGCAGTGGATGCAGTTCCAAAGCAAGACCTTAGCACAACATGGATCCATGGCATTTCAATACTACAAACAATTCATTGAATTATGTGACCAAAGTAGCATAGAAGACAAAGAAAAATTGGCTGAGTTCTACATGCATTACCTCACCTTGACTGATATGAATGTTTGGGATCCCAATGCAAAGTTGGAGGACATGCAACTGATGACCTTAGTAGCTTGGATGATTCATGAGGAGGATAGAGCTGAGGAGGTAAATAAAGTAATGGAAAAGGAAGAAAAAGAACCACTATATATCAAGGAAAACCAAATAAGTCCAATGGATGTCATTAGTAATCATAGCATCATATACAATGATGCTAATATAGCACCCATATACCTTTCCACCCAGGAGAAGGCCATCTCACATTTTGAAGACACACTCAGGCTGTTAGGGATAGAAAGCCATCAAGCATCCTAGAGAAGATGGAATTCCTTACCCCACAGTGTCCAGATCAGGGAGTATCACTCTCCTGAAAGGTTGAGGAATGCATTTGAAAGGACACCCTTGTACAAAAGAATACTGCAAAGATTAAAAATCAACTAGATTGGACTCAAGCTCAGTCCACCTTTGCTGCTAGGTCTACAAGAAGGAAGGGATGAGGAAGAAGAGAGGAAGTAGTGGACAGACATAGAAAATGATGTAGGCTTCTATCATCAAGAAGGCACACCATTTGAAGAGCCTTGGGATGTCAGTGAGGCCACCAGAGCCATGAAATACATGGACATAGATGAATAAGTTTCTCATAGGATGAGCAATAACTTCAGTAGGGGGGTGATGATGAGGCTCATTAATAGGTATATCATAAGGGTCACAATTCCATCCTCTAACTTTAAAATGATCTCTTTCTGACATTTATTACAATTTTTGTTATATTATTCTTAGTGTGAGGGGTGAAAGATGTGTTTCTATGTCATGTGGCATAATATGTTTTGAATGTAGGAATTAGAGTAATTTTGAGATAATTTCAATGCAAGAGTTCGGAGTAGACAATAGGTAGAGATTCTAGGAGGTTTTTCAACTCCTTAACTCCTTTAGCTAGCCAAGGCCAAGACTTTATCTCTCATCAACTCGAAGTCATTTGTAGCTAAGAAGGATGAGGTCATTGGCAACCAAGCTAGTGCAGTTCAAGGAAGTTATAGGTCCACCTTTCTCGAGTTTTTGGAGACAAACATCTCTATTTTCTAGGGATTTGTTGGTAGATACCCTTTTGTATAAATAAACATGCCAAGGAACTCATTAGGGTTTGAATTTTGGTTTGCAACTAAGAAGCTATTGAGTTGAAGCACATGTGACTGCTATTTTTGACTTATTATGTGATGTAGTTTACATTTCTGCAACAATAATGAGAAGTTTCTTATTGGCCCATCACTGAGTTAGTTCAGAGGGTTGAGGCTTTTTGGTTTTGGCCCAACCCCAGTAGCGTAGGTCCCTCTTATGTATTGATATTTCTTTTAGCTTAGAATGTTTGATTAGTTGTTGCATTTTAGTAGAATATAATTCCTCAAAAATTCTGTGACTGTTGCCTCTATCTCATCTCTCTCATGGGAGCCTGATTAGAGGACTCTACAATCACAACCCAAAAACACTATGTGATGATTTCTTGTTTATGATTTCTTGGAAAAAAGGTCTACATTAGTTATCTTGTTTTACATATGATTGTTGTATCTTAGAAGTTAATTCATTGCATAGATCAAAGTTTTTAGCATGAGTTAGATAGTTTCCAAATTCAACTCATATTTTCCACCATTGGTTATAATATTTTATAAATGAAAAGAAGAGCAAGTGCATGTGATGTTGCAAGAGCGTTGGACATGCAGGACATGGACCTTTTCACCATCTCCACCTAACACTTCTCCACTCTCTTTTGATGAATCCCAACCGTTGTTGTTGATCTCTGCTTTTTAGGTCACCACGAGCAGCCCTCTTAGTCCAAAAATTGCCTTCTTGAAGTGTTGACCTTGGCTAGAGGATTTTGTTAGGTCCCTATACTACTAGTGTAACCCCTTATTGTTTTTCTTTCCCAGGAAAAAAGGCGTAATTTTATTAATGAAAACAAAATTACATGTTGAACTGGCTAAAATGACACATCATCAAGTCAAAGACCAAATGATAAACAAAAACAAGAAGAAAAATCAAGATAATATACATGATGGGAGAAAGCTTAAGCTTTTTGCCCCTTCTTTTTCTCAACCCTTCGCCATTCCCCTTGGGATAGCACCGAAGAGACAAGAGTGAGATGGTTCCCCGCATCCACTTTGGCATTGTCCTTGTCTGAGTCTAAGTTATCTGATGAGTGAATGCATTTATTCCCACTGATGTCCCCCTCGTGAGGGATCAGGTTGGCCTGCACCCTGTGATTCCTAGCTTCTGATGGGTCTTGGGGGGTCCCCCCTTGTGTTTCAGGTTCCATTGGATTCTTAATTTTCCCTTGTGGGGATGGTTCATCCCCAGCTTTATCCTCCTCCTCTTTAGGTTCTGGTGGGGGATATTGCCATCCTTTGGTTTTTTTTCCCTAGATTCTTTTTCCTTCTAGTACCGTTTTTATCTTTTGGACACAAGTTATGTAAATTCCCTGCCTGTCTACAATTCCTACATCTGAAAGCTGTGTTTTCATAATCCAAAATCTGTGTCCAAATTCACTTGTTGTGGATTAGTTGGATGCTGTTCGGAAGGCCTTTGCTGAGGTCTACCTCAATACATATGTGTGCATAAGTGAATACCCTTGCCTCTATTCCTTGGGAGTCTGTCTTTATGAACTGCCCAAAACTGTTGCCAAGGCTAGCTAGAACTCTGTCCTCCCAGAAATGAAGGGGGAGATTGTGCATTCGGACCCAGACTAGAATTCTGGAGATGACCATGGTGTTTGCGTCGAAATCGGGGAACCAGGGAGTGGTGAACAGGCCGGTTGAACCCCAGAACCATGGTCCTTCCTATAATATTTTGTCTCTAGCTTCAGGAGTTGGGAATTTTACAATAAAGAAACCTTTTAAGAAGAGGTGAATATCGCAATATAATGACCAATTTGTTAAAATCCAGTGGAAGAGCTCTATTGGGTTAGGCCAGAAGTAGTTAAAACGACAAATAATTGCCAGGGATTCATAAGATGCATATTGCTCATCAGTTTCTGGCATATCTATTTTTAATTCTGGGTGTAGTTCAACTGCTCCACTATATATGGGCTTGGAGCATTTCCTGTATGTTTGGATGGTTCAAAGGCTATATTTTTCCCTTGCAGAATGTTCTTGAATGATAGTCCCCCATTTGCATGGTTTTGTTTTTATCCTTAGCCTATCTGTGTGCTACCTCCCAAACCTGTTTTGCCCTTGGTTGCAACCCCCCCGCGTAATCTCAGGTTGAGTGTAATGGTGGAATCAACATGAATATGATACACTGTCAAGCGCTAGTGGTCCCATAGTATTTTGCCTTCAAACATCAAGTTATGTGAATGGCCAGGCTATCTGTATTTCCCCATGATGCTTTGCTTCAGATCTAATACTTTGTTTGTATTTTTTACCCAGAGTAAACCTGAAGACCCAATGGGAATTCTTAAAAAAATTTGGAAATAGTTTGGGCATACCTGGTTCCCAGGTCCCATCTAAACTATCCGGTGCGAGGAGACAACTTCCCCTTTAATGGCAGAGACCATCCGCACAGCAGGGGGAAGATCGATCGTCGCCAAAGGTCAGACCGAATAGAGTATATTGGGCCTAACAGATCGGGTGTATGCCAGAAACCCCTCTTCCTAGCACAAACAGACCGACAGCTTCATGGGAGACCCTGGCCTGCGCGTGGAAGGGCATTGGTTTAGGCCGTCTGTCGCCACAAAGTTCACAGAAGCAGTAACTGCCTGGAGGACGAAGGAACTGACATGCCAACAAATAGGCTTCGAGAAAAGGTAGAGCATCCAACCAGAATCCATTCCCAAAACTCTAAAAGCACCCTGGGCCTGCCGTAGATCCCCTTGCAGTCTGCCTTGGGCAAGAAATAACCGAGCTCATCTATCTGTGTAGTCGCCGAGAAAAGCCCCAACTGGGTCCACCTTCTGAGTTCGAAGCCATCCGAAGTTAGCTGTCTGCCACATTCGCCAGGGAACCAAACCCATCTGGGTCAGTGAGAAGCTACACCTGGATAACCTAGGGGGGGAGCCCACGGGATAAGTTGGGAGGAGTAACCGCGCAGGCCCGACCCAGCCCTTGCCTCCATGAACGGGGGTCTTCATGTCTATTCTTTGGGCCCTCCAAGGAACCAAAAATGTCTGCCGAATCCAGAAACTCATTCACGCACAGGAAAAACCCTAGCTCCATGTTTTCTCCAACTTGATACTTTTTGTAACCCCTTGTTATTATTAGTACAACCGCCTTATTATATTTTTCTGCCCATGTATTCCCCATATTGTTATTATTGTGCCCCATAGAAGCACACTATTGTTATTATTGTGCATTTACATTATTATTGTTATGTCGACTCTGATTATATTATGACCCCTTAGACTCCTATATATAGAAAGGAGGTCTTGTCCTTTGTATCATCCAAGAATTGTTCATTTGTGTAATGTAAAGGAGGTTGCCACCTCAAAGAGGCTAAATTCTAAGATGTTGATGTATCTTTTCTATATTTTTATGAGCTGGTTTCATAACATTTGGTATCAGAGCTTTGGATTCTAGGGTTTCCCTGCTCCAAACAAGTCAGCGTGGAATTTTCGCTATAACGTTTTCGCTACGAATTTTCAGAAGCTAAAAAAAATCCATTTGAGAAGAAATCGGTCTACACCTCAGGTCTGAATTTCAGATCTTTTCTCGCTATAATTTCGGAGATATGATCCAAGGAAAATAGGGTTTTTTCAAGCTCCATAATTTCATCTCAAACAGGTCATTATGGAATTTTTGCTATAATTGTTTTTCTACGAAGGTTCAGACTCTGAAATTACAAGCCATTTGAGCCGAAATCTTGGTGAAGGTTGGGTTTGAATTTCAGATCTTGTCTCGCTATATTTTCGGAGATATAAGCTAAGGAAGTTAGGTTTTTGGCACACTCACGAATTACATTCTAAACAGGTGACATTGGGAAAATCGTCATAACTTTCTCTCTAAGCATCAGATTGAAATTTCGTAAGAAGTTATAGAAAGAGGACATACTGTAGTTTTCTGTATATATTTTTAGATCTGAAGCTTGAAACAGTGACACGTGACACGTCGTACACATTCGCTCTACTGAAACATTATATAATTAGGTCATCTTAGGAGATTTGACATAGCTCTTCCTTGTAGAATCCAATCTTGATCAGACTTGCGGGGTTAGAAAGAGGACGTATAGGGTTACTGCAGGATGCAATTTCAGAACTTGGATATTTGAAATTACATAGTTACAGTCGTTTCAAGATCGAGCTCCTAAAATCAAGAAAAGGTGATATGATGAAGGTTGATGGAAAGGATCCGGTAAATTGGATACTACAGATGGAGCAATATTTTTATTCTCATGAGGTGAAACTATTACAAAAGGCAAAATTGCATATTCATATTTAGAACCGGATCAATTTTTATGGTATAAAGGGCTTTGTTATCGTAAGCCACTTGTTACATGGTCAATTTTCACGCAAGAAATTATAGCACATTATGAGGATACAAAGAGAAACACCTTCTTTAGCCAATTGATAAATCTCAAACAAAAGGGTTCAATGGTAGAGCACATCGAGGACTTTCAAATATTGAATATAAGGGTAAATGATATTCTAGAGAAGCAAAGGATTGATGTATTCATAGGGACTTTAAAGGATAACATTCAACATGAAGTTTGTCTTTCGGAACCTGATTCATTGGAGAAGGCATTCAGGTTGGCAAGAAAAATTGAAAGTGAAATTATGGAAACAAAGCATCCCACCACTTACGACTATAATTATGGAAGTGTTTTTTCTCCTAGCCTTCCACAACCTACAAGGTTTACACGACAACAATTGGAAGAAAAAGGAGAAAAAGGGCTTTGTTACAATTGTGATAGCAAATACACTGAAGGTCATAAGTGTGTAGAGAAGAAATTATTTTACATAGATTATGAAGAGGAGGAAGAAAAGGATCAAGAAATATCAAAAGAAGAGGATATACACCAGGAACCAACCCTAGAGAAAGAAGAAATGAATCTGACCATATCTTGTAAAGCATTGGGAAGAATTACCACTCCTCAAACTCGCAAGATAGAATGACATATCAAGAAGAAAAAGGTTCAAGAAGTGAAAGATCACATCGAGAAAGAAGAAATGAATATGACCATATCTTGTAATGCATTAGTTGTAATTACTACTCCTCAAACTATCAATATAGGAGGACATATCAAGAAGAAAAATGTTCAAGAAGTGAAAGATCACATCAAGCATCAAGAAATGAATCCAACCATATCTTGTTTTGCATTAGAAGAAATTACGACTCCTCAAACTCTCAAGATAGAAGGACATATCAAGAAGAAAAAGATTCAAGCAGTGAAAGATCACATCGAGCATTAACAACAAGTTCTCCAACTTTTAACGGATAACGCCACTTTGGTACAGAATCAATGAAACAACGGGCAGATCAACATCGTAGTAATTTTTTTTTTGTTGTAGGCGATTGTGTATTTTTACAGCTACATCTCAAGCAAGCTATTTATGAGAAGGAAATGTTGGCAATACTACATGCACTTAAGAAATGGTGACCTTACCTAATGGGAAGAAAATTCATGGTAAAAATCGATCATGATAGTCTTAAATACTTTTTAGAACAAAGATTATCTTTATAAGAACATAAAAAATGGGTCACAAATATGCTGGGTTATGAATTTGAAATCATATACAAAAAAGGGAAGCAAAATGTTGTTGTATATGCACTCTCAAGAAAGGATGAGGATGTGGAAGCATTGTTTTGTGCTATTTCTATGATCCAACCAGATTGGATAAACGAAGCAAGGGATGAATGGAAGAAGGATGAGGAAGTGTGGCCACTCATTCAAAAGTTGTAGAAGATCCCAGTTTAGACAATATTTCCAGAACTTGACGAGGAAGGAAAAATCATATTAGAACTTGGAGCAGTGACAGAAACAAGAACCCGACAACTACGAAACCGATCAATTTCAGAGTATCTCATCAAGTGGAAGAACTTACTTGCTGAAGATTCTAGATGGGAGGACAAGAATTTTATGCAGCATCATCAAGAACTACTCAATCGTTGAGGACAACACTTTTTGAAGGAGAGGGGCATGTTAGGTCCCTATACTACTAGTGTAACCCCTTATTGTTATTAGTACAACTTCCTTATTATATTGTTGTGCCCATGTAGTCTGCATATCCTTATTATTGTGCCCCATAGAAGCCCACTGAGGTTATTATTGTGCCCTTACATTATTATTGTTATGTCGGCTCTGATTATATTATGACCCCTTAGACTTCTATATATAGAAAGGAGTTCTTGTCCTCTGTATCATACAAGAATTGTTCATTTGTGTAATGTAAAGGAGGTTTCCCCCTTGAAGAGGCTGAATTCTAAGGTGTTGATCTATATTTTCTATCTTTTTGTGAGATGGTTTCATAACAGTTTTGGTCACATTTCATCCATCCACCGCAACCTTCATCCATCTTGCCATCTGTTATGAAACCAGCTCACAAAAAGATAGAAAAGAGAGATCAACGCCTTAGAATTCAGCCTCTTCGAGGGGGCAACCTCCTTTACATTACATAAATGAAAAATTCTTGGATGATACAAATGACAAAACCTCCTTTCTATATATAGGAGTCTAAGGAGTCACAATATAATCCAGCCGACCTAACAATAATAATATAAAGCCACAAAAATAACAATAGAGGGATTCTATGGGGCACAAAAATAACAATATGGGGGTAATAGGGGCACAACAATATAAATAAGGGGTATAACTACAATAGTAATGGGGTAATCACTAGTATTATAGGGACCCAACATGCCCCTCTCCTTCAAAAAAGTGTTGTCCTCAACGCTTGAGTAGTTCTGGATACTTCTGCATAAAATTCTCATCCTCCCATGTGGAATCTTCAGCGGATAAGTTCTTCCACTTGATAAGATACTCTGAAATTGATCGATTTCGTAGCTGTCGAGTTCTTGTTTCTGTGACTGCTTCCGGTTCCAATATAATTTTTCCTTCCTCGTCAAGTTCTGGCAATATTGTTTGAACTGGGAGCTTGTCGCCTATAACCTTCTTTAAACATGAAACATGGAAAACTGGGTGCAATCGAGAAGCTGCAGGAAGCTCCAATTTGTATGCCATAGTACCAATCTTTTCCAACACCTTGTACGGACCATAATACTTTGGTGATAATTTATTATCCTTCTTAGCTTGCTTTAGGGACATTTGCTTATATGGTTGTAGCCGTAGGAATACCCAATCACCTACATCAAAACTTCTTTCACTGCGATGTTGATCTGCCTGTTGTTTCATTCTATTTTGTGCCAACAGGTTATCCTTTAAGAGTTGGAGGACTTGTTGTTGATGTTCGATGTGATGTTCCACTGCCTGAACCTTAGAATTTTCTCTTAAATATGATGTGATGGATGGTGGTTGATACCCATAAAGTGCCATAAATGGGGTCATTTTTGTTGCTGTATGGAAGGAAGTGTTATACCACCATTCAGCCAGAGGCAACCATTTGACCCATTGTGTCTGTTTATCAGATACAAAGCAACGAAGATATCCTTCCAAACATTTGTTTACTATCTCAGTTTGCCCATCAGATTGAGGATGATAAGATGAGCTATGAGCTAACTGAGTACCAAGACAAGAAAATAATTCTGTCCAAAAATTTCCAGTGAAAATGGGATCTCTGTCACTTACAATAATCTTTGGGTTTCCATGTAGCTTTTGAACTGTTTCCATAAATGCAGTAGAAACTGTACTGGCTTTAAATGGATGTGATAATGCACAAAAGTGTGCATACTTGGTAAGTCTGTCAACTACCACCATGATGACACTCTTTCCCTCAGACTTGGGTAAACCTGTGATAAAATCCATTGAAACCTCCTCCCAACGTTGGCTTGGAATGGATAAAGGTTGTAATAGACCCGGTGTCTTAATTGTTTCAACTTTATTTTGTTGGCAAACCAAACATTCCGCCACAAACTTTTGAATATCTGATTTAAGGCCATCCCAAAAAAATTCCTTCTTAACCCTGTGGTAAGTTTTTAAAAATCCTGAGTGCCCTCCTAAGGGAGAAGTGTGCAATTCCATAAGAATCTTTTGTTTTAGCTGGGAATTCTTACAGAGGTATAAGCGATCTTTGTACCATAACGAATCATTTTTCCAGCTAAATGTATCAGAAGTACTGGAATCTTGTTGTAGCTTTCGAATAAGTGCCCACACTTCTTCGTCATTCTTCCATTCCTCCTTTGCTTCGTTTATCCAATCTGGTTGGATAATAGAAATGGCACACAACAATGCTTCCACATCCTCATCCTTTCTTGAGAGTGCATCTGCCACCACATTTTGCTTCCCTTTTTTGTAGATGATTTCAAAGTCATAACCCAACATCTTTGTGACCCACTTTTGTTGCTCTTCAGAGGATAATCTTTGTTCTAAAAAGTATTTAAGGCTATCATGATCCGTTTTTACCTTGAAGTGTCTTCCCATTAGGTAGGGTCGCCATTTCTTAAGTGCATGGAGTATTGCCAACATTTCCTTCTCATAAATAGCTTTGCTTAAAAACTTTCCCTTGATTGGACGACTTTCAAAAGCAATGGGTCTTTCATCTTGCATTAGAACAGCACCAATTCCATTTCCTGAAGCATCACATTCCACAATAAAGGTTTTTGTGAAGTCCGGTGTAGCTAAGACCGGTGCTTGGCACATTGCCTCTTTAAGATGTTCAAAGGCCTTTGTTGCTTCCGGAGTCCATGAAAATGAATCTTTCTTCAATAATGTTGTTAGAGGTGCTGCTATTCTCCCATAATTCTTAACAAACTTGCGATAATACCCTGTCAACCCAAGAAATCCTCGCAGATGCTTTATGGATGTGGGGATTTTCCATTCCTTAATGGCTTTAATTTTGCTAGGGTCTACCTTAACTCCTTCATGAGATACAATATGACCCAAATATTCCACCTCCTGGACTCCAAAGAAACATTTGGATCTTTTTGCATATAATTGTTTCTCCTCCAATAGTTGTAGCACCCTGTCAACATGTTCAACATGATCCTTCCAAGACTTGCTGTAGATTAGTATATCATCAAAAAATACTAACACAAATTTTCTAAGGAATGGTTTGAAAATTGAATTCATCAAACCTTGAAATGTTGAAGGTGCATTGGTAAGGCCAAAAGGCATGACCAAAAATTCATAATGACCCTCATGAGTTCTAAATGCCGTTTTCGGAATGTCTTCAATCTTCATTCTGATTTGATGATATCCCGAACGAAGATCCAACTTGGTGAAGTAAATTGATCCATGCAATTCATCCAGTAATTCATCAATGACAGGAATGGGGAACTTATCTTTAATAGTGAGCTTGTTGAGCTCCCTATAATCTGGACACATGCGCCATGATCCATCCTTCTTGTGCACCAATACTACTGGAGCTGAGAAAGAACTTTGACTCGGTTGAATTATACCAGCCTCTAGCATTTCTGCAACCATACGTTCAATTTCACTTTTTTGGACATAGGGATATCTGTACGGCCTGATGTTTGGAGGAACACTTCCTGGAATCAGATGAATAGCATGATCATGATCACGCATAGGTGGGAGACCTTTGGGAGTCTCAAATACCTTGGAATGATTGTCCAGGACTTTTTGGAGATCTGGAGAAATAGATGATTCCAATGTGGAAACATCTAGCGAACATAATTGTGCAATTACACCTCTTTGCTCCTTTTTTAGAAGCTTTGTCATGCCATTAGAGCTGATTATCTTTCCTGGTTTCCCTGCAATACCCCTTAATTCAACTTCCTTTCCTTCCACAGAAAATTTCATGAAAAGTTCTTGAAAATTAAAAGCTATTGTACCCAAGGATTGTAGCCATTGGACTCCTAGTACAACATCAGCACCTCCCATTGGAATGGAAAGCATTGGGCTAGTCAATACATATTCTCCCATGGATAGCTTGATATTATGGCACTTTCCAGAACAATTTATTGTTCCTCCATTTGCAATCATCACTTGACACTCTGGTGCTGGATATAGGAAGCAATTCAATTCTTTTGCTACCCTACAATGAATAAAATTGTGGGTGCTTCCTGAATCAATCAACACTATTACCTTTTTCTTCTTGATTTGTCCTTCTATCTTGATGGTTTGAGGAGTGGTAATTCCCGCCAATGCATTACAAGATATGGTCGGATTTATTTGTTCTTCATCTAGGCTTTGTTCCTGGAATATATCCTCTTCTTTTGACCTTTCTTGCTCCTTTTCTTCTTCCTCTTCACAATCTATGTAGAATAATTTCTTCTCAGCACACTTATGACCTTTGTGTATTTGCTATCACAATTGTAACAAAGCCCTTTTGCTCTTTTTTCTTCCAATTGTTGTGGTGTCAACCTTGTAGGTTGTGGAAGACTATGGGCAACAACACTTCCGTCTTTATAGTTGTGAATGGTATGCTTCCTAGTTGCCATAATTTTGCTTTCCATTTTTCTTGCTAACCTGAATGCCTTCTCTAATGAATCAGGTTCCCAAAGGCACACATCATGTTGGATATTATCCTTTAAAGACCCTATGAACACATCAATCCTATGCTCCTCTGGAATATCTTTTACCCTTATGTTCAATTTTTGGAACTCCTCAATGTGCTCCATTATTGAACCCTTTTGTTTGAGACTTATCAATTGGCTAAAAAAAGTGTTGCTTTTTGTATCCTCATAATGTGCTATCAATTCTTCCGTAAAAATTGCCCAAGTGATAAATTGTTTACGAGAACAAAGCCATTGATACCATACAAACTGATTTGGTTCCAAATATAAAGTTGCCATACGTACCTTTTGTGTGTTTTGCACATTATTGAGATCGAAGAATTGCTCCATCTGTAATATCCATGTGGCGGGATCCTTGCCATCAAACTTCCTCATATCGATTTTTGGAACATGGCGAGTCTTCGATCCAACATTAGAGTCTTAGCTTCCATGCCCTTTATCTTAGATTCCACGCCATTTATCTTAGATTCCACGCCACTTATCTTAGCTTCTGTTAGCTTTTGTGAGCGTGACATTTGTTGCACTTGTTCTTGTAATTTTGATATATCATGTAGCATTTCTTCCTCTTCTTCATGAGTCATGCTAGAGCTTTCAGGTTCCTTACTAGGTGTTTGCATTTTCTTTCCTCGGGGCATCAGTTACCGATAATAATGCTTTACTATGCCCTTTGAATTCCTTCAAACCAAGCTTATGCAAAAATTAAAAAAAAACTACACACCTTTTTTCACTTTGTAGAAGCCTGATATTGAATCTGATGTATCTCTGTAATTTCGAATCATCCAGTTCTAAAATTGTGACCTGTAGTAGCCTTCTATGTCCTCTTTCCAATGCCACTAGTCTGATCCAAATTGGATTCTCCAAGAAAGAGTTATGCACAATCTCCCACAGTGACCTGATTATAGACTAGTTCAGTAGAGCGAACTTGTATGAAGTGCCACGTGTCACTGTTTCAACCTTTGACTCTGAAAAATATATAAAAGAAAACTACAGTCCGTCCTCTTTCTGTACCTTCTTACAAAATTTCAATCCGATGCTCAGAAAGAAAGTTATGACGATTTTCCCCAGGTCACCTGTTTTGAATGTAATTCAGGAGTCTGCAAAAAGACCAACTTCCTCAGATCATATCTCCTAAAATATCGCGTGAAAAGCTCTGAAATTCGGACCCAAGGTTCAGCGCGATCTTTTCTCAAATGGGTTTTTCTTGAAACTTCTGAAATGTCACAGAAAAAAAGTTATAGCGAAAATACCATGATGACCTGTTTGGAGCAGCGAAACCCTAGAATCCAAAGCTCTGATACCAAATGTTATGAAACCAGCTCACAAAAAGATAGAAAAGAGAGATCCACGCCTTAGAATTCAGCCTCTTCGAGGGGGAAACCTCCTTTACATTACATAAATGAACAATTCTTGGATGATACAAATGACAAAACCTCCTTTCTATATATAGGAGTCTAAGGAGTCACAATATAATCCAGCCGACCTAACAATAATAATATAAAGCCACAAAAATAACAATAGAGGGATTCTATGGGGCACAGAAATAACAATATGGGGGTAATAGGGGCACAACAATATAAATAAGGGGTATAACTACAATAGTAATGGGGTAATTACTAGTATTATAGGGACCCAACACCATCCCTTAATCCCATCATTCTTACCTTCCAAACTGCATCCTTCCTGTATCATTACAAGACTTCCTGTAGCAATACATGGATCCTGTAGTAGCGTCTTGTAGCATGCCTGTAGTGGGCCGTTTTTCCCTTGTTTTGACCTATAATTCTAGTATGGCTTAGTTTAGGAGTAGTTTGACCCCCTAGCTTGGAATCCATGATTAGAGGTACCACCTAGGTCATTCCCTCCATTCCTTTTCCTTCACTACAAGAGAAAATAACATTAGTTTCTTCATCATAGATTTGGCAAATAGGACATTACTTTATATGCAAGTGTGAATTAGATAAATGATGCATGAAATCTTGAGTTGTGAGTTGGTAGAATAATTTTTTGTTTTCAAGTGAATTTGATAGCTAGATGGTTGATTGCAATTAGTGTAGTTTCCTTTCTGCAGGTAGCATAACTCTTGTGTTCTTTCATGAATTGATTCAGTAGCATTTACAAGTTGATAGAATTTACAAGTTCAATTTGAAAAGAATTTACTTTTTATACACTAGGGCTATCTTTTTAATTACAATTTGAGTAGTTAATTGCCCCTAATTCAGTAGAAGAATGATCTTGGAGCCCTAATGGTCAAATGACCTAGTTGAGGGTGTCATGAGTAGAATTCCATCTACTGTGTATTTAGCACTATCACCTCAGAGTTTGTATGAACCATGAGTTGATAAATAGAGTTGAGGAGGCTTTGGGGGTTGTAGCACTCTTGGTGCAATACCAAGGTTCACCACTTTTTGGTGCCATTGTCGAGGAGGTGTCTAGGTAGATGTTATTTCTGCTTAAGCATTTCTTTCTACTTTGCTTTCAGTTTTGAAAATATCACATAAAAGAAATTTTTTTCTTTCATGCCTTGTATGAATAAAGATACTCAAGAAAAAGTATTACCAAACACCCCCACACCATCAAACAATCAACCTTCACTCTTCTTCGGTGACTGTCAACTTCCCTCTCTGATTACAGGGGAGTTAGAAGACCCCTTAGGTGAACAACCTGAGATTTTTGAAGAACCTATTGGGGAAGAAGAAGAATACATTTCACCTACCCAAACCATGGCTGAAAACAAGAATGAGGAGGTTTTCTATATCAGAGAAACTAATGGAGAGGTTAGAATGGAGAATATAAGCCCTACTATCCTTCCTCACTTCCATGGCTTAACCTCTAAGGACCCTGATACTTTTATGTTTGAGGTTTCTATTGTCTGTAGGACCTATGATTATACCTCTGATGACCAAAAGCTGAAGTTATTCCCATCTACCCTTAAGGATGCAGCCTTGCATTGGTTTATGGGTCTACCTAGGGATAACATCACTACCTGGGCTCAAATGCAACAAGCCTTTAACAACAAGTACAGGGACTACTGTAGGTCCAAATAAACCAAAGAATAAATCTTTAGAATGACTCTTGGACCTGATGAGTCCCTAGAGGACTATGAGGAAATATCCCAGCTCAGTTATAGGAGGGCCAAATGCACCATTGATCTTGAATCAATCAAATTAGTTATTCTCCAAGGGATTAGGGAGGACATGCTAGAAACCCTCAACATGTTGTTTGGGGAGACATCTATCAGTTATCCTATGAAGACATCAAAACAATGTTCAAAAACCATTCTAGGGATGCTAGGAAGAAGGGTAGGGCTAGTGAAGCGTCTGTTAGTTCCTCTCCCTCCGCAACATCCATAAGAATGAAATTGGAAACATGTTGGAGGACTTTAAAAGTGAAATGCCACATACCTTTTCTTGCAAATGGATACCATGCAGAACAAGAGGAGATTAGAGGAAGTAGAGGGGGGCTTAGCTATTTTTTTCCCTAAATGCACTAGAAAGCACCCTAGAAATGAATCTCCATTAAATGTCATAGAGGTATGATCAGTTTGTGAGGAAAACCATGCCACAGATAAGTGTCCTTCTTTTCCTAGATTGAAAGTTGTATACCAAGGGGTAGAAGGTGGAGCTGAGCAACTCCTCTTTATCAATCAAAGGAGGCCTCAAGGACCTCAACCATACCAGTAGGGCATGTAAGGTGCATCCTAATCTTATTACGATCCCAACCAGAATGCACCCTTGCCACCTTGCTACTCTTCCACTCATCCATCATGATCCACACCTCCTTCTTGTCCTTATGCACCTCAATATCCTCCCCAACCTGTCAATCAACTATTTCATCCATATGCTTCTCCACATCCTCAGTGGAATAACCCATCACAAGGAAGGAGGTCTCAACTCAGCCAACTTCTAACTTTAATACATCCACCTCCATCTCAACCACATCTCACTCATCCTGCTCCACCCAAGCAACCTATTGACGATGCAGGAAATCTGTCAACCCAGGGGATCTCCCCTATATGAAGTGTTGGGCAGCGAACCCCCCACGTAACGATTTTGGGTAAAAGTATGGTAAAGGTTCCGCGAAGTGCACAGAGTGCAAAGTGTAATGGGTTAAGTCCAAGGGTAGTCTGCCCTAAAATATTATAGATTAATCTAGAATGTGTTGGCTTGCCCATGGTCCACAGACCATGGAAATGTATAATAGAGCAAGGATCTAGGTTTAGAAGGCAGTTCTTGATAGTAGCTTGATCAAAGATCTAAAGTGTATGGGTTTGTCAAAGCAAGAGTGCTCTGAGTCTATAAGTCTGAGCTGTGGGTAGAGGGTAGAGTAGGCTCTGCAGCTGTGTGTGCAGAGGCATGGTAGAGTCTGTAGCTATGTGCACGGACCCCTGCAGCTGTGTGTGCAAGGTGGAAAGTGGATTGTACTGAATAAAAGATTAATAAAGATAAGTATTTCTGAATTATTGAGTGTCTGATCACAGATTTGAATGTTTACGCTTATGTTATGATTTTATGAAGTATATTTAAGATTTATGACTGCACGCACTAGGTTTGAATGTTAACTGTTTGCTTAAAGACTTTAAAGAATAAAGAAAATATATAAGAACAATAATAAGACTAAGGATCTAAGATACTCCCCTTCGTGGATCTTCACGAAGGCCAAACTACTGCGCGGAATAGCAGAAGCGTGTAGATCGGGTTGTGAATTCTCCAGACCTCATCAAGACATCCCTAGGGTGCGGAAACCTGGTTCCAACACCCTCCCCTACTACCTCGGGTGAGACTTTAGTCTGCGCTCCACGGATTGTTACCGAAAGGGCCAATAGTATGGGATTTGTTTGGCTAAAAACTCTTTCAAACCTGGGTCAGGACCCAACAAGCCAACAAATGGTTCCATTTCTGGGACTGGGATCTACCTAAAGGGATGTATGATGTCGAAACACTGGAACCCTACGAGAAAAGAGATTGAAGATTGGTTGGATTAGAAGCTTCATGAGTTCATGGTGCAAGAAAACAAAACTCCACAGATATATGAAAAGAGGTGGTTGGATCGCTACATATACACATAAATCCACAAGATCTTCTTCGTGTCCTTCTCGTTAGAACTGTATGAGTGGATCACGAGGCTAACAAACATCACAGGAAGGTATAAGCTTAACTAGTTGATAGTTTGGACTTCGGAGTTAGTGCACATGCTAGAGGAATCTGAAGATAAATCACACGGGTCGTTCATCATTAGTTGGATCAAATAATAGGAGGGTTTATCACTAAATTCGTGATAGACACAACTGTCAGCTACAGCGAAGCCGAAAGGCATTTTCTCAAAGGACTGTGAGGTAAGTACATTAAATCGTTGAATACCTAGATTAAAATGTTGTTATGTGAAAAATAGGTTATGCGAATCCATTGATGTATAGGGTAACGCAGAGTGGAAGAGGCTACCAAGGGATCGAAGGATTAGAGAACAATCCCCTGATTTCACTTTCATGGGAAAGCGAGGAGGAGCTTGCTGGGTTTTCTCCAAGAAGTGCAGTCTGGTTGATTAAGCAACGCATTCCACAACTACCGCCCCCATCCACACCATCACCTTCTTCACCTCCATCCACCCCATCTCCACCTACCCCATCTCCACCACCTCCAAGGGTTTAAATGGCGAGTGTGATCAAGTTGCTCGTGATTAGAGGCGTAGGAAACGAGGAACCAGACCAGTTCTAGTTTGTGGTAAAGGCAGTATGGGAAGCCCAAGGCGTTACGGATGATAACATTAAAAAGGCTACCTTGGTAAGTGCGCTGCAGGATCACACGTTGACGTGTTATATTAAGCACTCTAGCAATCATTCAAATGCTGGAATAGCGGAGATCCAGGATGCATTGAATAAAGAGTTTATTCGACCTAAATCAGAAACTCAGTTAATCATTGGATTTAAGGAAATTGTGATGCTTCTAGGTGAGACACCGTGGGATCTGGATCAGTGCCTGAAAGGTATGATCTGTGAAGCTAATATGACGTTGTCAGATGCACAACACCACGCCTGGTTTGTGGCATCCCTGACACCGCACCTAAGGATGGCGCTGTCACAACAGAAGATCTCGACCCAGGCCGAAGCCTTAGAGATAGCGATGAGGTTGCATGAAATGCCAATTCAAGATCTTGGGTTGGGAGTCCAACAAATCCACGCGTAATTACAAAACCTATGCCTAGAGATGTAGAGTTTGAAAAAGGATAAGGCACCCTAGTCAGGGGCCTGCGAAGAAGTGTGGTGCATAAAGTGTAAGGGCCAGGGGCAGGATAAGGATCACTACCTTGTATTTTCGAACTATTTGGCAGGAGGGGGACCAATTCCGTTGAGACTGGAAGCACAGGCAGGGCCGAATGCGTCTGCTGCTCTCTGGTGCGTGATTTGTCAGGTAGGAGGAAAGCATGCGACGGACAAATGTTGTTGGGTCCCTATAATACTAGTGATTACCCCATCACTATTGTAGTTATACCCCTTATTAATATTGTTGTGCCCCTATTTCCCCCATATTGTTATTACTGTGCCCCATAGAATCCCTCTATTGTTATTTTTGTGGCTTTATATTATTATTGTTAGGTCGACTGGATTATATTGTGACTCCTTAGACTCCTATATATAGAAAGAAGGTTTTTTCATTTGAATCATCCAAGAATGGTTCATTTATGTAATGTAAAGGAGGTTTCCCCCTCGAAGAGGCTGAATTCTAAGGCGTTGATCTATCTTTTCTATCTTTTCTTGAGATGGTTTCATAACATTTGGTATCAGAGCTTTGGATTCTAGGGTTTCGCTGCTCCAAACAGGTCATCGTGGCATTTTTGCTATAACTTTTTTTTCTGCGACGTTTCAGAAGTTGCAAAAAAAACCATTTGAGAAGAAATCATGCTGAACCTCGGGTCCAAATTTCAGAGCTTTTTGCGCTATAATTGCAGAGATATGATCTGAGGAAGTTGGTCTTTTTGCAGACTCCTGAATTACATTCCAAACAGGTGACCTGGGGAAAATCGTCATAACTTTCTCTCTGGGGATCGGATTGAAATTTCGTAAGAAGGTATAGAAAGAGGATAGACTGTAGTTTCTTGTATGAATTTTTCAGATCCAAAGGTTGAAACAGTGACTCGTGGCACGTTGTAAAAGTTCACTCTACTGAACTAGTCTATAATCAAGTCACTGTGGGAGATTTCGCATAACTCTTCCTTGGAGAATCCAATTTGGGTCAGACTTGAGGAATTGGAAAGAGGACACAGAAGGCTACTATAGGTCACAATTTCAGAAATGGAGGATCTGAATTTACAGAGATACATCAGATTCAATATCAGGCTTCTACAAAGTGAAAAAAGGTGTGTAGTTTTTTTTAAATTTTTACGTAAGCTTGGTTTGAAGGAATTCAAAGGGCATAGTAAAGCATTATTATCGGTAACTGATGCCCCGAGGAAAGAAAATGCAAACACCTAGTAAGGAACCTGAAAGCTCTAGCATGACTCATGAAGAAGAGGAAGAAATGCTACATGATATATCAAAATTACAAGAACAAGTGCAACAAATGTCACGCTCACAAAAGCTAACAGAAGCTAAGATAAATGGCATGGAATCTAAGATAAATGGCATGGAATCTAAGATAAAGGGCATGGAAGCTAAGATGGATGATTCGAAGATAGATTTGAAGAGATACATGGCATATTTGAAGACAGATTTGAAGACAGACATGGCAGATTTGAAGACAGATTTGACAAATTTTCTACAAGAAATACTTACTAATGGTGAAAAGGTAGTAAAGGAAACTCATGATGTGAACAAAAGAAATGTTAATCATGATTCCATAGACTCTAATGTTGGATCGAAGACCCACCATATTCCAAAAATCGATATGAGGAAGTTTGATGGCAAGGATCCTGCCACATGGATATTACAGATGGAGCAATTCTTCGATCTCAATAATGTGCAAAACACACAAAAGGTACGTATGGCAACTTTATATTTGGAACCAAATCAGTTTGTATGGTATCAATGGCTTTTCTCTCGTAAACAATTTATCACTTGGGCAATTTTTACGGAAGAATTGATAGCACATTATGAGGATACAAAAAGCAACACTTTTTTTAGCCAATTGATAAGTCTCAAACAAAAGGGTTCAATAATGGAGCACATTGAGGAGTTCCAAAAATTGAACATAAGGGTAAAAGATATTCCAGAGGAGCATAGGATTGATGTGTTCATAGGGTCTTTAAAGGATAATATCCAACATGATGTTCGCCTTTGGGAACCTGATTCATTAGAGAAGGCATTCAGGTTAGCAAGAAAAATGGAAAGCAAAATTATGGCAACCAGGAAGCATACCACTCACAACTATAAAGACGGAAGTGTTGTTGCCCCTAGTCTTCCACAACCTATAAGGTTGACACCACAAAAATTGGAAGAAAAAAGAGCAAAAGGGCTTTGTTACAGTTGTGATAGCAAATACACTAAAGGTCATAAGTGTGCTGAGAAGAAATTATTCTACATAGATTGTGAAGAGGAAGAAGAAAAGGAGCAAGAAAGGTCAAAAGAAGAGGATATACTCCAGGAACAAAGCCTAGATGAAGAACAAATAAATCCGACCATATCTTGTAATGCATTGGCGGGAATTACCACTCCTCAAACCATCAAGATAGAAGGACAAATCAAGAAGAAAAAGGTAATAGTGTTGATTGATTCAGGAAGCACCCACAATTTTATTCATTGTAAGGTAGCAAAAGAATTGAATTGCTTCCTATATCCAGCACCAGAGTGTCAAGTGATGATTGCAAATGGAGGAACAATAAATTGCTCTGGAAAGTGCCATAATATCAAGCTATCCATGGGAGAATATGTATTGACTAGCCCAATGCTTTCCATTCCAATGGGAGGTGCTGATGTTGTACTAGGAGTCCAATGGCTACAATCCTTGGGTACAATAGCTTTTAATTTTCAAGAACTTTTCATCAAATTTTCTACGGAAGGAAAGGAAGTTGAATTAAGGGGTATTGCAGGGAAACCAGGAAAGATAATCAGCTCTAATGGTATGACAAAGCTTCTAAAAAAGGAGCAAAGAGGTGTAATTGCACAATTATGTTCGCTAGATGTTTCCACATCGGAATCATCTATTTCTCCAGATCTCCAAAAAGTCTTGGACAATCATTCCAAGGTATTTGAGACTCCCAAAGGTCTCCCACCTATGCGTGATCATGATCATGCTATTCATCTGATTCCAGGAAGTGTTCCTCCAAACATCAGGCCGTACAGATATCCCTATGTCCAAAAGAGTGAAATTGAACGTATGGTTGCAGAAATGCTAGAGGCTGGTATAATTCAACCGAGTCAAAGTTCTTTCTCTGCTCCAGTAGTATTGGTGCACAAGAAGGATGGATCATGGCGCATGTGTCCGGATTATAGGGAGCTCAACAAGCTCACTATTAAAGATAAGTTCCCCATTCCTGTCATTGATGAATTACTGGATGAATTGCATGGATCAATTTACTTCACCAAGTTGGATCTTCGTTCAGGATATCATCAAATCAGAATGAAGATTGAAGACATTCCGAAAACAACATTTAGAACTCATGAGGGTCATTATGAATTTTTGGTCATGCCTTTTGGCCTTACCAATGCACCTTCAACATTTCAAGGTTTGATGAATTCAATTTTCAAACCATTCCTTAGAAAATTTGTGTTAGTATTTTTTGATGATATACTAATCTACAAAAAGTCTTGGAAGGATCATGTTGAACATGTTGACAGGGTGCTACAACTATTGGAGGAGAAACAATTATATGCAAAAAGATCCAAATGTTTCTTTGGAGTCCAGGAGGTGGAATATTTGGGTCATATTGTATCTCATGAAGGAGTTAAGGTAGACCCTAGCAAAATTAAAGCCATTAAGGAATGGAAAATCCCCACATCCATAAAGCATCTGCGAGGATTTCTTGGGTTGACAGGGTATTATCGCAAGTTTGTTAAGAATTATGGGAGAATAGCAGCACCTCTAACAACATTATTGAAGAAAGATTCATTTTCATGGACTCCGGAAGCAACAAAGGCCTTTGAACATCTTAAAGAGGCAATGTGCCAAGCACCGGTCTTAGCTACACCGGACTTCACAAAAACCTTTATTGTGGAATGTGATGCTTCAGGAAATGGAATTGGTGCTGTTCTAATGCAAGATGAAAGACCCATTGCTTTTGAAAGTCGTCCAATCAAGGGAAAGTTTTTAAGCAAAGCTATTTATGAGAAGGAAATGTTGGCAATACTCCATGCACTTAAGAAATGGCGACCCTACCTAATGGGAAGACACTTCAAGGTAAAAACGGATCATGATAGCCTTAAATACTTTTTAGAACAAAGATTATCCTCTGAAGAGCAACAAAAGTGGGTCACAAAGATGTTGGGTTATGACTTTGAAATCATCTACAAAAAAGGGAAGCAAAATGTGGTGGCAGATGCACTCTCAAGAAAGGATGAGGATGTGGAAGCATTGTTGTGCGCCATTTCTATTATCCAACCAGATTGGATAAACGAAGCAAGGGAGGAATGGAAGAATGACGAAGAAGTGTGGGCACTTATTCGAAAGTTACAACAAGATTCCAGTACGTCTGATACATTTAGCTGGAAAAATGATTCGTTATGGTACAAAGATCGCTTATACCTCTGTAAGAATTCCCAGCTAAAACAAAAGATTCTTATGGAATTGCACACTTCTCCCTTAGGAGGGCACTCAGGATTTTTAAAAACTTACCACAGGGTTAAGAAGGAATTTTTTTGGGATGGCCTTAAATCAGATATTCAAAAGTTTGTGGCGGAATGTTTGGTTTGCCAACAAAATAAAGTTGAAACAATTAAGACACCAGGTCTATTACAACCTTTATCCATTCCAAGCCAACGTTGGGAGGAGGTTTCAATGGATTTTATCACAGGTTTACCCAAGTCTGAGGGAAAGAGTGTCATCATGGTGGTAGTTGACAGACTTACCAAGTATGCACACTTTTGTGCATTATCACATCCATTTAAAGCCAGTACAGTTTCTACTGCATTTATGGAAACAATTCAAAAGCTACATGGAAACCCAAAGATTATTGTAAGTGACAGAGATCCCATTTTCACTGGAAATTTTTGGACAGAATTATTTTCTTGTCTTGGTACTCAGTTAGCTCATAGCTCATCTTATCATCCTCAATCTGATGGGAAAACTGAGATAGTAAACAAATGTTTGGAAGGATATCTTCGTTGCTTTGTATCTGATAAACAGACACAATGGGTCAAATGGTTGCCTCTGGCTGAATGGTGGTATAACACTTCCTTCCATACAACAACAAAAATGACCCCATTTATGGCACTTTATGGGTATCAACCACCATCCATCACATCATATTTAAGAGAAAATTCTAAGGTTCAGGCAGTGGAACATCACATCGAACATCAACAACAAGTCCTCCAACTCTTAAAGGATAACCTCGTGTTGGCACAAAATAGAATGAAACAACAGGCAGATCAACATCGCAGTGAAAGAAGTTTTGATGTAGGTGATTGGGTATTCCTACGGCTACAACCATATAAGAAAATGTCCCTAAGCAAGCTAAGAAGGATAATAAATTATCACCAAAGTATTATGGTCCGTACAAGGTGTTGCAAAAGATTGGTACTATGGCATACAAATTGGAGCTTCCTGCAGCTTCTCGATTGCACCCAGTTTTCCATGTTTCATGTTTAAAGAAGGTTATAGGCGACAAGCTCCCAGTTCAAACAATATTGCTCGAACTTGATGAGGAAGGAAAAATTATATTGGAACTGGAAGCAGTCACAGAAACAAGAACTCGACAGCTACGAAATCGATCAATTTCAGAGTATCTTATCAAGTGGAAGAACTTATCCGCTGAAGATTCCACATGGGAGGATGAGAATTTTATGCAGAAGTATCAAGAACTACTCAAGCATTGAGGACAACACTTTTTTGAAGGAGAGGGGCATGTTGGGTCCCTATAATACTAGTGATTACCCCATTACTATTGTAGTTATACCCATTATTAATATTGTTGTGCCCCTATTGCCCCCATATTGTTATTACTGTGCCCCATAGAATCCCTCTATTGTTCTTTTTGTGGCTTTATATTATTATTGTTAGGTCGGCTGGATTATATTGTGACTCCTTAGACTCCTATATATAGAAAGGAGGTTTTTTCATTTGAATCATCCTAGAATGGTTCATTTATGTAATGTAAAGGAGGTTTCCCCCTTGAAGAGGTTGAATTCTAAGGCGTTGATCTATCTTTTCTATCTTTTATTGAGCTGGTTTCATAACAACTGTCACCTGTTGCAGAAATATACCCAGATTCTGCAGCAGCTGTACTATAATTTTTGTAGATCAGTGGGTCATGATGAGCGGACATGTCGAAGCTATGAACTAATGATCGATAGGATTCTAGCCTATCGAATGTAGATGGAAACATGAGGCCCCGATCTAGTTGCAGCAATAGTGCGAGGTGGCTTCCAAGGGCGAGGTCGAGGATGAGGAGGGATGGGACCAGGACGAGGGAACGAACAGTTAATCTACTACAATTATGGAGGACCCGGCCACTACGTGCGCAACTGTACGAATCCAACCAGAATAAGTTTCCCATACTTCTATCAGTTTGATCATGAAGCTGTAGATTGCCTGACGCTGATCGCACAGATGTGTGAGAAGGGGGTACTACAACCTGCCCCAACTCAAAATGTCCAGATGATGAGGTTGGAACCACGCGAAGGAGACCCCAATGTCAATATGGTGCTTAGAAGTGGTGTAAATACAGAAAAGGATAAGGAAAAGCAACCTGGGGACGATGTATGGGTCCGCAAGACCCTAACAAAGGCACCTAAACTTGACTCGGGACACATGAAGGAAATAGATATGGAAGCTATGAAGAGCTTCGCAGAGGTCTCTACCTCAGGTAGTAAGAAGCAATCAAAATTGGGAATGGATCCGTCTATGATTACTACCTTTTTAGAGACTTGCATGAAGCTACTACGGGACAATGAGGCAGTTCAAGGACTCCAAGAGTTGATCACTAGGTGCGCAGGACTAGGAGAACCGCGCGTAATCTGAAAGATGGGAAAGCATACTTTGCGTACAGGAAGGGAAATGCGGCTGACAACACAAATTGGTGAATATGAGATGGATTAGGTAGTTCTTGACCTAGGTTCGGATGCGAATGTGCTACCAAAATAGACTTGGGAACGGATGGGTCGACCCGTGTTACAGTGGTCTCCTATTCAATTAAGGATGGTGAATCAGCAGAAGATCATGCCCATGGGAAGACTACAAGGGGTAACTGTGGATATTGATGGCGCAAGTACATAGATAGATTTCAAGGTAATAGAGATTATGGATGACAGTAACCCTTACCCTGCATTATTAGGGATAGATTGGGCTACAGACATGAATGGATTCATCAACCTGAAGAAGCGAAAAATGATTTTCGAGAAAAAGTCGCTACGTGTAATTTTTTCACTGGATCCAGCCGAAGGAGCGTGCTACACTGAACCTGTGCACGGTGATGATAATGATGATGAACTAGACTGGATTTACTAGATAACAATGCAAGAACAAGATTGGGTGAATCCAACGTAGACGGAAGACTCTCATGGGAACGCAACAGTTCCTGCATGTCGGATTCTAATGAAGAAGTAGAGCGCTGGCAGAACCGATTGCATGAGGTTACGACGCCAAAATTGTAATATGATGATCAGATCATTGCGACACATGAAAACCGAAGTAAGGAAACTCCCAGCAAGTGATGGCGTAACCAATGGGGAACTCATAAACCTTTGGGGAACTATAGTTATGGAGCAAAAGAGGCCCAATGCGCAAAAAGAGGTGCAACGTGAAACAACTACACAAGGGTGGAGTGCACCTAGGAAGATTAGGTGGAATAGACGTGAACATAGAAAGCAGCTGCATGTATAGATCAGAGGCTCTTAGCATCGAACGCAGCCTAGACAGCCAGGTCAAAGTGGTTTGGGCACCTACCTATGACGAGGAATGTAGCCGTATGCTATGCAACTAAATCTGCGTGTACCAAGGGTTCGGTGGGCATATAGGACCATAACCAAAATGAGGCATACGAAGATGACCCTATCCGCGCTCAGACTGGATGAAACCAGGAAGGTGGAAAGACTTTCCCCGCACTTCACCCCTGTAGTTCGGACTAACTTGGGTGAAGGAATCATACAGTTGCATAAAGCTATTCGGCGCGACAACTTGAGACTGCGCGAACTTGATGAAGAAGGGGCAAGGCTGAGGAGGAAAAGTGCAAGGTTGGATGAAGAAATTACCAAAATGAAAAGTGGAGTTGCACAAACAGGCTACGAAAATCTGAGAATACGGGGATCAGACCTGGCTCGCTCTCCTATGATATTAGAACGATCTACGACCCTGCTATCATGGTTGCGACCACACCCTACTGAATGGAGGAGCACAGTACGCGATGCGTTGCTAGATGCAAAGGTACGCGAAGGGCGCCCGCAGCCTGGGCTAGCAGGGAAGTGGAAGCCCCGCACAGAGGATGCGACCACCTAACTATCGTAGGAGGCTCAGTCTTAGTGCTTTAAGTAGTTGAAAGAAGGCACGGGACTATAAACAAGTCTGTACGAAAGCTATGCGGAAAGGACATTCTGTGTAGGGCTAGTCTGCTTTCCAGATCGCAGTCGTGAATAAGGGGCTACATTGCTACGTGGAGGGGTTGGGAGGTGACCGTTGTCAGCACTATTCATGACAAGAAATTTGATTTACGACCGAGAGGAGTGGGCAGTGGGCCATTAAGACAAGCATTCCGAGTTAGATACGAAAAGATCTACCACCAAGAAGGTGTTAATGACTCAGAAGTAGAGGGAAGGGATGATTTTGAATTCACGCGGTCTTATAAAAATGCTAACTGGCCACCCATGCACCCGAGAGAATCCAGGATAAAAATGATGTCTAGAACCAGAGCAAGGGTCGTGGAAGAACCCTATCTGACCCAAGAAGAGCTGGGAGAGGCGGCCGCTACCCCAGAGATTCCAAAGTCCCCACATACGCCGTGACCCCGGAAAGATAAACAAGCTATGGGGCCAGTTCGGGCATCACCGCGACTTAGTAAGTTGTCAATGGCAGAAAAGGGTAAGGCCATCACTACGGAACTCGAGGAGGACGAGGAAGATCTACAAGCTCTGATCGCTCAAATTGAAGCACAGGATGAGGAAGAGGAAAATGTTCCCCAGGCACCTTTGACAATAATACTACCACCATATATCCCTCCGTGGAAAGGAACAACCAAGATTCTGAAGGACCTAGAGGCCACGAAGAGTACGCTCCAGACCCCGCTTCTTCTGGATGAAATAAGGTTTGATGGTCTACCGATGGGTCAGATACCGAATATCAAGTTTGAAGATTGGGATCTCGCGGACAGCGAGAAGTTTCCTAGCTGGTCGAGGAGAAATTACTGTAGCAGAAGTGGTTATGGGGTGTGGCGAAGGCAGGATTACTCAATCTAAGGTGGATACCCCACTATCACCACGCGGCCATCACAATTTTTGTTATCCGATAGTTACTATGTCTCGTACATGATGGGTATCTCTGGCTAGAGGAACCAATTCCCATCATGGCTAATCTTATACACTGAATCTCCCGGCTGCTGACTAAGGGAAACAGTCCTGCAGATATAGCTGGAACGAGTAGCGACGTGGGTCTCACCGAAGCCATGAAGGTTAAATACAAGCTGGAAAAGCGAAAGCGAGGGTATGTAATAGCAAGCATCAAAGACCGAGGGGTGCACCTCGCCACCAGTTGCTGGTTGGTAAGCTCATGAGGAAATGCTGCATAGTCGAGGTGCCAGCCTTCATCATTGCGCTCACGGAACAATGCGCAGAGGGAGTTCAGTTCAACTGGGCGTAGTTTCTTTGTGATGAGTTTGTGATGAATTATCGCGAAGCCTAGGAGAAAGGTAAGACTTTCCATTACGCACTCTTAACAATCTTACTGGTCGCAGGAGAGCTGCCAAAAGGCAGCCAGTTTCTCGACATTAAGAAAGACCTACCTAAAGTCGTGTGGTATAATTTACTCCGGGCTACAAAAGATGCGGCGAGGATCTGTGAGATCAAGGTATTTTGGATATTCATGGAGGCAAGTATACAGACACGGATCAGTGGCAGGCCGGGGTTATCCCCGACAGTATACAATCGGTTGCAAAGTATAACCGAATTCAAGGTGGATATGCATAATTTGTATATTCGGGTGCGAAAGGATCCTACATGAGCATGGGTAAAGCTTCCGTTCATTGCGACGGACGATGCAATTTTTGAGGCAATGGCGGTATGGCCTCTGGAATGGCGTGCTCCAGACTTCGCCGAATTATAAAAATTTACAGCTCAGCAGTGGAAGAAAGAACTCAAACTACACATTACACAGTTGACGGAAAGAACACACCATGAAAAGGAAGCACCCACTCAGCGGGAGATGACTGAGGTAGCACCAGAAACTATCACGATGGCTGTTGAAGAGATTGTGGAGGAAATTTCCCTAGAGCAGGACATACAGGGGAAGTGGAGACACAGGAACGCACGAACTTGACCACAACATCGACTCAATTTAAGATACCGTGCGTCTAGGAGAAACCACTAGCACGCAAAAATATGAAGACAAAAAGGACTTTGGAGGGAGATATTCTTGCCCACAAAGAACCAGTGTGGGATATCACTAAGAATGCTTTGGAGGAATTGATGATAGAACAAATGATTGTGTTGGGGGTGCTCAGAGCACAGTTGTGGGTGTTACAAGTGTGACCCCCAAGAGGGATGATACTGAACCTAGCAGACAATACATCAGAAACATAACAGATGGTGCGCACCCACACAATGAACACCTTAGGGTTACCAGCAGGCACCGTCATAGCAGAAGCTGAAGGTAACGTGAGAAGTTGGGGGTTGAATTTGTCCGCCCTTCCCAGAGAAACCCTATACCAGTTACAAGATGGGGTAACCACTAAGATCCGTACCAGGGAAAGCTGCACCCTACAGATTTTGACAGAGAAAAAGTGAAATCTGGACCAAATCAGTCTCCAACATCATGACTTGGTCGCACGCAATCAAGAATTGGAACAGGCCATGGTGGAGGTTTGCAGTAGTGTACCCGCGCTGGCTGTGCCAGTGGAACTCCCAGCAGCCGAAAATATTCATCATATAGCCGCAGGATTCCGCAAGACTCAGGAGGAGGCTGCCAAAATTCAATGGGAATTGAACTTGCAGATCGTAGAGCTAAGACTAAAAGCGCAGCCCCCTACACCACCGAAAGTCAGAGAGCAGCGCCGTTGCACCATTCACGAAGGACTGGTAGTAATGGAGTGCGCTATACAGGATTGCACGAGATTGTTGGACCAGTCCCTTCTTACACTCACATCATTGAAGGAAGATCCAACAATACAACAGGTAGAAACAAAAGCACGGGAGTTGCAGCAGGCCTATGATAATGTCCGGGGGACGGCGCAGACGGGTGCCATTACTTAGCACTTGTCCAAGATGAGGGAGGCTTAGGCACTCAAGGCACAAGCCGACGCTGCTCGTCAGAAGGACGCAGTCTTTAAAGAACGCATCCAGTCGTGGCTTGATGAGGCATTCGCGGTCATCGCCAGCATTGAAGGAAAGCTAGCCCATATACAGGCAGGATACGAACTCAGAGAAGCGAGTGAAGCTGAGAATGATGTGTCAGAGGATCATGTGAAACAAGTATAGTAGAGGGCAGAAGAATGTGTTACAGAAGTAAGCAAAGTGTAGAAGTTGCCGAATACCCTTCATGCAAATATCACTGCACCAGCCGAGTGACTCGGGACGAGTCACGATGATTGTGTTGGGGGCCTGTTGGGCAGCGGACCCCCCGCGTAACGGTTTTGGGTAAAAGTATGGTAAAGGTTCCGCGAAGTGTGTGGAGTGCGAAGTGTAATGGGTTAAGTCCAAGGGTAGTCCGCCCTAAAATATTATAGATTAATCTAGAATGTGTCGGCTTGCCCATGGTCCGCGGACCATGGAAATGTATAAATAGAGCAAGGATCTAGGTTTAGAAGGCAGTTCTTGATAGTAGCTTGATCGAAGATCTAAAGTGTATGGGTTTGTGAAAGCAAGAGTGCTCTGAGTCTGTAAGTCTGAGTCGTGGGTAGAGGTTAGAGTAGGCTCTGCAGCTGTGTGCACAGAGGCTTGGTAGAGTTCGCAACTGTGTGCATGGACCCCTACAGCTGTGTGCGCAGGGTGGAAAGTGGATTGTATTGAACAAAAGATTAATAAAGATAAGTATTTCTGAATTATTGAGTATCTGATCACAGATCTGAATGTTTATTCTTATGTTTTGATTTTATGAAGTATATTTAAGATTTATGACTGCGTGCACTGGGTTTGAATGTTAATTGTTTGCTTAAAGACTTTAAAGAATAAAGTAGATCTATAAGAACAATAATAAGACTAAGGATCTAAGATACTCCCCTTCGCGGATCTTCGCGAAGGCCAGACTATTGCGCGGAATAGTAGAAGCGTGTAGATCAAGTTTCGAATTCTATAGACCTCATCAAGACATGCCTAGGGTGCAGAAACTTGGTTCCAACACCCTCCCCTACTACATCGGGTGATACTTCAGTCTACGCTCCACAGATTGTTGCTAGAAGGGCTGGTAGTATGGGATTTTTTTGGCTAAAAACTCTTCCGAACTTGGGTCAGGGCCCAACAAGCCAACATGAAGTCCCAACTAGACCTCACACCATTTGGTGTAGGAGTCCCATACAGTATAAAGGTGTGGTTTCCATATACTTAAAGATCTACCTTGGATCTAGCTATCAGCACATGAGAGTTTTATGATGGTATCTTCAAACAACAAGGTAAGTGTGCCTAGTGAGTGTGCAACGTAACTGTGTCAAGGTTCTCTTACTGCAAAAGGTGGAGAAAAGTGAGCCTCTAAGTGAGGTAATAATGCCACCCAAAAAGAGACACACGTGAAGCAGGAATGGTTTGTCAAACATCTAGCCGAATAGTCCACAATGGACGTGAAAATCATTAAATCAAAGTGCAAGGGAAGACCCGTCCACCATCCAGCGGAGTAATCCACAGTAGATGTGATGGTCGTTATAACTAGTAAGCAAGGAAGGTTTGTCTAATATTCTGTGGAGTAGTCCACAAGGATGAGACAACAGTAATAATTAATACAACACATTCCCAACAAGGTAAGTACTAAAAAAATCGAAATAGTTAAACTATCTTAGTACATGTGAAATGAACATGAATTAAAAATTCCAAAAGAATAGTCTTACAAACATCTACAAAACATGCATGAAAACGTGTTGGCCTAAACAAGCTTTTGAATTAAGCAAAAGTTCCAAGACACATATTTACATCATACATCACTAGCACCAATAGTGGGACAATTGAGCCACTCCTTGCTCCTCAAAGAACTGACTGAAAACTCTTTATGCTTCGTTGGAGGAGCCAAGGTGAAAAGTCCTTGCTCATACAATGGGAGGGGCATATATAGCCAATGGTGATGCTTGAGCCATGTTACTCTTGGACTACCCTCATGACAATTTTATTCCTATTACTTTTCAACTGACATGACTCTTCATCTTCATTGTGTGTCCACTGGAATTTCACTTTACATTACATTTTGTTAATCCATATGTCTAGTCAATTTAATGTCTTAAATTGATCTACATAAATTATCAATCCGGGTATCGTAAACTGATGAAGTGTGGTGCACTATATGTGCTTAGTTAACCTTTCTTTTACTTCGTTGTTTTATAGTTTATGTTGTTTTTGGGGTTTTGTTCTTGTTGGTTTTCTAAGGTCTTAAGAATACTTTTAAAGGACAAGTATGGATAAAGATTTCAAGACAAGGCCTATGTCCTTAATGGTAACTTCCAAAACTTAGCACTTCAAAAGAACTTAAAACATGTTATTGATGGAGTTAGTATTTAAACAAAAGTGTAAATATACAACTAGTTCAATCAAAATAAAATGCAATAATCAAATAATGAGAGAATGACTATGAGACCCAGTATCCTTGCTGCTTCAGCAAAAGGACAAGATGATTCTATCACGTCATTAGTTCATTAAAAGGCTATGTGCATCACTAATCTACAATCAACTTGAAAGCAATTTATGTACAATAATATACATGTTAAAAAGAAAATAAAATGCAGTAATTCAAACTGTACATTAATATACATGAAAATCAGAAAAAGAAATACAAGAAATTAAAGTGACAACTATACAAGGCAGGGGCCCCCTACTACCTATGAAATCAAATGCTTAAAGGAAAATAAAGACATCAAATAAAGGACTAATGACATTGGCCCAGTATCTCTGCTGCTGATTTAAAATGAAAATGAAATGTGAAATCTAAGTGACACTACATAAAGGAGACAAATCACACTACTTTAACCTTTTCTTAACCTTTTTGCCTTTCAGCTAGATTTATCATGTGATAACAGTTATGAACAAGTCAGCAATGTGAGTCTTAAAGCAAACTAAACCAAGCTGTGCTAAGTGATATTTTGGCTCCAATAAAGTTATTTGATTATGGAAAAAGAACCATCAATAGATGAACAACTTGATATCTAAGAGCAGAAAATAAAGTGCAAGTTAAAGAAATGATACTAATGAAAATCAAACTAGAAAAATAAAGGTCAGCAACATAGACAAGATGATCACATATGCCATTAGTCATGAAATCAAAGCAAAATTAAACACACTTGCATGAATTAAAATTGCATGAATGAAAAATCTAATCTACCTTACATTCTACAAAGCAATATTTACAAAATGAAATCTACTCTACTTACATCCTAATATGCTCCATGACATCTACTTCACATCTCCTTCCATGTTGAGAACATCAAAGCTTTATTCAATTTCTTCAAAAGTACAAAGTACAAAAGCTTTCAAAAGCCATGGGACTAACAAGCTAAAAGGACTAAGAAAAGACTAAAGGAAAGACTAAAGACTAACAAATGAAGGAGAGAGATCTCCTATTTATACAAAAAGATGAGAGCCATCTCATTAATGAGAGTCCATGAATCTCTCCCTCTACCTCTAGAGTCCTAATCAAAATAGGAACTGATAAGACACATGTCTTCTTAGAGTTACAATACAATTAGGAGATGTGACACATATCCTCATGATCCCATGATTCTTTCCAACCAAATTCGAATTTGGCCTTGGGGTGCCACATAAGGGTCTTCTAGAAGTCTCCTTTCAACCTACACATGTCAACAACCTCAACCCATTTGTTAGGTATAAGCATATGCACATTATTTTCTAATGTTTAACCACAAATTCACTTAAAAGGCTTAGAAATAATAAATATTGGAAAAACATAAAGGTGGCCCAATGATAATGAAAGTGGGATGAATGTGGTGACATAGTAGTGAAATGGAGGTGATATAATGGACATAATAGTGAAAGTGTAATGGAAATGAATGACATTTTCAAGGCTCAACATACCCCCCAACTGAAGCTATTGCATGTCCTCATGCAATATATATTACATTAACTCTTTTGATCCTTGAGCTTTGGCTTAACTTTGCATGATATCATTTGATAACTTCATATTTCTGCAAAGTGTTTCACTTGAGTTGCAACATGGTTGGTTCTTGTGTTACAACCATTTTTTTTTGTTGCCTTCTATTTTGATCTTTAAACTTTGCATAATGATATTTTGATTATTGTTGCAAAGTATATCTTTATTGGATTGCATGATGGTTGGTTCTTGTGTGACAACCATGATTTTGTTTGTATCCAATTTATCCTTTAAGCACTTTTTCAAAAGCCATTGTATGCTCATAATAGCAATGTAATAATTAATATATGTTGGAAGTATGTGAGCTCCTGAATATGATATGGACATGGCAAGATATGAATATGAATGTATCCCCCCCCCCCAAACTGATGGTATTGACAATTTTATGAAATGAGGAAGAGAAATGTTTTTCCAACAATTCTCATTCTAGCTTTTTATGGAATTTTATGGTCAAAAGTTAGAAAATGATGTACCTTCACTTACCCTTTGGAATGGATGAGTTGTATGTGTGGTGGCTGAAAAATTCTGATCATATTCTTCTTCAAGTGGCTGAACAAGAGGAGTCATGGATAGAGAGATAAGACGACTTTTTATTGCTTCTACTAAAACTTGCTGAATCTGCTCCAAAATGCTGAAAATAATAGTCTTCATGTCTTCAAAACTCATTGGCACAATTCCTACTATGTGAAAAGATGTTCTGATGTCGAACATAGTAGGAAATTGTTGGCTTAATGGCCATTAATGGATGCCACTAGTCAACACGAGAACTCTCACCATTGATGACAATGAGAGTCAAGATGCCCAAACACATCTTGCTAGGTACGAATGAATTTGCTGATGTCGAGTCACCTAGAAGATCTAACGAACAAGGGACATTAATGTATTCCCATTGTTTGTCAGCATGAGGACTTGTCATTAAGGCATGCAAGCCTCAAGGTGTTTTTACAAAGAACTTAGACTCAAAGGACTATGGACTCAATAATTTGCATTGAAGCAGGGCTTATTTGCGGAATGAAAATGACAAGGAATGGAAAATGAAAATGGAAAATGGCAATGGAGAACAGAAATGACAATGGGCAATAAGCATGTGAATGAGCCTCTTGCTTTTATTTGTGGGTTATGAATGGACAAAAAGAGATGGAAAGTGTATGTGAATGAAAATGGAAAATATGGAGTGGAATGAGGTGAATGGTTTATTATGAAGTATGGATGTGATGGAGACAATAGTATCTGAAAGTTTTTCAAGTGTTTGGATCTGATTTTGCATCAACATATTTCCTCTTTGTTGCTGATCATCCTCTTATGAAACAAATTGGTCTCTTAGAGAGACACCATTCTCTTGTAGTCATTTGTCCTTCCTCCTGGAACCTGCAAAAAAACTAATACTTCTTCTGCAATAGAATGTAAGATTATCAAAGGAGAGAGGTGATCAATCTCTCTAGTTATGATATTTACACACAAAACTAAGAATTTGTATTAATGAAACAAGTTCTCAAAGGAAAAATCAAAAGAATTTATACCTGCTTTGGAATTAGTGCCTCAAGTTGATGTTGCTTCTTTTCAGCAATTTATTTCATTATTTGCCATTTCAAACTCTAATGATATATTTCTCATTGTATAGATCTTGTTGAGATCTTTCCAATGGTACTTAAATCATCAAAATCTGATTTTGTATGAGAAAGATAGGCTGATTTGAACAATGAGGTTTTTCTGGCTGCGGAATTGGGGAACAGCTCTGTAGCTAAAAATCTTGAATAAAAAGTTAGCCATTCATCTTTCATTATCAGTCCAAAATTAATCAATACCTTCAGAAAAGTGAGCAAATAACTTGTTCAATTCATTGATTCAAAATTATTATTTTTTCTTGACATGCAGCGACTTAGTGTGGCGACTTTGTGATAATACACAATTTGACTTCCCTTTGACCGGGGTCTTTTTCATCAAATTTGACCGAATGAATAGGACACCATCCATGTACTGACATTTCCCTAGCTACCCATGTGACTTGTTTTGCTTGAGGACACTTGCAACCTAGAGTTTAACAAAACAGCTGCGGAATCTGGGATTGGCTGCGGAAACGCTGTATTGGCTGCGGAAAGTGCAGAGTGTAGAAAGTACTGTGAAATGGAGTGGCTGTGTGCATGGAAGAGGGAAAAAAAAATGTGGAGGAGTGAAGGCTGTAACAAATTGATCTTCCATATAGCCTTTTCCATGGAAATAGCAAAGGAACCACCCTTTTAATTTTTGGATGAACTTCAACCATTCCTTTGTCTGTGGTTAACCCTCTAAAAATTTCAAACCCTTCGGTTCTGCTCTTAACAATTTTCCCATTTCGGTTATCAGTTCACTTGCAGCTCTGACAGTGGTGTTTGAACGCTGGAGGAGAAAGCTTCACGGGAAAACAGTTCTCAACAGTGGGAATTACGGCTATAACAGAGTGGCCGTGATGCAATGAACTGTAAGGTGCAGGACTGGTGATCGGGGTTTTGAGTGGAGCAGTGAGGAAAATAAAACAGAGAGGTTTACGGTAAAACGAGAGTGAAAACGGTGGAGTAAGGGAGTAGATAACAATACAAAGATGAGGTTATGCATGCGAGAAGTGGAGTTATGAGTAGAGGATACAACGGCCAAATCCCTGAACGTCGGGTGGCTGCGTACACATTTCAGTTTTTGGCTGCGGAGATCGTGGTGGAGAAGAGACCTAAAAATCTTTTCCTCTCATGCATTCAATGACACGGTGGGTGACCTGGCAGCCAAGGAAATCGGATCTGAGCGGATTTCTGAAGAAATTGGAATGTGGCCGCAACTGTTTAAAAAAACACTGTTTTTTTCACACGCGGAAGGCAAAAAGAGGCTCCGAAGAACCGAGGATTTCTCCCAGACCGCCCTGAATTTCCTCAAACGGTTTCTGGGTTATCTAATTAACCCACCTAGAAAAAAACCCATGTTTTATTTTTTTGAAATTCATCTCCATTTGGGCAAATCGAATGTTTGAAGTTTGACGTTTTTTCTGCTGTTACGTTTTCTGAGTTTTACTGTTCTCTCTGTTATGAATTTGCATTCGTTTTTCTTGCTTGATCTATTGTTTTGCAGGTGTGTTAGACAGGTTCAACCCTACTAATACAATTTGTATATAGTTATTCGTTTGCCTTGCAAAATATTCCTTGTGAAGGAGAAATAAGCCATGTCAGGCCGTCCCTATGGTCCATATACAGTGAAAAATCTCAAACCTGTGATAGAGAGTCCATATATATGATTGTATGTGTGAGTGATTTCCTCCCCTGCTTTCTTTGTAGCGGCATAGAGACTGGCAGGTTGATCAGTTCTATTTATCTCAGAAAAGGGCACCTTATCATTTAAGCCGTAGACTGAACTAGAAGAAGCCCAAACAATAGCTGGTTGAGGATTGGCTGCTTTACAGGCTTCTAGCAAGGTGACAAGACCTGTAATGTTGCTATGAACATAGGAAGATGGATACAATCCACCTGCAACCGCAGTATACCTTGGTGTGAAGCATTTCTCTGTAGAGGGTCAATTGGAGTTCAAGGCTGTTCTCTTTGTTCCGAAGAGGGCTCCATTCGATCTCTTTGATACAAAGAAGAAGCTCAACAATATTAAGCTTTATGTGAGAAGGGTTTTCATAATGGACAACAAATCTTATGCATTTGTGAATGGGATTGAGATTGTATCTATTCCTGACCTGTTAATCATGACACAGCCAATGCTTGCTGGACTGAATGTACCATACAATATTGACTCGAGCATCACATTGGAGACCATGATTAGGAGACAATCTCTTTCACCAGTTGAAGATTCAGATTTCAGCAGAACTTGGTATGATGATACACCATGGCAGAGACAAATGAAGTCCCTGAACAGCATGGAGAGGATGAAAGCATGGACTGTGAAGAGTCTCGGGAGGTAATAGGTACAGGAGCGGGGGAAAATACTCATGTTGAAGAAGGCATTGTGAAGGTGCGAGATGAGAATGAGAAGCTGAAGAAGATGGTGGTAGTTTCACACTGTTGACCCTTATCAGAGATCTATGTGGGAGACAAGAAATTCCAATCCAACCATAGGAGAGACACTGAAAACTAGGAATGGAGATAGCCATAGATTGTTTTTCTTCTTTTTTTTTTTTCTTGAATCAATTGAAGTGATGAAGTTTATTTTGTCTCCTATTTTTTCTTAACAATTCTTTTTCTGATCCTCCAGATCACACAAAGTGCAAGAGGAGAGCATACTCAAGAATTATTATTTTTCCTTTTTTACTTAACAATCCTTTTTCTGATCCTTTAGATCACACAAAGTGCAAGAGGAGAGCATACTCAAGAATTATTAACCTTTTTTTTTTCAGATGTAAGAAATAAGGTCTCCTAATTACACTTCCCCGGCAACGGTGCCAAAATGTCTAGTCAATTTAATGTCTTAAATTGATCTACATAAATTATCAATCCGGGTATCGTAAACTGATGAAGTGTGGTGCACTATATGCGCTTAGTTAACCTTTCTCTTACTTCGTTGTTTTATAGTTTATGTTGTTTTTGGGGTTTTGTTCTTGTTGGTTTTCTAAGGTCTTAAGAATACTTTTAAAGGACAAGTATGGATAAAGATTTCAAGACAAGGCCTATGTCCTTAATGGTAACTTCCAAAACTTAGCACTTCAAAAGAACTTAAAACATGTTATTGATAGAGTTAGTATTTAAACAAAAGTGTAAATATACAACTAGTTCAATCAAAATAAAATGCAATAATCAAATAATGAGAGAATGACTATGAGACCCAGTATCCTTGCTGCTTCAGCAAAAGGACAAGATGATTCTATCACGTCATTAGTTCATTAAAAGGCTATGTGCATCACTAATCTACAATCAACTTGAAAGCAATTTATGTACAATAATATACATGTTAAAAAGAAAATAAAATGCAGTAATTCAAACTGTACATTAATATACATGAAAATCAGAAAAAGAAATACAAGAAATTAAAGTGACAACTATACAAGGCAGGGGCCCCCTACTACCTATGAAATCAAATGCTTAAAAGAAAATAAAGACATCAAATAAATGACTAATGACATTGGCCCAGTATCTCTGCTGCTGATTTAAAATGAAAATGAAATGTGAAATCTAAGTGACACTACATAAAGGAGACAAATCACACTACTTTAACCTTTTCTTAACCTTTTTGCCTTTCAGCTAGATTTATCATGTGATAACAGTTATGAACAAGTCAGCAATGTGAGTCTTAAAGCAAACTAAACCAAGCTGTGCTAAGTGATATTTTGGCTCCAATAAAGTTATTTGATTATGGAAAAAGAACCATCAATAGATGAACAACTTGATATCTAAGAGCAGAAAATAAAGTGCAAGTTAAAGAAATGATACTAATGAAAATCAAACTAGAAAAATAAAGGTCAGCAACATAGACAAGATGATCACATATGCCATTAGTCATGAAATCAAAGCAAAATTAAACACACTTGCATGAATTAAAATTGCATGAATGAAAAATCTAATCTACTTTACATTCTACAAAGCAATATTTACAAAATGAAATCTACTCTACTTACATCCTAAATGCTCCATGACATCTACTTCACATCTCCTTCCATGTTGAGAACATCAAAGCTTTATTCAATTTCTTCAAAAGTACAAAGTACAAAAGCTTTCAAAAGCCATGGGACTAACAAGCTAAAAGGACTAAGAAAAGACTAAAGGAAAGACTAAAGACTAACAAATGAAGGAGAGAGATCTCATATTTATACAAAAAGATGAGAGCCATCTCATTAATGACAGTCCATGAATCTCTCCCTCTACCTCTAGAGTCCTAATCAAAATAGGAACTGATAAGACACATGTCTTCTTAGAGTTACAATACAATTAGGAGATGTGACACATATCCTCATGATCCCATGATTCTTTCCAACCAAATTCGAATTTGGCCTTGGGGTGCCACATAAGGGTCTTCTAGAAGTCTCCTTTCAACCTACACATGTCAACAACCTCAACCCATTTGTTAGGTATAAGCATATGCACATTATTTTCTAATGTTTAACCACAAATTCACTTAAAAGACTTAGAAATAATAAATATTGGAAAAACATAAAGGTGGCCCAATGATAATGAAAGTGGGATGAATGTGGTGACATAGTAGTGAAATGGAGGTGAAATGGAGGTGATATAATGGACATAATAGTGAAAGTGTAATGGAAATGAATGACATTTTCAAGGCTCAACACCATATATGGCCCATAGTAGTGATGTGGCCTTGACTACTACTAACACAACTAGACATGACACTACTGACATGGATTGGCTAGCTATGGTGGAAATGCCAAGCTGTTGTTGTTTTTGAGTGATGGATATGTTCTTAGATGTGCTTTCTCTTCTCCTCTGCATAGCTTGATGCTATGGGGTTTTCAATGATCTTGGTCTTGTAAGATGGTAGTATGCATGTGTTCCCTTCACTTGTTCTTTGTTGAGCTTCTTTCTTCCATCCAAATGAAAATAAGTCTTCTAGCATTTTTTATCCTTCTCCTTCTCGTTCGTCATCTCACCATGATGTATCAGTATACATGTTCCTGCAATTTACTCATGACGAGATGACATCAAATCCAAAACCTCATAGTCTAAGATGATGCATTTTTTTTCCATGTACTGGGCCTTGGATAGATGAAAGGTTTAGGAAGAGGGACTAGTAACTACACACTTCATAGTTCTAGGTGACAGGGAGGGAGACTGGTCACTGAGATTGCACAAAGTGCAACTCAAGCTTGACTAAGGAACTCCGGGGCACAGTCTTGATTGTCAGGGAAAATTATGCAGTGGCCACTAGGAGGTATGATTGCATAGTTGAGGTCACTAGTGGCAGCTTCAAGGTTGGACCTTGGGCATCTCTATGCAATTTTCTGAGGGAAGACAAGACAAGGCAGCAGAGGGAACAAAGAGGATAGTTCTACGTATTTTCTAGGAGCAATGAGTCTCGGTTGAAGGAAGACATTAGGAGGAATCCTATGCGTAGTTCTGGGAGGAAAAGTAGGCTTAGGTCTATGCTCATTGTAGGGTTCCAACAGGTAGAGAGGAGGCTTGATGACTGATTTTGTGAAGTGCACATTTCAAGTCGGGCTTTGAGACAATTTCTGCGCAATTCTGGGAAGGAAGGGAGATTGCTCACCTCTAGGATTGCGCAGTGCAAATTTCCTTGGGGGCTGCCTCAAGAAATGCGTAGATCTAGGTAGCAGAGTAGCATTACTGAGGCTTGAGACTGCACAATGCAGCTCAGTCAGGGTCCAGTGAAGTGGAGTTGTTCAGTCGGAAGGATTTTCAGGAAAATGGCTAAGTGTGGGAGGAAAGTGAACTTGTGAGGACTCAACATTGTGATCACACACTTAGCATACTTTGACAACATAAAAACATAGACCACCAGGATAATAAGACAAAGTATTGCCCTTTTGTGAGACTTTTTAGAGTTAAAAGCGACAAGTGTGGCACTTGGGATAGACCTTTGGATGACCGTAACGACACTTGTGCGACAATGTTTACAACTTTGTGTATGAGTGCGATAGATGTTTACATGGCTAGGACAACTTGTATACATAAATTCCAACCTTCAAGGTCACTAGAATGGTTCAAAAACATGACATAACAACCAAACATTTCAAAATACGACAATTGATCCAACAAGTGAAAAGGAGAAAGACATGTAGATGAAACACATGGAATGACTATCAGTGATTGCAACCATGCATGTCATTGAAGACAATATGATATGAAAATTATAAGCAATCCTCCAAGCTACACTAAGAGGTGTATTTCAAAATATGTGCTTTATTTTCCATACCTACCCTCCAAAGGGTTATGCATCAGATGGAGTGTTCATACGATCTCGATCTTCTATCATACCTTAGGTTCCTTGGTATGATTATATTTCTCCCGAGCTCCTTGAGAGTCATCTAGCATGTCATCCTTCTTCGTGGCACCTGGGGGACACAATTGTGCAGTTTCAGTGGGCAGTGACTACTGCAAGATGAGGCCCTAGGAGGACACATCTATGCAGTTTCAAGATGTAAGGCATTTCTGCAGGATGAGTGCTTGGAGGACACATCTGCACAGTTTTAGGATGTAAGGTGAACTCAACAACTGATATGCCCGAGGGTCAAAAATGCGCAGTTTCTGGAGACAGTGGGTTCCAGATGAGGGAAGGACACTAGGGGAAACCATTGTATAGTTTTTAATGCTAAGGGAGGATTGCCTTTCCACACATTGCGCAGTTCTAGCAGGCAAGGGAAAATCTTGAGGGTTACATATGTGAAGTGCGTAGTTCAGGAAAGTTGGATGAGGCTAGGTTACTAGGGAAACTCCAGAATTTGGCTAAGTGTGGGATTAGTGGAACTGATGTGAACAGTAATAGAAATTGACTACAATCACACACTTGAACACTTAATGATACAACATAGACCATCCATAACATATAACACATACTTTGCTTAATGCAGCAACCTTTGTGGCACCTTATGACAAGTGCGGCTCCAATGATAGACTTTGAGAGGATAAAGGCAACACTTGTGCAAGAGTGTGTGAAATGAGTGCAAAACATGTCTATGTGGTGAGGAAAACCCATTCTCACAAATATTTCCTCTTGAAGCAAAACAAACTTCCCTTTGCATGACAAGCGATAACCCCCATGACCAAAGATGACACATACTATGTAAATATAAAAGCATGAACGACTCTTAAGATCGAAAAGGGGATATTGAGATCATCAACTTACTAATAAGTGACTAAGGAACTCTTGATCACTTGATCCACAATAGGCTCCAAAATTTAGGTATAGGCCAAAATTGTGGAGGGTGTTGCAGCCGCTACAACACTTGGCGACACACTAGTTGAATACCAACTTCTTTGTCTTGGTCCATTTTAGTGTAGGGCCTTGGTCCATCAGGGAGTATTGATTCATCGTGCAAATTACTTTGGCTTCTCCACTTACCCCATGGGAAGACACGGTCCCCTTTGTACCTTCTCAGTTTAAAACAACATAAGATTCAACCATATCACAATGTTTCAAATTGGGAAGGATAGTTTAGATCCCGAGCTTAAGATTTCCAGAGTAGAGTTTTTCATCTTTGGTGTTGCTCCATTTCCAGCAGCCCTGGACAATACCTCGACGGAGTCACACAGGAACACAATAATTTCTCCACTACCAATGAGCCTAGACAGTACCCCAGTGGAGTTTATTTCTTCACCTCTCTGCACAGGAAGCCTTTCTATTCTTTCACATTTGTTATTTTTTAAAGAGAAATATGCATAGGTGATTATTTATTTTTGGGGTGGAAGAGGGATCCCAACTTATGTAAAGAAGGAGGGGTTGTTCCTTCATAAAATCATATAAATACCTCTGATTTAGGTTTGCTCGTTTAGATTTTTCCCCTTCTCCATTTCTACTCATTGGATAAGATTGAAAACAACAAAGCATAAAAATGAATATGGGCATGAGGTTCCCAGACTGGACATGGGTTCATGGTTGGACCAAAACTCTCCTTATAGACAAATCATATTTTCCATCAAGACACCATCAGCCGAAAGTTACAACCAAAAACAAAGAAGACGGACACAGGACTAGCCAAGGGTTGTAGTGTCACAAGACTCTTTAAACTTCAACCACATACACATTCAGAAGCCAGGACGCAGTAAGGCACAACACTTATTCGCATAATGGAAATGAAAGGAAAAATCAATAAGGAAGAAAACAAAGCAAAAAGAAAGAAGACACAGAACCAGGAAACAAAATCAAAATGCAAGAGAACAAAATGACCAAAGAAAACAAGATGTAAAACCAGAATAAGAAAACCAGGACACACTACATGTGCAAGGAAAGGAAAACTAAGATGCAGCTAATCCTACTCCTAACCTAACAGTTAGAAGGTCAGGGTCACATAAAATGAAATTTCTAGTGAAGCCATTGTGATTGTTCCCGACCTGCATCCAAAAATATATGAATTATTAAAACAGATAAAAGGTGATGTGCAACATAAGACATAAAAACTTGAAAATCCTTGCACAAGCGAAGGAAGGTCTTGCATGTGTGTAGGTTTTAACCCTGTACAGAAATTACCTGCATACAAATTCTTAAACAAAGAAAATAAACAATGCGAGAGCATAACCCATAAAACACATATGCACAGAGATTTTTCCCTGTATCCCAAAACTGGGACTACCAGCTTGATTTTTCATTATGTTCCTTTCAATGTTACAATACATATTTATACATGCCGAAGCATCCAATACCATGGACCGAAAACCATCGTGTTCAATACCATGGACCGAAAACCATCGCGTCCAAAAAACATGTGCGAAAATCATGCACAAAACCATAGGTGGGTCCGCCCAACCTAACATATGGTCCAAAACCAAAATTTTCCGGGGCGCTGCCCTAGACCCCATAAAGTGGGGTTATGGGTGCCCTTCAAACCCCCTATTAACTACGTGGAAAGAATATAACACAACCCAACAGTGTGGGCAGAAAATTGTGTCACAACCACTACTTTTATCCAATTCACATGCTTACCTTTTCGATGAATACCATTTTTCAAAAAACCTTGGAAGCCTCTTGCGAGTGTGTCCTCATCTGCATCGATATTCTAAGCAAGCACAAGGAAGGATTGAAGCTTATCACTTGCAATAGATCTTTCCAAGTTAGATTGTTCCAGACATTCAACGATTGGATCATAAAATTCATGATAGCCATCTTAAAATCCTCGTGATCATTGAAAAGATGAATTTGGGATTTGAGAAGCAGGATCATGATGTGAATCCTGTAAGGAAAAATAGATCTGATCATTCTCAGTAGTCATGCCGAGACAATGAGAAAATACTATAACCATCAACGAAGGCTGAAGTGCCTCATCTGCTTGAAGAAAATATGAAGAGAGAGATGTTAAACAATTATGATCAGAGAGTGTGAAGTGACTGTCATTGGATGTGTTGATGGGAAAATGATAAGCTGAATGAAAGTCACCTAAGATAGAGAATTGGTCAAATGAGCTTATTGAAACATCAGATTCCCAGTTTGCAATGAACAAAGAAAAATAGTTTGAACAATCTTGTGAATGTATTGAATAATCGAACCGAGTTACTTGTGAGTGAGATATGACATACCACCTTCCTGCAATTGGTAACCAATTGTACAAGCATCATAGTCATCACAAGAGTTTAAAAATGATGCTAGCATTGTGAATTCATGAGACCAGTTGAGGCATGGTGAATGTGGAAGAACTTGACTCGTATGACAACTTGTGCGTTCATCGTCACACAGGGAGATTTCTAGCGTGATGAGAGGACATATTTGCAGTACAAGATTCACAAGAAGACTGAGGAGATGACCATTGGGGGAGAAATTCGATAAGTATGATTGCGGACAAAGATAAATTTTGAGATGATCAACTTCACAATTCCATGACCTCATGAGAGATGAACATTCCCAACCCGAGTTTGATGAGAGAGATGTGCATGAGGATGAATGTGTCATAACAGATTCGTGAATTAGGTCATAAGTGAAATTTTGAAAATTTTAGAGATCACACCCAAAATACCAAACTTTTTTACACGAGAATTCACATCGAGTGCAACCATGCAGATAGACAGGTTGCGTGAGAGTAACCAGATCTGATTTAGTTCGAGGGTCTTACCAGAGTGGTGAGATCCTGACATAACCATCAATGGGATTTGAAGTGCCTCGACTCCCTGACAAGTCCCAAAACTTTCTAGAATTGTAGAATCACATTTTGAAGCTTGAACCAGATCATGCATGGTTTGAGGGTGGATGTTGTTGCTAATTTCAAAGCCACTCTCCATATGGAAAACATCTCTGTCGCAGGTTTCACCAAAATTTTCAGCTTCAACAACATTCAGTTACTCAATTGAAGAGGCTCTTTTGATAGTACGTTCAAATATAAATGAATTAGTGAGATCTCATGAGCAAGATGATTTGACGAGTTATCTTCATGCAAAAGGAGAGATGATCAAGGGTGGGAAGAGTTCTTTGCAATTTGACTATTTTAAACTTCATCATGGACAACCTCACTGCCTTGTGTCAATTGACGAGATAGCTCATCAGATGAAGAAACAAAAGATCATGGAGTATCTTTGTCACATGTAGATGCTCTGTGCATGGTAGGACACATGAGAGAGTGAGGTGAAGAGGAAGTTTCGATATGAACATATTCTTTGACTGAAGTAGATTCCAGATTTGAGTTAGAGTCTTCATGAGAAACTAGAAGATCACATGATATGCTTGGGCATTCGTCATGGAATATGGAAGCATGGGAGTGATTACTACCTAAGGCTGGGAGTTAATCAAAAGAATTGATTGGACTGGATTTTCCACCGAAATTAGTAGATTGAGAATCGTTCAAGAATGGAAACTCATTGTTTTGATGCAGACAATTTTGAAATAGAGAGGAAAAATTGATAGTGTCCTCACCTTCCTGCTCCTCTACCTACGTAATGTGACTGCCTTGCACCTGATTGCAATTTATGCCAACAACTTAAAAATCAAGAGGATGTGAAAAATTGGCTGGTGAAGTAGATTAATCAATCGAGTCATGTTATAAGGAGTCATGATGTGGAGAAGATAAAGGAGAACATAAATCTATATTAGTCTTGAGATTAGAGTTGTGAATGGTGACATCTAAAGGAGAACATAAATCTATATTAGTCTTGAGATTAGAGTTGTGAATGGTGACATCCTCTTGCAGAATGGAGGAGTGAGTCTTCGTTGTAGGCTTTCTATGCCATTATGGAATTTTCTCCATTGAAGCGGGAGACAGATGAGAAGATGGGCTTGGGACTTGATTGATATATTTCTCAAATTCATAATCACTGCAAGGGGGCACCCACATCGGGACCGGAAAAGGATGAGGATAAGGAACAAACGGGGTGGTGGGCTCCTCCTCTACAATCTGAGGTGCCTCATGATCCGCAAGAGTTGGGGAGGAAGGGAAATCAAGAGGTTCACCATATTGGGAGACATGAACCAAGTGTCTAAACTCTTGCATCAAGAAAGCCAAGTTCAAAATTTTGTTAGGAATTTCGCAATAAACGTGAAGGAACCAATCAAAAAAGTTGTCAACTGATTCATCAGGCTCCATTCTTAAACAAAATATTTTTTCATAGACATCCCAGTGGCTATACTTATCGAAATATTTAACCATCATCTCAACAAGCTGGCCAAATGAATTGATAGAAGAAATGGGTAATGTACGACACCAATGTTTAACACGACCTTCGAATGTGAGGGTGAGTAATATAGCCTAGACATCTTCAGACTTTATTTGGTGACGGTGACAAAGAGTCATAACTTGAAGTAGATGTACATGAAAAGGTGATTCACCCTCACCATTGAACTTCAACTCGGATAGGTCATGAATAACTTTTGCAGGGATGGTACAATTAATATTTTTAGAAAAACATCTCGGGATTATGATTTCAGGAAGATCCATTTTAAATATGAGATTCAAACCAGACTCTGCAGGGACAACCTGTCATTTGGCCCTCCTTCTAGCGCCATTTTGTTGATGGTGCTGGAAATCTGCCAACCAAGGGGATCTCCCTAATATGAAGTCCCAACTAGACCTCACACCATTTGGTGTAGGAGTCTCATCTAGTATAAAAGCTCGATTTCCATATACTCAGAGATCTACATTGGCTCTAGTTGTCAGCATATGAGAGTGTTACGCAAGTATCTTAAAAAAAAAGGTAAGTGTGCCTGGTGAGTGCATAACGTAACTATGTCAAGGTTATGTTACTTCAAAATGGGGAGAAAAGTGAGAGGTAATAGAACCACCTAGGAAGAGACACATGTGAACTAGGAATGGGCTGTCTAGCATCCAATGGAATAGTCCATAGCGGGTGTGGCAGTCGTTAAAACCAAAGTACAAGGGAAGACCCGTCCATCATCCAGCGGAGTAGTCCACAATGGATGTGACAGTCGTTATAAAAAGTAAGCGAGGAAGGTCTGTCTAATATCATGTGGAGTAGTCCATAAGGATGAGACAACAATGATAACCAATACAACACATTCCCAACAAGGTAAGTACTAAAACAACTGAAATAGTTCAACTATATTAGTACATGTGAAATGAACATGAATTATAAATGCCGAAAGAATAGTCTTACAAACATCTACAAAACAACAATGAAAACATACTGGCCTAAACAAGCTTCTGAATTAAGAAAAAGTTCCAAGACATAAATGTACATCATACATCACTAACCCTAATAGTGGGACTAGTCTAAGATCTTTTACTTACAGATGCATCAGAATTACATATAACAAAGTTAATTAACCATGGAACTTAAAAGCACGTAAACAAAGCGGAAATAATCATAAGAACACAAAAACCATGACACAATGATTTGATTACAGAGTTCGTCCAATTTGGACTACGTCTCCAGGCCCTGCTCAATAGTGGGGAGACATTCATTCAATTAGTGGCATAAAAGAGTGATCCGGATTTAAATGGGAACGCCATAGATTACAGAGATAACCGTAAATACAGAGATGCAATAACCATAAACACAGAGATGCAGCGGAAATAATGCTTCATTTCATTAATGTAAAATACTGAGATATGCTTACAAACAGAAATGGAAAGAAACCAGCTAGGGCGATGGTAGCTTATCTCTGAGAAGAGATGTAGCGGCTACATGCCTCTGAATTGTTCCCAACTGAGTTACAATGAGGCTCGAAGGCCTATTTATTGTTGCGAAACAATGGAAAACCCTTCACATCCCGAAACCTAACCCTAGAAGATGAAACGCCAAATTGTGGGCCCCGTTTGGGTAAATTGGTACATCAATTTCCCGGGGTCGTAACTTTGGCATACGATCTCCGTTTGACGCGCATGATAGCTCGTTAGAAAGATCTATCCGAGTACTACCACTTTGGGAGGCAACATCGGTCCATGGACCCATGTTGCCCCAGAATCCCAAAAAAACGTCGTTTAGGGCCTCAAAACGGCTCCGGAAGTTCAGGACCCGAAAAACTGCTAAAAATAGTAAACTGTGATACAATTTAGGAAACTGAAAAGACTGAAAGAGACAGTTGTGGGGGTCCAAATGGGTTGGTGGGTGGCCACCAACATCCACCTGGATCAAGCAAGACATTACAACCCTTATACCTCCAAGCTAAAATTTGAGCAGAGAATGGAGAGCCTAACTTTAGAAACAGACAATACCACTGAACTCCTAGCGAAAAACAGTGCAAAAATGCCTATCGAAACTCCCAATTTGGATAATTGGGCCTTTTGCAACCTCTCAGAACCTCCCTACTACTTAAGGTGAGGCCTAGCTCGCTGCCAGGATTAGGGTTTGCTATGTGCATGTGCTTCTGAACGATTTTGATGACTCCCTCTGCCTTTTCTGATAAAACAATTATATATATATATATATATATATAAGCATGGTGACATCCCTCAAAACCCGGGAAGTTTTAATATAATAACCAAGTTAGGCAGGTGGGATCGGGCTGGAAGGATATATGGCAACAACCTTATAATAATGGTGAAATCCTGTTCAAACATAGCAAAACCCATTTAGCTATGCATGAGGTTAGGTGACATGTTTATCGACGCTTTTAACTATCTACAAACAATCCAAAGCCATTACAACAAGCTCTTTTGCGATACACAGACTCGCTGGTTTATAGAACACAATATATAATATATCACATCCAGTGGTGCCCATCGCACATCACAATTAGTGCTTTGAATCATTGGCACATTGACCCATACACTGTGGTAATCATGGACATGAAAGGAATATATAATGTAACATATAGAAATATCGCGTTCGGTGCCCAATCACAAATCGTAATCGGTGCTCACAACCGGAACCGTATCGCAAACACCTACCTTTTTATGCGATTGCAATCAAATCACAATTCGTTTGCGCCGGGGCTGATTCTTCAACACGCATTCACCCCCAATTTGCTATATGCGATATCGCAAATCACAAATCGGCACTACTGGGGGTCGATTATTGACCTACAACCTTTGTTTTTCTTGATATACGATATGCGGGACTTAATGGCAGCCTATCACTTGGCGCCTCACCATTCGCTGGAACTTTTTCCATGTCATCTTATCCTTCCACCTGGACAAGTCAAAATCGAACTTTGACTTAATCTAACTTCTTCATATGGACTCAGATTTGAGTGTCGTTCACACCGTTGGAATTAGGATGACGAGCACTTTGATACGATGCTAAGTTTATCCAAATTTTTCCACTTTGATTTTTGAGCCTTTTACCATGCCACTGGTACTTTTCTAAAGATCCACCTGGATCAATCCTCCAGGATCCTCCTAGATCAATCCCCCCCACTAAGAGATTTTGGACCACCAAAAGACTTTTCATTCAATTAGCAAGTGAGGAAATTTCTCCCTCACATTTTCCTTCTCCATCCATCAAGATTTTCTTGGACACATTCCTTTGAAGCCAACATGGATATAATCCACATCTCCCCGTTGTGAAGTTCTTGTTTTCTGGTCGAGTATGATATCTTTGGGCAAGCTATCTAGATAATCTAGTGAAAAATAATCTACTGTAGTAATTTGTGCAACCTCCTTGGTATCCATAATCAATGGAGGTTCATAAAGCTTTAGGTTTTCTACATTTACCACTGAGTACATCTACATATAAGCAGGCAAGTCAAGATGAAAAGCATTGTCTCCAATCTTTTCCAATATGGTGAAGGGACCATATCGGATGGGTCTCAACTTCTTCCCTTCTCCCTTCATTCTATCCTTGCTGATATGGAGCCATACCTTGTCCCCAACTTGAAACTGATGGTCAACTCGGTGCTTATCATGTCGAGCTTTATACTGAGCTTGACTCTTCTCTAACTGCTCTTGCATTGCTTGATGAATCACCTATATCTGCTAAATGAACTTTCGTGCTTTGTCCCTATCATCTCGTCCATTTCTATCCTCCTCTTTCCCAAATACCATGTCCAAGGGATCTCTAGGTAGATAGCCAAAACATGTCTCAAATGGTGAGCTCTATGTAGATGAATGTGCTGCTCGATTGTATGCATGCTACACATAAGGAAGTTATTCATCCCACAACTTGGGATGTTTCCCACAATAGCCTCGCAACAAGTGTACCACATGCAGTTGACAAGTTCTGTCTATCCATCGGTCTGTGGATGAAATGTCATACTTATTTTCAACTTAGTGTCCATCATTCTCCACAAGTTGGTCCAAAACTCCCTAAGAAAGCGAGAGTCTCAATCTGACATAATAGATGTGGGCAACCCAAAATGGACGCAAACATGCTGAAAGAAAAGAAAAGCAGTTTTCTTAGCAGTGACCTGCTTTTTACAAGGCATTAAAATACACATTTTACTAAACTGATCCACAATGACATACAAATAGTCATGACCTTTCCTAGACATAGGAAAACCTCCTACAAAGTCCATGGACACTCTTTCCCATGGTCAACTCAGAATAGGGAGTGGTGTGTAGAGGCCCATTTTTATATTAGAGGGCTTTGAAACATAACACAAAACACAACCCTTTACAAAGCGAGTGCCAATGTTTTTCATAAGAGGCCAGAAACAAAACCTTTGCAAATGACATAAAGTTTGATGAATTCCAAAATGACTAGACAATAGAGAGGTATGAGCCTCTTTGATTACATGAACCCTTTCATCATTAGGTATGCACAGTTTTCCAAGGTGGTATAA